>JAENHJ010000157.1:0-600000 GCA_025330945.1 Mucuna pruriens
TTGCATTTCAAAACCCCCGTTCTACTGCTTTCTTTCTTGCTGTACTGGTTGGAGACAGAGGAGTAGTCCCCCTACCATGTGGCGGCGTGCAATGCACTCTCGGTAGCGAGACCAGCTCGGATAGTCTCGCTGCGAGGGCGTGCAAAATCTGCTGAGTCTCTGCCGAGCGCGACTACCGGCTACAATGAGAGTCAACACTTCACATCTCGATTCTGCATTGTTTAACTTGACACTAAATCTGGTGAGGCACACTGTGTCCTTGAGAAAAGAATGACTGGGTTGACTATACTATAGTTAGCTTCGGTTATTTGATAAGTCGTTGAAGCGACTAAACGCCATCATCGGTGACATGGCAAGCCCCAGCGTTGAGGTGGCCACCATCTGGGTAGATTGATGTGGTCAATACAATTGGGTTTTTCTCTATTGGGCTGCTTAGGCATGGACTGTCGAGACGACTCTGGCTTGGCAGAGATGGAGTAGGTCTAGCTAGGGATGACTTCTGATACTTTTATTTCCACAAGTTAAATCTGAATTAACATAGATTTATTTTCTCTATATTTACCATGGACGAATCTTTTACTAACAATCCATCCTGCTAATGTAATAGTCTTGTAAACATCCTTCTTAGGTGTCCAAAAGATGCATAAATTCAAGTACTCATCACACCCCACACACACCCCGAGCAAAATAAAATGAAAAATTACTAGGAGTTTTTAAAGATAGAAAAGAATTTTTTTCTTGGCTTCCTTTTTAGTTCAACCGAGACAGAGCTCAGCACTCTATCACCCCTGATCAAGATACTCTAACAACCGAAAATTACTTTTTCAAGGCTTTAGAAAATTCATGACGTGTACTCCAGAGAAGGCAACCAAGAGGACAGAGCTTATCATTTGAGCGAGTAACTCCTCTACTTCTCTCATGTTCTCGGCTTGTATTTACACTCAAACATTCATGAAACCGATATTACCATACTTTGACAAAACTCTTCTTACACCAGCACAACACAATTATGATCACTAGGACTTCTTTTTTCGGGCTTGTAGCAGGTCATGGGTAGGATAAATATGGGAAAACTGGTTTAGGACCAGCGAGGGAGAGAAGCCAACGGGGACCAAGCTTATCGGCCAAGGGATGATCCAAGATGCCGCCAATTCCTCCTTGCTTCTACTAGCTTTTCTTTTCTTTTTTTTATTATACAAATTTATGCAATTGTTCTCTTTTATTCGTTTCAGCTCAGATTTACTGCTGCTCCTTTTTTTGTTTCACTTTCGCTTTTATTCTTTTTTGTATTTTTTGAGGGTGCTGAACAAATTTGCTTCCAGAGTTCCCCACACTTTGATCATGACTTACCTCCCAAAACAATTCCAATGCTCCTGCCTCCCCGGGTGAGGTTAATTCATAGTTTTTCTGGCCTTGGCTTGATTAGCTATCGAAAGAATGGTTAAATTAGGCTCAATTGGGGGAAAACAACAAACACGTTTGTTCAAGTAGGCTTTATTTGGCTCAAGGCTCTTAAGAAAACATGGCCTAGATCATGTCATTCCTACATGTAATAACAATTGTATCCAGAGAGTCAAGGCAAATGTAGAATATACAGTTATCATGGATGCAAAAAATCACACTAGAAGAAGAGAGAAATGGCAAGATTGTAAGCCATCAATATTTACAAAGTCTCAAAATCTCACACAGGCTGCATTTGCTCTGCCACAGGGGTTTTCCTTTTCAATTTTTTCAGTCAATCACCGACTAGAACACAAAAAGTTTTCACCCCCAAGCTAGAGGAATCTCTTGCTAGAGTTGCATAATTACTTCCTACTTTTTTTTCAAACTTTCAAGCTAGTTCAAGATTCTTTTCAAAACAATTTTATTTTTTGACACTGACTTTGGAATGCATTTAAGAGGAAAAATTAAAACAAATTGATAGAATTGAAATTCTACTGAAAAGAATGCGTTCAGTTCTGGCCGAGATGGCATGGAGCCTAATGGACTCGGCTTGGGCAGCTTTTATTTGAAAAACATGACAGAGATTTATCAAAATGAAACATGACAGATTTAATCAAAATAAAAACAAAATAAAATGAAACAACACAATAAAACTAGCGTGAATTCAGGAGGATGAGAATAGAAACAAGACAAAGTAATTGAAATGATTGTAACATTATCCCCCCCCCCACACTTAAAATTTGCATTGTCCTCAATGCAGGCAGGGTCGTCAGCGGAGATGGTTCCATCAATGAGATTATCTCCATGTCATGAGTGATTGGCGCTGGACCTTCATGGAATGGTTTAATCTCGATGCTCATTGACCTGAAGGTAGTTACTATGTTCATCTTTTTAGCTGAACTGCACCATGGGGAAACACATTAGTGATAACAAAAGGCCCATCCCATCTAGAACGAAGTTTACCTGCAATGAGCTTAAGGCGTGACTTAAACAGGAGGACTTTCTGGCCAACTCTAAATTCTTTTCTCAGGAGTTGCTAGTCATGGAATCGCTTGATTTTCTGTTTGTAGATCCTAGAATTTTCATATGCTTCCAAGTTTGAGTTCATCTAACTCTTGCAGCTGAAATTTTCTATTCTCCAGCTTGGTCAAAGGCTAGATTGCACTGCTTAACAGCCCAGTATGCTCTGTGTTCTATCTCTACAAGAAGGTGACAGGCTTTTCCGAAAACAATCCTATAGGAGACATCCCCCAGTGTGTCCGGTATGCAATTTATGTGCCTAGAGAGCATCCTCAGGAGGCGGCTCCCTTCCCTTTGGGATTGGTCATCTTTTGCAATGTTTTCTTGATTTCCTGTTGAACACTTCGCTTGGCCATTTGTTTGGGGTGGTAGGCAGTAGCAATTATGTGTGCTACCCCATATTTCTGAAGAAGGGAAGCCATGGCTCTGTTACAGAAGTGACTGCCTTGGTCACTTATGAGCGTTTTTGGCGCACCGAACCTGCAGAAGATATTGGACTTCTAAAGTCCACAACCTTTCTCGAATCATTGGTTCCGTGGCAATGGCCTCTACCCATCTTGATACATAATCCATGGCCAACAGAATGTATGAATAGCCATTGGAGACTGGGAATGGCCCCATGAAATCTATTCCCCACACATCAAAAATTTCACAAAACTGGATGGGTTTCTAGGGCATCTCGTGCCTTCTGTTCATGGCCACTCCTGTTTTTTGGCATTTCTCGCAGGTGGAGATGAACTCATGTCCGTCCTGAAATATAGTTGGCCAATAAAGGCCACAGTCTAGCACTTTCCTTGTAGTCCGAGTTGATCCATAATGGCCGCCTCCAGGTGCCAAGTGGCAGAACTAGAGGACCGAGTTGGTCTCGGCTCCAAGAATGCACTGTGGATGACTTTGTCATTCGCATAGTCTCCAAAGGTAGAGATCATCCCAAATGTAGTATTTGGCATCGCTAAGTGAGTTTATCTTTGTATGCCCGAGATGCCTCTGGTGGAAAACCGAGATGCTGCCACAAAATTACAAATGTCAAGAAACCATGGTGGAGACGCAATTTATGTGGCAGCGGTGCTCATCGGCAACTCGTCTCGGATGGGTATTGGATCGCTGTCTCTTTCAATTCTGCTCAGGTGATCAGCTATAGAATTCTTATTACCTCTTTTATCTCTGATTTCGATGTTGAATTCTTGGAGGAGAAGCATCCACCGAATCAGTCTTGGCTTGGCATCAGGCTTCTTCAACAAGTATCTCAAGGTAGCATGATCAGAGAACACAATGATCTTTGAACCGAGAAGGTATGGGCGGAATTTGTCCAAGGCAAACACAATTGCCAATAGTTCCTTCTTAGTTGTTGTGTAATTCTGTTGGGCCGGATGCATAGTTCGAGATCCATAGGCAATTACCTGCACCGGGAGGCCAGGTCCAACTCTCTGGCCGAGAATAGCTCCTAATGCTGAATTGGATGCATCACACATTAGTTCAAATGGCAGGTCCCAATTTGGTGCTTGTAGAATGGGGGCAGATGTGAGTCTGTTTTTCAGCTCCTGAAATGCTTCAATACAGGGCTGGTTAAAGTTGAATTCCACATCCTTCTGCAGCAGCTTGGACAGAGGTAGGGCAAGTTTGCTAAAATTCTTGATGAATCTTCTGTAAAAGCTTACGTGTCCTAGAAATGAGCAAACCTCCCTCACAGAGGAGGGGTTTGGAAGGGATGATATGATGTCTATCTTAGCCTTATCCACTTCAATACCTCTGTTGGATACCAGGTGGCCCAACACTATTCCTTTAGTCACCATGAAGTGACATTTTTCAAAGTTGAGCACGAGATTTGTGTCAATGCATCTCTTCAACACCCTTGATAGATTATTAAGGCATGCTTCAAATGAGTCAGCATACACCGTGAAGTCATCCATGAATACTTCCATGCAGTCCTGCAGCAAGTCCGAGAAGATACTCATCATGCAATGTTGAAATGTACTCGGGGCATTGTAGAGGCCAAATGGCATGCGTGTGTACGCAAAGGTACCAAATTGACAGGTGAAGGTTGTCTTATGTTGGTCTTCAGGTGCAATATATATCTACATGTAGCCTGAGAATCCGTCTAGAAAACAGTAGTGGGATTTCCCAAATAGCTTTTCCAACATTTGATCAATGAAGGGCAGAGGAAAATGATCCTTGCGAGTTGCCTGATTCAATCTTTTGTAGTCGATGCATACTCGCCAGCTGTTCTGAATCCTTGTTGGTACCAGCTCATCTTGCTGGTTTTTCATGACGGTCATCCCGAACTTCTTCGGCATTACTTGCACAGGGCTCACCCATTGGCTGTCCGAAATGGGGTAGATGATCCCTACAGCAAGGAGTTTGGTGACCTCCTTTTTAACCACGTCCAGGAGTGTTGGATTCTGTCTTCTCTGCTACTGCCTGATGGGCTTGATCTCCTCCTCCATTAATATTCTATGCATGCAGATGGAGGGGTTTATGCCAGGAAGGTTAGAAAGTTTCCACCCTATTGCCTTTTTATGTTGCCGTAGGACCTCTAGCAGCTTGTCTTTTTGCTCTTGGCGAAGATTGCCAGCAATGATAACCGGGAGTTGCTGTTCCTTGTCCAGGTAGGCATATTTCAGGTGACTCGGTAATGTTTTTAATTCTATGGGTGGTGGCGGTAATGGAGAATTTTCAATTTCCGAGTTTGGGTCCGACTGGCTGACTTGATCTTGATTCGGCACCAAGTGTACTGACATGATTTCGGCCTTTGGCTGATTCGGCCTGCTCGACTCTGCTGCTTCGGTTTTTGTCGGATTAGAGTCGGCATTGGCTTCTAGCGTTCCTTTTGAGTCGGATCCGGATGGACCGTTCATTTCTGTTACAGTCTGAGTCGGGTCTTCTTTGGCCGAGATGGTCTCGGCGAGCTTGTCGGCCTTGACATTTGATTCTTCGGCTGAGTTGACTTTGACTTCTTCCTTGACCCGACCTTCTCTGGCTGACTCGTTCTCGGCCGTGAAAATTGTCGCTAAGTGTGCAATGGAAGACTTTTCAACTTCAACGACTTTGTTTTCTACATCATTCGTATACTCTGAGTGTTCTGGGCTGCAGACTTGGTCTAACAATTCGGACAGTTCCACTTCAAAAGCCAACTCAGTAACATCACTATGATTATCCTTAGAGTTGGGGAGGTCTTGTATTTCTTCATGGTTGGCCTCTTCATTTGTCACTCTTGGGCAGTTGCTTTCAGCATTCTTAGCAGACTCCTCAATGTTTTCATTGCTGCCACTTAGTTGAAGATATTCTTCAACTAGTTCATCAAGTACATCAATGCCAAAGCAGGGGTCTTCGGTTGGTGCTTCATGGCTTCGAAAATATTGAATTGCACCAAGGTGTCACATAAATTCCATGGAGAGCATCCCCGCATGCACATAAATCTTTGTTCGGCTGTCATCAAGAAAGGTCTTCCAAGAATTAAGGCGGATTCTCTTCGGATGTTTAGGTCCTCCATATCTAGCACATAAAAGTCATTTGGAAATATTAGCTCGTTGACTTGGACAAGAACATCTTCGAGAATCCCCAGGGGTTGGACAATATTCCTGTTTCCAAGTTGAATGGTCATCCCTATGGGTTCTAAATCGCCAAAATTTAGGGACCTGTAGATTGATGCGGGCATGACATTGATTGAGGCTCCCAGGTCCAACATCGCATCGACAAAAGTGCATTCGCCGATGGTGCATGGGACAAAAAAGATTCCAGCGTCTCTACATTTCTTTGGCAAAGTTGGGGCACCTGTAGTGATTGCTTCGTTTTTCGCCAGGGCCGACACCACACCTCCAATTTCCTTGCTCCCCTTTATTTTTCTCCTTTTGTGTACACACAATTCCTTGAGGAATTTTGCGTACTTAGGGACCTGTTTAATAGCATCGAGGAGTAGAATATTGATTTCCACCTTGCGGAACATCTTCAGCAATTCTTCATCCGACTCTGGCTTCCTTGCCGAAGTCGTCCGAGGTGGAAATGGCAATGGGACAATTATCCCTGGCCGAGACTGTAAGTCGGTATTTGGCTCGGGGTCGGCTTCAACTGGTCTCGGCAACTACTGCAGTGTAGGTTGAGGTAATTCTTTCCCACTTCGAAGAGTAACTACATTGGCATTCCCCCTCGGATTTGGAATGGTTTGAGAGGGGAGGTTGCTGGATCCTGCCGACTGTAATTGACTTACAGTATTGGCTAACTGACCAATCTGCATTTTGAGGTCCTGGATGGTGGCGGTCATGTTCTGCTGGAACTGTAAATTGCTGAAGCTCATAGATTGTTGGAACTCCAGGTTGCTGGTTGCAAGCTGCTTCATCAGATCTTCCAGAGATGGAGAGTTGCCTTGTGTAGGCACTCTCTGCTGTTGTTGTTGCTGCTGTTGTTGGAAAAGTGGTGCTTGGTAGTGCAGAATTGGCTGTTGATAACCAGCTTGCCTCTGGTAGGTATTCGGTGTGGATCCGAATTGTTGAGCTGCATATGGTCCCTGATTCGGTCTTGGCCGAAATGGCTGTCTTCCATGCTGCTGGCTATCGAATGGCCGATTCTGATATGGTTGCTTCCCGTACTAAAATCCACCTATGGCTCCAACATTCTCTGGTTGGTCCGACTCGGTTTCTTAGAGAGTGGGGCACATGTTAGTGGGGTGCTCCACGGAAGTACATATGCCACAAACCTTCGCTGCCATGGCTGGTTGGTGTTGTCCAACAGCAAGTTGTCTAACCATTGATGTCAATTCAGTTAGCTGATTCTCCAACCTCTAATTGGAAGCTGCACTGATTTCATTCACCATCTGTTGTTGATTTGGCCCTCTAATCCCAAACTGTTGTGTATTGCTTGCCATATTAGAGATCAGATGCCTTGCTGCTGCTGGTGTCTTATCCATCAATGCTCCACCACTGGCTGCGTCTATCATGCTTCTGTCCATCATTGATAGGCCTTCATAGAAATACTGGATCAGCAACTGTTCGCTGATCTAATGATGTGGACAGGTGGCACAAAGTTTGTTGAACCTCTCCCAGTACTCATGTAGTGTTTCACCTGCATGCTGCCTGATTCCACATATTTCTTTCCGGATGGTTGCAGTTCTGGATGCCGGAAAGAACTTCTCCAAGAATGCGCTCTTCATGTCTCACCAAGTGTTGAAAAGTACTGGCTGAAGATATAGCCAATCTTTTGCTGCTCCATCCAGGGAGAATGGGAACGCCTTCATCTTGATATAGTCCTCCGATATCCCCTGCGGCCTCATTGTAGAGCAGACCACATGGAATTCTTTTAGGTGTTTGTGGGGGTCTTCTCTTGTAAGACCATGAAATTTTGGCAACAGGTGTATAAGACCAGATTTCAACTCATAAGTTTGAGCTGGCTCCAGCTGTGGGTATTGGATGCACCAAGGTTGATACACCACGTCTGGAGTAGCTAATTCCTTTAGCGTTCTATCGTTATTCTCCATTTGTCCTGGTTCTGCAAAAACGTTAGAACTAGAAGCAAAACTGTTAGTGTAAGACTGGTTAGAGTCAGCGACATAATCTATACTCCTACTAGTATTTACTGCAGCGTACCTAATTTTTCGTAATCTACATAAGGTTAATTCTATCTCTGGGTCAAAAGCATACAATGGGTCAGTACTACTCCTAGTTATGCATTGTACATATTATGCAGAAGAATCAGAATTGAAAACAGTACTTGAAGCAGTGAATGCAGAAATGGAAACTACAATTATCAGTTAACTAACTAATGGAACTATAAGGATGGAATAGAGAAAGGACACAATGCAGAAAGAATGCAAGTCAACTACAAGAATACGAAAGGAATGCAAAAAGAATGCAATGCAGATGTGTGTTTTTTTTGGTGGTGAATTCACGCAGGAAAATTAACAACACATAACATGCTTTTATTTAGGATCCCATAAGGACAGACACATACAAAATCAACGACTCAATTAAACTGACTTGACAGACACACTTCACAGACTCAAGATTCGACCTTACTTAGCTTGGCACACAAAGACACAAAAGAACTTGTATCTCTGGCAACGGCGCCAATTTGATAATGGCTTCTTTTTGTCGTTTTGGACTCTTATCAAATAACTAAAGCTAACTATAGTATAGTCAACCCTAGTCATTCTTCTCAAGGACACAGTGTGCTCAGTTGTGATTTAGTGTGAAGTAAAATGCTATCGAATCTAAGATGTAAAGTGTTGACTCTCCTCGGCACTGGTCGAGTTGCTCTCGGTAGAGACTGAGCCGAGATGATCTCGGCAGAGATAATCCGACTTGGTCTCGACTGAGTGCAGACAGATGCTACAGAGATGGACTATCTTTGTCTCAGACTAAAAAGCTGTAAACAAGGGGGGTTGAAGTGTAAGTAAAGCAGAAAGTAAACTGAGACTATGAATGCAGTAAACATATACTACTACTAGTAGTTATCTACTATTATTATTATTTAACTGTGTTCATATTCAGTTTTGTCAGTCCAAGTCCAGTCCAATCCCCACACTCCAGTTCTCAGTCCATACCAGCCTTGGGAAGTCTTATGGCAATCGCTAAAGGTTCGTCCATTGCCATACCGAGGATTTATGCAATCGCTACCTTATCAGTTGGTAGGGATTAAGTTCAGAGCTGATTTTAGGTTCTCAATTAACAATCGTTAAATGATAACCTACTGAATTAGTTAAACCAGTTCCAATCAGCTTAGCTTAACATTGTTCACAATTTAATTGCAATCGCGGATTAAATCATGAATTAAAGTAGAGGAGGAGAATGGAGATAAGAAATGCAGAATGAAATTGATTTAACAGAAATAGAATACAAGTACAGTGGTTCTGAATTCAGGTGGATTCATCTCCCACGGCAATCGCCATGGTTGACGATGGTGGTTCACCTCCGTTAGCCTGAGCGCTAAGGATCAGCTCCACCAGAGTGCGTCAGTAATCTGATCGGTCCCCTTTGACAGACTTCAGCTTCCCAGTCTCAAACCTGCACTCCCTCGATCGAGAGAAACGCCAAAGTAGCACCGTGCACCACCGTAGAATGGAGAGAAACGAGAGCGAGAAGATGATATAATGAGTGTGGAATCAGAGTGAATTCAAAGACCCGTAAATAGTGCACAACTCCTCCTATATATACACGAGCTGTAATATGCTAATCCTAACGAATCCTAACAGAATTACAATGTGAATTTCCTATTCTACCCCCATGAAGATCTTTCAATGTGACGTGGCAGATTCCCTAAGAGTGATATGGTAGCTGAGCTGACGCTGAGGTGGCCACCGAGCTGGGTAGCTAATGTGGTCAATACAATTGGTCTGCTCTTTATTGGGCTGTTGGGCTGCCAGGCATGGACTGCCGAGACGACTTTGGCTTGGCCGAGATGGAGTTGGTCTGGGCAGGACGACTTCATCTCAGCTGAGACTCCTTTGTTGACCCATGTCAACTCGGCTTGACCTGCAGAAGAAGGAGTGATACTTTTTATTGGCTAAGAAATCTGAATTAACACATATTTCTATTTTCTCTATATTTAAGCCCATAAAATGAATCTTAGCTAACAATCCATCCTTAAGCATAGAATAGTCTTGTAAACATCCTTCTTGGTGTCTAAAAGATGTATAAATTGCGACTCATCAGTCATCCAAAGGGACAATCCAAAGAGGCATAGAACGTAAAAGGATAGGGTAAGAGAGAGATAGTAGACAAGATTTATACTAATTCATTTTTCAACAAAGCTACATATAATCCTTTCAACACAAAAGATTTTCACTAAGTCTACTTGACTTACAAGCAAGTATTATCTACCTCTTCAGGTATTATAACCCTTGTAATCTACCTGATTACAAAAAAGCTCAGTATCCTTTTAGACTTAGAATTTTCAGGCTATCAAACTAACTCAATAGAG
Source organism: Mucuna pruriens (assembly GCA_025330945.1). NCBI lineage: Eukaryota > Viridiplantae > Streptophyta > Magnoliopsida > Fabales > Fabaceae > Mucuna > Mucuna pruriens. The sequence continues at coordinate 10,372 of JAENHJ010000157.1, forward strand.
TTTTTACAAAAAGAGTAACTCACATAGGGAGCATTTACAATACAAAGCACAAACTTTACTCTGCGTCACAAAGAAAGCTTTACAAAACAGTCGTTCAAAGCATAAGAGAGTGTTTGTCTTTCTTGATAGAATGCATTTTTTTTTCTTGTTGTTTCAAGCTTGATAGATCCCTTTATATAGTACGTAAAAATTTGAAAGTTTCCTTTTGCATGAGGAATGGTTGGATCTACATTAAATGCTACTTGATTGATTCTTGTAGTAATTTTGTAGAGGCTCCTCTTTTTCTGAATACAAAGAGAGGTTGTATAAGGAAAAAAACTACTTTTCTCTAAATTCTACGTCTTGCCTACTATTAATGAGTGAGGAAGCTTCTATTGGTTCCGTCTGAACGGTATCATGATTTGGACTTCCTTTTATCATACTTGACTTGCATTATAAAATATTTGTTGTTGTTGTTTGTCAATATGAAAGCTTAACACGTTCTCAAATAGTATATTAGGTAGACATTTGAACGTTGGATTTAGATAATCAACTCTTTATATGAATGAAAGAACTCACGAGATAAGATAAACAACATAAACAAAACTTTACGCTTTTACGAGAGATACTTCCTAGTTGGAATAGTGTAGTCATTTTGCTTTTTGGACAATTTCTTCTTTGGACGGCAAAGACTGATCTGATACAAACTCGGATGAATTGTATCCGACACGGTCTCAACTAAAAGTAGACTCGGACACAACCAGACGTGATAGAGTCAGATTGGACTCGGTCTCAAACTGAAATGTAGGAAATAGGAGGGGGGTTTGTATTGTAGAAATGTAAAGATAGAAAGTAAACTAAGTATGAAAGTAAATGCAATCTAAACTATGCTAATTAACTACTACTGCATCAATACTAAGATCAATAAGCAATTAGTCTTCGATTCTATACTCTAGATTACGTTTCTAAACAACTTGAGGTTCCTATGACAATCGCCAAACATTCATCCATTGCCATACCGAGGGTTTACATAATCGCTACCTCATTAGTTGGCAGGGAGTAAGCACGTGGTTGATTTTAGGTTCTCTAATCGATTACCTAATTAGGTTGTTAAACCGGTTCCGATTGGCCTAGTCTAACATTGATCCACTTTAACAATGCACAATTGCGACATAGTAAAGCAGATTAAAAATATGATTCATAACCATAAGATAAGAATGCAACCACTTGTATTATTGAAACAGAGTATGGATACAAGGAGTGAATTCGTGGAATCTTCCACAACGATCACCATGGAAGAATGGTGATGGTTCACCAACGATGGTCAAGGCACTAAGGATCTAGTCCACTAGAGTGTGTCGGCTTCCCAGTCCCTAACCTCCACCTCCTCGATCAAGAGAGATGCCACTGAGGTACCGTGCACCACTGAGGTACCATTTACCATTCCACCCATATGGCATTCAATATGGCAAGTATCTTACTGCATGGGTGATGAGTCATAAATTACACATCATAAGTGGACCTAAGAAGAGTGCCATTAAGCAACTCATGTACTTAAAAGATGATTGTTAGCTAAGATTCAGATTAAGGGCCTAAAATTAGAGAAAAGCACAACCTGTGTTAATTCAAGGCATTAAGCTAACTATTCTTTCATTCCAGGTCCAGCCAAGCTCGCAGCCCACCATTGGGGCCCCAGTCGAGAGCATCTCAACCTGGCCGACTCTATCTCAACCAAGCCGATACTCGGCCCAGCAAGTAAAACAACCCAATAAGGAGCAAAGCCCAATGGCATTCCACGTCAGCGATCCATTCAAAAGCCACCTCGGTTCCAGCTCAACGCCACGTCACTCTAGAGTAGCTTGTAGCGCAAGTCATAGCAAGGGTAGAATAGGGATTCCGTTTGTAATTCTGTTAAGTTAGTTAGCTTCGCGCCCTGTATAAATAGGCGCAACTATGAACGATTAGGGGTCTTTGGCTTCCATTACTTCTTAGTCACGCTTTCATCTCTGTTTTCTCTCGCTCTCATTTCTCTCTCACTTACGGTGGTGTACGATGTTGTAGTGGCACTTCTCTCGATCAAAGGAAGTGCATGTTAGGGACTGAGAAGCCGAAGGTTGCTGGATTGGATTACCAATGCACTCAAATGGACTTGATCCTCAGCGTCCTAGCTATCCTTGGTGAACCATCACCGTCGGCCATGGCGATCGTCGTGGACGGTGGAGTCACCGAAGCCAAGCCCTTGTGTTTGTATTTCAATTCTACTGAATATAAGTGATTTCTGAATTCTGAGTTCTGTTGCATTCCATTACATAAATTCACTCTCTGGATTGCGATTGCATTAAGGAATTGAATCACAATTGGACTGAACCGATTGGAATTGGTCCGATTGAAATTAGTAGGTAATCAAATGGATAATCTAATTGAGAACCTAAAATTAGCTCGAACTTCATCCCTGCCAACTAATGAGGTAGCGATTGCGTAATTCCTCGGTATGGCAATGGACGGACCCTTGGCGATTGCCATGAAAACACTTAAGGCTGATATGGACCGTTAACAGAACGAACGAACCAGGAAACACTTGATCCTTGGACTGAAACGTGAACACAGTAATAGCAGTAGCAGTAGGATAGTTTAGTTAATTGTATTCATACTTTAGTTCTCTATGTTTTACTTCACTTGCACTCCAACCCCCATTTGGCACTCTACACGTAAGACGCTCAGCTACTTCAGCTTTCACATGAAAATGCTATTGAACACATTGTGTCTTTGAGAAGAATCGACCTAGGGTTGACTATACTATAGTTAACTTTAGTTATTTGATGCGCGTTGAGACGACTAAAACGAGCTTATCAAATTGGCGCCGTTGCCGCGGACACAAGTTCTTTGTGTTTCCATGTGCCAAGTAGATTGAGCCGAACCCCGAGTCTATGGAGTCTTGCTTGTAGGATCTGTTGAGTCTTGAATTGCGTCTATATTCGTGCTGCATTTCGGATCCAATAATAATCATACATGCAGAATTTTTGTAAGTAGAATCTTTACGTGAATTCACTGTTAATAATCAGTTCTTCATCCCATATTATTAAACATTCTGTTAGCACCCATCTTTGCATTACATACTTACTTGCTCATCAGAATTAACTTTTAACTATGATCGCCGTCTAGAATCACTGATGATATTTTTTTAACTTGCATGATGCATGACTAGGAGTAGTACTGATCCTCTATACGCTTTTGACCCCGAAATAGAGAAAACCTTGCGAAGATTAAGGAGGACTAGGAATCTAATAGTAAATAGTAGTAGAAGTTCTGATTCTATCATTAAATCTAAACAGTTTTGCATTGACAATTTTGTTGCTAGTTCTAACATTTTTGCAGAGCCAGGACAGATGGAGAATAATGACAGAACGTTGAAGGAACTGGCCACTCCAGATGTGGTGTATCAACCTTGGTGCATTTAATACCCACAATTGGAGCCGGCTCAGACATATGAATTAAAGTCTGGTTTAATACATTTGTTGCCCAAATTTCATGGTCTTGCAGGAGAAGACCCTCACAAGCACCTCAAGGAATTCCACGTAGTCTGTTTGATGATGAGGCCACAGGGGATACCAAAGGACTATATCAAAATGAAGGCATTCCCATTCTCCCTGGATGGAGCTGCAAAAGACTGGCTGTATCTTCAGCCAGAGCACTTTTCAACACGGGGAGACATGAAGTGTACCTTCCTGGAAAAATTCTTCCTAGCATCCAGGACTGCGACCATCAGAAAGGAAATATTTGGGATCCGGTAACACACAAGAGAAACTCTGCATAAGTTTGGGAGCGATTCAATAAACTCTGTGCCACCTGTCCACACCATAAGATCAGCGAACAGCTCCTAATCCAATATTTCTATGAAGGAATCTTGATGATGGATAGAAGCATGAGTGATGCCGCCAGTGGAGGAGCCTTAATGGACAAAACACCACCAGCAGCAGCAAGGCACCTGATCTCTAACATGAAAAGTAATACACAACAGTTTGGGATTAGAGGGCCGAGTCAGTCTCGGATGGTGAATGAAATCGATGCAGCCTCCAACCAAAGATTGGAGAACCAGATGACTGAGTTGACATCACTGGTGAGACAGTTGGCTGTTAATCAACATCAACCAACCATGGCAGCAAAGATCTGCGGTATATGTACTTCAGTGGAGCACCCCACCGACTCGTGTCCCACTCTGCAAGAAGCCGAGTCGGACCAGCTAGAGTGTGTTGGAGCCGTAGGAGGACTTCAATACGGGAAGCAACCATATCAGACTCGGCAATTTGACAACCAACAATATGGGAGACAATTATTTCGGCCAGGTCCACAACAAGGACCATATGCAACTTAGAGATCCGGATCTATGCCGAATATGCCTTATGGAGTAGATAGTTATCAACAGTCAAGTCCTCAATACCCAACACAAGCCTTCCTACAACAGCAACAAAGATCACCTACGCAAGGCAATTCACCATCTCTGGAAGATCTAATGAAGCAGCTGGCAACAAGTAATCTGGAGTTCCAACAATCGGTGAGCTCCAACAACATACAGTTCCAGTAAAATATGACCACCACCATCTAGGACCTCAAGATGCAAATAGGACAGCTAGCAAACACTGTGAGCTAATTACAGTCGATCGGCTCAAGCAACCTTCCCTCTCAAACCATTCTGAATCCGAGAGGGAATGCTAGTGCAGTAATACTTAGAAGCGGCAAAGAGTTACCTCAACCTGCACAGCACCAGATGCCGAAGTCAGCCGAAGACGACTACGAGGCAATTGCCAACTCGCAGTCGCACCCAGAGGCAACTGTCCCATTGCCATTTCCATCTCGGACCATCTCGACACAAAAACCAGAGTCTGATGAAGGACTGCTGAAGATGTTTCGAAAGGTGGAAATCAATATTCCACTCCTCGACACGATTAAACAAATTCCTTAGTATGCGAAATTCCTCAAGGAATTATGTGTACACAAAAGAAGAAAGATGAAGGGGGAGTCGAGAATTGGAGGCGTGGTGTTGGCCTTGATAAAGAATGAAGGTTCCACTGTAGGATATTCACAAGCCCTGCCGAAGAAGTGTCGAGACCCTGGGATCTTCTCGGTTCCATGCACCATTGGTGAATGCACATTTGCCGATGCCATGTTGGACCTAGGTGCATCAATCAACGTTATGCCAACAACAATTTATAGGTCCCTCAACTTTTGTGACCTAGAGCCCACAGGGATGACCATTCAGCTTGCCAATAGAAACATTGTGCAGCCCCTAGGATTTCTCGAAGATGTCCTCGTCCAAGTAAACGAACTAATATTTCTAGCCAATTTTTATGTGCTTGATATGGAGGACGAAACATCGGGAAACGAGTCAAACTTAATTCTGGGGAGACCTCAACAACGACGCCAATTTGATAACTCCTTCTTTTCCAGTCATTTTGAACTCTTATCAAATAACTAAAGCTAACTATAGCATAGTCAACCCTAGGTCATTCTTCTCAAGGACACAGTGTGCTCAGTTGTGATTCAGGGTGAAGTAAAATGTTATCGAATCTAAGATGCAAAGTTTTGACTCTCCTCGGCACTGGCCAAGTCGCTTTCGGCAGAGACAAAGCCGAGATGATCGTGGTAGAGATAATCCGGCTTGGTCTCGGCTGAGTGCAGACAATGCCACAGAGATGGACTATCTCTGTCTCGGACTAAAAAGTAGTAAACAGGGGGGAACTTGAACGTAAGTAAAGCAAGAAGTAAACTAGGCTACGAATGCAGTAAACATATACTGCTGCTACTGGTTTCCTATTATTATTATTATGATATAACTGTGTTCATGTTCAGTTCAGCTAGTCCAAGTTCAGTCCAAATTCCACACTCCAGTTCTCAGTCCATATCAGCCTTGGGTAATCTTATGGCAATCGCCAAAGGTTCGTTCATTGCCATACCGAGGAATTATGCAATCGCTACCTCATCAGTTGGCAGGGATTATGTTCAGAGCTGATTTTAGGTTCTCCATTAACAATCGTTAAATGATTACCTATTGAATTAGTTAAACCAGTTCCAATCGGCTTAGCTTAACATTGTTCACAATTCAACTGCAATCGCGGATTAAATCATGAATTAAAGGAGAGGAGGAGAACGGAGATCAGAAATACATAAAGTAATTGATTAACAGAAGACAGAATACAAACATAGTGGCCTGAATTCAGGTGGATCCATCTTCCACGAAAATCGCCATGGTTGATGGTGGTGGTTCACCTCCGTTAGCCTAAGCGCTGAGGATCAGATCCACCAGAGTGCGTTAGTAATCTGACCGGTCCCCTTTGACAGACTTCGGCTTCCTAGTCTCAAACCTATGCTTCCTCGATCGAGACAAACGCCAATGAGCACCGTGCACCACCGTAGGATGGAGAGAAACGAGAGCGAGAAGATGATTTAATGAGTGTGGAATCAGAGTGAATTCAAAGACGCGTGAAAAGTGCACAGCTCCTCCTATATATACACGAGCTGTGATATGCTAATCCTAACGAATCCTAACAGAATTACAATGTGATTGTCCTATTCTACCCCTCTGAATATCTTTCAACGTGACGTGGCAGATTCCCTAAAAGTGACATGGTGGCTGAGCTGGCGCTGAGGTGGCCTCAGAGTTGGCTAGTTGACCTGGACAAGCACAATTGGGCCACTCTTTATTGGGCTTCAAGGCATGGGCCGTAGAGACGAATCTAGCTTGGCTGAGATGGAGTCGGTATGGCCGGGACGACTTCATCTCGGCTGAGACTCTTCTATTGACCCTGGTCAACTCAGCTTGACCTGCAGAAGAAGGAGTGATACTTTTTATTAGCTAAGACTTCCAAATTATCACAGATTTGTATTTTCTCTATATTTAGGCCTATAAAATGAATTTTAGCTAACAATCCGTTCTTACGCACAGAATAGTCTTGCGAACATCCTTCTTAGGTGTCTAAAAGATGTATAAATTGTGACTCATCACACCCCCACACTTACCCTTTTGCACTCCTGGGCAAATTAAAATGAAAATCACTAGGCGAGTTTTTAAAGATAGAAAAGTATTTTTCACTTGGCTTCCTTCAGTTCAATCGAGATAGAGTCGGCATTCTGTCACCCCGAGATCAAGATACTCTAACAATCTGAAAATTACTTCTTCTGTGCTCTAGGCAAATTCATGACCTGCAAACCAGAGAAGGTAACCCAGAGTGACAAAGCTCTCATTTAAGCGAATAACTCTCTCACTTCTCTCGTGTTTGGGCTTTGTATTTACACTCAACATTCATGGAACTGATATTACCATACTTTGACAAAACTCTCTTCTTACACCTGCAAAAACATACAACTATGATCGCTAGGACTTCTTTTCGGCTTGTAGCGAGGTTGGGTCATGGGTAGGATAAAATATAGGAAAACTGGTTTCAGGACCCATGAGGGAGAGAGAAGCAATGAGGAGCAAGCTTTATCAGCATGAGGGATGATCCAGGATGCTGCCAATTCCTCCTTCTTGCTGCTACCAGCTCATTTTCTTTTCCTTTTCTTATTATACAAATTTATGCAGCTGTTTTCTTTCTTTATATGTTTCAGCTCATATTTCCAGCTGGTGCTCCACTTTTTCTTTTTCTTTCTTTCACTCGCTTTTATTCTTTTTCTTGTATTTTCGAGCCTTAGAGGGTGCTGAACAAATTTGCTTCCCGGAGTTTCCCCCACACTTGATCATGACTTACTCCCAAAACAATTCCAAAGCTCCTCTGCTCCCCTAGGGTGAGGTTAATTCATGGTTTTTCTGGCCTTGGCTTGTAGTAAGCTGTTAGAAAGAATCGTTAAATTAGGCTCAGATGGGGAAAACAACAGACACATTTGTTTAGGTAGGCTTTATTTGGCTCAAGGCTCTTGAGAAAACATGGCCTAGATCATGTCATTCCTACATGTAATAACAGTTGTATCTAGAGAGTCATGGAAAAATGTAGAATATACAGTTATCATGAATGCAAAAATCACACTAGAAGAAGAAGAGAAATGGCAAGATTGTAAGCCATCAATATTTACAAAGGCTCAAAATCTCACACATGCTCCATTTGCTCCGCCACAGGGGATTTCCTTTTCAATTTTTCAGTCAATTACTGACTAGAACACAAAAGTTTCACTCTCCTCAAGCTAGAGGAATCTCTTGCTAGAGCTGCAGAATTACTTCCTACTACCTTTCTCAAATTTCCAGAAGCCAGTTCACGATTCTTTTCAAAACAATTTTATTTTTGACAATCCACTTTGGAATTCTGTTTAGGAAGAAAAAAAATTAAAACAAATTGACAGAATTGAAATTCTGCCAAGCTGAAGGCATTCCGAATCCGGCCGAGATAGCACAGAGCCGAAATGGACTCGACTTGGGCAGCTTTTATTTTGAAAACATGACAGAGATTTACTAAAAGCAAAATGAAACATGATAGGTTTAATCAAAATAAAATGAAACAACACAATAAAACTAGCAGAATTCAGGAGGATGGGAATAGAAACAAGACAAAGCAATTGAAATGACTGTAATAGTATCCCCCCCCCCCCACACGTAAAATTTGCATTGTCCTCAATGCGGGGCAGGGTCGTTTGGTGGAGATGGTTCCATCAATGAGATTATCTCCATGTCATGAGTGATTGGCGCTGGACCTTGATGGAATGGCTTAATCTGATGCCCGTTGACCTGGAAGGTGTGGTTACTGTGTTCATCTTTTAGCTGTACTACACCATGGGGAAACACATTATTGATAACAAAAGGTCCATCCCATCTAGAACGAAGTTTACCTGTAATGAGCTTAAGGCGTGAGTTAAACAGGAGGACTTTCTGGCCAACTCTGAATTCTTTTCTCAGGATCTATTGGTCATGGATTCGCTTGATTTTCTGCTTGAAGATCCTGGAATTTTCATATGCTTCCATGCGGAGTTCATCTAACTCTTGCAGCTGAAAATTTCTCTGTTCTCCAGCTTGGTCATAGGTCAGATTGCACTGTTTAACAACCTAGTTTGCTCTGTGTTCTAGCTCCACAGGAAGGTGACAGGCTTTACCAAAAACAATCCTATAGGGAGACATCCCTAAAGGTGTCCGGTGTGCAGTTCGATGTGCCTAGAGAGCATCCTCAAGTAGGCAGCTCCAGTCCTTTCTGCTGGGGTTGGTCATCTTTTGCAGTGTTTTCTTGATTTCCCTGTTGAACACTTCTGCTTGGCCATTTGTTTGGGGGTCGTAGGCAGTAGATATTTTGTGTGCTACCCCATATTTCTGAAGAAGAGAGGCCATGGCTCTGTTACAGAAGTGACTGCCTTGGTCACTTATGAGCGCTTTTGGCACACCAAACCTATAGAAAATATTGGACTTGAGGAAGTCCACAACCACTCTTGCATCATTGGTTTTGGTGGCCATGGCTTCTACCCACCTTGATACGTAGTCCACGGCCAGCAGAATGTATGAATATCCATTGGAGACTGGGAATGGCCCCATGAAATCTATTCCCCAAACATAAAAAATTTCACAGAACTGGATGGGTTGCTGGGGCATTTCATGCCTTCTGTTCACTCCTGCTTTTTGGCAGTTGTCGCAGGTGGAGACGAATTCATGCGCGTCCCTGAAGATAGTTGGCCAGTAAAGGCCACAGTCAAGCACTTTCCTAGCAGTCCGAGTTGATCCATAATGGCCGCCTCCAGGTGCCGAGTGATAGAACTGGAGGACCGAGTTGGTCTCAGCATCAAGAATGCACTTGTGGATGACTTTGTCACTGCATAGTCTCCAAAGGTAGGGATCATCCCAAATGTAGTATTTGGCATCGCTTCGGAGTTTATCTTTGTATGCTCGAGATGCCTCTGGTGGAAATCGAGATGCTGCCACAAAATTACAAATGTCAGCAAACCATGGTGGAGACAAATTGAGGTGTAACAGGTGCTCATTTGGAAACTCGTCTCGGATAGGTATTGGATCGCTGTCTCTTTCAATTCTGCTCAGGTGATCAGCTACAGATTTCTCAACACCTCTTTTATCTCTGATTTCTATGTTGAATTCTTGAAGGAGAAGCATCCACGGAATCAGTCTTGGCTTGGCATCAGGCTTCTTCAACAAGTATCTCAAAGCAGCATGATCAGAGAACACAATGATCCTTGAACCGAGAAGGTATGGGCGGAATTTGTCCAAGGCAAACACAATTGCCAATAGTTCCTTCTTAGTTGTTGTGTAATTCTGCTAGGCCGGAGCCATAGTTCGTGATGCATAGGCAATTACCTGAACCGGGAGGCCGGTTCCAGCTCTCTAGCCGAGAATAGCTCCTAATGCCGAATTGGATGCATCACACATTAGTTCAAATGGCAGGTCCCAGTTTGGCGCTTGCAGAATAGGGGCAGATGTGAGTCTGTTTTTCAGCTCCTGAAATGCTTCAATGCAGGGCTGGTCAAAGTGGAATTCCATATCCTTCTGTAGCAGCTTGGACAGAGGCAGGGCAAGTTTGCTAAAATTCTTGATGAATCTTCTGTAAAAGCCTGCGTGTCCTAGAAATGAGCGAACCTCCCTCACAGAAGAGGGGTTTGGAAGGGACGATATGATGTCTATCTTAGCCTTATCCACTTCAATACCTCTGTTGGATACGTGGTGGCCCAACACTATTCCTTCAGTTACCATGAAGTGACATTTTTCAAAGTTGAGCACAAGATTTGTGTCAATGCATCTCTTCAACACCCTTGATAGATTATTCAGGCGTGCTTCAAATGAGTCAGCATACATCGTGAAGTCATCCATGAATACCTCCATGCAGTCCTACAGCAAGTCCGAGAAGATGCTCAGCATGCAACGTTGGAATGTACTCGGCGCATTGCAAGGCCAAATGGCATGCGTGTGTACGCAAAGGTACCAAATGGGCAGGTGAAGGTTGTCTTATGCTGGTCTTCAGGTGCAATGTGTATCTGCAGGTAGCCTGAGAATCCATCAAGAAAAGAATAATGGGATCTCCCTGCTAATTTCTCTAGCATTTGGTCAATGAAAGGCAGAGGAAAGTGGTCCTTGCGAGTTTCTTGGTTTAATCTTCTGTAGTCTATGCACACTCACCACACTCACCAACTATTCTAAATCGTTGTTGGTACCAGCTCATCCTGCTGATTTTTCATGACAGATCAACCCGGACTTCTTTGGCACCTCTTGCACAAGGCTCACCCACTGGCTATCCGAGATGGGGTAGATGATCCTTGCCGCAAGGAGCTTTGTGACTTCTTTCTTAACCACGTCCAGGAGTGTTGGATTCAGTGTTCTTTGCTGCTGCCTTATGGGCTTGATTTCCTCCTCCATTAATATTCTCTGCATGCAAATGGAGGGGTTTATGCCAGGAAGGTCAGAAAGTTTCCATCCTATTGCCTTTTTATGTTGCCCTAGGACTTCCAGCAACTTGTCTTCTTGCTCTTCGCGGAGATTGCTAGCAATGATAACCGGGAGTTGCTGTTCCTTGTCCAGGTAGGCATATTTCAGGTGACTCGGCAATGCTTTTAATTCTATGGGTGGTGGCGGTAATGGAGATTTGATAGTTTCTGTGGTTGGATCCAACTGGCTGACTTGATCTTGATTCGGCACCATGGGTGTCGACATTATTTCGGCCGTTGGCTTACTCGGCCGGTTCGGCTTCACGACTTTGGTTCTTGTCGAAATGGAGTCGGCCTTGGCTTCTAACGCTCCTTCAGAGTCGGATCCGGATGGAACAATGAATTCTACCTCAGCCTGTGTCTGGTCTTCAGTTGCCGAGTTGGTCTCGGCAAACATGTTGGCCTTGCTATTTGACTCTTCGGTCGAGTTGACTTTCATTTCTTCCTTGACTCGGCCTGCTCTGACCGACTCGATCTCGGCCGCGAAAATTGTCGCTAAGTGTGCAATGGAAGACTTTTCAGCTTCAGCGACTCTGTTTTCTGCATCATTCGTATACTCTGAGTGTTTTGGGCTGCGGACTTGGTCTAATGATTCGGACAGTTCCACTTCAAAGGCCAAGTCAGCAATATCACTATGATTGTCCTCAGAGTTGGGGAGGTCTTGTATTTCCTCATGGTCGGCCTCTTCATTTGTGACTCTTGGGCAGTTGCTTTCATCAGCATTCTCAGCAGACTCCTCAATGTTTTCACTGCTGCCATTTAGTTGAAGATATTCTTCAACTAGTTCATCAAGTATATCAATGCCAAAGAGAGAGTGGTCTTCGGTTGGGTGCTTCACAGCTTCGAAAATATTGAATTGCACCAAGGCGTCACCGAATTCGATGGAGAGCATCCCTACATGAACATCAATCTTTGTTCTGGCTGTCATCAAGAAAGGTCTTCTCAGAATTAAGGTGGATTCCTTCCCAGATGTTTCGTCCTCCATGTCTAGCACGTAAAAATCAGCTGGAAATATTAGTTCATTGACTTGGACGAGAACATCCTCGAGAACTCCCAGGGGCTGGACAATACTCTTGTTTGCCAACTGAATGGTCATCCTTGTGGGTTCCAAGTCACCAAAATTCAGGGACCTGTAGATTGATGTGGGCATGACATTAATTGAGGCTCCCAGGTCCAACATGGCATTGGCAAAAGTGCATTCGCCGATGGTGCATGGGATCGAAAAGACTCTAGGGTCTCTGCATTTCGTTGGCAAACTTGAAGCACCTGCAGTGATTGCTTCATTCTGTGTCATAGCCGACACCACACCTTCAATTTCCTTGCTCCCCTTTATCTTTCTCCTTTTGTGTACACACAATTCCTTGAGGAATTTTGCGTACTTAGGGACCTGTTTAATAACATCGAGGAGTGGAATATTGATTTCCACCTTGCGGAACATCTTCAGCAATTCTTCATCCGACTCTGGCTTCCTTGCTGAAGTGGTCCGAGATGGAAATGGCAATGGGACAGTTATCTCTGGTCGAGACTGCAAGTCGGCATTTGACTCGGAGTCGGCTTCAGCTGGTCTCGGCAACTGCTATAGTGTAGGTTGAGGTAATTCTTTCCAACTTCGAAGAGTGACTACACTGGCATTCCCCCTCGGATTTGGAATGGTTTGAGAGGGGAGGTTGCTGGATCCTGCCGAGTGTAATTGACTTACAGTATTGGCTAACTGACCAATCTGCGTTTTGAGGTCCTGATGGTGGCGGTCATGTTCTGCTGGAACTGTAAATTGCTGGAGCTCACTGATTGTTGGAACTCCAGGTTGCTAGTTGCAAGCTGCTTCATCAGTTCTTGCAAAGATGGAGAGTTGCCTTTTGGCGCTCTCTACTGTTGCTATTGCTGCTGCTGTTGGAAAGGTGCTGCTTGGTAGTGGGGAGTCGGCTGTTGATAACCAGCTTGCCTCTCATAGGTATTCGGTGTGGGTCCGAATTGTTGAGCTGCATATGGCCCTTGATTCGGTCCTGACCGAAATGGCTGTCTTCCATGCTGTTGGCTATCAAATGGCCGATTCTGATACGGTTGCTTCCCGTACTGAAGTCCACCTATGGCTCCAACATTCTCTGGTTGGTCCGACTCGGTTTCTTGGAGAGTGGGGCACATATCAGTGGGGTGCTCCACGAAAGTACATATGCCACATACTTTCGCTGCCATGACTGGTTGGTGTTGTCCAATAGCAAGTTTTCTCACCAATGATGTCAATTCGGTCAGCTGGTTTTCTAATCTTTGGTTGGCAGCTGTGCCGACTTCATTCACCATCCAAGACTGGCTCGACGCTCTGATTCAAAATTGCTGCGTGATGCTAGCCATGTTGGAAATCAAATGCCTTGCTGCTGCTGGTGTTTTATCCATCAGGGCTCCGCCACTAGCTGCGTCGATCATGCTTCTGTCCATCAGCGATAATCCTTCATAGAAATACTGGACCAACAACTGTTCGCTAATCTGGTGATGCGGACAGGTGGCACAGAGTTTGTTGAACCTCTCCCAGTACTCGTGCAGTGCTTCTCCTGTATGCTGCCTTATCCCACATATTTCCTTTCTGATGGACGCAGTGCGGGATGCCGGAAAGAACTTCTCCAGGAAAGTGCGCTTCATGTCTCCCCAAGTGTTGAAAAGTATTGGCTGAAGATACAACCAATCTTTTGCTGCTCCATCCAGGGAGAATGGGAACGCCTTCATCTTGATATAGTCCTCCGATATCCCCTACGGCCTCATTGTAGAGCAGACCACATGGAATTCTTTCAGGTGTTTGTGGGGGTCTTCTCCTGTAAGACCATGAAATTTTGGCAACAGGTGTATAAGACCAGATTTCAACTCATAAGTTTGAGCTGGCTCCAGCTGTGGGTATTGGATGCACCAAGGTTGATACACGACGTCTGGAGTAGCTAACTCCTTCAGCGTTCTATCGTTATTCTCCATTTGTCCTGGTTCTGCAAAAACGTTAGAACTAGAAGCAAAACTGTTAGTGTAAGACTGGTTAGAGTCAGCGACATAATCTATACTCCTACTAGTATTTACTGCAGCGTACCTAATTTTTCGTAATCTACGTAAGGTTAATTCTATCTCTGGGTCAAAAGCATACAATGGGTCAGTACTACTCCTAGTCATGCATTGTACATATTATGCAGAAGAATCAGAATTGAAAACAGTACTTGAAACAGTAGATGCAGAAATGGAAACTACAATTATCAGTTAACGAACTAACAGAACTACAGAATGGCATACAGAAAGTATGCAATGCAGAAAGAAAGATGCAGTAGTGAATACAAGTAGAACACCAATTCTACGTAGCTACAGAAATAAATGTTTGATTTCTTCTCTTTTTTTTTTTAGTGGTGCGAGAAACAAATAATAGTCAACATGCTTTTTATTTAGGATCCATAAACAAAACAAGCAGCCATAGACAAATTCAAAAGACTCAACACTGATTTGACAGACACACTTTACAGACTCGGGATTCGACCTCACTTAACTGGCACACAAAGACACAAAAGAACTTGTGTCCCCGGCAACGACGCCAATTTGATAACTGCTTCTTTTCCAGTCGTTTTGAACTCTTATCAAATAACTAAAGCTAACTATAGCATAGTCAACCCTAGGTCATTCTTCTCAAGGACACAGTATGCTCAGTTGTGATTCAGGGTGAAGTAAAATGTTATCGAATCTAAGATGCAAAGTTTTGACTCTCTTCGGCACTGGCCGAGTCACTCTCGGCAAAGACAGAGCCGAGATCATCGTGGAAGAGATAATCCGGCTTGGTCTCGGCTGAGTGCAGACAAACGCCACAGAGATGGACTATCTCTGTCTCGGACTGAAAAGCAGTAAACATGGGGGAACTTGAACGTAAGTAAAGCAAGAAATAAACTAGGCTACGAATGCAGTAAACATATACTACTGCTACTGGTTTCCTATTATTATTATGATATAACTGTGTTCATGTTCAGTTTAGTTAGTCCAAGTTCAGTCCAAATTCAACACTCCAGTTCTTAGTCCATATCAGCCTTGGGTAATCTTATGGCAATCGCCAAAGGTTCGTCCATTGCCATACCGAGTAATTACGCATTCGCTACCTCATCAGTTGGCAGGGATTATGTTCAGAGCTGATTTTAGGTTCTAGATTAACAATCGTTAAATGATTACCTACTAAATTAGTTAAACCAGTTCCAATCGGCTTAGCTTAACATTGTTCACAATTCAACTGCAATTGCGGATTAAATCATGAATTAAAGGAGAGGAGGAGAACGGAGATCAGAAATATAGAAAGTAATTGATTAACAGAAGACAGAATACAAACATAGTGGCCTGAATTCAGGTGGATCCATCTTCCACGACAATCGCCATGGTTGATGGTGGTGGTTCACCTCCGTTAGCCTGAGCGCTGAGGATCAGATCCACCAGAGTGCGTCAGTAATCTGATGGGTCCCCTCTGACAGACTTTGGCTTCCCAGTCTCAAACCTGCGCTTCCTCGATCGAGAGAAATGCCAATGAGCACCGTGCACCACCGTAGGTTAGAGAGAAACAAGAGCAAGAAGATGATTTAATGAGTGTGGAATCAGAGTGAATTCAAAGATGCGTGAAAAGTGCACAGCTCCTCCTATATATACACGAGCTGTGATATGCTAATCCTAACGAATCCTAACAGAATTACAATGTGAATGTCCTATTCTACCCCTCTGAAGATCTTTCAACGTGACGTGGCAGATTCCCTAAAAGTGACATGGTGGCTGAGTTGGCGCTGAGGTGGCCTCTGAGCTGGCTAGCTAACCTAGACAAGCACAATTGGGCCGCTCTTTATTGGGCTGCAAGGCATGGGCCGTAGAGACGAATTTGGCTTGGCCGAGATGGAGTCGGTCTGGCCGGGATGACTTCATCTCGGCTGAGACTCTTCTGTTGACCCTGGTCAACTCGGCTTGACCTGCAGAAGAAGGAGTGATACTTTTTATTAGCTAAGACTTCCGAATTATCACAGATTTGTATTTTCTCTATATTTAGGCCTATAAAATGAATCTTAGCTAACAATCCGTTCTTACGCACAGAATAGTCTTGCGAACATCTTTCTTAGGTGTCTAAAAGATGTATAAATTGTGACTCATCACACCCTGGTGCAATTCAACATCTTCGAAGCTATGAAGCACCCCACCGAAGACCACTCTCTCTTCGGCATAGACATGATAGAGGAGCTGGTGGAGGAATACTTCCAGCCAGACAACTGCAGTGAAGATAAAAAGGTTTCTACTGGAAGCATTATCAACTGCTTGGAGGCCAACAAAGATGAAGTACAAGAATCCCTCAACTATGAGGATAATTATAATGATGTCGCCGACTTGGCATTTGAATCAGAGCTAACAGAACTACTAGACCAAATCTGCTACCTAAAGACCTTAGAGCGTACAAATAATGCAGAAGAAGAGGTTGCCGAGACTAAAAAGTCTTTCCCTGCACAATTGGTAACTATATTCACAACCAAACCCAAGTCGGCCAATGAAGGTCGAGTTAAGGAAGAACCAAAAGTCAACTCGGCCGAAAGGTCAAACAGCAAGGCCGACACGCTTGTCGAAGTCATGGTGGCCAATGAAGACCGGACTCAAACTGGAGTAGAAATAGATGCTCCACCTGGATCTGACTCCGAAGCTGCACAAGAAGTCAAGGCCGACTCCAATCCGACAAGAATTGAAGCCACCGAGTTGAGCCGGCCGAAGCAGCTAAGGGCCGAAATCATATCGACACACCTCGTGCCGAGTCGAGATCAAGTCGGCCTGACGGATCCGAGCCCATTTACTGAGAATTCTCCATCCCTACCACCCATGGAACTGAAACCATTGCCAAGTCACCTGAAATATGCCTACTTGGACAGTGAACAGCAGCTTCCAGTTATCATTACCAACAATTTCCACCAAGAGCAAGAAGACAAGTTGCTGGAAGTCTTGAGACAACATAAAAAGGCAATTGGGTGGAAGCTTTCAGACCTTCTAGACATTAATCCCTCCATCTGCATGCATAGAATACTAATGGAGGAGGACATCAAGCCCATAAGGCAACAACAAAGAAGACTGAATCCGACCATCCTGGACGTAGTCAAAAAGGAGGTCACAAAACTCCTCGTTGCAGGCATTATCTATCCCATTTCAGACAGTCAATGGGTAAGCCTTGTACAGGTAGTTCCTAAGAAGTCTGGGATAACTGTTATGAAAAACCAGCAAGATGAGCTGGTACCAACAAGGATTCAGAATAGCTGGCGAGTCTGCATAGATTATAGACGATTAAATCAGGCAACTCGCAAGGATCATTTCCCTTTGCCTTTCATTGATCAAGTCCTAGAAAAATTATCAGGGAAATCCCATTACTGTTTTCTGGACGGATTCTCAGGCTACATGCAAATCCATATTACATCCGAAGACCAGCACAAAACAACCTTCACGTGCCCATTTGGTACCTTTGCGTACACACGCATGTCGTTTGGCCTGTGCAATGCACCGAGCACATTCCAACGTTGCATGACAAGTATTTTCTTGAATCTGCTACAGGACTGCATGGAGGTGTTCATGGATGACTTCACGGTGTATGAAGATTCATTTGATGCATGCCTGAGCAACCTGTCCAAAGTGTTGAAGAGATGTATTGATACAAACCTCGTGCTCGATTTTGAAAAATGTCATTTCATGGTGATTGAGGGAATTGTGTTAGGACATCTGGTCTCCAACAGAGGCATTGAGGTAGATAAATCAAAGATTGACATCATAACCTCACTTCCTAACCCCATTTTTGTGCGGGAAGTTCGCTCTTTTCTTGGACATGCAGGGTTCTACAGAAGATTCATCAAGAACTTCAGCAAACTTGCCCTGCCAGTGTCCAAGCTGCTGCAGAAGGATGTGGAATTTAACTTCGACCAGTCCTGCAGTGAAGCATTTCAGGTGCTGAAGGACAAACTCACATCTGCCCCTATCTTGCAAGCACCAAACTAGGACCTACCATTCGAACTGATGTGTGATGCCTCCAATTCGACATTAGGAGCTGTCCTTGGCCAAAGAGTTGGAGTCGGCCAACCCGTGCACGTAATTGCCTATGCATCCAGAACCATGGACTCGGCCCAGCTGAATTATACCATAACGGAGAAGGAATTGTTGGCAATCGTGTTTGCCTTAGACAAATTTCGTTCCTACCTTCTCGGTTCGAAGATAATTGTGTTCTCTGACCACGCCGCTTTGAGATACTTGTTGAAGAAGCTTGACGCCAAAACCGAGATTGATCGGTGGATGCTTCTTCTCCAATAATTTGACTTAGAGATCAGAGATAAAAATGGTGCTGAGAACTCTGTGGCAGATCACTTAAGTAGGATCGAAAAAGGAAGCGAACTGATGCCTATCCGAGATGAATTCCCCGATGAACAGCTTCTGCACATCAAATAAGCTACACCATGGTTTTCCGACATCTGCAATTACGTGGCAACATCTTAGTTCCCACCGGAGGCATCTCAGCCATACAAGGAGAAACTCCAGAGTGATGCCAAGTATTACATTTGGGATGACCCTTACCTCTAGAGATTGTGCAGCGACAAAGTCATCCATCGGTGCATTCTTGAAACCGAGATCAGTTCTGCCACTCGGCAACTGGAAGCGGTCACTATGGATCGACTCGGACAGCCAGGAAAGTACTAGATTGTGTCCTTTACTGGCCCACTATCTTTAGAGACGCCCACCAGTTCGTCTCCACCTGCGTAAGATGCCAAAAAGCAGGGATGGATATGAACCAAAGGCATGAAATGCCCCAGCAACCTATTCTGTTTTGTGAAGTCTTTGACGTCTGGGGTATAGACTTTATAGGACCATTCCCAGTCTCTAATGGTTATTCATACATTTTGCTAGCCGTCGATTATGTATCAAGGTGGGTAGAAATCATTGCCACCAGAACCAATGATGCCAAAGTAGTGGTGGATTTTCTTAAGTCCAATATTTTCTACAGGTTTGGTATGCCGTAAGCGCTCATCAGTGACCAAGGGAGTCACTTCTGCAACAGAGCCATGGCCTCCCTTCTTCAAAAATATGGGGTGGCACACAGGATTGCTACAGCATATCACCCCCAAACAAACGGCTAAGCCGAGGTTTTCAATAGGGAAATCAAGCAAACACTGCAAAAGATGACAAATCCCAGCAGGAAGGATTGGAGTCGATTCCTCGAGGATGCCCTATGGGCACATAGAACTGCATACCGAACACCGCTAAGAATGTCTCCCTACTAGATTGTTTTTGGTAAAACCTGTCACCTTCCCGTGGAGCTAGAACACAAGGCTTACTGGGCTGTCAAGCAATGCAATATGGCATATGACCAAGCAGGAGAACAGAGGAAATTCCAACTCCAAGAACTTGACGAACTCCGCTTGGAAGCCTATGAGAATTCCAGGATCTACAAGCAAAAAGTCAAGAAATTTCATGACCAGAAGATCCTGAGGAAAGACTTCTCTATCGGCTAGAAAGTGTTGCTATTCAACTCAAGATTGAAGCTCATAGCAGGTAAGCTTCGTTCTAGATGGGACGGACCTTTTGTTATCACTAACATATTTCCCCATGGTGTAATACAGTTAAAGGACGAACATACTAACAACACCTTCCAGGTCAATGGGCATCAACTCAAGCCATTCCATGAAGGTCCAGCGTCAACCATAGATGACATGGAGATCATTTTCATTGGTGGAACCAGCTCCACCTGATGGCACAGCATAAGCCTACCTGGCTTCACCCCCTCAACCAACACTATGCATTGAGGACAATGCCAGATTCAAGTGGGGGGGGGGGGGTTGACCATCTGAGACCAATAGAACAAGCTGTCAATTCTATATGGCCCTAACTCTCTTCTTACTTACTTTTCTTTTCATTTTCTCAATTTCATTATTTGAATTTGCTGTTTACAAGTCCCTTATTTCAATAAGAAGCTACCCCAGCAGAGTCACAGAAGTGGTCGCAGGGAGAAGAGAAAAATTCCTATTTGAATTCAGAAGTTTGATGAAACAGTAGAAGCAATCTCTTCAATCCTGGAAAAAGATGATCCCTGCCTGAACGGAACCAAACCTATGGGTCCTAAGCGACAAGTGACGGAAAAATGGGAAGAGGAAACCTCCAAAGGAAGGAGCAAAAACAACCCGTGTGAGAATTTGAGCCTTGCAACAGTGATGGCTTACATTTTGCCATCTTCCTTCCTCTTGAGTGATTTTTGCACGCATGTTAATTGTGTATTCTACATTTTGCCTTAACTCTCCGGATACAACTGTTTTTCACATGCAGGAATGACATGATCTAGGCCATGTTTCTTATGAGCTCTAAGCCAAATAAGCTGTCCGAAAACAATCCTACCCTTGTTCACCCCCTTAGGCCTAATTTGACCATTCTTTCTTACAGCTCACTACAAGCCGAGGCTAGGAAAAATCATAATTTCACCTCACCCCTAGGAAGCCAAGGAGCCTTGGAATTGTCTTGGAGTGAATCAGAATCAAGTGGGGGGGGAAGTCTAGGAAGCAGAATCCGATCAGAAGTATTTGAAGGTTTAGAAGAAAAGAAAAAGAAAAAGAATTGAATGAAAGGAAGGAAAAGGAAAAATATATATAATAGGAAATAAGTGGCTGAGATAAATAAGTTGAACCAAACAAAAACAGCAAGCTGCATGAATATAAGAAAAGGAAAGAAAGAATAAAAAAAAGGTGATCAAATAAAGATGGAAGGAGACCACAACAACCGAGACTGTCCTCATGCTGATAAGACTCACTCCCCATTGCTCCTCTCCTCCCCACGGGTCCTAAAGCTAGTGTCCTACATTTTATCCTACCTATGACCTTAGCCTCGTTACAAGCCGAAAAAGTCCTAGTGATCATGACTGTTGTGTTTTGCAGGTGTAAGAGGAGAGCTCTGCCAAGATATGGTAATACCAATTCCATGCAATGCTGAGTGTAAACACAAGCCAAACACTCGAGAGAATCGAGAGAATTGGTTACCTAAGTGAGAGTTCTACCACTCTTGGGTACTTCCTCCCACTTGTAAGTCATAAAGGCATCTTAGATCCAATGGAAGTGGTTCCCTGATTGCATGAGCACCTTGAGTCAGGATGAAGAGAGGCCGACTCTGTCTAGTCAACCTGAGGAAGTCAACAGAAGAATCTCTCTCCCTCAACCGAAATCTCCCTTGTATAAGTCATCTCATTTTGCCTAGGAGTGCAAAAGGCTAAGTGTGGGGGTTTGATGAGTCATAAAATACACATCATAAGTGGACCTAAGAAGAGTGCCATTAAGCAACTCATGTACTTAAAAGATGATTGTTAGCTAAGATTCAGATTAAGGGCCTAAAATCAGAGAAAAGCATAACCTGTGTTAATTCAAGGCATTAAGCTTACTATTCTTTCATTGCAGGTCCAGCCAAGCTTGCAGCCCACCACTGGGGGCCCAGTCGAGAGCATCTCAACCTAGCCGACTCTATCTCAACCAGGCCGATACTCGACCCAGAAAGCAAAATGACCCAATAAGGAGCAAAGCCCATTGGAACTCCACGTCAGCGATCCACTCAAAAGCTACCTCGGTTCCAACTCAAGGCCACGTCACTCGAGAGTAGCTTGTAGCGCAAGTCATAGCAAGGGTAGAATAGGGATTCCATTTGTAATTCTGTTAAGTTAGTTAGCTTCGCGCCTTGTATAAATAGGCGCAACTATGAATAATTAGGGGTCTTTGGCTTCCATTACTTCTCAGTCACGCTTTCATCTTTGTTTTCTCTCGCTCTCATTTCTCTCTCATTTACGGTGGTGCACGGTGTTGTAGTGGCACTTCTCTCGATCGAAGGAAGTGCATGTTAGGGACTGAGAAGTCGAAGGTTGCTAGAGGGGACCGATTGGATTACCAACGCACTCCAGTGGACTTGATCCTCAGCGTCCTAGCTATCCTTGGTGAACCATCACCGTCGGCCATGGCGATCGTCGTGGACGGTGGAGCCACCGAAGCCAAGCCCCTGTGTTTGTATTTCAATTCTACTGAATATAAGTGATTTCTAAATTCTGAGTTCTGTTGCATTCCATTACATAAATTCACTCTCTGGATTGCGATTGCATTAAGGAATTGAATCACAATTGCACTGAATCGATTGGAATTGGTCCGATTGAAATTAGTAGGTAATGAAATGGATAATCTAATTGAGAACCTAAAATCAGCTCGAACTTCATCCCTGCCAACTAATGAGGTAGCAATTGCGTAATTCCTCGGTATGGCAATGGACGGACCCTTGGCGATTTCCATGACAACACTTAAGGCTGATAAGGACCGTTAACAGAACGAACGAACCAGGAAACACTTGATCCTTGGACTGAAATGTGAACACAGTAATAGCAGTAGCAGTAGGATAGTTTAGTTAATTGTATTCATACTTTAGTTCTCTATGTTTTACTTCACTTGCACTCCAACCCCCATTTGGCACTCTACACGTAAGACACTCAGCTACTTCAGCTTTCACATGCAAACGCTATTGAACACATTGTGTCCTTGAGAGGAATCGACCTAGGGTTGACTATACTATAGTTAACTTTACTTATTTGATGCGCGTTGAGACGACTAAAACGAGCTTATCAATGGGGTGGAGGACCAGCGGTGTTTCCGGCTTGGGCGTGTTCAGCAACACCATGATTAGCCATGGTTGTGATGGCGGTGTTGGTTTGGGAGTGTATCTAAAACATATGAGCCATTTGTTCCTTTAGTTGGCTTACCTCCCCTTTGAGATCCTGATTTTGCAATTCAAGTGCTTCAATCTTGCTTTCCATAGCCTTAAACTTGGAGCGCATCGTGTACGTGGACAGCTTAGCCTTTCTGGGATCCCAGCGCATGTTCATGAGACATGATCATGTAATGTATGTTATGTGCTAATGTTATGTCGTGCATGCAGAAAGAGAGAAAACGGGAGCCATGCATACCATGTTGTACTTGGCGAGTCCTGTAGACACGTGAATGCCGGAAATTGACTATTTTACAATGGGACCTCGGGGGGCAAAAACAAGTTCTTGCTAGTTTTGACAATCTGAATCTCATAGCCAGTCTTTGTGGCCATGTGTCTACAAATTCTCGTTGTCATGTATGCTCGTGTAATCCATGTCATGTTACCTCTCCCTTTTATTTTATGTTATGTACTAATATATGCATTGTACTTTTGACTCCTCGAAGGCATTCAAACAGGAAGACTTGGCTATTGAGGCTAGTAAGTTGGCTAGCTCGATGTGAAGGGGTCTTTGTCCTCCTAAGGGGTTGTGGCCATTCCCAAGGGTTCTAGGGCAATTACGGGATCCATTCGTGGCTCTAATCACACCTCACCTTTGGCCACCAAAGCTCAAGACCTCTTTCGGACACCTTCCACAGACAGGAATGAATGCCAAAGTGTGGACATCCCCTGAAAGATCACGGTCTGGCTGGGCTATTATGACCGCCCATCTAGAGATAAACGTAAAAGGGAGGGGTCACTACACACCCGTTGCTTTTCCTATCACATAGGCTCACGAATAGGACCCTCTCAGAATTTGGCTTAGTGGCAAGTGCCAGTTAAATTTTATTCCCCACCCCTTTTTCCCCAAGCGATCAAAAACATGGTACTGAACATAAGAAGCACCTACACCAGGGCAAGCGCGTATAGTAGCACGATAAATTAAAACGAAATTAAAGTAGAGGCTACGTAGCATACCATTCATTCGGCCAGGGCTTGGCTTACACTTACTACTTGACTTCCTAGTGGAGTCGCCATCTGACGCAACCTATATTGCGCTGACGGGCAGATTTAGAAGTTGACGTCATGGGGATCGAAATGGAGCTGGAGCCGTGGTCAGAGGAGATGTCGGGAAACCCCAAGGACCTAGCATGATGAGTCAGCATCAGTTGAGCTACCCCGAGGAGGCCTGGCTTGCACCGAAACAACTCAGGTTGGAGTCGCCACCAGTGTTTGATGGTACACTGGAAATCGGGGGTGGATAAGGCGCAGTCTCGAGACAAAGCATCCGGGTAAGGAGCCGATTACACATGGGAGTGACACATCATCCCATCCGCCTACCATCTGGTACTTACCCCATGAATTGCATGCTACGTAACCTCTACTATAGTGACAGATGACACAGAGATAGGTTTTGGTGGGGTGATCAACTTGACAAGAGCAAGCTTCTTGCTCCTACGTACCTCCTAGCTGGGAGGAATCAAAGTTGACGTAGTTTTGGAGGGATGTGTGTCGTGAGTGACAAAGACAAACTTTTCATTAAGTGTCCTTCCTTCGGGATGTGGAGAGTGCTGTGTGTGCAGGGTGTAGGTCTTAGTATGGTTGGACTTTCGATTAGGCGTCCACCGGGGTCTAGAGTACGGGAACCGACCTTTCCATTAGGCGCTTGACTCTTGCGGTTTGAGGGCGGAGTCGAGACTATTCACTAGGCATCCCGCCTCGATGCTCGATTGAGTGTTCGTGAGTGCGCATGTCGAGTTAACTCGACTATGCATCTATTGGATGAGATATTGAGTGCCAGGTCATGAAAGTCAAGACTAACTCGGTTTTAAGTTGAGGCGAGCTATGAGCCTGCCATCTGAAGTGTTCGTGATTTAGTTTGATGCTGAGATAGCTCACCTACCATCTAAAGTATGATGGATGCTAGGAGGAAAATGTGATGGATTCTGTAATGAAGCTAAGACGGCTTGCCTGCCATCTGGAGTGTGATGGACATTGAGGTGAAGATGAGAGGGATTCGATTTTCCATTGGAATGGGTTGTGTGCTGAGACTATGAGTATTAGGATCATATAGGTTCGAGGGTGGCTTGTCTGTAATTTGAGGTGTGAGGGACTCCGAGCTGAAAACAGAATAACTCTGGTTTGCTATTGGAATAGGTCATGTGCTAGATGTTTTGAGTGTTTAGCCCATATGGACTCGGGGGATTTTAAGTTTAGTGAGAGGGGGAGGCCAACTCGTGTGGCGAATTACGTATTCACCATCTGAAGTGTGCTTGGAGAGGACGCCTATGATTTGATTAGAGTTTTGGCCAAGAGACTTACTTGGGATCTAGAGAGTTGACCGTTGCGCAAGCTTGTAGCTGATCTTTTCAGGATTTTGAGCCATAGTTTCTGTAGTAATTCTCCAACAATCTGCCTTTTCTCCCCGTCTCCTATTCTTGGCCCTGAATTCTTTAAGCTGAGGCCTTTTATAGCCTTTAAGAAGGTGATGAGAGCACGTATGATCTTGCCACGTGGAGTTGCTCCAGCCTCCTGATCCAGTTCTTTAGCCTTGGTGATCCCTAGGTTGATACTCCTACGCTTGATCGTGACATGTTCTCCTGAATTCGCGACGCCTCTTGCGGGTAGTGGCTGACATGGCTCTTTCCTTTGTTGCGATTGGCAAGGATCTTATTCTATTAAAGGTGGTAGGGCCCCTAGTTCGCTGGCGTGGCTTCATTGATAGCCCTTTTTTTCTTTCTAGAAGATCGTGCGGCTCGGATTGCTCTGATTTTGGTGAGGTTGTTATCTTCATGCTAAGGTGGCAGATTCCATTTGATTCTGCTGAGTTGAACAACTCTCGTCACTAATGAGGTGGGGTCTTGCATGCTTGATGTGGTTGCTTTAAGTCCCTGATCGTTTGGGCTGTGTTTGGCGCCCCTTTTCTACTTCTGCCCTACGGGGGGTGTGGACGTTGGTCTTCTTGGGCTTCATCTAAGTCGTGGTCTTGGTCGTATTCGTTCTTCTTGGGTCTTGTCCTGCTGACTGTTGTCAAGTATGTTGTGTTCTTTCTCCCAAGTGTGGCCGAGTAGGCTAACTTTCTTGGTGGGCCTCTTCCTGGCCCTCTTAGGCTTGAGTCTTCCTCATACTCGGGATTTCCTGTGGAACTGTCTATTGAGCTGAACGGATTTATGGTCCTACATACGCCTAATCCTAACAAATTTCCTAATTAATTTACAGATTCTGATTTGACCTTTATCCTTGCATTGTAAGCTTCTCTTGGAGTGATGTGGCAACTGTGTTGGACTTAGAGCGTGCCTTGGCTGGATCGGCTTAATTTGGGTCACATGTTCTTTTTTGGCTGCTGGGTTGAGGAGCCGGTTTGGTCCGGGAAGGAGTTGGTCTAGCCGAGACAACTTCTCTTGAACCGAGATGCTTCTTAATGGGCTGAATTAGTATAGATTTATATTTTCCCTATTTCTAAGTCTATAAACTGAATCTTAGCTAAGATGTGATTCTTAAGTACCAAATGACCTTAATAACACCCATATTAAGCCCTTGTGAGGTGTATAAAATATGACTTATCAGACCCCCACACTTACACTTTTGCATTCCTTGGCAAAACAGATACAATCATTCAAGGAATTTGAAACAGAATATGTGCTTTCAAATGAATTTCTCAAGTTTGACAAAACAAATTAAGCACACATTCATCCTGGAGTCAAGACATTCAAGCAATTTATGAAAGTTACTTTCTCCACATTTAAGGCAAATAAGCAACCTGCAAACATTAAAGAGTAACCGAGAAGTGACCAAGCTCTTTCTCAAGGCATATTCTCTTAATCTCTCAAGTGTTTGGGTTTATACACTCAAAACATCCTATGTCAATCAACACTACCAAATTTTGTCTAGCCTCTCCTTCTACACTTTCAAAAACACATGCAATAGTGATCAATAGGACTTTCTCGGGCTTGTAACGTGGCTAGAGGTAAGGTAGAATTCGGGATGGTGAAGTGAGCTCTGACAATCAAAGGGGTGAGAGTAGCAATGGGTAATGAGTCTGAAAGCATGAGGGTTATCCCTTCGGACCTGCAAGTCTTTGTTCACTGCTCTTCTTTTCCCTTTTACATTCTTTTCTTTATCTTTCTCACTTTTTATTTTGTAGCTTTGTGTTGCATTTTTTTCCGCAACTTTTTGTTTTTGTTGCTTTTTCTTTTCTTTCGATGCATCCTGCATTTTTTTTTCTTTTCATACTCTTTTCTTTTCTTCTCATTAGCCTTTTTTTCTTCACACACTACTCTTTTTCCAAATGTACCACTCTCACAATGTCTCCTGGTGCCACCCCCACACTTATTCCAAACCTATTCCCAAAACAATTCCAAAGTTCCTCTGATCCGTAAGGTTGAGGTTGATCATGGTTTTTCCAGCTTTACGCTTGTAATGAGTTGTCATATCAAGAAACGGATATATAGGCTCAAAGGAGGTAAACAAGGGATTCAATTACAAGGTAGGTCTCTTTGGCCAGTAGCTTGTAAAGAAAGATGACCTTGATCATCTCACTCATGCATTTGAAACAAGGTGTACCCATAGAGTCGAGGCAAAACCTAAAGTAACCAATAATATGGATGCAAAAATCACACAAGAAATGAGAGAATGGCAAGATGCAAAGCCATTATTATCTAGAAGGCTAAAAAATTCTTACACGGATAATTGCTATGCCACTAATGGTTTATGTTTGTCAGTTTTTTCAATCACTTACTGCCTAAGGATGCAAAAATTTCACTCCTTGCCAAGTTGAAAAACCTTTCATCTAGGGTTATGCACTGCCTCTTTCTGTTTCACCTCTACTAAAGAAATCCATTTAATTTCTTTTTCAAAGCATTTTCTTCAGCAATCAGAAATTAGAAATCAGCTAAGGAAAACAAAGTAAAAATGAAAAATGAAAACAAGAATTGAAACAGAACCGAAGTCGGTCCGGACCCGGTAGAGATGGAATCAGAGCTGACACAGACTCGAGCAAAACAACTTAGGGAAATGAACTAAAAATAGAATTTATAGGAAAACTAAAACAAGAACAAAAGCAAAAACACAACCGAAAAACAAAACACAAATAAAAAACAAAGTGAAAACAAAACGAAACTGCAAACAAAAGAAACAAAATGGAGTCGACGTTGACTCGGTTCCTCCCCCCACACTTGAATGATGCATTGTTCCCAATGCATGCTAGGAACGTCGTGGGGGTTATGAGGCTTTGCTCAAGGGGTGCCATCTAACATGGCAGGGTTCATCAGCGGGATGGTTTCAGCTTCAATTGACCGACCCAGTCTAGATCTAACACTTGGGTTGCTGAGGCGGTCTCGGCTTTATCGCTTCTGACTCAGATTGTCCGAATCAGACTCAACCTCAGTGTTCTTGCTCGAGTCGCCTTCGACCCATCGAAGTTTTTTTTTTAAACAATAAAAAGAAAAACTTCTTTCTCAGGGTGGAAAGAATGTGCAAAATCTGATATTTAACATTTTTGCTCTGATCATGTTAGTAATAGCTTGGGGGAGCTTTCTCTTCACCTATCTTGATAAGTTCAATATGATATCTTCTGGTGGCTCTTGGGACAAAAAGCTTAATGGTGAATGTTTGATCAAGTGGCCATAGAAGCTTCTTGGTTTCTTCAAATCTTGGAACGGTTCTTTTTGCTGCTCAACCGGGAACTGGTTGCCCATGATTACCAAAACATGTAATGGAAGCATCGACTGCAATACATATGGCTCTGGTGTTGATTTTGCTATTGGCGAGGGAGTTAAAGATTGTTTACCCGTTGTGCGCCAACTCAGGTGTCAAGATTGGCTTCAGCAATTCGAATGTAGAGGCGGTTGGCCTAGAGTCGTCCTGGTTGTCCACGTGTAGAGTCGGGTATCAGGTAGAGCCGCGACTTTTGTCCGACTACGAGCTTGGTGGCCAGGATCAGACTCAATTTTTGCTTTGTGACGGACTCGACAAGTGGGAACTAGCTCAGCCTCAGCTTGTTTGCGATTACAACTCTCGGAATTGAACTCGGTGTCCTCTTGGTTGTTCAACTCGAAACAGGTTCCTTTTAAGTTGTTGAACTCGATTCCT
This sequence comes from Mucuna pruriens, assembly GCA_025330945.1. Taxonomy (NCBI): domain Eukaryota; kingdom Viridiplantae; phylum Streptophyta; class Magnoliopsida; order Fabales; family Fabaceae; genus Mucuna; species Mucuna pruriens. Next base: position 39,586 of record JAENHJ010000157.1, read on the forward strand.
CCTTCCACTCGGATGGAAGAGTCGAACTCCCCTTCATCCTGATTTCTAGAGTCGGACCCGACTCGTAATCTTATAGCTGGTGCCAGACTCGGTTCCATGTTGGTTGTTGGATTTGGATTCTGTTCTCTTTCGGTTTTCAAAGTCGACAAGATCTGGAATTGCAATCTTATCAGTAGGATCTAGACCCTCAACCACAGAGTCGGCACTTTTAGTCATATTAACATTGTCTGACTTATCAACCATAGAATTAGAATCCTCGGCCCTATCAGCAAGGTCAGCATTAGTATATCTGGGATCAAAAAACTTGGCATTAGCACATGCGGGATCAGAATGTCAGCATCACCACATGCGAGATCAGTTGTCTGATGAGTCATGAAATACACCTCATAAGTGGACCTAAGAAGAGTGCTATTAAGCTACTCATGAACTTAAAAGATGATTGTTAGCTAAGATTCAGATTAAGGGCCTAGAATCAAAGAAAAGCACAACCTGTGTTAATTCAAGGCATTAAGCTAACTATTCTTTCATTGCAGGTCCAGCCAAGCTCGCAGCCCGCCACTAGAGGCCTAGGCCGAGAGCTTCTCAACCAGACCGAGACCCGGCCCATGCAAGCAATTGATCCAATCAGGAGCTAGGTCCAATGGTACTCCACGTCAGCGATCCATCCAGAAGCCACCTCGGTTCCAACTCAACGCCACATCACCTCCTGGAATAGCTTGCAACGCAAGCTATAGCAAGGGCAGAATAGGGATTTCACTTGTAATTCTGTTAAGATAGTTAGCTCCGCGCCCTGTATAAATAAGCGCAACTCTAAACGATTAAGGGTCTTTGGCATCCATATTTTTCTGCTTCCATTATCTTCATTCTCTCTCGTTCTCCTACACACACGGTGGTGCACGGTGCTGTCAATGGCATTTCTCTTGATCGAGGAAGTGCAGGTTAGGAACTGAGAAGCCGAAGGTTACCAGAGGAGACCGATTGGAGTACCAACGCACTCTAGTGGACTTGATCCTCAGCGTTCTAGATAACAGAGGTGGATCATCGCCGTCGACCATGGTGATTGTCGTGGAAGATGGAATCATCGAATCCAGGCCCTGTGTTTGTATTACGTTTCCAATAATATAAGCATTTTCTGAATTCTGATCTCTGTCACATTCCTCAAATCTAGTTCAATTGCTACGTCGCGATTGCGCATAGCAACGTGAACAATGTTAAACTAAGCCGATTGGAACTGGTTTAGCTAATTCAGTAGGTAATAACTTAACGATTGTTAATTGAGAATCTAAAATCAGCTTGAACGTTATCCCTGCCAATTGATGAGGTAGCGATTGTGTAAATCCTCGGTATGGCAACGGACGAACCTTTGGCGATTGCCATAAGAATTCCCAAGGCTGATACGGACTATAGGCTAGAGTGACTGAATCAGAAGAACCTTGATTATTGGGACTAAACATGAACACAGTAATAGAAGTAGCACTAGGAGTAGTGTAATTGCATTTACATCGTAGTCGTCTTTACTTCAATTGCATTCCAATCCCCCTCGTTTACTGTTTTCAAGTCTGAGGCAGAGATAGTTCATCTCTGTAGCGTCTGTCTGCACTCAGTCGAGGCCAAGCCAGATTAATCTCTGCCGAGATCATCTCGGCTCAGTCTTTGCCGAGAGTAACTCGGTCAGTGCCAAGGTGAGTCAGTACTTTACACTCAGATTTTGCTCTCGTTTACTCCACATCGAAACACACTTAGAACGCACTGTGTCCTTGAGAAGAATGACCTAGGGTTGACTATGCTATAGTTAGCTTTAGTTATTTGATAAGCGCGTAAAACGACTCTAAAAACTACAATTATCAAATTGGCACCGTTGCCGGGGACACAAGTTCCTTTGTGTTTTCGTGTGCCAAGTAAATCCCGAATCCGAGTCTGTGAAGTTTTGTTTAGACTCTGTTGAGTCTGTATTTGTTCAATAAATATCTACGTGAATTCACTGTTTAAACAGAAATATATACATACATATAGATATATGATGAATTTCTAACTTTGCATTACATTTAATCCTACATTACATATTCACCACATTCACCCCCTTACCTATTCTGTTCTTAGTAGAATTAACTGTTACTTTAGTTACTTTAATTCTACATGATGCATGACTAGGAGTAACACTGACCCATTATATACCTTTGATCCAGAGATAGAGCTAACCTTACGTAAATTACGAAAAATTAGAAGTACTACAGTAAATACTAGTAGTAGTATAGATTCTGTCATTAACTATGACTTATTTTGTACTGACGATTTTGTTGCTAGTACTAACATTTTTATAGAGCCAGGGTCGATGGAGAATCACGATAAGACGCTGAAAGAGCTAGCCACTCTAGATGTGGTGTACCAACCTTGGTGTATCCAATATCCACAACTGGAGCCGACTCAGACCTATGAACTGAAGTCTGGTTTAATACATTTGTTACCCAAATTTCACGGTCTTGCAGGAGAAGACCCCTACAAGCATCTCAAGGAATTCCACGTGGTTTGTTCCACGATGAGGTCGTAGGGAGTCCCAGAAGACTACATCAAAATGAAGGCGTTCCCATTCTCCCTGGATGGAGCCGCAAAGGACTGGCTATATCTGCAGCTAGCACTCTTCAACACCTGGGGAGATATGAAACGGACCTTCCTAGAAAAAAAATTTCCCAGCTTCCAGGACTGCAACCATTAATTAAGAAAGAAATATGTGGGATAAGGCAGCATACTGGAGAAACTCTGCATGAGTATTGGGAGCGTTTCAACAAGCTCTGTGCGACTTGTCCTCACCATCAAATCAGCGAACAACTGCTGATCCAATACTTTTACGAAGTACTAGCAATGATGGACAGGAGTATGATCGATGCAGCCAGTGGAGGAGCCTTAATGGATAAAACACCAGCAGTAGCAAGGCACTTGATCTCGAACATGGCAAGCAACACTCAACAATTCCATATCAGACGGCCAAATCCGTCTTGATCAGTGAATGAAATTGGTGCAGCCTCCAACCAAAGGTTGGAGAACCATCTAACCGAGTTGACGTCCCTAGTGAGACAGCTGGCCGTTAGTCAACATCATCCAACCACGGCAGAAAAGGTCTATGGCATATGTACTTTAGTGGAGCATCCCACCGATTTATGCCCCACCCTACAAGAAACCGAGTCGGTGCAGACAAAAAGTGTTGGAGCCGTGGGAGGATTCCAGTATGGGAAGCAGCCATATCAAACTCGACAATTTGATAACCAGCCATATGGGAAACAGCCATTCCAGCCAGGCCCACAACAGGGACCATATGCAGCTCAGAGAGCCGGAGCCATGCCAAATGTACCCTATGGAGCAGTTGGTTACCAACAGCCGACTCCACAATATCAAGCATCATCCTTCCCACCACAGCAACAAAGAACTCCTACTCAAGGTAACTCACCATCACTAGAAGATATAATGAAGCAGCTGGCAACAAGTAATCTGGAATTTCAACAATCAATGAGTTCCAACAACATACAATTCCAGCAAAACATGACCGCCACCATCCAAGATCTCAAGATGCAAATCGGACAATTAGCAAATACTGTGAGTGAATTATAGTTGGCCAGCTCGAACAGCCTTCCCTCTCAACCCACTCCGAATCCGAGAGGGAATGCTAGTGCAGTAACACTTAGAAGCGGCAAGGAATTACCTTAGCCTGCACAGCATCAGGTGCCGCAGCCAGCTGAAGCCGACGCTGAAGCAATGGCCGACTCACAGTCACACCCCAAGACAGCTGTCCCATTACTGTTTCCATCCCGGACCATCTCGGCCAGGAAACCAGACTCTGACGACGAACTGCTGAAGTTGTTCTGGAAGGTGGAAATCAACATTCCACTTCTCGACGCGATCAAGCAAATCCCGAAGTACGCGAAGTTCCTCAAAGAATTATGCATACACAAAAGAAGAAAGATGAAGGAGAGTCGAGAACTTGGAAGCGTGGTGTCGGCCTTAACAAGGAATAATCCCACTGTAGGAATCTCACAAGTCCTGCCAAAGAAATGCCAAGATCCCGGAATCTTCTCGGTCCCATGCACAATCGGTGATTGTACATTTGCTGACGCTTATGCTGGACCTAGAGCGTCAATTAACGTCATGCCAGCATCAACCTACAGGTACCTCAATTTCGGAGATTTGGAACCCACAGGGATGACCATTCAGCTTGCTAACAAAAGCATCGTACAACCCTTGGGAGTTCTCGAAGATGTCCTCATCCAAGTGAACGAATTAATATTTCCAACTGATTTCTATGTGCTCGACATGGAGGACGAGACATCGGGGAAGGGATCAACCTTGATACTGGGGAGACCATTCTTAATGACAGCAAGGACGAAGATTGACGTACATGCCGGAACACTCTTGATGGAATTCGGTGACACATTGGTGCAGTTCAACATTTTCGAAGCCATGAAGCACCCCATTGAAGACCACTCCCTCTTTGGCATAGATATAACGGAAGAGCTAGCCAAGGAGTACTTCCAACTAGATAGCTGCAGTGAAAAAGTGGAAGATTGTGCTGGATCCACCGAATCAATTAGCTGCTTAAAAGCCGACTTTGATGAAGTACAAGAGTCCCCAGACTTTGAGGGTGATTATAGTGACATTACTGACTTGGCATTTGAAAAAGAATTAACGGAGTTAAAAAATCAAGTCTGCTACCCTACGACCTCAGAGAGTACAAACAATGCCGAGACCAAAAATCCCTTACCTGCACAGCTGGCAACCATATTCACAATCAAAATGAAGTCAGCCAAAGAAGGCCGAGTCAACGCAATGTTAAAAGTCAACTCGGTCGAAGAGTCAAACATGAAGACTGACACGCTCGCCGAAACCATCTCGGCCAGTGAAGACCAGACTCAAACTGAAGAAAAGCTCATTGTTCCACCCAGATCCGAGTCCGAAGCTGCACGGGAAGTCAAAGCCGACCCCAATCCGACAAGACCTGAAACCATCCTGTCGAGTCGGTCGAAGCAGCATAGGGCCGAGATCATGTCGGCACTCATGATGCCGAGTCGAGAACAAGCCGGCCAGACGGATCCAAGGCCTATATTTGAGGAATCCCCATCTCTACCACCCATGGAGCTGAAATCGTTACCAAATCACCTGAAATACGCCTACTTGGATAGTGAACAGTAGCTCGCAATTATTATCGCCAACAACCTCCTCCCGAAGCAAGAAGAGAAGCTGCTGAAAGTCCTAAGGCAACACAAAAAAGCAATTGGGTGGAAACTCTCTGACCTTCCAAGCATAAATCCCTCCATTTGCATGCATAGAATATTAATGGAGGAGGACATCAAGCCCGTAAGGCAATAACAATGAAGGTTGAATCCTACCATCCTGGATGTGGTCAAGAAAGAAGTCACAAAGCTACTTGTTGTAGGCATCATCTATCCCATCTCGGATAGTCAATGGGTGAGCCCTGTACAAGTGGTACCAAAGAAATCCGGGATGACTGTCATGAAAAACCAACAAGACGAGTTGGTGCCTATGAGGATTTAGAATAGCTGACGGGTGTGCATCGATTATAGAAGACTAAATCAGGCAACCCGCAAGGATCACTTCCCTTTGCCTTTCATTGACCAAATGCTTGAGAAAATAGCAGGGAAATCCCATTACTGCTTTCTGGACGGATTCTCGGACTACATGCAAATTCATATTGCACCTGAGGATCAGCACAAAACTACCTTCACCTGTCCATTTGGTACCTTTGCGTATACACGCATGCCATTTGGCCTGTGCAACGCACCGAGCACGTTCCAACGCTGCATGATGAGCATCATCTCGGATTTGCTACAGGACTGCATGGAGGTGTTTATGGATGACTTCACGATGTATGCAGAATCATTCGACGCATGCCTGAACAACCTGTCCAAGGTGTTGAAGAGATGTACTGACACGAACCTTGTTCTCAATTTCGAAAAGTGTCATTTCATGGTGACTGAGGGAATAGTGTTGGGACATCTGGTCTCCAATGGAGGCATTGAAGTGGACAAAGCAAAGATAGACGTCATCACATCCCTTCCTAACCTCACTTCTGTACAGGAAGTTCGCTCTTTTCTTGGACATGCAGGTTTCTATAGAAGGTTCATCAAGGACTTCAGCAAACTGGCACTGCCACTGTCCATACTGTTACAGAAGGATGTGGAATTCAATTTTGATCAGCCCTGCATCGAAGCATTCCAGGAGCTAAAGAGCAGACTCACATTCGCGCCTATCCTCCAAGCACCAAATTGGTACCTACCATTTGAGTTAATGTGTGATGCATCCAATTCGGCGTTGGGAGCTGTTCTCGGCCAGAGGGCTGGAGTCGGCCAACCGACACATGTAATTGCCTATGCATCCAGAACTATGGATCTGGCCCAGCAAAACTACACGACAACTGAGAAGGAACTTTTGGCAATTGTGTTTGCCTTAGACAAGTTTCGCTCCTACCTTCTCGGTTCTAAAATAGTCGTGTTCTCTGACCATGCTACTTTAAGATACTTGTTGAAGAAGCCGGACGCCAAGCCGAGATTGATCCGGTGGATGCTTCTTCTCCAAGAATTCGACTTAGAAATCAGAGATAAGAAGGGTGCTGAAAATTCTGTAGCAGATCACCTGAGCAGGATTGAAAGAGAGAGCGAACCAATGCCTATTCGGGATGAGTTCCTTGATAAGCAACTCTTGCACATCAAAACGGCCACACCATGGTTTGTCGACATCTGCAACTTCGTGGCAACAACTCAATTTCCACCTGAGGCATCTCAGACCTACAAGGAGAAAATCAGAAGCAATGCCAAATATTACGTATGGGATGACCCCTACCTTTGGAGATTATGTAGTGATAAGATTATCCGCAGGTGTATTCCTGACACTAAGATCAATGCGGTCCTCCAGTTCTGCCATTCGGCCCCTGGAGGAGGACATTACAGATCATCTCGAACTGCCAGGAAAGTGCTGGATTGTGGCCTTTATTGGCCATCTATTTTTAGAGACGCCCATCAATTCGTCTCCACTTGCGAAAGATGCCAAAAAGCGGGGATGGCCTTGAACCAAAGACATGAAATGCCCCAGCAACCCATCCTGTTTTGTGAAGTCTTTGACGTCTGGGGTATAGATTTCATGGGGCCATTCCCAATCTCCAATGGTTATTCATACATCCTGCTTGCCGTCGATTATGTATCAAGATGGGTAGAAGCCATCCCCACCAGAACCAACGATGCCAAGGTTGTAGTGGACTTTCTTAAGTCCAATATTTTCTGCAGGTTTGGTGTACCGAAAGCGCTCATCAGTGACCAAGGAAGTCACTTCTGCAACAGAGCCATGGCCTCCCTTCTTCAAAAATATGGGCTGGCGCATAGGATAGCTACAGCATACCATCCCCAAACAAATGGTCAAGCTGAGGTGTTTAACAGGGAAAATAAGCGCACACTACAAAAGATGACAAATCCCAGTAGGAAGGATTGGAGCAGACTCCTTGAGGACGCTCTATGGGCACATAGGACTGCATACCGAACACCGCTAGGGATATCTCTCAACCGGATTGTTTTCGGCAAGGCCTGCCACCTCCCTATGGAGCTAGAACATAGAGCTTATTGGGCAGTCAAGCAATGCAACATGGCCTATGACCAAGCAGGAGAACATAGGAAATTCCAACTCCAAGAATTAGATGAACTTCGCTTGGAAGCTTATGAGAATGCCAGGATCTACAAGCAAAAAATCAAGAAATTCCACGACCAAAAGATCTTGAGAAAAGACCTCCATATTGGCCAAAAAGTGTTGCTATTCAACTCTAAATTAAAGCTCATAGCAGGTAAGCTTCGCTCCAGATGGGATGGACCTTTTGTTATCACTAACATATTTCCCCATGGTGCAGTGCAGCTAAAAGAGGAACATACCACCCGCACCTTTCAGGTCAATGGGCACCAAGTCAAACCATTCCACAAAGGTCCAGCATCACTCGGAGAGAACACGGAGATCATTTCATTGGTGGAACCAACTCCACCATATGGCACATCCTAGGCCAACTCGGCCACCCCCTTCTATCTACGCATTGAGGACAATGCCGAAATTAAGTGTGGGGGGGAGGTTTCGGACCATCGGGGACTGATTGTTCATATCTGCCCTTCTTTAGTTTCTTTAGTTTCATTTTGTTTTCCGATTCATATCTGTTATACCGCTTTTAGTTTCATTATAAGTTTTTTCTAAAATTCAATAAAATCTCCCCTGCCGAGTCGGCCAGAGCCAGAACGACCTCGGCCTAGCAAAATTACAGAGCCAAACTGGAGAAAAATTCTCGATTGAGTCCAAAAGTCTGACGAACCAGCAGAAGCAATCTCCACATTCCCGAGCAGAGGTAGCCTCTGCTTGAAGGGGACCAAACCTTTGGGTTCTAAGCGGTAAGTGACGGAAATGGGAAGAGAAAACCTTCAGAGTGAAGGAACAAAAACAACCAGTGTGAGAATTTGAGCCCCGCAGTAGTGATGACTTACACTCTCGCCACCTCCCTTCTTTCTGAGTGATTTTAGCAAGCATGTTAATTGTGTATTCTGTATTTTGCCTTAGCTCTCCGGTTACAACTGTTTTACACATGCAAGAATGACATGATCTAGGTCATACTTCTTATGAGCTCCGAGCCAAATAAGCTATCCGAAAACACTTCTACCCTTGTTCACCCCCTTTGGGCCTAATTTGACCATTTTTCTTGCAGCTTACTACAAGCCGAGGCCAGACAAACCATTATCTCACCTCACCCTCGGGAAGCCGAGAAGCCTTGGAATCGTCTTGGGAGTGAGTCAGAATCAAGTGTGGGGGAAGTCTAGGAAGCAGAATTCGGTCAAAAGTATCTGAAGGCTCGGAGGAAGAGAAAAAGGAAAAAGAAAAGAATGAAAAGAAAGTACATATAAACAGAAAATAAGCAGCCGAGATAAACAAGCTGAACCAAACAGAAACAGCAAGCTGCACGAGTAAAGGAAAGAAAGAATATAAAAAGGGCGAGCAAATAAAGATGGAAGGAGACCACAGCAACCAGGACTACCCTCACGCCGATAAGACTCACTCCCCAGTGCTCCTCTCCTCCCTATGGGTCCTGAAGCTAGTTCTCCTACATTTATCCGACCCATGACCTTAACTCGCTTACAAGCCGAAAAAGTCCTAGTGATCATGACTGTTGTGCTTTGCAGGAGTAAGAAGAAAGTTCTGTCAAGATATGGTAACACCAATTTCATGCCATGCTGAGTGTAAACACAAGCCAAACATTCGAGAGAATCGAGAGAATTGATCACCTAAGTGAGAGTTCTACCACTCTGGGGTACTTCCTCCCATTTGTAAGTCATGAAAGCATCTTAGGTCCAAGGGAAGTAATCCCTTAATTGTGTGAGCACTTTAAACCGGGATGGAAGAAGAGGCCAAATCTGTCTAGTCAACTTGAGGAAGTCAATGAAAGAATCTCTCCCCCTCAAACCGAAATCTCCCTTGTCTGAGTTATCTCATTTTGCCCAGGAGTGCAAAAGGCTAAGTGTGGGGGTTTGAAGAGTCATGAAATACACCTCATAAGTGGACCTAAGAAGAGTGCCATTAAGCTACTCATGAACTTAAAAGATGATTGTTAGCTAAGATTCAGATTAAGGGCCTAGAATCAGAGAAAAGCACAACCTGTGTTAATTCAAGGCATTAAGCTAACTATTCTTTCATTGCAGGTCCAGCCAAGCTCGTAGCCCGCCACTAGAGGCCCAGGCCGAGAGCTTCTCAACCAGGCCGAGACCCGGCCCATGGAAGCAATTGACCCAATCAGGAGCTAGGTGCAGTGGTACTCCACGTCAATGATCTATCTAGAAGCCACCTCAGTTCCAGCTCAACGCCACGTCACCTCTTGGAATAGGTTGCAACGCAAGCTATAGCAAGGGCAAAATAGGGATTTCACTTGTAATTCTGTTAAGATAGTTAGCTCCGCGCCCTGTATAAATAAGTGCAACTCTGAACGATTAGGGGTCTTTGGCATTCATATTTTTCTGCTTCCATTATCTTCATTCTCTCTCGTTCTCCTACACACACGGTGGTGCACGGTGTTGTCAATGGCATTTCTCTCGATCGAGGAAGTGCAGGTTAGGAACTGAGAAGCCGAAGGTTACCAGAGGAGACCGATTGGAGTACCAACGCACTCTGGTGGACTTGATCCTCAGCGTTCTAGATAACAGAGGTGGATCATCGCCGTCGACCATGGTGATTGTCGTGGAAGATGGAATCATCGAATCTAGGCCCTGTGTTTGTATTACGTTTCCAATAATATAAGCATTTTCTGAATGCTGATCTCTGTCACATTCCTCAAATCTAGTTCAATTGCTGCGTCGCGATTGCGCATAGCAACGTGAACAATGTTAAACTAAGCTGATTGGAACTGGTTTAGCTAATTCAAAAGGTAATCACTTAACGATTGTTAATTCAGAATCTAAAATTAGCTTGAACGTTATCCCTGCCAACTGATGAGGTAGCGATTGTGTAAATCCTCGGTATGGCAACGGACGAACCTTTGGCGATTGCCATAAGAATTCCCAAGGCTGATACGGACTGTAGGCTAGAGTGACTGAATCAGAAGAACCTTGATTATTGGGACTAAACATGAACACAGTAATAGAAGTAGCACTAGGAGTAGTGTAATTGCATTTACATCGTAGTCGTCTTTACTTCAATTGCATTCCAATCCCCCTCGTTTACTATTTTCAAGTTTGAGGCAGAGATAGTCCATCTCTGTAGCGTCTGTCTACACTCAACCGAGACCAAGCCGGATTAATCTCTACCGAGATCATCTCAGCTGAGTCTCTGTCGAGAGTAACTCGGTCAGTGCAGAGGTGAGTCACTACTTTACACTCAGATTTTGCTCTCGTTTACTCCACATCGAAACACACTTAGAACGCACTATGTCCTTGAGAAGAATGACCTAGGGTTGACTATGCTATAGTTAGCTTTAGTTATTTGATAAGCGCGTAAAACAACTCTAAAAACTACAATTATCATTGTCTCAACCATGGTAACCTGGTCCGAAAACTCGACAAGAGACTCGTCACCCGGTGTCATATTAGTAAGATCAGTAACATCAGTCACAGAATTTGAAATCTTAACCACATCATCCAGATCAGAAACAGTTGGTATGCAGTTGGCAATCTCGGCCATCTTAGTAGAGTCGGCAATAACAAGTATATAGTCGGCAAAGCCCGGCACAGTAGTTGTGACTACTACAGGTTGCATTGTTACCACCTCTAAGTTAGTTATAACTCTTGTACCTGCATCTGCATTACCATCATTGCTAATTTTAACACAACTAGCATCCTTCATTACAACGGTAGAAGTGTAGTTATAATCAACATTAAGACTCTATAAATCTGAAATTTCAGAAAATCCATAATGCACTTTGACGGATTATTGTTGTGGTAGGTCCTTGCCACTCCACCCAGTTATGGCACCCATATTTTCTTCCTGTGGATCGGGGATGGTGTGAGAAGGACTACGTCACATCTCTCTGAATGTAGCTGATTTGTGATGGTGGTTAATTCTGCAATTTGTCTTTGCAAATCCTGCAAATCCTGTAATGTGGCACACATATCCTCTTGGAATTCCATGTTGCTGATGAGCATCTGTGTGGTCCAATTTCCTAAGGAACTCTCCGTTTGTGGAAATTGCATGTTATTTATGGCCATTTGCTGCAGTCTAAATGGAAGTGGTGGTTCTTGCAAAATGGGGCAACCATTAGTTGGATGTCCTGCAGAACCACATATTCCACATCCATCTATATTTCTTTCCAATCTTGGACTGTCAGTAGTTGTTGTCCCATTCACTCCTCTAGATGTAGTAGATCCTCTAATGTCAAAATGTTGAGTGTTACCTACAAGATTATAAAACTCAAGCAACAAATGTGTTAGCTCAGGTTGAAACTGCTCGTATGACCGAGCTCGTTCCCATTCGGGATATCTAGGACAACACGGTTGATACATCACAGCATCAATGTGCAACTTATTCCCTCAAATTCAAACAGCAAAATTCCTAGTGGGGCCAGGATCAGAATTATCAAGACCAAAAGAATTACAGTACAAGTATTAGAATTATCAAGATTAGAAGAATTAGAATCGGTACTAATATCAGGATACACAAGTGTTATTAACAGAATTAAAACTGAAAAAGAAAAACAAAAAGATAATAGAATTAAAACATAAAAGAATCAGGAAAAATAACAAAATAAAAAAACAAAAAAATAGAAAAATAACAGATACAAAAATAGAAAAAATAGAAAGAAAACGAAAATAGAAACAGAAAAATAGAAAAACAGAAAGGTAAAAAGAGAAGCACAAAAATGCAACAAAATTAAAAATGAAAAATAACAGAACAATCGTAAACTTGTCAAAATGTTATTACAGAAAAAAATTTGATGCATAAAAAAAATCATACAAAGAGTGCAAAATAAAAAATGCAAAAAAAAATTACAGTCAATTATGCAAAAAAAGTTAGAGTCAGTTATGCAAATCAGAAAACAGAAAACAAGTAACTATCAAAAAACAAAATCAAATATGCAAAAAAGAAAATAAAGTCGATGATGCAAAGGAAAAATGTTACACAAAAGAATATCAAAAATATTAAATCCTAAAATAACAACTCACACAACGCAAAATAAATTGCAAGAAAATTTATGTAGAAAGATAGAAAGGTACTAAGCTTCTTTTCAATAGTAAAAACTCACACAAACACACAACGCACAAACACACAACGCACAAACACACGCAAACAAAGTTGTCAACACATACTCAGCATGTTATATTATTTTCAGACTCAATCCAAAAAGAAAACAACCACAAACTCAATGACTCAACAGATATAAACAAAAGAAAACAAAGACACAAAGGAACTTGTGTCCCCGAACACGGTGCCAATTTGATAACTCGCATTTTAATCTAAATTTGAAGTCAAGCAGTCACCTCTGACAACCTTCAGCTTCCCAGTCCTTAACCTACACCTCCTCGATCAAGAGAGACACCATTGAAGTACCGTGCACCACCATCAAAAATGGGAGTGGGAACGAGAAGATGAAATGTAAATGGTAGTGGATACAAGTCTAAATTAAACAACCCCGAAACATGCCTAGCGTACCCTATATATATACACGAGGTGGGTTCCTTGTGATGCACGCCTAATCCTAACAAATTTCCTAACTGATTTACAAATTCTAATTTGACCTTTCTACCTCTAAATGATCATCCTTGCGCTGCAAGCTTCTCTTGGAGTGATGTGGCAGCTAAGTTGGACTCGAAGCATGTCTTGGCTGGATTAGCTTAATTTGGGCCGCACGTTCCTTGTTGGCTGTTGGGCTGAGGAGTCGGTTTAGTCCGGGAAGTTGCTGGTTTGGCCGGGACAACTTCTCTTGGACTGAGATTCTTTTTAATGGGCTAAGACGTCCTTTGCTTGGCCTACAAAATGAATCCATCTTTTTATTAGCTAAAATCCTCAAATTAGCACAGATTTATATTTTCCCTATTTCTAGGTCCAGAATATGAATCTTAGCTAAGACGTAAATCTTAAGTACCAAATGGTTTTAATAACACCCATATTAAGCCCTTGTGAGGTGTATAAAATATGACTTATTAGTCCTACAATGGATGTTAAGTACATTTGTTGGACAAAGAATGCATTTATAAACAACGAGCTCCTTATGAACGTAGTAGATGAGCTTCATTTTAAAATTAGTTTCCCTTAAATGGATGAGCTCCAACCTTTATGTCCAATAACTTGTAGTTCTTTTAAAATCTAGAGAGCAGTGGTTAATCATAACATATATTATCCATTTCCATAATGTTTGTTATCATCAAATCACGTGGGTCATTTGGAATGCATAGACTTATGTTCCAACAGATGTTGTGTAGTTGTTATTATGGATGAGTTGATATTATTTTATACAGATTTGGATAAGTTTTTAATAGATAAATATATATATATATATATATATATATATATGTTTTTGTTATGTGTTGTCGTTGGGCAAGTTGAGTACTCATTAGGAAAAATAGGCTTTTTCTAGGTTTATTTTAAAGGCTTGCTAAGCAAGAAATGATCCTTGCTAAGCATCTTGAGTTCCTAGGTTTGATATCTAGGAAATGATGATTTTTGTTGGTTAGTTTGAAGGCTTGTTAAGTGAGAACTAAGAACACATAAGTTGGATGGATGCTCATTGAGCAAAGTTGGAAAACTTAATGAAAAATCTGGTTAACTAATGAACTTCACCAAACAGCTTGAATGTTTGTTAGGCGAGGATCTTATGAATGCAAAAATGCATGAGCTTATTGCACGAGTCTTACACTCACTAAACAACTTAAAGAAAATGAGATTTCTGCCTTCTTTATGGCTCACTCTTGCTAGGCATACAAACCTATTCACTAGTACTTTTCTAGTACAATATAAAAATATCTAATAATAAAAAATAAATTTATTATTTATCATTATCAATATATTGTGTAATAAAATGAATAAAATACTAAAATTCTTACTTAGGTAAAAAAAGATAAAAAATAAAAGGCATATCTTATGAATGGAAGAAGAAAAATAAAAAATATATATATAATAAAATCTTGTCATGTATAAATAAGGATAAAATTTTAATAAATGTTTTTAAGAAAAAAAATATTATAAATTAAAAACTAATATTTTAAAAAACATTATTTAGAGTAATGTCTCAAAATTACTACAATTACCTAACAAGAATTTGTTTACCAAACATTTATAATAAGGTTAAATAAGTTTTTCAACGACTAAAAAAACTACGGATCAATTAAAATGACATGGCAAATATGAACTTACTTTGATGATTTTTTATATTAAAAAAATAATCTTTTTATATATATATATATATATATATATATATATATATATATATATATATATATATATATATATATAATACCACATGAATATGAATATGTCAGCTTGAATCGGAAGTGTGTGATAATTATAGCATTACTCAATTATAATTTACTCCTCATGCATGATTTGTCTCGAAACCATTTTACTACAAAAGAAACACTTTCCCTGTTGCTTATTTATTACGTTATCAAATAACAACAGATTTTTCACATTTTAACAAATTTACAGTGATGTTATTGGTTTTACGAGATTTTCTCACACTTCTTACATTTTGTGTTTTGAGTAATAATCATTTTTTAATATATATTGTCTTCGGTAAACATGTTAATTAAGATCTTATTCTTAATTTTATATATAGAAAATATTTTATTAAGAAGGTTAAATTTTAATTCTTTCAATGGTTTCTGTCCAAAAGTGAGAAAGTCCAAGATTATCGATTGAAGAATTCATTTAATAGAGAGAGAAAAATCATTTTTTAAAGTAATCAGGCTTTCAATATTTCTTGTATTTTTTTAGGTTAAAAATATAAAAATTATTAATAACTAAATTCAAGCTTGTTTACCATTACATAATTATAAACATAAATAAATATATAGTTAAAAGTTTATAATTTCTTTTAATCATATAAGTTTTATATTTTAAATATAATTATATCAGTTATTTATTTAACGTTGTTATAATCTTAAGTGATCCAATTAAGTAATTGAAAAAACTTTCTAATAAAACTTGATATAGGCTTAATGAGTGGATATCCGGGTTGACCCAATAGAGGATAATGGGAACCCTATATGTAGGCTAACACATCAAACTAAACCAAACCAAAATACATTCTCTGTTCTCTACATTAGAAAAAAGAAATAAAAGTTCTCAAAAGGAATTAAGTTAGTTTGGTTGAAGAAGATCACAAACCAACGGTTCAAGATATTGAAGATTCTACTACAGTCTCCTAGTACGACAAATGAATCCAGGTATTTATTTATTTATGCATCCTTATTTAAAACTTTGATGATATAGTATAACGGGAACATAAGAAACCTAAGAATTAAAACCTTCAAGAGGAATAAGAAATAAGGAACCCTAAGGATAGATAAATATTTCCAACAAGGAATATCAGTGCATCGTTATCATTAGATGATTGGTCTTTATAACATATTGTATAAATATTGACTCTAAAATAATTAGATTCTATAATAATTTATTAATGTAGTACCAAGTTATATATTATTTCAGCCATGATAGAGATACGATTACAAATCCTAACTTTTTTTTTTTTTATTCGGTTACAGAATTTCATCATATTAGATAGATAGTTATTGTTACATGAGTTTTACTCTCGATTTTGAACTGCAATTTTAGTATATATGAATTACAATTTTCTATTGCAATTTTTCCCCACATTTTAACTAGATCCAGCAATTGAATTACAATTTTTCCCTTTTGGCTAGATAATTTTTTTTTTAAAAGATATATGAATTGCAATAGCAATTTTTCCTCTCACTGCCCGCGGCTTTTTCCCCGCACTGCAAATTTTCCCTACACCGCGGCCATTTTCCGGAAAATGGATCCAGCGATTTCAATTTGGCTTGGCTTTTCCGTTTCTGGATTCAATTTGAAGGATCCGTAATCCTGATTACGTGGTACGCAGCAGCGTGATACGCTCCTTTAATTCCGGTCATGCTGGGCGAAACTGGTGGGGAGTGTGTGGACATTCTGAATGCTACCACGATTGCAAGTTCCCAGTTTTCGCGAATTACGTTTCCACGATTCCTACGAAGGATTTAAATTAATTTCTTTTTAAGCTGGTTTTGGGGACACGATCCAGGAACGTCAAGGGATTGCAGCAAACGCGGGACGTGGTGCTGTGTCAATATGGGAAAACCGTGTTTTTTTTTTTTTTTTTTTTTGACGTGCCCCTGCGTCATTCCAAAGTTTTTATTTTATAAAATCCATTGCGACTTTGGAAAGGGGTTGAAAAAGGGTATAGTATTTTATTAAGCCCATCCTGCTTTCTCATATAAATTTCATATTTTTTTTTTGCTTATTATTATTATTATTTATTATTAAATAATAATAAATTATGGTATAAAAGGCAAAATAGAGTACTATATAATTTTATTAATTTTGATAGTCTAGTAATTTTTAAAATTAAATTAATTGAAGCAATAAATTGCCAACGTAATTCCTATTGTGAAAATTGATTTAATTTAAATTACATAAACGTATGAAATTATTTATGCAAACTTTGATCGGCCTAATGGAAGACACAATTTGACCAAATAATAACATACCTGTGGTAATAAATATGTAACTATTATTTGACAGAACTAATTGTTAATATTTGATTATTACGCTGAGAGTAGTACTTGCAGTTAATTCTATCAATCCAACGATTGAGGATTAATGGTGCGTTAGGTATCTTGTTTGATCTTTAAATTTATCATAAAGATTAATTGTGCTTTGTATGTTTATAGTTCTTTTTCTCTTATTTCAGTTGTTGCTAGTATGGTCAACATACCTGTCTAAATTAATAGTATCTCAATGCTAAATGGAACAAATTTTAAGGTATGGAAGGAAGCCGTAGAGATAGTTCTAAGCTGTATGGATTTAGATCTAGCACTTCGGGTGTAGGAACCTATTCCTACTATGGATAACCTTTAAGAGGTTAAAATTGAGTAATGAGAACGCTCTAATCGGATGTGCCTTATGATTATGAAATGCTCAATTCCAGATGCGTTTCGGGACTCTATTCTTGAGAGTCAAAGTGCAATCAAATTTCTTGAAGAGATTGAGCAATTCTTTGCCAAAAATGAAAAGGCAGAGACGAGTAACCTTTTGGGTAAAGCTCAAATCACTCAAGTTGGAGATTGCTGAAGACTTGCTCAAGACTTGCTTATGCACTTGGTTTTAATCTCACTTCCTACACACTTTGGGCAATTCAAAGTGAGCTATAATACTCAGAAGGACAAATGATCCCTCAATGAACTTATATCTCACTACGTGCAAGAGAAGAAAGGTTGCAAAGAGATAAGACTGAAAATGCTTATTTTGTTTCGACTTTTCAGAATAAGAAAAGGAAGAGGATTAAGGGTGTTGCGAAAGGGTCTTCTCAAAGAAAGAAACTAAAGAAGAATGAGGAATTTACCTGCTACTTTTGTAAGAAGTCAAGACACATGAAGAAACAGTGTCCTAAGTACGCTGCCTAGCGTGTAAAGAAAGGTAAATTTCTTGCTCTAGTTTGTTCTGAAATTAATTTGACCTTTGTGCCTACGGATACTTGGTGGCTAGACTCTAGAGCTACTACTCACATAAGTCTGACTATGCAGGGTTTCCTGTGGAGCCGACCGCCAAATGATTATGAAAGATTCATTTTTGTGGGCGATGACAATAAAGTTGCAGTAGAAGTCATTGGAACATTCATATTACAATTGAAAACTGGATTTTGTTTGGATTTATTTGAGACTTTTGTTGTGCTGTCTTTTAGGTGGAATTTAGTTTCTATTTCCAGCTTGGACAAATTTGGTTTTTCATGTTCTTTTGGGAATAATAAAGTTAATCTCTACCAAAATTCAAATGTTGTTGGTTCTGGTTCTTTGATTGATAATCTTTACATACTTGATGTTGTTAGTTCCTATAACGAAATACTGCAAATAGGTTCACGAGGCACAAAGTGAAAATTAATTAAGAATTCAATCATTTTATGGCACAAGCGTTTAGGCCATATTTCTAAACAGAGAATTCAGAGACTTGTGTCGGATGAAATTCTTGAACCCTTGGACTTATCAAACTTTGAAGTTTGTGTTGAGTGCATCAAGGGAAAATGAACAAACATAAGAAAATTAGGTGCCGAAAGAGCTAAGGATGTCTTAGAATTAATACATACATATATTTGTGGTCCTTTCCCTACAGCTTCATGGAATGGACAACAATACTTTATTACGTTCATAGATGATTACTCTAGATACAATTACCTATATTTGATACATGAGAAGTTTCAATCCCTAGACGTCTTCAAGTCTTTTAAAGCTGAAGTTGAACTTCAACTTTGAAAGAAAATTTAAAGCCATCAAATCTGATCGTGGTGGTGAATACTATGATAGATATGATAGATCAAGAGAACAACGTCCAGGACCTTTTGCTCTTTTTCTCAAAGTGTGTGGAATTGTTCCGCAATACACCATGCCAGGCAAACCTAGCATGAACAGTGTGGCAGAACGACGAAACTGGACTCTTAAGGATATGGTAAGAAGTATGATTAGTCATTCTTCTTTACCTGAGTCACTTTGGGGAGAAGCTTTAAAGACCGCAGTTCACATCTTTAAAGACCACAGTTCACATCTTTAATAGGGTGCCAACTAAAGTAGTTAACAAAACCCCATATGAATTTTGGATTGGCAAAAAGCCAAGCATCAATCATTTTCACATTTGGGGTTGTCCAGCTAAAGCACGACCTTATAGGTCGCATGAAAGAAAATTAGATTCAAGAACAGTTAGCTGTTATTTTATGGGCTATGTTGAATGCTCTCGAGGCTATAAGTTTTATGATTCCACTTCAAGATCCTTTTTTGAAATGGGAAATGTGAGAATTCTTGAGGAAGTTGGGTTTGGGAAGGAAGAGAACATAAGGAATGTTGTCTTTGAGGAAGAATCTGTCAATGACATTGGTCAAGTCCTTGTGCCTATTACTGTTCAAGAAACAACTCTGGTAATAGGAGACAATGTTCAAACTATTGTTCCTAACATTATTCCAGAACAAGACTATGATAAGGCTCTTCCTCAAACACCAATAAAGCAACCTCAACAAGTGCCATTAAGGAGATCCATTAGAGAGAGGAGACATGCAATTCCAGATGACTACATTGTCTTTTTCCAAGAACATGAGGATGGCATTGGTTTAACAGAAGATGATCCAATCAACTTCTGTCAAGCTATGCAAAGTTCTAACTCTCAAAAATGGATTGATGCTATGAAAGATGAGTTGAAGTCTATGCAAGACAATGATGTTTGGGATCTTGTCAAATTACCTGAAGGTGTGAAACCTATTGGTTGCATAGATATTTAAAACCAAAAGGGATTCTAAAGGTCATATCGAGAGATATGAGGCTTGTCTAGTTGCTAAAGGCTTTACTCAGAAGGAAGACATTGACTACAAAGAAACCTTTTCTCCGGTCTTCAAAGGATTCTTTTAGAATCGTAATGGTACTAGTAGCTCATTTTGATTTAGAGCTACATCAGATGGATGTTAAGACTGTGTTTCTAAATGGCGACATTGACGAAATGATTTATATGATGCAACCTGAAAACTTTGTTTTAAATGAATCTATGTCTCTGGTATGCAAACTAAAGAAATTCATCTATGGCCTCAAACAGGCTTCTCGTCAGTGGTATCACAAGTTCCATCAAGTCATTACCTCATATGGTTTCGAGGAAAATCTAGTTGATGATTGTGTATATCACAAGTTTAGTGGGAGTAAATACATATTTTTGGTGCTATATATCGATGATATACTACTTGCTAGTAGTGATACAGGCTTGTTGCATGAAACCAAGATATTTCTGATGAAGAATTTTGAGATGAAAGATCTCAGGGAAGCTTCTTTTGTATTAGGCATTCAGATACTGAGAAATCATTCTCAAGGTATCCTAAGGTTGTCACAAGAGAACTATATCAGCAAAGTCTTAGAGAGATTTAGCATGAAAGATAGTAAACCAAGAGACACCCTGATAGCTAAGGGAGACAAATTTAGTCTAAAACAGTTCCCCAACAATGACCTTGAAAGAAATAAGATGCAAAAGATTCCCTATGCCTCAATAGTGGGGAGTCTAATGTACGCTCAAGTTTGTACTCGTCTTGATAGTGCTTTTGTGGTAGGAGTATTGGGTAGTTATTTGAGTGATCCTGGAGTGCAGCATTGGAAGGCAATCAAACGCGTGATGCGTTACTTAAGGAGAACAAAAGGACACACGTTCACTTATCGAAATTCTGAGGATTTGGAGATCATCGAGTACTCTGACTCCGATTTTGCAGGATGTCAAGATAGCAAACACTCTACATCTGGATACATCTATATGCTAGCTAGATGGGCTATCTCTTGGAAGTCTGTTAAACAGAATCTTATAGTCCCTTCAACCATGGCTGCAGATTTTGTGGCTTACTTCGAGGCATCCAACCAAGGGATATGGCTGCGAAACTTTGTCACTAGTTTACGGGTGGTCGATGACATTGAAAGACCATTGAAAATATATTGTGACAATAATTCAGCAATCCTTTACTCCAACAAAAAATAGGAGTTCTACGAAGTCAAAGTTCATTGACATCAAGTTTCTAGTTGTTAAAGAAAGAGTTCAGAATAAACAGATTTCCATAGAACATATAGGAATAAGTTTTATGCTAGTTGATCCATTGACTAAGTCGCTAATACCTAAGGTCTTTCATGAGCACACTTCTCGTATGGGCATTATTCCTTAGGATACTTTAGTTCAGTGCAAGCCTGTATATTTTATGTTTCAATTTGAACAATTTTGTTGTTATTTATTTTCTGCAAAAATAAAGTTGATGGTTTATATTTATATTTTGAACTCGCTTATGTTTTCTTGTATTTAGTAATTATGTTACAAGAATTTGGATTGATCTCCACTAAAGATTAAAAATAAGGACCAATTGGAAATAGACATGTTTAAGAGCACATTGCATGTAATTTCCATGTCACTCATCCATATTTGATCTATGTCATTGAGTATATTAATATGGTGATCATCGTTATTTAATCACGCTTAAATTGTGATTAAAGATACAATGATTTCATTGTTAATGTACAAGATGGACCATATTGTATCAAGAGGAAGTCTAAAATAAATAGCATACTGGCACGCCTAAGGAATTGAGTAATATAATTTTTTCAAGAAAATATAAAGCCCAAGTGGAAGATCGTTAGAAATTTATAATTTCTTTTAATCATGTGGGCTTTATATTTTAAATACAATTATATCAGCTATTTATTTAAAGTGATTATAATCTTAAGTGATCCAATTAAGTAATCGAAAAGACTTCCTAATAAGACTTCATATGAACTTAATGAGTGGATAGCTAGGTTAGCCCGATAGGGGATAATGGAAACCCTATATGTAGGCTAATACATCAGGAAAGGTTATGATTCCTAATACACCAAACAAAAATACATTCTTTGTTCTCCCCATCAGAAAAGAGAAACGAAAGTTCCCAGAAGGAATTAAGGTGATTTGGTTGAGGAAGACCACAAACCAACGGTTCTCAATCATTGAAGATATTGAAGATTCTACTATAGTCTCCTAGTACAACAAATAGATCCAGATATTTATTTATTTATGCATCCTTATTTAAAGCTTTGATGATCTAGTATAACGATTATTCATTATAGGAAACCTCCAATAGGAATAAGAACATGAGGAACCTAAGGGTTAAAAACCTTCAAGAGGAATAAGAAATAAGGAACCCTAAGGGTAGATAAATATTTCTAACAAGATGTTAAAAATTAGAGTCCACAAAGAAATTTATAGATTGAAAATCTATCAGTTTTTTCATTTCACATCGTGAGATCTTTCTATAAGAACGACAACCCTTTCGAAATGGGAATCAAGCATGATTCAAAACCATTTTTCTCATCAACTTAGTAAGAATGTTGTGAATACAAATATGCTAAACACATTACTCCAAACAAAAAAAATATATGGTGATGTATATAGTAAAATAAATGTTTATAATGTAAGGATGAAAACAATAAATTTAAAATATATAATCAAAGTTAAGATTCAAAATTATTAAATATATAAGAAAAGTATCTAACTAGAAAGAGTGTTATAATGAAATAATAAAATGAGTAAATCTAAATTATAAAATAATAACTATATAGATGATTTAGATTAAATAATAGAACTATATGACTTTTTTACGTGTTTGTACGAGTATTTAATAACTTTGAATCCTAATATTATATATTTGATTATATGTTCTATATTTGCTCATTTCACCTTCTTATTATAAACCTTTCTATCACTTGAAAGTTTCTTATATATAAATTGTTTTTTTTTATTCTAAATAAAGGAAAGAGAGACTCTGTGTCTATCTATATTTTTTATTCATTAAAATTTGATTTTATTTGCAGTTAGTAAGATAGTTTCTATATGAGAGTCTTTCTATATACAGATAGTGTGATGGACATTTTACGTGCAGTTAAAACATAATAGTGCATAATTTATATTGCTAATTGTAATAGATATTCATTAGGTGCCACTTCAGGTTGATTAGGTGCCAACCGCTACTCAAGTGAGATTGCACTCGGTTATTTTCCCGAATTATGCTGATATTAGAAGGGACAAAATATGTCTCACATCAAGAATATATTCTTTGTAACTGGATTTAAGAACATGGAACTTTACTTAGCCAAGTTTCAAACACTTCAATAATTGGATTCCTTGGCGAACTTCCACGCTCTCGGTGGTTCCCATGAGAGCTATCCGTTCGAGAATAAGGTGCTTTGCCAAAGTAATACTTTAACTATTCCCATGAAAACATTAATTTCATACTTTTCACACTAACAGAACAACAGGAGTTGATGTTTCCAGTATGTTCATTCGTTCAGGTGGTTTGATAGAAAAGAAAAAAATAAATGAAAAATCGGATGAATGAAAATAAGGACGAGAGAAATAAAATAATGGAAATAGATGAAAAATTAAGTAGACAACAAATTAAATATAAATAAGAGTGTTTGAAATACAAGAGAAAAATAAAAAAAATGTAATCGATTAAATTTAAATTAGAAATATAATCTATTTAATAAAAAAGTTAATCGATTAAATCAAAATTTCAATAGATAAAAGATAACTTTAATATGTTGTTATGTATAGTTTTTGGAATGTTAATAAACTGCAAGACAACTTATTATCAATATCTAAAATTGATAATCATTAATATAGAAAAGATTTTTTACATAAGTTAAAATTGGTAATTTATATTAATTTTGTAATCAAGGTAGAATTAGATGAGATAAAAATTTTGACTTTTACTTTGATTACTGAACCAATATTAAAAATCCACTTTTTACATAAATTAAGTATATAATCAATGTAAGTAAGTTATAAAAATAACCAATGTAAAATTGATGTTTGTTTTTAAATATCTAGTTAGTTTTCAGTTACATCAATTCCTATAAAATTGGCCTCCGACCGTAGAATTCTCAAGTAGAAATTTTCAATAAAAAAATAATTTATATATTAAAAATAAGAATTTATAATAAATTTAAACTATTAAATTTCTCTAAAATAAAAATTTTCTAAATAATAGATGTTCTAAACTATAAATTTTGTAATAATAAATGTTTTAAACTATATTAAGTATTCTAAATTATCTAGAAGAATTATTCATGTGTAGGAAGAACTTTGTCGAACGCCTTCTTATATCAATAATTTCTTCTTCAAGGAATGATGTTGTATTATTGTTGAATACATTAAATTTCAAAAAAAAATTAAAATAATAAGTCATAAACTAAATAAGAAAACATAATTAATCTTTCTTAAAGGTGATGTATTCCCTCCATCCATAAATCAATAATAGTACAAAAACAGTGTTGAGCAAATGTTTCATCACATAATACTTGCATTCATAACTCTTAGGTTGTTTTTGAGTCTATGAATAAAGTAGAATTTAAATAACCGATATAAATATTGAAGTTAGTAAGTATTAAAAATTGTGATTGAATTGCAGTTTTTAAACTACTTACTTCAAGGATAATTACTCATGGTTTCTTTATTTGCTATGAGTGCTTACCCATCACCCTATCGTATACTTGAAAAACATTGTTATCAATCAATAACCAGTGACCTTTGTTCCAAACTATTGAAAGTTATGATACATAATATAAAGCATAGGTAAGCATATGTTTTATAAGTAAATATTTACTTCTCCAATATTTTATATAACTCTTTGTCTATGGTATGTCCGAATAAAAAAAAAAGACAACAACATTGTCTTATGGGCAAAGAAAAGGCAATTTCCAATAGGACCTGCTTTTTGAGAAACAATTACTAACATTGTAACACAAAAATTAACCAATTGTAAAAAATTTGATGCAAATGTAGTTATACTTATGATCTATAATTGCACTTTGTAATACACAGAAACATATATCATGCATGTCAATCTTAATTTTCAAATAAGTTGTGGCCTCATCCCATTTGAAAAGATATTTTTCTATACTTGATTAATATGTATATGTTGAGTCACAAGTCTATAATTTGACAAATTTCAGCATTATTTCACATTGTTCTCCAAAATGCACGAAACAAAAGTTGTGACATTAAAAGCACCACAATCAAGTATGCACTTGAAAAACACCATAAAATGCAATAAATCGAAATCTTATCAATTATAGATTTGAGACTTAAAATCTACATATTAATCAAGTATAGAAAAATCATTCTTTCCGAACTATCCAACTTGGACAATTCAAGATTCAATATAATGATTAATAATTTTCATTATTATATTGAATCTCAAATAGGAAACTAAGGTTCATTTAATGCATAAGTGTTGGAACAAAATAATCTAAGAGTTTTGATGAAAATGACTAAAAAGTGAGAACTAATGTTTAACAATGTTATTAGTCTTCAAGAGAACAAGACATTATCATTACTGAAGTTTGGTATGCATCCATAGGAAAAGAAATTTGTTCTTTGAATAAGTTTATTTTGTGCGTTCAAAGAAATCACATCATCCAAAGGAGATGTCATCTATAAGAATGAGACTTCGTCCGATAAAAAATGTAGCCTCTCAAGCGTAAGTTTTTTCATTATTATAATGCTCATTATATCTCACATCTTATCTCTTATCCTATACGCTATATTTGCAAACTTATATTTGTTCAATAGTATTCACAACATTCATATTTTTTTTTATACATGATGTACTTTGTTAAGTCTTGTTCATTTTCAGAATAGCAAAAAGGTTACACCTCAAATTCTAATATATCAAGTCTAATAGAAGAAAGGTCTGATCATGACTTTACATATAAGGAACAAAAAAGGAAAGTCTCTACAAATATCATTGCAAAAATCATATCCTTGGCATTTGATATTGAAGATCCTTCTCCATGTACAAAACAACGTTCATCTCACATCCATCTATATATTAGGTTGATCAAGCCCTCAAGATACAACACAACAGCACGAAGAGAAAAGTAGAAAAGATAGAAAAACACTCAGTACTCTTTGGACGACAACTTTTGATTTTCCTGTATACTTGCTTTGTTAACCAAAATTCAAAGTCTCTATATTGTAATTGTTATATACTCACATAGTGAGTTATCTTTGTAAAAATATCTTTTGTTTTTTAGATAACCTAAAGAGACTAAGTGTTAAAGAATACTTGGTATTACTTGTAATCAAGTAGATTACAAGTGGTGTAGGAACTAAATAGGTTGAGAATACTTGGTTATAAGTCAGTTAGACTTTAGTGAAGAAATCCTTCGAGTTAAAGGGACTGGACGTAACTCCCATGGAAGAGTGAATCGGGATAAATCTCTTGTTCATTTCTCTCTTACCTTCACTATTTTATTTTCTGCGCCTCTTTGGATTTTCCTTTGGACAACGTTTGAAAACTTTTAAATATATCCTATTTTTGTGAAAAGCTTTATAAATATTACACACAATTCAACCTCTTCTTGTGTATTTCTTGTTTCTTCAATAAGTTTAATATAAAATATAAAACATGAGATAAATAATAAGCATATAATTAAGCATAAAAGTTTTAAAGCAAGAACCAAGAAAAATATTTCTAATTCATCAATAAAATATCAAATCATGCCTAATTACATTACTAATAATCACTTCTCTCAAACTAAGCTTGGCTAAAAAAATAAGCACATGTTTTATTTGGTGACCAAATCATAGGCAACACCAATGGTTAGTTAAATCAAACTTGGTTTGACTCAAAATCAAGCTCATGGTTTATTTTGGGGTCAAACCATGGTCAATCAACCATAGTTACATGAGTCAAACTCACAACCACTCGTACAACGAATGTATCCCTTCACGTAGCTAGAGGAGCTAAAGAGAGTTCCTCAATCTAAGTTATTTGCTTGGAAACATACATGACTTACTGATAAGCTTGTCTTTAGTCGTCTCAACGCGCATCAAATAAACTAAAGCTAACTATAGTATAGTCAACCCTAGGTCGAATCTTCTCAAGGACACAGTGTGCTCAATTGTGATTTAGTGTGAAACGAAATGATGTAGAATCTAAGATGTAGAGTATTGACTCGTCTCAGCCACTGGCCGAGTCGCTCTCGGCAGAGACTGAGTTGATATGGTCTTGGTAGAGATTTATCAAGCTTGGTCTCGGCTAAGTGCAAACATACGCAACAGAGTTGGACTGACTCTATTTTAGTACTTGGAAAGCAGTAGATGAGTGATAAGCGGGTTTTTAGTCATCTTACGCGCATCAAATAAAACTAAAGCTAACTATAGTATAGCTAACCTAGGTCGATTCTCTCAAGGACACAGTGTGTTCAGATTGTGCTAAGTGTAAAAATCAGAGTTAATGCAGAAAACGCAAATTGTTGTGAAATGTCGACTTACTGCCGGTCGGACAGACGCAACGAAGTCGGACTGGCACAGTCTCAGACTCTAGAAAGCAGTAAATAAGGGGGGATTTTGTGTTTAAGTGCAGAAAATAAACTAAGTGCTGAAAGTAAACTAAACTATGCTAAACTACTCTATACTAACTATTGTATCAATTTGGAAATCAAAACACGACAGTTTACTATTCTTACATAGAATTGTATTCCGAATCAACCTTAGATTCTTACGACGACCGCCGAACGTTTGTCCACTGCCATACTGAGGATTTACAACAACCGCTACCTCATCAATTGGCAAAGAGTATGCACTTGGTTGATTTTAGGTTCTCTACCTAATCAGATTGTTAAACTAGTTCTAACCAGTCCTAATCTAACGTGATCTACCCCTAACAGTGTGTCACAGCAAAGTTAAGAGTAGAATTAAAGGGCAGGAATTATAAGAAAATTCAGAATTGCAAACCAGCTGTATTTATTGATATACCAAACTAAATACAAAGGTGAGAAATCAGAGTCTCTAGATAGTTCGCCTTCCACGACGACCACCAATGGAAGAACGACAGTGATGCACCAATGGTGGCCAAACGTTGAGGTTTTCGTCCAACATAGTGTGTCGGCTATACCGAGCGATCACCTTTGAAGGCTTCCAGCTTCCCAAATCCTGGTCTTGTACCTCCTCGACTGAGAGAGACACTGAATTGAAGCTTCGTGTACAACTGTACTAGCTTGGAGTGTCTGCGATTGCTGACGACGCTAGCTCTAGATTCTGCTGAAAATTCCACACTTGAAGACGTGGCCTGATGTGCTTATTTATACACAAGCTGGATAAATCTAAATCTAATCCTAATAACAGAAATTCAAATCCTAAAGATTCTAATTCGAATTACAGATTACAATCTCCTCAATCTTAGGAGTTTCCCAGTTTCCCAGTTTCCTAATTTCTAGCAGAATCATATCTGCATTCCTAGTTACCCAAATTAGAGGTTCCTTGATCTTAGCAAATCATATCTGCATTACAGATTCCTTAATCTTAGCAAACCATATCTGCATTACAGATTCCTTAATCTTGACAAATCATATATGCATTCTTGCTGAAGTGATTTTAGGCGAGATTTCCGTCACTGATGTCGGTTTGACCAAGACGGCTAGTCCGGCCGGGTGCTTCTCGTCTTCGGCTGAGATGTTCCTGTTGGGTCGAGGTACTCCCGGCATTCAGGCCTAAAAAACAAGTCTTAACCTTTTTGTTAGTTAAAAACCTCATTTTAGCACAGATTTGTATTTCTCTTGTTTTTAGACCCATAATTCAAATCTTGATTAAGACAAGACTTTTAATCATTAAACATTCTTAGCAACACCCATCTTAAGTCCACATAAAGTGTATAAAATATGACTCATCATACCCCCACACTTACACTTTTGCACTCCTGGGAAAAATCAGATTCGAGCATTCAAGGAATTGAAAGAGGGACTAGGATTTTCAAATAAACTCCTCAAGTTTGACAAAACAACTTAAGCATGCATTCATCCCAGAATCCAGATATTAAAACAATCTATGAAAGTTACTTTCAACACATCCAAAAAAAAATGAGAAACCTGCAAACATTAAGAGTAACCGAGAAGTGACTAAGCTCTCTCAAGACATATTCTCTCAATCTCTCAAGTGTTTAAGTTTGTATATACTCTCAAACATCCTATGTCAACTAACACTGCCAAGCTTTGACTATCCTTTCCTTTCACACTTTCAAAAACACATGCACAAATGATCAATAGGACTTTTCAGGCTTGTAACATGGCCAGGGTACGGTAGGTTTCAAGATGGTAAAGTGAGCTTTAATAACCAGAGGGATAAGAGGAGCAATGGGGAATGAACTGTAAGCACGGAGATTATCTCCTTTGGACATTACCAGTTTCTTCAAAGCGTCTTTGTTCACTGTCCTACTTTTCCATTTGTATTTTTCTCTTTCTTTTTCTCACTCTTCCTGTCTTACAGCTTTTGTGTTACAATCTCACTTGCAATCCTTTCTTTTCGTATCCTTTTTCTTTTCTTTTCATCAACCCTTTTTTGGACGCACTTACTTTTTTTCAAATATACCACTCTCGCAATGCCTCTAGGTGTCACCCCTACACTTATTCAAGATCTATTCCGAAAAAAATTCCAAATCTCCTATGTTCCCTAAGGTTCTGGTTGATTATGGTTTTTCTGGCTTTAGGCTTGTAATGAGCTGTCATATCAAGAAACGGTTATAGGCTCAAAGGGGTAACCAAAGGAATTATTCACAAGGTAGGCTTTATTTGGCTAAGTAGCTGTAAAGAAAGATGGCCTAGATCATATCATTCCTGCATGTGAAATGAGTTATATCCAGAGAATCAAGGCAAAACCTAGAGTAACCAGTAACATGGATGCAATAATCACACAAGAAATGAAAGAATGGCGAGATACAAAGCCATTCATGCAAGGCTCAAAAGTTCTCACACGATTAATTGTTTTGCCACTAATGGTTCATCTTTTCAGTTTTTCACTTACTCACTACCTAAGGATGCAAAAATTTCACTCCCTGCCAGGTTTAAAAACCTCTCATCCAAGGTTATGCATTGCTTCATACTGTTTCATTCACTTAAAGAAGTCCATTCAAATTCTTTTTCAAAATAGTTTTCTCAGTAATTGGCAATCCGAAATCAGAAGTCAGCTAGGAAAAAAAAAATAAAACGAAAATGAAAGCCAAAATTGAACAAAAAATAACAGAATCAAAATAAAAAGAAAAGAAACAAAATGAAATAGAATAGTAACGAAATAAAAATGAAATAACAAAATTAAAAGCAAAACAAAACCAAACAAATTGTCACCCTCCTAAGGAATCCCCTCCCACACTTAAATGATGCATTGTCCTCAATGTCCTCAATGCAAAGCATATGTGTGCAAGGGAATGGGTGAAATAGAAAGACTGCTTTTTCAGAGTGGAAAGAATGTGCAAAATCTGATATCTAGTATTTTTGCTCCGCTCCTGTTGTCTACAGCTTGGTGGAGCTTTCTCCTCATCCATTTTGATAGTTTCAACATGATATCCTCCAATAGCTTATGTGCAATATTGCCTATAACTCCTGCACTGGGATTAGTTTCATAGCTGCTTTTCACACACAGAGAAGATTTAGTTAATCCAGTATAGGTACACTCACAATTAACAAAATTTTTAAAATCCATATTTCCAAAAAATTTAGAGTGTTTAGTCAATTCAGAATGCAAATTCACTAAGGCATGGAATGGTTGCACTATGGATGACATTGGTATTGATTCTGTTGCTGGTGAGAAAAGTGAAGAAGGTTCATTCATAGACTCTTGACTCGGCAGCCGAGAGTGAATTCGGCTTTTCGAATATAGAGTTGGATGGTCGCGTGTCATCTCAGTTTTCCACGTGTAGATGCGACTACTGGACATAGTCTTAGCATCCGTCAAGTTGTTGCATTGGCTACCAAGGACACATTCGAACTTTGCTTGATATCGGTTTCGACCTTGATTACCAAGAATGGACTCGGCTTCCACGTTTGGGTCAGACACAGATGGTAGTTTCTTGTGGATTCTATTGTCCGAGAAGGAGTCGGACGTGGCATGTGTCTCTTCAAACGAGTTGGTTTCGTCTCGTCTCGGCTTCAGTTGGCTGACTCGGTCAGGATTCGGTACTTGGGTTGCTGGGTCGATCTCGGCCTTTAGCTGCTTCTGACTTTGTTTGTCTGTATCAGACTCGGTATCTGTCTTATTGTTCGAGTCGCTCTCAACTCTTGTCGAGTCTTAACAGTTGGTCACCGACTCATTCTCGACCTGTTTGTGGTTGCGGCTCTTGAAATTGGGTTCAGTGGCCCCTTGATTCTTCGACCTGGAACCGGCTCCTTCTAAGTTGTTGGACTTGGCTATGGCTTCCTCCTGGATGTTAGAGTCGACCGTCACTTTGTCCCGTTTTCTAGAGTCAGCAAGATCCGAAATGGAGTCGACACTTTCAATCATATTAACTTTGTCCGACTCATCAACCATAGAATCAGCATCCTCAGTCCCTTCAGCAAAATCAGTGTCAACATATCCAAGATTAGCAATGTTGGCATCAGCACACATGGGATTAGTAATGTCAGTATCAACACATGCGAGATCAACTATCTCGATCCTAGTGACTTGGTCTGAAATCTCATCCAATGTCAATCAGTAAGATCAGTAAAATCAGTCATCGAATTAGCAATCTTAACCACATCAGCCGGATCAGAAACAGTTGGCACGTAGTCATCAATCTCAGCCATCTTAGTAGAGTTGGTAGCAGCAAGCATGGAGTGGGCAACATTACTGGAGTCGGCAAAGCCCAGCACAATGGTTGAATTCTCTGAATTCGGATTTCCAGAAAATCCATATTTCACTTCTAGTGATTGTTGTTGTTGCAGTAGCTCCATGTCACTCCTCATGGTTATGTCACTTATATTCTTCTGTGGATTGAGAATGGCTTGGGAAGGAACTTGTCCAAAATCTTTGAACTGCAGCTGATTTATTGTGGTGGCCAGTTGACCAATCTGTGTTGTCAACTCTTGCATTGTGGCAATTATATTTTGTTGAACTGCATGTTGTTTTGTTGAATCTGCATGGTGTTTTGTTGAAACTATTGTACCAAATCTTCTAAAGAAGGTGAATTGTTAGGCTGCTGCACTGGTTGTTGTGTAGCAGATGCATTCTTTTGGAATTGAATGTTATTCATGGTCAATTGCTTCATTAAATCCTCTAAGGAACTTTTTTGTACCGGTTGTGGTCTGAATGGAGGTGGTGGTTGATGAGTCACAAATTATGCATCTTTTATGGACCTAAGAAGGATGTTTACAAGACTATCTTGTGCTTAAGAATTGAGTGTTAGCCGAGATTCATATTATGGACCTAAAAATAGAGAAAATGGAAATTTGTGCTAATTCGAGGATCTTAGCTAATTCTTATTTTCTTGCAGGAACAGTTTAGTTATTCTAGTGTCCACCATAAGAAGACTCGACCGAGATGAAGTCGTCTCGGTCAGGACCGACTCCATCTCGGCTAAACCAGATCAGGCCAGGCTTCACGGCCCGCAGCCAAGAAGGTGCAGTCCAATAAGGAGCAGCCTAAAGACGCTATCCACGTCAACTGTCCAGCTCAGGGCCACCTCAGCTCCAGCTCAACTGCCATGTCACTTCTGGAGTAGCTTGCAGCGTAAGTTATGCAAGGGTAGAATAGGCAATTCATGTTGTAATTCTGTTAGGAAATCGTTAGGAACAGCAAGTCACAGCTCGTGTATATATAGGGGGAGTTGTACACTTTTTAGGGGTCTTTGAATTCACCCTTATCACACTCTCATTAATCCCATTTCTTCGCTCTCGTTTCTCTCCGCTCACGGTGGTGCACGGTGTTGCATCGATGTTTCTCTCGATCGAGGAGATGCAGGTCTGAGATTGGGAAGGCGAAGTTTGTCAAAGAGGACTGATTGGGATTCCCAACACACTTTGGTGAAGCTGATCCTCAGCGCTCAGGCTATCGGAGGTGAACCACCGCCATCAACCATGGCGGTCGTCATGGATGATGGATCCACCTGAATTCAGACCACTGTGTTTGTACTCTGTTTCCTATTAATCAATTTCATTATGCATTTCATATCTCCATTTCTCTTCCCCTCCTTTAACTCATGATTTAATTCGTGATTGCAATTGAATTGTGAGTAATGTTAAACTAAGTCGATTGGAACTGGTTTAACTAATTCAGTAGGTGATCATTTAACGATCGTTAATCGAGAACCTAAAATCATCTCTGAACTTAATCCCTGCCAACTGATGAGGTAGCGATTGCATAATTCCTCGGTATGGCAATGGACGAACCTCTGGCGATTGCCATAAGACTTCCCAAGGCCGATATGGACTAAGAACTGGAGTACGGAGTTTGGACTGGACTTGGACCAATGGGACTGAACATGAACACAATTATACCGTAATAATAATAGTAAAACCAGTAACGCTAGTATGTGTTCACTACACTCATAGTTTAGTTTATTTTCTGCATTAACTGCAATTCAATCCCCCCTGTTTACTGCTTTCTAGTCTGAGACAGCGACAGTCCATCTCTGTAGCGTCTGTCTGCACTCGTCCGAAACCAAACCAGATAGATTTCAGCCAAAATCACCCCGACTTAGTTTCTGCCGAGAGCAACTCGGCCAGTGGCCGAGATGAGTCAATATTCTACATCTCAGATTCTACGTCATTTCACTTCACACTGAGTCACAAACGAGCACACTGTGTCCTTGAGAAGAATGACCTAGGGTTGACTATACTATAGTTAGCTTTAGTTATTTGATGACCCATTAAAACGACTAAAAATGAGCCTTATCAAATTGGCGTCGTTGCCGGGGACACGAGTTCTTTTGTGTTTTCGTGTGCCAAGTTAAGTGAAGTCGAATCCCGAGTCTATAGAGTGTCTGTCAAGTCAGTAATTGAGTCTTTTGAATTTGTATGTATCTGTCTCTTTGGATCCTAAATAAAAAGCATGTTAAGTGTGATTAATTTTTCTGCGTGAATTCACCCGCAAAAAAAAAACACACAACAAAAAAAAACAATAAAACATTTATTTCTGCAGTACTTAGTGTTAGCATTTTGTTTTGCATTCACATTTGCATCTCGCAGTTGACTTGCATTCTTTTTACATTGCATTCTTTCTACATTTCATTCTTGTAGTTCCATTAGGTAGTTAACTGGTAGTTGTAGTTTACTGTTTGTAAGTACTATTTTAAATCTGATTTTTCTGCATAGTTTGTACAATGCATGACTAGGAGTAGTACTGACCCATTGTATGTTTTTGACCCAGAGATAGAATTAACCTTACATAGATTACGAAAAATAAGAAGCATTGTAGTAAATACAAGTAGTAGTTTAGATTCTGCCATTAATTCTAACCTGTCGTCCGCTAACACACTTGTTGCTAGTTCTAACATTATTGCAAAGCCAGGACAGATGGAGAATATTGACAGAACGCTAAAGGAATTGGCCACTCCAGACGTGGTGTATCAACCATGGTGCATCCAATATCCACACAGTTGGAGCCGGCTCAAACATATGAATTGAAGTCTAGTCTTATACACCTGTTGCCTAAATTTTATGGTCTTGTAGGAGAAGACCCCCACAAGCATCTGAAGGAATTCCATGTGGTTTGCTCCATGATGAGACCGCAGGGGATATCAGAAGACTATATCAAAATGAAGGCGTTCCCATTCTCCCTAGATGGAGCAGCGAAGGATTGGCTGTACTTGCAGCCATCACTTTTCAACACTTGGGGAGACATGAAGCGCACTTTCCTGGAAAAGTTCTTTCTGGCATCTCGAACTATGTCCATTAGAAAGGAGATATGTGGGATAAGGCAACATACAAGAGAAACTTTGCACGATTACTGGGAAAGGTTCAACAAACTTTGTGCCACCTGTCCACATCATCAGATCAGCGAACAATTGTTGATCCTGTATTTCTATGAAGGATTGTCAATGATGGACAAAAGCATGATAGACACAGCTAGTGGAGGAGCCCTGATGGATAAAATGCCAGCAGCAACAAGGCATCTGATATCTAATATGGCAAGCAACACACAGTAGTTTGGGATCAGAGGGCCAAGTCAAACTCGGATGATGAATGAAATCGGGGCAGCTTCCAATCAGAGACTAGAGAATTAGCTGACCGAATTGACATCATTGGTGAGACAACTTGCAGTTGGGCAACACCAACCAGACATGGCAGCGAAGGTATGTGGCATATGTACTTCCGTGGAGCACCCCACTGATATGTGCCCCACTCTTCAAGAAATCGAGTCGGACCAAACAGAGAACGTTGGAGCTATAGGTGGATTTCAGTACGGGAAACAGCCGTATCAGAATCGACCATTTGATAGCCAGCAACACGGGAGACAGCCATTTCGACCAGGATCGAATCAGGGGCCGTACACAGCTTAACAATTCGGATCCACACCGAATACCTATCAGAGGCAAGCAGGTTATCAACAACCGACTCCGCAATATCAAGCACCACCTTTCCAACAGCAACAATAGAGAATGCCTTCCCAAGGCAACTCTCCATCTCTAGAAGACCTGATGAAGTAACTTGCAACCAGCAACCTGGAGTTCCAACAATCTGTGAGCTCCAGCAATAGGCAGTTCCAACAGAACATGACCGCCACCATGCAGGACCTCAAAACATAGATTGGTCAGTTAGCCAATATTGTGAGTCAATTATAGTCAGTAGGATCCAGCAACCTCCCCTCTCAAACCATTCCAAATCCGAGAGTAAACGCCAGTGTAGTAACTCTTCGAAGCGGTAAAGAATTACCTCAACCTACACTGCAGCAGTTACCGAGATCAGTTGAAGCCGACTCTGAGCCAAATGCCGACTTGCAGTCTCGGCCAGTTACAACTGTTCCACTGCCATTTCCATCTCGGACCATCTCGGCAAGAAAATCAGAGTCAGATGAGGAATTGTTGAAGATGTTCCGAAAGGTGGAAATCAATATTCCACTCCTCGACGCTATTAAACAGGTCCCTAAGTATGCAAAATTCCTCAAGGAATTGTGCATACACAAGAGGAGAAAGATAAAGGGGAGTAGGGAAATTGGAGGCGTGGTGTCGGCCCTGACACGAAATGAAGCAATCATTGCAGGTGCCCCAACTCTGCCAAAGAAATGCAGAGACCCTGGAATCTTTTCTGTCCCATGCACCATCGGCGAATGCACTTTTTCCGATGCCATGTTGGACTTGGGAGCCTCGATTAATGTCATGCCCGCATCAATCTACAGGTCCCTGAATTTTGGTGACTTAGAACCCATAGGGATGACCATTCAACTTGCAAACATGAATATTGTCCAACCCCTGCGAGTTCTTGAGGATGTTCTCGTCCAAGTCAATGAATTAATATTTCCAACTGATTTTTATGTGCTAGACATGGAGGACGAGACAATTGGGAAGGAATCCACCTTAATTCTGGGAAGACCTTTCTTGATGACTGCCAGAACAAAGATTGATGTGCATGCAGGGACGCTCTCAATGGAATTCGGTGATACCTTGGTGCAATTTAATATTTTCGAAGCTGTGAGGCACCCAACCAAAGACCACTCTCCCTTTGGCATTGATTTACTTGACGAGATAGTTGAAGAATACCTTCAACTAAATAGCAGCAGTGAAGACAGTGAGGAGTTCGCTGGAGGCACTAATGAGCTCAGCTGCCTAGAGGTCGTAGAGGAAAAGGCCGACCAGGAGGAGGTACAAGACCTTTACAACTCTGAGGACAACCATAGTGATATTGCCGACTTAGGCCTTGAAAAGGAATTGTCTGAGTTACTAGACCATGTCTGCAACCAAGAAGACTCAGAGTGTACAAACGATGCAGAAGCAGAAGTTGCTGAGACCAAAAAGCCCTTATTTGCACAGTTGGCAACCATTTTCACGGCCAGGATCGAGTCGGCCAGAGAAGACCGAGTCAAGGTAGAGATGAAAGTCAACTAAGCCAAAGAATCAAACAGCCAGGCCGACATGCTTGCCGATACTATCTCGGCCGATGAAAACCAGACTCAGGCTAAGGTAAAATTCACTGTTCCATCTGGATCCGACCCCGAAGAGCCGCAAGAGGCCAATACCAACTCCAATCCGACAAGAACCGAAGTCACTGTGTCGAGCCGGCCGAAGCTGCCAAAGGACGAAATCATGTCGGCACACCTAATGCCGAGTCAAGAACAAGATGGCCAAACGGATCCGGGGCCAGTAACAGAGAAATCTCCATCCCTACCACCCATGGGGCTGAAACCATTGCCAAGTCACCTAAAATATGCCTATTTGGCTAGTGAACAACAGCTTCCAGTTATTATCGCCAACAACCTCCTCCAGGAGCAAGAAGATAAGCTGTTGAAAGTCCTAAGGCAACACAAAAAGGCAATTGGGTGGAAACTTTCTGACCTTCCTGGTATAAACCCCTCCATTTGCATGCATAGAATATTAATGGAGGAAGAAATCAAGCCCATAAGGCAACAGCAAAGAAGAATGAATCTGACACTCCTGGACGTGGTCAAGAAAGAAGTCACAAAGCTACTTGCTGTAGGCATCATCTATCCCATCTCGGATAGTCAATGGGTGAGCCCTGTGCAAGTGGTACCTAAGAAATCTGGGATGACTGTTACGAAAAACCAACATGACGAGTTGGTGCCTATGAGGATTCAAAATAGCTAGCGGGTATGCATCGATTACAGAAGATTAAATCAGGCAACCCACAAGGATCATTTTCCTTTGCCTTTCATTGACCAAATGCTTGAAAAGCTATCTGGGAAATCCCACTACTATTTTCTGGATGGATTCTCAAGCTACATGCAAATACATATCGCACCTGAAGACCAGCACAAAATGACCTTCACCTGCCCATTTGGTACCTTTGCGTACACACGCATGCCATTTGGCCTCTGCAATGCTCCGAATACATTTCAACGCTGCATGATGAGTATCTTCTCGGATTTACTATAGGACTGCATGGAGGTATTCATGGATGACTTCACGGTGTACGCTGACTCGTTTGAAGCATGTCTGAGTAATCTATCCAAGGTGTTAAGGAGATGCATTGACACGAACCTTGTGCTCAACTTTGAAAAGTGTCATTTCATGGTGACTAAGGGAATAATGTTGGGACATCTGGTCTCCAACAAAGGCATTGAGGTAGATAAAGCCAAGATAAACAGCATCACCTCCCTTCCAAACCCCGCTTCTGTACGGAAAGTTCGCTCATTTTTAGGACACGCAGGCTTCTACAGAAGATTCATCAAGAACTTTAGTACACTAGCCCTACCTCTATCAAAACTGCTACAGAAGGATGTTGAATTCAACTTTGATCAGCCCTGTATTGAAGCATTTCAGGAGCTGAAGAGAAGACTCACATCCGCCCCTATTCTGCAAGCACCAAACTGGGACCTGCCATTTGAGCTAATGTGTGACGCATCCAACTCGGCATTAGGAGCTATTCTCGGCCAGAGAGCTAAAGTCGGCCAACCGGTGCATGTGATTGCCTATGCATCTAGAACTATGGATCCGGCCCAGCAAAACTACACGACAACTGAGAAGGAGCTTTTGGAAATTGTGTTTGCCTTAGACAAATTTCTCTCCTACCTTCTCGGTTCCAAGATAATTGTGTTCTCTGACCATGCTGCCTTGAAATACTTGCTGAAGAAGCCTGACGCAAAGCCGAGACTAATCAGGTGGATGCTTCTTCTCCAAGAATTCAACTTAGAAATCAGAGATAAGAAAGGTGCTGAGAATTCTGTGGCAGATCACCTGAGCAGGATTGAAAGAGAAAGCAAACCAATTCCCATCTGGGACGAATTTCCTGACGAGCAGCTGCTACACATTAAAGCATCCACACCATGGTTTGCCAACATCTGCAACTACTTGGCAGCATCTCATTTTCCACTAGAGGCATCTCGGGCCCATAAGGATAAAATTCGAAGCGATGCCAAGTACTACATTTGGGATGATCCCTACCTTTGGAGACTATGCAGTGACAAGGTCATCCGCAGGTGCATTCCTGATGTCAAGATCAATTCGGTCCTTCAGTTCTACCACTCAGCACCTGGAGGTGGCCATTATGGATCAACTCGGACTACCAGGAAAGTGTTAGACTGTGGCCTTTACTGGCCAACTATCTTTAGAGACGCTTATAACTTCGTCTCCACCTGCGAAAAGTGCCAAAAAGCAGGATTGGCCATGAATAGAAGGCATGAAATGCCCCAACAATCCATCCAGTTCTGTGAGATTTTGGATGTCTGGGGAATAGATTTCATGGGGCCATTCCCAGTCTCCAACGATTACTCATACATTCTACTGGCTGTAGATTATGTATCAAGATGGGTAGAGGCCATTGCCACTAGAACCAATGACACAAGGGTGGTTGTGGACTTCCTGAAGTCTAATATTTTCTGCAGGTTCGGTGTGCCAAAGGCGCTCATAAGTGACCAAGGCAGTCACTTCTGTAATAGAGCCATGGCCTCTCTTCTTCAAAAATATGGGGTCGCACACAGAATTGCTACTACCTACCACCCCCAAACAAATAGCCAAGCAGAAGTTTTCAACAGGGAAATCAAGAAAACATTGCAAAAGATGACCAATCCTAGTAGGAAGGACTGGAGTCACCTCCTTGAGGATGTTCATTGGGCACTCAGAACTGCATACCGAACACCGTTAGGGATGTCTCCCTATCGGATTGTCTTTGGTAAAACTTGTCATCTTCTTGTTGAACTAGAGCACAAAGCCTACTGGGCTATCAAGCAGTGTAATCTAGCTTATGACCAAGCGGGAGAGCAACGGAAATTTCAACTGCAAGAACTTGACGAACTCCGCTTGGAAGCATACAAAAATTCCAGGATATACAAGCAAAAAGTCAAGATTTTTCATGACCAGAAGATCCTGAGGAAAGATTTTCATGTTGGCCAAAAAGTCCTGCTGTTCAACTCAAGACTCAAGCTCATAACAAGTAAGCTTCGTTCCAGATGGGACGGACCTTTTGTCATCACTAACATATTTCCCAATGGTGCAGTACA
Source organism: Mucuna pruriens (assembly GCA_025330945.1). Taxonomy (NCBI): domain Eukaryota; kingdom Viridiplantae; phylum Streptophyta; class Magnoliopsida; order Fabales; family Fabaceae; genus Mucuna; species Mucuna pruriens. The sequence goes on from JAENHJ010000157.1 coordinate 79,693, forward strand.
ATTACAAGATGAAAATAGCAGCAGCACCTTCCAGGTCAATGGGCATCAAATCAAGCCATTCCACGAAGGTCCAGCACCAATACCTCATGATATAGAGATTATCTCGTTGATGGAACCAGCTCCACCAGATGGCACTACCTTAGCCGACCCTGCCTCGCATTGAGGACAATGCAGATTTTACGGGGGGGGGATACTGTCGCAATCTTGTTTCTATTCCCATCCTGAACTCTCTGCCTCGCTTTAATTTTGTTTTGTTTTGACTCGTCGGTTTTGAATTTTTCATCTGTTTCAATAAAAACTGTCCAAACCGAGTGTTTATGTTGATTCCCTCCTAGCAGAATTCCAAAATTGGATTCCAAAAAAATAAATAAATAAATTTTGCTTTGAAAAGAGTCCTCAATTGACTTCTGGAAGTTTGAAAAAGACAGGAGGAAGTAGTTTTGTGACTCTGGCAAGAGAATTCTCTAGCTTGAAGGGAATGAAACTTTTCTGCTCTAAACAGTGACTGGCTGAAAAACTGAAAAGGAAAACCTTGGGTGACAAAGCATAATAACCCGTGTGAGATTTTGAGCCTTTGTAAATATTCATGGCTTGCATCTTGTCATTCTCTTTGTTCTTGTGTGATTTTTGCATTCATGGTTAATTGTGTATTCGACATTTTGTCTTAACTCTCTGGATACAGTTGTTTTCACAGGCAGGAATGACATGATCTAGGCCATGTTTCTGATTAGCTCTGAGCCAAATAAAGCTTACCTGAAGAAGCTCTCTCCCTTGTTCACCCCCATTGAACCACATAACCGTTCTTTCTTATAGCTCATTACAAACCAAAGCCGGAAAACCATGAATCAACCTCACCCTCAGGAATCAGAGGAGCTTTCGAAATGTTTTGGGAGTAAGTCATCATCAAGTATGGGGGAACCTCCAGGAAGTAGAATTCATTCAGCATCCTCTAAAGGTTCGAATATATGAAGAAAGAAGAGAAGCGAGTGAAAGAAAGAAAAAGAAAAAGTGGAAGCAGCAGCTGAAAAATCTAAGCTGAATCAAACAAAGGAAGAAAACAGCAAAGCTGCATGAATATGTATAATAAGAAAAAGGAAAAGAAAGTGAGTTGGAAACAACAAAAGGAGGAAATAATAGCATCCTGGGCTTTCCCTCATGCTGATAAAGCTTACTCCCCATTGCTCCTCTCTTTCCATGGGTCCTGAAGCTAGTTTCTATATTTTATCCTACCCGTAACCCCAGCCTCGCTACAAGCCGAAAAATAAGTCCTAGCGATCATAACTGTGTGTTTTTGCAGGTGTAAGAAGAGAGCTCTGGCAAAGTGTGGTAATTTCAATTCCATGAATGTTGAGTGTAAATACAAACCCAAACACGTGAGACGTGAGGGGGTTGTTTGCCTAAATGAGAGCTCTGTCACTCTTGGTTACCTTTCTCTATTTGCAGGTCATGAATTTGCCTAGAGCACGGAAGAAGTAATTCTCAGATTGTTTGAGTGTCTTGACCCTAGGGTAAAGGAGTGCCGACTCAGTCTCAGTTAAATTGAAGGAAGCCAATTGAAAAATTCTTTTCTACCTCTCAAAATCTCCCTTGTGTATTTCATTTTATTATGCCCAAGAGTGCAAAAGGTTAAGTGTGGGGGTCTGATGAGTCACAAATTACGCATCTTTTATGGACCTAAGAAGGATGTTTACAAGACTATCTTGTGCTTAAGAATTGAGTTTAGGGTTTAGGGTTTATGGACCTAAAAATAGAGAAAATGGAAATTTGTGCTAATTCGAGGATCTTAGCTAATTCTTATTTTCTTGCAGGAACAGTTGAGTTATTCCAGGGTCCACCATAAGAAGACTCGGCCGAGATGAAGTCGTCTCGGCCAGGATCGACTCCATCTCAACCAAACCAGATCAGGCCAGGCTTCACGGCCCAGCAGCCAAGAAGGTGCAGTCCAATAAGGAGCAGCCCAAAGACGCTATCCACGTTAGTTGTCCAACTTAGGGCCACCTCAGCTCCAGCTCAACTGCCATGTCACTTCTGGAGTAGCCTGCAGCGCAAGTTACACAAGGGTAGAATAGGCAATTCATGTTGTAATTCTGTTAGGAAATCGTTAGGAACAGCAAGTCACAGCTCGTGTATATATAGGGGGAGTTGTACACTTTTTAGGGGTCTTTGAATTCACCCTTATCACACTCTCATTAATCCCATTTCTTCGCTCTCGTTTCTCTCCGCTCACGGTGTTGCATCGGTGTTTCTCTCGATCGAGGAGATGCAGGTCTGAGACTGGGAAGCCGAAGTTTGTCAGAGAGGACTGATTCGGATTCCCAACACACTCTGGTGAAGCTGATCCTCAGCGCTCAGGCTATCGGAGGTGAACCACCGCCATCAACCATGGTAGTCGTCATGGACGATGGATCCACCTGAATTCATACCACTGTGTTTGTACTCTGTTTCCTATTAATCAATTTCATTATTCATTTCATATCTCCATTTCTCTTCCCCTCCTTTAACTCATGATTTAATTCGTGATTGCAATTGAATTGTGAGTAATGTTAAACTAAGCCGATTGGAACTGGTTTAACTAATTCAGTAGGTAATCATTTAACGATCGTTAATTGAGAACCTAAAATCATCTCTGAACTTAATCCCCGCCAACTGATGAGGTAGCGATTGCATAATTCGTCGGTATGGCAATGGATAAACCTCTGGCGATTGCCACAAGACTTCCCAAGGCCGATATGGATTGAGAACTGGAGTACGGAGTTTGGACTAGACTTGGACCAATGGGACTGAACATGAACATAGTTATACCGTAATAATAATAGTAAAACCAGTAACGCTAGTATGTGTTCACTGCATTCATAGTTTAGTTTATTTTCTGCATTAACTGCAATTCAATCCCCCCTGTTTACTGCTTTCTAGTCTGAGACAGCGACAGTCCATCTCTGTAGCGTCTGTCTGCACTTGTCCGAAACCAAACCAAATAGTTTTCAGGCGAAATCACCCCGGCTTAGTTTCTGCCGAGAGCAACTCGGCCAGTGGCCGAGACGAGTCAATATTCTACATCTCAGATTCTACGTCATTTCACTTCACACTGAGTCACAAATGAGCACACTGTGTCCTTGAGAAGAATGACCTAGGGCTGACTATACTATAGTTAGCTTTAGTTATTTGATGACCCATTAAAATGACTAAAAATGAGCCTTATCAGTGGTTCTTGCAAAATGGGACAATCATTGAATGAATGTCCTACATAATCGCAAATGCCACATTCATCTATATATCCTTCAAATCTCTGATTGTCAGCAGCAACAATCTCATTCCTTCCTCTAGATGTTGTGGATCCCCTATTGTCAAAATGATGAGTGTTACCTGCAAAGTCATAAAACTCAGGCAACACAGTTGTTAGCTTAGATGGATAATTCTTGTATGACCAGGCTTCATCCCATTCGGGATATTGAGGACACCACAGTTGATACATTATGGCATCAATGTGCAACCGATTCCTTTCTTCATTGGAGCTAGGAGCAGAATTATCAAGATCAGAAGAAGTAGGAATAATACTAGTATCAGAATGCATAAGTGTTGTTAACAAAATTAAAAATCATAAAGAAGAACAAAAAGATAACAGAATTAGAAAAATAAAAAAATAGAAAGATAACTAAATTAAAATAGAAAAGCATTAGAGAAGAATAAAATCAAAAATAGAAAAATAGAAAAATAAAAGATAGAGAAACAGAAAAAGAGAAAGAAAACAAAAATAGAAACAGAAAAATATGCGGCAAAAGAAATAGAGACACAAAAAGGCAACAAAATATTGAAAAATAACAAAACAATCATAAACTGGTCAGAATGTAAAAAAAAATTTGATGCATAAAAAGGGAAAAAAATCATACAAAGAAATTGCAGAATTAAATATGTAGAAAAATCGATATTGGTTATGCAGAAGAAGTTAGAGTTAGTTATGCAAATTAGAAAATAGAAAACAAGTAGCTATCAAAAAGCAAAATCAATTATGCAGATGCAGTTAAATGCAATGATGCAGGGATGGTTGTTGTTGTTATTGTTTTTTTTTTTAGTAATGTAAAGACTCACGTAAACAAAAATTCAACACACATATGCAACAAAAATTTAACAAATATTCAGCATGCTATATTATTTTTAGACTCGACCGAAAAGAAAACAAATACAGACTCAACAAACTCAACAAACTCTATGACTCAAATGACAGACACAACATTCCATAGACTCGAGATTCGGTTTAACTCAGTTTGGCACACAGACACAAAAGAACTTGTGTCCCCGACAACAGCGCCAATTTGATAAGCGGGTTTTTAGTCATCTTACGCGCATCAAATAAAACTAAAGCTAACTATAGTATAGCTAACCTAGGTCGATTCTCTCAAGGACACAGTGTGTTCAGATTGTGCTAAGTGTAAAAATCAAAGTTAATACAGAAAACGCAAATTGTTGTGAAATGTCGACTTACTATCAGTCGGCTTAGACAGACGCAACGAAGTCGAACTGACTCAAGTCTCGACTCTAGAAAGTAGTAAATAAGGGGGGTTTATGTTTAAGTGCAAAAAACAAACTAAGTGCTGAAAGTAAACTAAACTATGCTAAACTACTCTATACTAACTACTGTATCAATGTGGAAATCAAAACACGACACTTTACTATTCTTACATAGAATTGTATTCCGAATCAACCTTAGATTCTTACGACGACCGCCGAACGTTTGTCCACTGCCATACTGAGGATTTACACAACCGCTACCTCATCAATTGGCAAAGAGTATGCACTTGGTTGATTTTAGGTTCTCTACCTAATCAGATTATTAAACTAGTTCCAACCAGTCCTAATCTAACGTGATCTACCCCTAACAGTGTGTCACAGCAAAGTTAAGAGTAGAATTAAAGGGCAGGAATTATAAGAAAATTCAGAATTGCAAACCAGCTGTATTTATTGATATACCAAACTAAATACAAAGGTGAGAAATCAGAGTCTCTAGATAGTCCGCCTTCCACGACGACCGCCAACGAAAAAATGGCAGTGATGCACCAATGGTGGCCAGACGTTAAGGTTTCCGTCCAACAGAATGTATCGGCTATACCGAGCGATCACCTCTTAAGGCTTCCAGCTTCCCAAATCCTGGTCCTGTACCTCCTTGACCAAGAGAGACACCGAATTAAAGCTTCATGTACCACTGTACTAGCTTGGAGTGTTTGCGATTGTTGACGGTGCTAGCTCTAGATTCTGCTGAAAATTCCACACTTGAAGACGTGGTTTGATGTGCTTATTTATGCACAAGCTGGATAAATCTAAATCTAATCCTAATAACAGAAATTCAAATCCCAAAGATTCCAATTCGAATTACATATTACAATCTCCTCAATCTTAGGAGTTTCCCAGTTTCCCAGTTTCCCAGTTTCCTAATTTCTAGCAGAATCATATCTGCATTCCTAGTTACCCAAATTAGAGGTTCCTTGATCTTAGCAAATCATATCTGCATTACAGATTCCTTAATCTTAGCAAATCATATCTACATTACAGATTCCATGATCTTAGCAAATCATATCTGCATTACAGATTCCTTGATCTTAGCAAATCATATATGCATTACAGATTCCTTAATCTTGACAAATCATATCTGCATTCTTGCCGAAGTGATCGATCCATCTTCCACGACGATCACCATGGTTGATGGTGGTGGTTCACCTCCGGTAGCCTGAGCGTTGAGGATCAGATCCACCAGAGTGCGTTAGAATCCCAATCAGTCCCCTCTAACAGACTTCGACTTCCCAATCTTAGACCTGCACTTCCTCAATCGAGAGAAACACCAATGCAGCACCGTGCACCACCGTAGATGGAGAAAAATGAGAGCGAGATAATGAAAATGATGACAATGCGTAGAGTGTGAATTCAAAGACCCCTAAAATGTACACAGCTACTCATATATATACAAGAGCGCGCAAACTACGACGCCTAACAAAATTTACAAAAGTGAATTCCCTATTCTATCCTTGTGTAGCTTGTGTTACATGTTTCTCCAGGAGTGACATAGCAGTTGGAGCTGAGGTGGCCTTTGAGCTGGATAGCTGACATGGATAGTGTCATTGGGCCACCCTTATTGGGTTGCGCCTACAGTGAGCTGCTAGGCTGCAAGGCCTGGCCTGGCCTATTGAGCTGCTGGGCTGGCCGAGATGAAGTCAGTCTCGGCTGAGTCCTGCAGAAGAAGGGAAGAAAGCTTTTTATTAGCTAAGACCTTCAATTTAGCATAGATTTGTATTTTTTCTATTTTTAGGTCCATAATATGAATCTCAACTAACAACAAATCCTTAAGCACAAAATAGTCTTACAACCATCCTTCTTAGGTCTATAAAAGATGCATAATCTGTGACTCATCACTCACCCAATGAATCTATGCATTTCTAGGTTTTCAAGATCCCCTCCCAACAAATAGTCGAGTCACTTAGCAAAAACATCATTTTTCCAGTTTTCTCACTAAGTTCATCTAGATTCACTTAGCGAGTCAGCCATTCATTCAATGAGTATTCATACAGTTTGTGTTCTTGATTTTCACTCAATGAACCTTCAAGCTGCTTAACAAAAAAATGCATTTACCCAAAATCTACCCAACTTTTTCAAGGTGCTCAATAAGAGTCTCCCCTCACATAGCAAGCCTTCAACAAAAACTTGGAAAACGTGGTTTTGCTAGTGAGGGACAAGCTTGCCTAGCAAAACCTTAGAGCATATTCATGCAAACTCATAAATTCATTAAAACTCAACTAGAACTTTATATAATCATTTCATCAGCTCCAAATCAACCAAACAACATCATCCCAACATAAATTAGCCATCAGAATCAACATACAAACATAAAATCATCATCATATCAACAATTCATGAAAAACCTCAAAACTCATGAAAATGACTCCAAACATCATTTCAATTCCTACTCGTGCATTTTAAAGCACACTACAATATATATGAACATCATTTTAACATATGTAAACACAGAAATTAAGCTAGGCAAACTTCCCTTACTTGTTGAAGACAAAAATGTATGAAAATTGTTAGATCAAGGAATATAAGAAAGGGAATGGTTGAATTATGTTCTAAAAATATTTCACAATTCTTTTTCATAAAGCACATTTTGTTTGTTGTTATTAGATTATATAAAAACTCTATTTTAAAGAACTTGTTTAAAATCTTTTGATGAAAATAACAAATGATAATGTAAAAGAGACAGGGAAGAGAAATCAATCAAGAGTTTTATACTTGTTCGTTTCTTAAAAGACTATGTCTAGTCTTTGACTATACTACCAAGCTTTTCATTATAAGTAAGCAAGGGCTCTTTTGTTTATAGATGATTCATAAACAAGCCAACCTAGACTTATACCTAAGTAGTCTTTCAATTGTCTCTCTAAGTAATAAACCCAGATAGTTTTTTTATTGCTTTTTCAAGCAATATCCAAAGTATTCTTTTCACAAGAAGCCTCTTCAAGCTCAACTCCACACACAATAGAAAGATTGAGTGTGGTTGACTCCTATCATCTATTGAGACATATATGTTCTTTTTACACAAGTCTAAGACTTTACAAGAGAGAACTAAAATTAAGAGCTATAGAATATGGGCTTGAATGCTTTACTAGAACTACTTTTGCTTTGCTCATTTGCTAGTCTCTATATATAGAACTTCTTACAGGATATAGTCATTGTAGGTCTTCAGAGTACGTCCTTATGATTTCAAACTTCTTCTTTGGTTTATACAGACATTGTGTCATTTAATGCAAGCATCAAATGTCTTTCACCAACTAGTCACGTTTGATATGATAAAGCAGTATGCTTATCTCCTTTTAAGTAAGATAGGTGTGTTGTTCTGACTCTACTATTTCCTCAAAAGGTAAGTTGGTTAGAGTTGTTGGAGAAAGTGACTTGATGTGATGTCTTTCAATTTACTTCTAAAAAGATATGCCTTGAAACAATTACCAATATTTTTAATATGCCAAGTATATTATTTAAATGAAACACTATGTTTTGTATAAGTGATAATTTAATGGTTAAGATAAAAGGTATATGTTGTTATATTAGGTGCTTTGAAAACAAGAAAGGTATCATTAGATGAATCAAATGAAACATTTAAATGCGCTTGATCAATTTTTAATAAAACCTTTTTTTGTAAAAAAGTGTCAATCTTTTAAGGTTTGTTTTTTAGCTTCAAAATGTCTTTGAGGGTTTAACAAAAAATTTAAGGAAACTTGATCAACCAACATGTTCTTCAATTCTTGATGAAGATGACAAATATTTGCATAAGGAAAGGGTGAAGAAGAGCTTAGGAAGTATGATCTTTCATCCATGGATGTTAGCCCTTTTGTCCAATGGACATTAAGGATTTGGTTAACCTTTGGTCCAATGGTTTTATTGCCCTATGGTTGATGAGGGGATTGGTTGTCCAATGGACAAAGGGGTTTGACTACCCATTGATCTATAGAGATTTTATTATCTCGTGGTTGAAAGGTTTTAGGTTTTTCTAGAAATTCAATCGATTAGCTTTTTGTCTTGAAAAATGTGTCAATGTCACTAGTTTAATCATTCATTTTAAAGGAAAATTCTTGCCTCGATAAATGCATCTTTGGTCATTTTGGCCTATTTTGACATTTTCTCAAAAAAATGCATAACACAACTTATTAAATCTTTTCCATTAAAATTAGATTTAATTATTCTTGTAATTACTTCATTCACTTAATTAATTACACAAGAAAAAACTCAATGTTACAACGTGTGCCACAACCTTCCTTTGTTGCATCAATATGCATCCTAATCCTTAATGTGAAGCATCATAGTAAATCTAGATTTACTTGAGTCAGGAAGAACCAACACTAGTGAGGTTGTTAACCCCCCTCTTCAACTCCTAAAAACTCTTCTCACATGCTTCCTTCCATGCAAATAGTTAGCCTTTCCTTGTAAGTTGAGTCAACAACATTACTATCTTCAAGAATCCTTCAATAAACCTCCGATAATACCTAGCAAATCCAACAAAACTTCTTATCTTCATAGCTATTTTTGGACATTCCCACTGCAACACAATATCCACCTTTGTCGAATCCACAACTATCTCTTTTGTTGAGATCACATGTCCTAAGAAATTCACTTCCTCCAACCAAAACTCACTTCAAGAATTTGGAATACAATTATTTTTCTTTTAACACTTCCAACACTACCCTTAAGTATTTCTCATGCTCCTCATGGGTACGCAAGTAGACTAGCATACAATCAATAAACACAACAACAAACTTATCTAGGAAAGGATGGAAAAATTTGTTCATGTAATATATGAAAACAGTTGGGGATCTTGCTACTCCAAATGACATCACCACATACTTATAATGCCCATAACACGTTTTGAAAGCAGTCTTTTGTATATCCCTATCTCTCACCCTTATATGATGATAACCAGATCGTAGATTGATGTTAGAGAAAATGGTAGCTCCTCTCAACTGATCCATCAAATCATCTATCATTGGTAATGAATATTTGTTCTTGATTTTCAACTTGTATAGTTGATGGTAATCCACACACAACCTTGATTCACCATCTTTCTTCTTTGCTGACAACAGAAGTACTCCCCCAAGAGGGAAACACTTGGCCTTATAATATCCTTCTTTAGAATCCTTTCAACTTGATTCAACCAACTTTGTTGGCACCATCCTATATAGTGTTGTCAACACTAATCTACTCTAGGAATTAAATCAATCACAAATTTTGCTTCCTAATGAGGTACTAAACCAAGTACTTCTTTGGGAAAAAATTTAGGAAAATTCTTGACAATTACCATAGAATCCACATCATAATTGCTCTTAACTTTAAGGGAAGACAAGATTATGTACCGTTAGGATTCTTCTTCTAAGGCAACCTAGGCTTGGTTGGTGATGATAAATCCAAAATACTCTATGTTAGGAAAGATTAGGGTTTTTCTAGCATAATTGATCAAGATATGGTTGGAAGATAACTAATATATGCCTAGTATAACATCTAGGTTAGGAAAAGGAAGACAAATAAATTTTTTCCTTGTAACAGCATCCGTTAACAATGAAAGAATATCTTTGACACATCATAGATATTGTTATAGGAGCAGTGATAAGTAAGGAAACTAACAAATCAAAAGATAAAAGATAGGTAGATAAACCTAGTCTATCTACACAAGCATATAAAATAAAAGAATGCATAGCATCTGAATCAAATAGTACATATAAGAGATTACTAGCTATATTTCATTCTCCCAATATCAAGTTATCAGATTTGGAGGCTTCAACTCCACTCATGGCTGAAACTCTTCCAATAGAGGTAGGTTTTGTAGACTTTAACAAAACTGATCATCGACTTAGACTTGGTTAGAACTTGACAATCTTTTCTTACGTGCCTAGTCCTCTTATATTTGAAGCATACCACACTCAAATACAACACTATGAAGCATAATATGGCCCACCACATTTGGAATACCTTATTTCTTGACTTCTCTATCGAGATGTTGCAAGGTGACTCAAAGAAATTAATCCCCCAAGATACTGTTATGATCCTAATGATCTCTATTAATACTACACCCTATTGTACAATTTTCTTTGTTGATGTCCCTTATTGGATCTAGATGATCCAACCCCTTGAGTCTTCACTACTCTAATATTGTGTTCCAAGCACTCCACCACCTTTACCTTCTCTACTAACTTTGGAAATTCTAGGATAGCTATCGGGATAATCACACTCTTCAACGCATACTTCAACCCTTCTTCAAACCTTCAATAGTTCCACTCCTCAAATGTTGGTTGAGTATATAAATGAGATAGGTACTCAAACCTAGTCATATACTCAGCAATTGTAGATGCTTTCTATAACATCATGTCTCTTATGTGAATAATTTAGTGATTGAAAAAATAATTACAAGATAGAATTAACTTTAAATTCAGTAAGAAATCTTTATAAATTAGAGTTTGTGCATTTTTCTTGAACTTTGTTGGGTGAACCCATTGGTTCGCTGGGCAAAAATGAAAAAACTTATGAACCTAGAGAAATTCCTTTCATCAAATCAAATATGTTCTTACCTACTAAGTTGCCTTAATAAAAATAGAAAGTAAATCACTCCAAAATTTCAAGTAAAACCTTAAAGACCAACAACTCATAAGACTGAATGAACTTGATATCGCTACATGATGAATACTATAAAAGTGATGTTGGTTTAAGAATGTTATATGTTCTTTTAATGTTAAGTCATACTAAGTATGTGAATTTGTAGTTTTATACTACGTTTTGAGTAGGCATGTAAGCTTGGATGACTGTTTCCAAGTATACTGTCAGATAAGAGGTGTGCGACAATCAGGTCTTAAGGATAGAGAGACAGGCAGTTCCACAAGGGCCCAAGGTCATTACAAACCTTGTGTCATGGTCAATCACTACCCATATATACCTATCTTGACAAACCACCTATCTCATCCGTAGATTAGATTCCAACATTTTCTCCTAATGGTTACTTTGGCACATGTCATTTTGTGATGACATGGTAGTCATGTATACTATGTTAAGGGAAGGTGTCCAACTGATCACTTGAAAGTTAAAGTCGTCATGAAGTATGACTATGTGTGTGTGTGTGTATATATATATATATATATATTAGTCTACTTTTCTGATCTTATCTAAATGATTGTACGTTATGAGAACTTCGATGCTTATTGTAATCTTATGTCTCATTTGTACATATTTATTTTTGTGAGTTTACCCTTATACTTCTTATCGTGTATGTGCGACTGTTGTAATCTCAAATAACATTTTATTAGGAACAAAGGCTGACCTTGATCTCGCATGTCATTTAACATAATAAATCTAGACACTTTCTCCTTACACTTCATGGAAACCATGGTGAGCCCAAAAGGGGCCTAGACGATTAATCCAGATTTGGAGCAAGTTAAGAATAGCGATGACATTAACATCGATTTCACGTAATGTGTCACTACTCTGATATCAGTTACATTATATGCCACGACTTCTATCTACCTATAGGAGATATGTGGAACCAACCTACACACCTCACCCAAGCTGAACTAATTGGAATTTGTTGTTCTGATCCCGCTTGTCATGAAGTTGTTCAATTATAGTTGTTGTCTCATCCTCCTTCTTCTTAGTAATTAGTGTATGAAGACATAAACTATTACTTGAGATACTTGGATTTGTGTGTCTTATGTATGCTATGAAAATGTATTTTCAATAAATTTGAGTTGCATGTATAAGATCGCAAAAATATTTTACATGTTTTCTTTTATAAATTAAATAAGACTTTTCCAAATTGATTGAAAGTTTGTTTTGAAGACGAGTTTAGTTTTCATTCTAGCAACTGTAGGTCATTACACTCCCTGGTACAACCTCAAAAACTCATACTCTCTTTTATTCTTCGGACTACCATAGAAATATTTCTACAGAAAGCTACATTGGAAGTTTGCCCATGCGATTGTTTCACCTCAAGTGCCCATCATTTGTTAGGTTCCTTATCACCAATACTCAAATTCTCCAACCAGCATATGTGTAGCATAAACCACCCTCTACTCTTCAAGATAGTTTGTTTCCCTAAAATTCTTCTTTTACTCTCTAATCTATTTATCAACAACATTTGGATCAATTTCTCCTATAAATTGGGGAAGGTCATTCTTCCTAAACTCTTCCAAACCATGAAACTTAGGTGGATCCACAACTCTTGCAACTTCGATAGTATCCCTAGTAGTCTCTAACATTCCATCACAACTTGGTGTTGTTGTGCCATAACAACTTGATGTTATGTGTTTGTAGTGTTTTGTTGTGTCATAGTTGCAACCATCACTTCTATCACTTATGTTATTTATAAGAAATTTGTCAATGGTATTGAGTTTTTCCTTCTCATTGTGATCTACAGGATAAAAATAGGATCCGAAAAGATAAGTCAAAAGTTATCACAAAAATATTTCCCTTGGAAAGTCTCAACCAAACAACAACTATTTCTTCTAAAAAATAAATCTACATCATATAGTAAAAGACATAATGAACCTATTCCTCATAGGTATATTCCCATAAGCACATAGCCAATTCTGATACCACAAAAATTGTAATGACTCGTTGTTGTTATAATTTTTAAACAATGAAAAACTAAATACGTAAAAGTTGATTTCAAGTAAAATCATGGACTAATTTAATTATGAAAAGAACGTATAAATTTCCTGTTTTTCATAATATATTAGAAGACAATGTCAATCATAAAAACATGTTTATATACATTTAGATAGGTAAATGCATCAATTGAATATATGAACATCATATATCATTCATCAGAGGTTGATTTTAATTACAAAGCATGTGTCGCCTGGTACTTACATCAAAACCCATGCACCTAACACTTACATCAACAAAGCAAAAGAACTCAAACTGAGGGCCTACAACCAATTGCCCAAAAACATACATCATAAAAAGGGAAAAAGGTACATCCAAAACAAAACTTTAAACTGGTCCTACAATTGTAACATAAAAAGAAACCAAGCACACTACAACAAAGGAGGTATGGAAGATGAAGCTCCATCATGATGGGTCTCCTTAAGGAATTGATTATAGAGTGGTATAGGTTCTTGATGAAAAGGGTGGTAGTTGTTATTCTCAATTAGTTGATCACATGTGAGCCGTGTAAGTTTGCTCCACATTTCCTATATAGGCAACTAGATCTCCAAATAGGTGTAAAAGATGATGGTGAACCACATGATGCTAGATGATGCATATTGCACTATCAATTTTCCTCGATACCAAACACGTTGCAACATTATATCAATCCTCTGGGGCCCTCCTATGTCAATCGTTTTTTTAAAGCATAAGCTAAATAACCCTACATACACTTTTCTCTAGGGTATATGGTGAGTGTTCTAGCTCATTGAAGACCTCAACATCTACTTCTAACAAACATGTCGTACGAAGTCATCACATTCGTACGAAACATTAAATATACATCAAGCATATACATCACAATGTCATTTGAGTACAGAGACTCTACATGATTCATCAATGAGCACCCATTCTCAACAATTACAACAATTCACATCTATAAACTTACACTTGTACAAATAAACACACACACACACATATATATACATACATACATACCTATATATATATCGTACCCTATGGAGATTTCTATAAGTTGAGTGATCATTTTTGACACTTCCTTAACATAACTCTTGTCATTAGGGAGATCAAAACATGATCCTATGGAAGTCGACAACGATATCAGTCGAGATAGATGTATGTGCGTATGACTTTACCATGATCAGGACTTGTAAAGACCAAGACCCCTTATGGAATTTTCCTTTTCGTTCTATCCCCAAGGCTATTCAGTATTACCTCACTCTTCCTTCCAGCTAAGTTGAGAACCTCAAATCTAAGTACCAATTCCATGGCAATTCAACAACTTACGTGCCTACTTATTTTAACATTTGTAGTCGGACCCACATAGCACACAACAACAACGATCTAATGATTATTTCTAACTTCCTTGAACTTGGATACCAGCAACTTGTATCTACCATCTCATCATGGTCATCATCAAGGCAAGTTGTATCATCACCACAACAAGAAATGGTCCAACAACCAATTCCTTAAAATAGGGCCAAGGCTAAATACACCCTACATCATCAACATATGCTCTATCCATTTATCCATGGATAAAAACATTTCCAAGTCTTATGAATTTCAATCCATTAAGGTTCCACTTTCATTATTTTACAACATCCTACCCAACATATTCTTTCACATCTTTATTAAGAATTTTAAGAGATATTATTAATAAAGGACGTAAGAAAGCTCTATTTCCAAGGAAGACAAGTTTTCTTGCTACTACTTGATTCACCTAGCAAATCTTATCCATAGAGAAGGTAGACTTTCAAGTACATATACTCTCACTTAGTGAATGCATAATTCGCTTAATGAATGGAGCCTTAAATAAAAATATGTCATTTCATGTTAACGTATTTAAGAAGTGTCACATGTAAGGTCAAAGCTTTTATCTCAATATATGTGATCAACATCAAAAGACGTGCCACTACAAAAAAGAAAGTAAAAGTACTTAAAAAATACTCTTGGCATTTACAACAAGGCATGTGTACAAGAAGAAAAAGATAAACAAAATGACAAGTTGATAAAATGTATTTATTACCCCCAACATACACTTTATTCCTATAGAAAAAAGAAAGACATTAGGATGATTACGAACTTTCACAATAGATATATCTTGGAAGAGCTCCTATATAAAGAAAGCTAAAAGACTACAATAAATATAATGAAGTGATTGAATCTTGAGAAATTCGGTCAAAACAAAAAGCCATCACTTTGGTGTACATTGTTGTAAAAAGATTTTTTATCTTAAACTTCCGTAATAAACTAGATAATTCATTGTAAGATCTAGTTCGAAAGACTATATAGAGATAGTTTGTGAGCTTATCTTAAATCATATTCTTAGCAATTTGATTAAAACGTTCAGAAACTTTATATGGAAAAAATATTTGTGTAGTTTACTTGAAGAGGTAAAATAAAGACTAATTGGTTGTGGAACCAGAAAAAAACTTGTGATAAAAAGATTATTTATAGTTGATGTTCAATTAATGAAACATTTGTATTATCTTTCTCTTTCTCTTTTTACAAAAAGAAATGGTTTTCAGAAGTGTTCTTTTGAAACATATATTTTCAAATATCGTCTTTTCATATGATTGATATAAGCACTTTCTTTTGTAAAAAAAATTATGAAAAAGCTTTTAAATACAATTCAACTATTTTTCTTATATTTATATGTTTTATAGTGAAATGTAAAATTTTTTGACAGATTTTTTTAAGTGAAATCAGATTTAACTAAATAATTTAATAGTTTATTAATAGAAGAATTGTTTAGTTTTAAAAAATAATTTGTATTATTTAAATTTTTAAATGTAATTTAGCTAAATATTAGTTTATTTTGGTTTAATTATTTTTTTACAGTCTTAAAGTTTATACTTGCAAAATATTAATTGTCACACAAACTTTTTTTTTCTTGAAAACTAAAAATACTATTATCCATAATAAATAAATAAATCGTGAATTTATAATTTAACCTTTTAACTCAATCTTTTTGAGGATTTAATAATTAAAAATTAGAAGAAAAAATGAATTTCAAAATATTAATCTATATGAAGTAAAATGTTAATATAGATTAATATTAATATTCTATATCGGTACCGCTATTAGATCCTTAAGTCTTATAGCATAATTTTTAATTTTATTAAAAGAAAACATGAAGTATAATATTTTAAACATTTTAGTATTTTGGTTTGATTTATATGTAAAATTCTATCTTTACTTAAAAACAATACTGCAAATAAGTTTTTTTAAATGCTTTATTTGGTACAAATTTTAGACAATAGAAAAAGAAAGGAAAGGAAAATGGTGGAATTAATATTAGAGAGATTTAAAAAGAAAAAAATAGTTTATAATTTTTATATAAATATTTTATTTTATTTTTAATCTCTTTAAAATTAAGATAGTGTGGTGTGAATATGAGGGTATTTTTGGGGGGATTTTTTTAGTGACAACTATGCCCTTTATATATGTACGAATTTGATCATCAATTTTTATGTATAAAATAATATTTTTTAAAAATTTAATCATTTAAATAAATTTTAATCTTTCACATAATTAATCTACAACTTCGAGAAATACTTTGGATTAAAATACTCACTAGATATTATTAATAAAAAAATATAACGATATATTCTTTATAACTATACATTAAATAAGAAACGTTAGTAATATTGTTTTAACATATTTTTATTATTAATTAAAAATTATATTTTTATCATTTAATAAACATCTCCTTTAATTTTTTTAATAAGTAATAATAAAGCAAATATATAAAAGCCACTTGTGCTAACCTGAAACGGTGATCTTTTGTGTTCCCTCACCTAAACCAACCCATTATTTTGTTTCCTTTTCCATTCAGTGGCAGCGTCTGCTTCTGCTGGTCGGTGCTTCGGTCGTGGCTCTCTGTTTCTGGGCTTCACCACAATGAAGGACTTCCAATCTGATTTGTCCTCCGTCGTTCGCCTCAACATCGGTAATCCCTCTTCTCCTTCCCTCACAAACAACACGGCACCGTTTCCCCCTCCAATTCCGTTAATTTTCTTCGTGAAATTTATTCATAGGAGGCAAGAAATTCTGCACCACCACTGGTACACTCACTCAGCGCGAACCCGATTCAATGCTTGCCGCTATGTTCAGTGGCCGCCACACGCTTTGCCAAGATCCTGATAAGGCAATTTCAAATTATTATTAATATAAAATAAAATGTGCTTTATGCTACTCAAGATTGGGTTTAGTTCCTAAATTTTAGAATGGTGATTTTGATCCTCGTATTTTGTGGCGGATTTCAGAAATATACGGTCATGGATGAAATCCACCGCGATCAAAATATCATTTTTAAAATGCAGAGACTAAAATCAAATCTTGAGAGACCTAAAGCACATTTTACCCTTGTTATTATTATTACTACTATTAAAATTAAATTCTGTGTTTGTCTAATTATGCGTCTAATTATAGTTATATTTAGTTTTGATTTGGTAAGTGGCAATTGGTGCAGGGGTATGTTTTTGTTGATAGGGATGGTAAACACTTTCGGCACATTCTCAATTGGTTAAGGGATGGTGTGGTGCCCACTCTCGAGGAATCTCAGTACTCAGAGCTGTTGAGAGAGGCTGAGTACTATCAGCTACTTGTAAGCACTGTTGTGTTCCATTGTAATGTTATTGCTATCAATTGCTTTTGAAGCTGAAATTTATGTCTTTTTTAGGATATGTGGTTTAAAGTTGTGATGCAGAGACCTTAGAAAGTATAATATTGTGATTGCAATTGCTGTTGTTGCCTGTAATTTAAAACCGGATTAGGATTCCTTTGGCTTTGTTTAGTACTGGCATCGTCGTAGTTAGTAGTAGTAGTACATGAGTATTTGTATACATGAGTATTTGTTGTGTTAATTTGTTTTTGTGATAAGAATGTTGGCCTGTCTTTGTGATGATACTATGTACTTCTATAGTAGTTAATTCCAGATAGCGGATAGCGGGATGACCACCATTCTAATATAAGCTCAAAAACACAAATATTACTCAAAATTCATCGACTAACAACCATCATTAATAATAAAGTTAAACAGACCACTATATTGAATTGAGTAGAATGTATAATACAATTTCTAATTTCCCTTTTATAGGGTAAACATCTAAGCCTAAAAAAAGGAAATAAGGAAACTATATCAAGAAAATACAGAGAAAATAAAAGTCATATAAGAAAAGATACAGAAAAACAATAACATATTTAACAAATAAAAATTCGTAAAGGCATTAAAACCTCTAAAGCATAAATCATAAAGTACTAAGGAGACCTTAAAAAGGTTCTGTTGGACAGAATAAAAAAGGTACAGAAGTTAAGAGAAAAAAAAAACATTGTTGTTGTCGGGAAGAAAGAAAGAGGAATCAGAGGAAGAAAAGGGGATCAAAGTTTAATAAAAAAAATAAAAAGAAGAAATTAAAACTTAAAAGGTTGAAACTTTAAAGTGAAACTTTAAAGGAGCAGGCAAGAAACAGAGTTCGTCAAAGAAGACAGAGCTCGTCGGAGAAGACAGAAAAATGTGAGAAAACATCGATGGTGGTTGCATTGATGTTAAGCCAGTGGTTTTCAGGGAACAACGCCGGTGGTTGCTGGAGAAGACTAGGTTCTCGGGGAAGAAGAAAATGGGGCGCGAGAGAGATCTGACTCTCTTTTTCAAACCCAAAAATACCCTCAATAATGTTCTAAACGTGAGGGCATTTTTGGATTTTCAACTTTGGGCCAGCAAAATGCACCTGCGTTTTAGCTGTTGCAGCCATGGAAGAGATCACACTCCACTCCATGCTGACTTGGACCGTGCCACACTGTGAGTGCTGTTGCGCCTCACCGCTGCTCCGCCACGATAGCAGCCGCTCCGCCACGATAGCAGCCGCTGCCACTATTGATAACTATTTGTACTTCCATTAGATCCTTAATGTAAACCTTTTTATTTTATTTTTATTCTTTTTCAATTATGGGTTAGGTTAACGTATGCATTTGATAGGCTCTCACTTAACTCTAAACACAATGCAGCATCATTTCTCCCCTCCCTTTGCTTTTTTTTTTTTCTATTTTTTATTTGGGATATTTATTTATAATCTTGTAAGTTTTTGCCTATTGGATTGATCAGCCAGCAACTTTTTCTTTATCAATTTTCCAAAACATAACTTTATACAAGGTTCACATTCATTATGGTTTTTGTATCAAGAACAGCAATCTGCAATGGAAACTTCCCCATCTTACCCAAAACAATGTCCTTTGTGGTGTCAAACAAATAAATGCATACTTCCACTTGCTATCATTGCTTACATATATATGCATGATGTTAAAGTTGAAGTTTCTTATATGCCTTTTATCTAGATTTTTTCCAATTACTTTACCTAATGGAGACAAACTGAAACTTTAGTCCTTATTGAAAACCTACTTGCTAAACCCCAGGGGCTTATAGATGGAGTCCATGCCATCCTTAATAAGAGGAAGGAAGACGATGAGTCCCATACAGAGTTGACACGTACAGATATCATCAAGTGTATACAATCTGAGAAAGTAAGGTTTCGAGGGGTTAATCTTTCTGGTCTTGACCTCTCCAAACTGGTAATTTCTTGAACCAAAATGTTTTTCAATAGTATCTTAGTTTACTTATAAAGAAATCATGTGTATCTTTTTGAATAGTCTTGATCTCTTGATTATGGATTTTCAGGATTTATCATATGTGGATTTCAGCTATGCTTGTCTTAAAATTGTGTTTTTCTCACGAGCAAACCTTCAATGCGCAAAGTTTCGAGTAAGTATGGTTCTGACTAGAGCCAATATTTGGGATATTAATTTGCCAATTTGATCAGGCCTATTTGTACAATGCAAATTAGATATGAAGTAATTGAATCTTGGGCTAAATTTAGTTAGGCTGTTCTTGGGTTTAGGCTTTTGCTTGTCCAACTTCATCAACCAGAACAAAAATATCCATATTTTTCTTGATTTCTTTTTAAAAGTTGTGACACTTCATGCTATTATTAATCACAACATTTTTTCTTGATTACTTTTTAAAGCTTGTGACTCTTCATGCTTATCTTATTTTAGTTCCAAAAATAAATATTTGGCTATTATTAATCACATCATCATATAGATTAAAATTTAATTTATAATTTATCCTGTACCTATTTGATTTAATAGGATGTTGATGCTGAGGCCTCCATCTTTCACAATGCAACTTTGCGTGAGTAAGTCACTCAGAATGCTCTACTATTATTCAATTGCATATTTACTTACAAGCCTCTAAATTATTTCCTCTTGCCTAGGGAAGATGTGAATTTACTGGAGCAAATCTTTGTGGTGCTTTATTGGCTGGTGCATGCCTTCAGAGTGCCAATCTACAAGGTTTGGAATTATTTTATGTTTATATGCATTTTATCAATTCTCATTCCGGGAACCAATACATGTATTATTGCCACATGTTTCCTTGTCATTTCTACTATTAGCATTTAACCAAAACATTATCAATACACACAACAACCAAGCTTTGTCTCACTACGTTGGCTACATTGATCAATTCATTGGGCTATATCAAAAACCACAATTTGAATAAAACCATATAAGTCATAGTTAACTAATGCTTTTATTGTGAAGTTTTCTTATTAGGTCTTTCTCTACCCTATTTAAGCATTTCATTTGATTCACTTTTTCACTAGAGCCTCCATTAGTCTTTTCTAATTACCTAGGCACCGTAATCAATTTTCCTATCATCTCCTTTATATGTAGTACACCAAGACACCTTTTAAGGATAAAAATCATGACGGCCCACAAGAGCCAAAGTAGACAATACCTCAGATGCGGTGACTCTAACAAGTTTAGCGGACTTGAGGATGAAACTTTGGTGCTAGGAGGGCCTAGGCCACTCTTGCCTCTTAGCCTTGACTAATGAGTTTATTTTAGTATGCTAAGAAAGTGTCACATCACTTAAGAGTCGAGGCAAAGAGTGGTGTTTACACCCTCTTCTTTTAATCCATTAAGATGCCTTTTTAAAGACAAAACCATGACAACCCATGAAAGTCAATGCAAACAATATTATGGATGTGATGATCCTAACAAATCCAGCGCACTTGAGGTCAAAACAACTATCATAGAGCATCATTAGTTTTACAATTGTCTAGTAAAATTTTTCATGGGTTTGTAGTATGCTAAGAAAGTGTCACATCGCTCAAGAGTCGAGGCAAAGGTTGGATTATAAACACCCTCTTCTTTTAATCCATTAAGATGCCTTTTTAAAGACAAAACTGTGACAATACCCATGAAAGTCAACGCAGACAATATTATGGATGCGATGATCCTAACAAGTCCAGCAGACTTGAGGTCGAAACAACTATCATAGAGCATTAATAGTTTTACAGTTGTCTAGTAAAGTTTTCCTTAAAAGTTTTTTAAGCACTTTGCCATGGCAAATTTTGTTTGAAGTTTTTCTCCATTTCATCGGCCAAACTTGAATCCTACTGTATCCAAGATACCTTAATAGTGCAATTTGTTGTGTGATGTAATTCCCTATTTTCATGTCTAAAATATTGCTAATCTCCTTTTACAGAACTTGCATTCTCCATACTCCATTTTTCCCTCACCAAAAGCCCTTTGATTCCAAAGCTACTCTCCACAACTCAAGTTTATAATTTTTTCCGTGACACATCAAGTCTAAAGATACCATCCATAGAAAGCATGCATTATAGCAATAACTATTGGATATCTGTTTCTACTTTCTACAACATGCCAATTCACTTGGTTATTGTTCTTGTATTTAGTGTGAGGGTATTAGAATTGAGAAAGAGGAAAAATGTGTTCAATAGATTCTAAAAATCAATTCCTTCAATACAAAGAAACATTGATACAGAGAGAATTTATATATTCAATGTGTCTTGCTGAGAAAGCTTTCTTATATTAACTAACTTCTAACTATTACAGTTAATACTAAGGGTTTGTTTGGTTCAAAGGAGGGGAGGGAAAGGGAAGGGAGGGACTTTAATTAAATATCTTGTTTGGTTTAGAGGGGAAGGAGCAGAGGTAGCCCTTTTCTTGTTTGGTTCACAAAGGGAAGGGAGGAATTTTAAAAATTATTTTACTTTTGTATCCTTGTAATTTTAAATTTCAAAACATAAGTGGGAATATTTTAGTCTTTAGACTTATAATGTTTTAAATCTCCTCACTTCCCTTTCAAATCCTCCCAATTTGGAGGGGTGCAAAAATTAGATGAGGAGGGGTTTTGCTCCCCTCCATTTCCCTCCCTTCCTAAAAATTGAACCAAACAAGTTTTTTTTTTTAACTTCTTTCCATTCCCCTCTAATCAAATAGGCTCTAACTGTCTAGTTGTTAGTTAACAGACAAATAGATCAGCAACAATTGTTCTGAACTTGAACTGAGAATCTAAGAGCATAGAGACTACAATCTACTCGTACTCTAATGTAGGACATATAACTTCCTTAGCAAAATTAGATGGCTGACACAACAGACACGCCTTATTAATTTTTTAAGAATGAAAGAATGGACTACTTTTTCCCATTCAATATGAATTAGAGTAGTTTGAATAAGCATTATGCTTGGTGGTTTGGAAAATGGCATTTAGGATGTGACATTGATGAACTTGAGAAAAGATAAGGAAAATATTAATAATAGCCAGATCAATGTGACAATGTAGTCTGCATTCATATTCATAGTATTATGTATTGTAAATAAACAAATAGTAAATAAAAGTGTGCAAAACCAGTCCAACTTTGCCGTTACTTTTCTATTTTGAATGCTTCATAATATTTAAATTTGGTTTGCAATATCCATGTTATTTTCTTGGTTATGTGACATCCTCTACCCCAACTATATTTGTTTATATATTGGCTAATAAAATACTAAAATTTCAAAATCACAAGCAAGTTAAAGGATGCACATTCCAACATCATTCGTGTTCAATAAATGTCATACATTGGAATGTCTTAATGGCACTCCAAAGACCAACTAATATAAACAAGATAATGCCTATAATTATCTTTACAACTTGCCTTGATGTCAAATCTTATCAAAGCATAAAAACCCAACAAGAAATAAAACAGTTAAATAAACAAAATATATTGAACTGAGTGGTGTGCATAATACAATTTGTAATCTCCCTTTTATAGGGTAAACATCTAAGCCTAAAAAAAGGAAATAAGGAAACTATATCAAGGAAATAAGGAAACTATATCAAGAAAATACAGAGCAAATAAAAGTCATATCAGAAAAAAGATCAGGAAATCGGTAATATATTTAACAAAAACAAAAGCAGTAAGGAAGCCCCAGCTCACTCCTTATGCTCCTGCTTTATGTTACCTGCAAGAAGCGATAAACCCAAACACAAAGACGACATAGACAATAGGGAGTGAGAATATATCTCACTAAAAGTTTGTGGTATAAGCATAAGGTCGGCTAGACCACTCGAAAACATACCACATAGCAAACATAAACAACATATAGCCAACACACATTAAACACCAACAAATGCTTATGAATGACAATGATGTACCCTAATTACTACTTCGAATGCAACATGGTACCAACTCTAAAACAAGAGGTAGGCTAGTAGTAGCACTACTCAATTCTCTAGTTGGCTCATTCCACTCTAGCATAATATCGTCTAGTAGCACGTCAAGTGCTACTTAGCTTATATCGTCACCTCCTAGCACATGGGATCAATCACGACCACTAGGATTTTTGTACTGAGTAGTTCCCAAGAGATCTAGTGACCTTACTATTTAGATTCATATCTACTTCCTTACACATCTTTAGCTTTATTAAATGATGCATGACACATAATTTTTTTTTATTGTTCCACTTTCACAAACTAGGCCAATGAGGACCATGCCCGTCCCTTTAGACTAGACACCCCATCACAATTAGTAAGCACCATTTTTGTCTCTCTAGGTTAGTCCCTAGACAAATGTCACTCAGGTCCATCTATGTCATCTTGTAGGCTAGGTCACCTGTCACAATGACACTCGTCCTCAATTACTTATTTCTCAATTCATGTCTTAATGCAATACACTCATCGTATCTTAACAATCGGTCATAGTATTAACTCAAGTACAATAAATCATCATATAGTGAGATTCGACATATAACTACTCAGTAAACACATAAAGCTACAAACACACATACAATCAATAACATAGAATTTAATTTCCTAATCCAGGGGTTTGATCTGCCCTTCAAAAACATCCAAACAACCAAACACTACAATTGGAATTCTAGGAATAATCCCTCAACCCGCAATCACAGGTTAAAAGTCATGCGCACTACCAACTACAAGAAACAAACATCACAAGTTAGGGTCTACGGCTAACCCTTCAGCCTACAATCATAAAGTTAAGACCTTGTATTCTATCAATTTTGACAGAGACAAATCAAGCACAACCAATTGGGGTTCAGGGGTCAACTCCTCAACTCACAATCACAAAGTTAAAAAGTTTTGTATTCAATCAATTCAACAACAACAAACAAATACAACAAATTGAGGTCTAGGGCCAACCCCAACCCCTCTACTCACAATTACACCCACACTCTTGAGTGAGACATTCTCACCTCCATTACCTGGAACAACATAGCTGCTCCTTAGGGTTCTCCTCTATCCTCTATAGCAGCAGCCCAATAGGGTTTTGAAGAAGAGTTTTTAATGCACTAAGGGTTGTGCTAGCTCCCTCTTCTGATACCGTCAAAATGGATTGGGCTAGATTGTTAAGTATCCATTATTTAAATATTTGAATAGTATTAAATATTTGTTATATATAAAGATAATATCTATTAAATATAGACGATATCTTTTAAATATTCAAAAACTGTTAACTATATTTGAAAGTTATTAGATATCTTATAAATATAAAGATAATATTTTTTTAAGACAGTGGCTACAGTGAGGCACTGAGATTGGTTTACGGTGGACAAAGAGAACATCAGTGTTAGATTTATTAATTTTATATTGAAAGGTCAAGATAAATTATCGAAAACTTGAGTTATATTTTATATTTTAAATTTTTTTCTCACTAGTCCAACCCCTTCACCATCTCCGCCTGTGCCTTCCACACATCCTTGCCGATGAGAAGTTGTGCAATGCCACCAGCGTTGTTGTCTCATACTTCAATGCTCCACCAACTCCTCACAGTTCGACAGCTTCATGGAGAGGGAGAGTGCGGGAGAGAAAGACCAAATGGAGAAGAGAAAAGGAAAGGAGGGGGTGGTGGCGGCCGTCATGGCGTGAAAGGTAAGAATGGAAGAGAGACAGAGGGAGAAGGGGGAGGAAAGAAAGAAGAGGTAGCCACCAAAAATCGCTCTGGCGGCAAAGAACAATGTAGAGCTGCCATCTATGGTGGATTTGCTATCCTTTTCTTTGTTTTTTTTTTTTTTTACTTAACTTTAGTCTATTTCTTTCCCTTTGTCTTTTTGGGTTTGATTTTCTCTTTCAATCTTCTAGTGGAGATGATGGTTTGGTCCTAGAGAAGGATGGTGTGGTGTTAGATTCAAATAGGCAATTAAAGGGAAGAGCTCGAGCACAGAGGGGGAGGGGTTGGCGACGCAGGATTTCAGTTCGGAGAAATGCAATTCTAAGATTGAGGAATGGGTAGTCCAACAGGGAGGACCAATAGCAATTTCTGGCAAGATGTCTGCCAGAGGTTCAATGCTGCCACAAGAGGTGCATGGCCGTCGGAGTGAAAAACTGAGAATGTGCATTCTACTATTTAAAAAATAAATAAATTAATGACATGTACGAAAATAATGTGGACCAGTAAACATGTAATATCCTGTCAAATTTTAGTTGTCCACTCTACACCACTTGGCTCAGTGGTCCACCAGAGAATCTGTCATCTTTTAAATATCCAAAGCTGTTAGTTATGTTTAAAATCAGAGATTTAATTTTAACTCAACAAAAACCCAATTTAATAAACCAACACCTATTTTCCCAAAAGCACAATTTATTTAATTAGTGACAAAATATAAATTAAACACTCATTTAATAAAATAGCTACAAAACAGCAACAATAACAAGAACAATAATAATAAATAGTAACTAGGGTGGTACTGGTTACACTGAAAAGTAATGAGAAGTGTGCAACACATTTGTTTGAATTGATATATCAAATTGTATACTTGGAAATAAAGTTAGTGCTTTTTAAACTGCTATTCTGCAGATGCTTGTTTAGTAGATTGTAGCTTCTGTGGAGCAGACCTGCGCACTGCACATCTACAGGTTCACCAACTAATTATTTGAATTTGTTTATATCGCCCATTTTGTTCTTTCTCTAAAGCTTTTATATTTTGTGCCAGTATTTGTTACTTATCTGAGGTTCATCGGAGTATAACTTTTTTTTAAATACTCATATTCCTGTATATGCTTTCTTTTGTCATTTTATCTAGAAAAGGAACCGGTGCAATGACCTCAATATTGTCTCTTTCTCCAACTTAAGTTCTGTTAAAATCAACAAATAAAAAATAAGTCACTTGAATTTCTATTTTTCTCTGTTAATCCCATGCAGCCTTATCAATTTTTCCCTAGTCAAACAGTATCTATAACGCAAGGAAGGACCATTATGTTTTTAGAAAATAAAGTCCATTATTATGAAGTTGTGTGCTTACTTTGTTTTGACATTGCCCCTCCCCCCTCCCAAGATGTTAGTTATCTCCTAATTAGTTTAAAATGAATTGTTGTGCTAATGGTGGCTGATTAGGGATTTAAATTGATATGATTAGGTCAATATAAGAGAGGTATATCATTACATTTTATGAAAAAGTGCATCATATTTGTAGAAATTATGGATTGGAATCATTCTGGAACTTCATTATCTAATATTTTCACGCATGCACAAAAGCCAAAAAGTATGAATGATCCATACCAACATAGACAATCATTGTAGTGCTTTGTAATCATGTATATGCTGCTGTATGATAGTTAATTTAGACAAAGCTGTTTTATGACATTTGACCAATAGAATTAGTTTATAAATCAAGCAAGTGATGGATTGACTTTAATTGTGGTAAAATCTGTTGTGTATATTTACTATTTTTAGTTAAATGTATAGTGGTAACTGGGAGTTTTCTTTATAATATATTTTAACGGATTGATAATTTGATTTCTGGAGATGGGTTGTATCTTGAAACAAGCAGCTTTATTATTGTGTATTGATTGAGTCTGATGATAAATTAATTAGTGTCATTTAACTTCACAGAATGCAGATCTTACCAATGCCAATCTAGAGGGAGCCGTCCTAGAAGGAGCTAACTTGAAGGTAAATACTCTGGATCTATATGGGCACATGTAATAGGGTCGGAGATGTTTTACAAAAAATAGAAAATAAATAAAAATGTGCCGATGATTTCTGCATTATTTTCTCAAAAACTAAAGTATCACCTTACATTATGAAGAATATTTGTCTTATTTTTTACCTTTTAGTATACACTTCAGACATACTCCTCCCTTTGACTCGTCTCTGATGTTGTCTTACTACACAATGTATTGGATAATGAGTATGTACAACCTGGAGTTTTAGGAAATTTTGCTATGCATCATGCATGTATTATTGCTTAACATGTAAGCATGATTGTTTATATTATTTTGAGTAAATTATTGAGCTTCTTTAGTGCAACAATGAGGTTACTGACTTATGATATGGTATTATAGAAAGAGTCTCTTCATTCACAGATGCAAGGCTGTGTACCTGACACTAGGCTTCGCAATGATAGGAGTCTTGTGCATTAGGCTGCCATTTTTATGTGGACCTTTCTTGAGGTTAATTAAATTACAGAAAATCCTCCCTTCTTAGGTTTGATATTACGTTGACCTCTCTTCTAACAAAACATTTAGGAAGGTTATTATGTTAAGAAAGGGTGGTCTTTGTAATTTTGAATACACAAGCGAGGCTTTATGTTATGTTGAGATTTAAAATAATGGAGGAACGTGTAATTTTAGAAATAGAATGATGTAACTTTATTAAACATAAGGGTATGCCAATTAAATTTACTACCGATTTTCAATTCATTTTTCTATGATCAAATAATTTTATGGCTGTGTGAAATGTTGTTATCCTATTTTGGCCTAGTTGTTTGAAATCAATTCCCTATTTCTCAGGGTGCAAAACTGAACAATGCCAACTTGAAGGGTGCAAACCTTCAACGAGCTTATCTCCGTCATGTCAATCTTCGAGATACAGTATGTTAATTAGCTGCATTTTTGTACTTATAGTTTTCTTTGCTATTTATGATATTGTAGATTATCTAGTCAATATTTTTCATTTAACTAAGTTCAATTGTTATGGTCCTGGTGTTGCTATTTTGAAAATTCTAATGTCCATTGATATGTGAATGGGAGTGGGGAGTGGGGAGTGGGGAGTGGGGAGTGGGGATTGTTTTATACTTATAATTTTCTTTGCTATTTATGATATTGTAGATTATCTAGTCAATATTTTTCATTTAACTAAGTTCAATTGTTATGGTCCTCGTGTTGCTATTTTGAAAATTCTAATGTCCATTGATATGTGAATGGGAGTGGAGAGTGGGGAATGCTTGTGGTGTATCTTAAAGTGTGAGTTTGGGTCCAATTCAACCTTACAAAATCAGCTTGTAAGTTGAGGGTTGTGCCCTACTAACTACTACCCTTGAGACTGCAATTAAAGCAGCCCCTAAAGAGGGCAAATATGGCGGGCTAGAGGTGACTCCTATTAAGGCGGCTTTTCAGGGATGCAGATGGCCCAACAATGAATTTAAGATAGGCTCTGATACCTTCTTAGAATGTTGGTTTGGGTATAATCCATCCTTACAAAAACCAACTTGTAAAGTGAGAGTTGCTCCCCACTTATATACTCTAATTTGATTATACCCTTGAGATTGCAATTAAGGTAGCCCCCAAAGATACCACAACTAAGGCAAGCTAGGGGTGACTGCAATTGAGGTGGCTTTCCAATAGTGTATTTTGTTGCGCTGCTGCTGCCAATAATTGAGAGATGACTCAGCAGTTTAAAACAATTGATTTTGAAAATGTACTTGGAACTTAAGTGAGCTGAACTGAACACCAGATTGTAACCCTATATAACCAGCTTGTTATCAAAGTACAAATAAACTAAATCATGTAGCATGGAGAACTCCTATATAATTTTGTTGTTTCATACATAAAACTATTAACTAGAGCCGAAACAACATAAATGTTAGGCAATTGAACAAGAAGCCAGACAAATACCTTCTAGGATCATATTTGAGGTTTTCAAATTCCCTTTGTTTTTAATGTTCCTTTTGTTTATTTGTTTTAATTTTTGAAACATGGGTTTTTTTTTTATTAGAGAACAAATGCATATTCTTGGGTTTTGTTGTCTTCCTGTTGCTGACATTTAGATAACTGGTGCCAACACAAAGAAAGAGTGGATGGAAAAATAATGGCAAGTGTATTTTTTTCTGTTCAAAGTATGGTAAGTTAACATATTTTCTTTGACCTTTTTATATTACTCAGCACTTGGAAGGTGCGAGGCTTGATGGTGCCAATTTGCTCGGAGCAATCAGATAACATATTTGTGCTGACAATGAAAAAATTGGGAAGTTGGGATATGGTTATAGTATGTCAATACTAGATGAGTGAACTTGAGTAGTTGAAAGATATCTTGTGCTCAAGTAATTAATAGACACTGATTGTGAGAGAAGCCGTCTAGGCTATTCTTGTTCATATTTTGTATTGATTGTGTGATTTGTTGTTACTCCAATGTATCCAGCAAATAAAAATTTGATTACTATTTATATTATTTGAACCATCTTCTGTACAGTGCATGGTTGATAAAACCTCGTAATTATGAAGTGTGATTTAGCATGGTCACGTATGTGTAAGTTTTCTTTTAGGTAATTTTGTAGATTTGTACATATGGTTAGAGCTTATTTTATATTACAAAAATTGGGAATATTCTATAGGATGAGAGAGGAATGGTTCCCTTTTGTCTTTCCAAATGGGGCAAAATCAAATGGAAGTATAAACAATCCTTGCTACTTTATTAGAACATTAAAATTGTCAAAAGATAAGAATTTCCGTTAGTTCATTCTATTAAGTAAAATTCGAATTATTTTGATACGCCACCCATTCCAAATTCTCCAAGCTGGTCTACGGATGAAGGTAACTTGAGATCAAAATAGGCTTACATATAACTTTTCAAGGGTGTTCGTAATAACCAGTTATAAAAAAATTAACCATAATTATATATAACTGGCTATTATATAATCGATTAATTAATTTTCGTGATAACATTTAATTAGTTAAAATTTGGTTAGTTATTTTTTTTAAATGGTTGGATATGGTTAAATAACTTGTTATGAAAAATAGTTATGGTTATGGTTATAGTTATAGTTATGGTTATAATTACAATTATGGTAATGAAATATAAGTTATAGTTATGGTTAGCATTTTTGACTTGGTCTTAAAACAAGTAAATTCAATTTAATCTAGGATTAAATTAAAAAAAGACTTAAATATATTTATAGTTTTTATAAATATAGTACATTTGATTTTGATCTCTATAAAAGTTTTTCTTTGGTTTTCATCCTCAATAATATGAAATCATTGATTTTGTTATTTATTGTTACGAAATACTTATTAACTATTTATGTATTTAACTAAATATCAAGTGATGTGATAATTACTAGTGTTTTATTATGTTTAATATTTTAAAATTTTTTTAATTCTTAGAATGAATATTATTTATATACTTTAAAATAAATATTAAAGACCAAAAATAGTAATATAAAAATACTTTACATGAACTATAATAATCAAAATTCACTTATTTTATATGGACTGAAAATAATAATTTTAAAATTTATAGGGATGAAAAATAAAAAAATAAAAATAAAAGAACCAAAATCTAAATTTACTTATTATACAAGGACTAAAAACATATTTAAATTTTTTTTTTTAAAAATTATTTTCAAAACCAATTAAAAGCTATAATTGAATATTAATCGATTTTAACTATAACTGCTTATATAATCTATTTTTGATATCTAGTTTTAATATCTAATTATCATATAGTTATAGTATGTTTATGGTTAGGTTTATTCAAATATTCTAATCATGAACATCCATGAAATTTTCTTTCCTTTATAACTAATTTTTTTGTTGGTCCAATTTTTTTTTAGCTTCAACTCAATTCTTGAATCAAAGGAATGTCAAAGTAGTCCCTTAACTCGATGATGATAGTGTGGTTAATATTCCCAATTTTTTTTTTTAGAGAAACTTAATTAGTTTAAGGAAAAAGATTAATGGCCAAAATTGTCCACAATTCAAACAAAAAGAATATAAATATAATTAAGCCAAGATTATTTTATACCATAAAATTTAAAAGCATTTAAAAGCATTCAAAAAAAATTTTAAAATTAAAAACTTAATTGATAGGAAATCATTTAATAGTAATTAATAAATATTTTATTATATATAATATTAATGGAGGAATAGTATTGATATTTATTTAATTTAATCAAAATGCTTAGAAAATGCCACAAAAGATCTACGATTATCCAATTATGAGGCTTGTAAGGACCTGTTCCTACATTACACCACACAATGTTATCTCAAATTTATTTAAATTTTATTAAAACTTTCAATTAATTCATTTATGAAACTATGTGTATTGTTTTTTTTTTAAAATAAACATCACCCAAAGTGTATAATTCCACTCAATTGTTGAATAATAAATTTATTTGTATACAAAATCTTATCACAAAATTCTATATATGACAAATACACGAGATCACCTGAAATGTCATGTCATTACATGAAAAAAAATTATTGAAACAGTAACATAATAACCTTTTTAGAACTCATAAGTTACTAATGTTGGTAGTAACTAAAACACCACTTAAAACATCATAATACCAAATAGATTTTTCAAGGTCTTTAGGTAGAGTTCCTCTTCTTCAAGGGAGGTCTGTCATACAAAGAATCTTTATATGAAAATAAATACACCTCCAAGCCATTTGCTCTCGTAAACGTGAACATCACAATTATCACAATCACGTACAAACAAACATACATGCAAGAATAAACTTATGAAAACTAATTTCAATAAAAATAATTTTCACACTTTTCAAGGTAAAATAAAAATATACAAGTAAATTTTTTCTACAAATAAACAATGATTTACACATGTCAATTCATACCACAACTTTCACCAATAAGACATACACATATCAATGCAACCTAATAACGATCATTTAGTATATGCAGACTTGACTCTATGGAAATTTTCATCAACTTGAGTGATCAACGCAAATGTATCCACTAATATAGTATAACAACAACAATGGACCTCACATATCCAAAGAAAGACACATGTCATGAACCATTGGGGAAATTGAAAATTGATCTATGGAAAAGATGTAGTAGTTTGTCAAAAGATAGACATACGTGGGTAGTGACTTACCACGACATAAGACTTACAATAACCTTAGTCTACAATGTAGGATTCACTCATTTATCTATTCTCAAGGTCCATCAACAACCCCACCAACTTTTCCAAAAACCGCAAACATAGATCAAATCTATCAACCACACAGAGAGTTATTGATATGAATTCGAGAAAGCAAGATGAATAGGAGAAGAACATCAAGCATAACGTGGCAAAAGCACTTCAAGGACCTCTAACCAGAGGAAGGTTAAAGAAACTTGAGGTTGAAGTCCAAAACAATATGGATCTCCTTAGAGGGCAAGAAGCATCCAAAGAAAGCCTAACGATATTTACACTTTG
Source organism: Mucuna pruriens (assembly GCA_025330945.1). Taxonomy (NCBI): domain Eukaryota; kingdom Viridiplantae; phylum Streptophyta; class Magnoliopsida; order Fabales; family Fabaceae; genus Mucuna; species Mucuna pruriens. The sequence continues at coordinate 112,608 of JAENHJ010000157.1, forward strand.
GAAACATGTCCTCAAGTAGTGTAAGATCTTGTGTATATGTCTTGTTGACGTAGTTTGTTTAGTTTGTTTTAGAAACCTTGGCTTGGTCTTTGGATGCATATGAAGTTCTTTGGATGACAAGCCCTTTGGACAGCCCCTTGGATCCTTTCGACGGCCCTTGGGTACTTTGGACGATAAGTACTTTTTGGACAACCCTTGGATCATTTGAATGATAGGTCCTTTGGATAGCTCTTAGGTTCTTTGGACAATGAGACCTTTTGAATAGCCCCTAAGTCCTTTGGATGACCCTAGGTCCTTGGTTGGCCTGTGGGTCCTTTGGACAACAAGTTCTTTTGACAGCCCCTGGGTCCTTTAGACAATGGGTCCTCTAGACACGCTTTTGCCAGCGCGCTCAAGCCTTGTTTTTGGGCCATGTTTGCTACAAGGCCCAAGATCCTTTTCAGTTAGTTAGCTTTTCATACTTTTGTTAGCATGATCAGTATATATATCTAATTCTAACTTATTTGTGACCAACTATGGTTCATTTGAGATAATTTGCTCAGTAAGCATTTGAGAGAATTCTCTCGACTTGTTCTTGGATTAGATCACTTAATTCTCATCAAGTTCCCCATGAGGCTTGAGGCAAATCTTGTTTTCTCTTATCTGATTTCTTTGAAACTAGTGGTGAACCATTTACAAATGTTATTCATTTTCTTTTTTTCAATTCCTTGTCATCCTAAGTTTTTTTTTCTACGAATCTACTCTAAAATTGATGATAATCTTGCTTGTATTATCGTAACAATGACAATTATGTTAAGTATGAGATCTAGGTTTCTCCTAAATCAATCAAGAAAATCTGAAGCTTAGGCAAGGGTCACCTTTTGTCCCACGTATGTAAAAGAAAACATGTTGGTAACCGCTTCATGGATCACTTTTTTGTCATATTGCCAAGGCCTAACAAGGAAGATGTGGGTAGCCTCCATGGGTACTACATCACATAATATCTTGTTACTGTACTTCCCCAAGGTAAAAGCCAAGGGCACCTGTTTGTTCACTACCATTTCACTATGGCTATTCAACCACTACAGCCTATACGGTTTTAAGTGCACTAAGGTAGGGAGATTGAGCTTCTCTACTAGCCTCAAGCTAGCCACATTAATGAAGCTACCATCATAAATAATTATAAAGAAAAGCTTTCCCTTGACATGACACTTAGAATGGAATATGTTCTCCCTTTAGGAGTCATTATCCTCTCCCACCTAGGTACTCATTAGCCTCTTCACCATGAGAAGGTCACCCTCATCAGGCGAGTAGACACTTGAAGACTTTCCTCGCTTATTGGACGATGATTCTCCTTGGGAAGTCTCACTCCCTACATTCCCATTTTCCCTCATAACCATGGTCCTTCTGTTGGGGAATCAGGAGGAAATGTGGCATTTTCCCAAGCACTTAAAGCGTTTGATACTACTGCTTTTGGACAAAGAACCAAGACTCAGTGACGTACGTTCTTTTTGGCCTGGCAGTGGGAAACTCCCTTTCTTTAGACTCTTGTCCTTTCTAGGTCGTTCCTTCTCTTTTACCTTCCCTTTCCAGCTAATAGAACCACTAAGGTAGGTCTTCTTTGATGCTAGACACCTCCTCTGTAAGGGCACCGACTCTACATCCTATTCTTATTCTCGAACTTACTCTCGTCTCTTTGCTCTTTGTTTGATGGAGACAGAGTTTATAGACAATTGGAAGAGATATGAAAGAAAGATCTCCAAAACTTTTGGCGTCAGACAAAGTTTTTGGCACAAGGAGTGGAGTTGGTAGGTAGCCCAAGCCTATGTTTTCTATGATCGATGTACGTAATGGCCGGCTAGCCAAGCTTTCCTTTCTTCTTCACTTAGATACGACTTGAAGGGTACTTTTTTTGCCTCAACTGTTCTTCACTTCAACCCAATAGGCTCCTCAAGGTCATAACCCATGTCCTTTGCTTCTTTGAAATAACTTTATCTGATAGGTTACAGGTGGGTATTTTACCAAAGGTTTTTATTGTATCAACCTCTCTTATGTGATTCTTGTTAAAGCATATACTTAGGGAAGGTGCAAGGTGGACGATTTTAAAACGGATTACACATTCATTAGATAGAGAATTATAGAAAATGTGACACGTAGATTTCTTTAGATCTTCAATGAACTTTTGATACACTTTTTTTATACTTATCTTTTTTTTATTTCGTATTAGTTACTAGTGCTCTATTTTTGTTACTAAAAAACTTTTCAATTTTTTTATCTATATTTTTACAAGACAATCCCCATGACTTTTTCACAAACTCCAATCAATTTTGTGATAACAGCATTCATTAAACCAAACAAGAATCAAATCACGATGCTCTATTTTTTACTTTTTATTGAGATCAAATCAATGAAAATGACAATTAAACTGAAGAATTGATTGGTAATAGCTAGGCAAACAAAACCTTAGCTGAAAATTTCAAAAACGATCGATAATTGAGGCAAGATTATGCATTCGAGAATTTACCTCTTGACGCGACTATGATAAATGCAAAATCAAGGTTGTTGAGCTTCAATTGCAACATCTTGTGAAGTGTATGCTCTAAATACCACTTGATACGAATCACCTAAGCTTTGGATTTGCTTGATTGATTTAGGCAAAGCCTGAATTTCACACTTAACACAATTGTTATTACTATGAAAATACGAGTAAGATTATCGTAAATTTCAGAGAAAATTCGTTGAAAAAACTTAGGATGAAAATGAATTGAAAAGAAGAAAATTGATAAGTTTCATAAATGACTTGCTACTAATTTCACAAAAATCGTATAAGAGAAAACAAGATTCTCACAAGTTTCATGGAGAACTTGATAAGAATTAAGTATTCTAATCCAAGAATAAGTCAAGAAATTTTTCTCAAATACTTACTAAAAAATTATCTCAAATGAACCAAAGTTGGTTACAAATCAATTAGGATTATATATATATATATATATATATATTGATCCTAAACCCTAAAAGATAACTAACTGAAAGGGACTTGAGCCTTGCAACAAATGCGACCCGAAAACAAGGCTTGAGCGCACTGGTCGAAAGTGCGTCCAAAGGACCTGTCGTCCACCCACGGGCCATCTAAAAAGACTTAGGGTCGTCCAAAGGACATGTTGTTCAAAGGACCCAAGGGTCGTCCAAAAGGACTTATCGTCCAAAGGACCTAGGAACTGTCTAAAGGACCCAAGGACCGTCCAAAAGGACTCATCGTCTAACGACTTAAGGGTCAATCTAAAGGGTTTGTCGTCCAAAGACTCCATATGTGTCTAGAGACCAAGCCAAGGTTTCTAAAACAAACTAAACAAACTACGTCAACGAAACATATACACAAAATTCTATACTACTCAAGGACATGTCTCCAAAGCGTAAATATCGTTAGACTTTCTTTGGATGCTCTTTGTCCTCTAAGGAGACCTATATTCTATTAGACTTCAGTCTCAAGCCTCTTCAACCTTCCTCTGGTTAGGGGTCCTTGAAGTGCTTTTGTCTCGTTGTGCTTAATGTCCTTCTCTTGTTCATCCTACTTTCCCAAATTCGTATAAGTTATGGAGAAAAGATTAAAAAAGGTTCAGGAAAAAATCAAATTGATAGCAAATTCAAAATAACACAACTAAGAAAATATGCAAACAATCACATATTCCAACCAATAATGACCAAAAACATGTCTTGAATCAACATTAAAACACAAAAATAGAAGTGTATCAGGTAAGTTTTTCATTATCCAAAAGATAATGACAAAAATAGAGCTTTAAGAAGGAGATAATGGAGAATGTGTATTCTCTTGAACAAGACCAAAGGTTCTAACATCAACCAAAGTCAAGGAGGAGATGAAATTAGTTTTTGGAACCTTGAGTTTGGAGTTTGAGATAAACCTAGCACGGGGGGGTAAGCTTTGGAGAAGGTGTAAAAACAAAAGTGAGAGGGAAGGAGTGTGAGGAGTGCTTCGGTGAAAAAAATGGAAGTGGGAGAGAAAAAGTGACCAACAAGTATTAAACCCCACCATCGACTAGCATAACACTTAAGCAGATTTTATAAAAGTTTGAGATCCAAAATTAGTTACCAATTGGTCACAAATCCAACCATGTGTTGTTGTGCGAGCATGCATCGACAAGAGAGAAAATGACTTTTTGTACCCTTGTTTAAAAATATTACTTGGGATTGGAGAGAGAAAGAAATCATTATTTTAAATCCCTTCTATTTGGCGTGTATGAGTGATACTAACATGAATGCAATTAGAAAGCATTCAATTTTGTCCCACTCTCCTAACCGTTCACCTGCCAAGCAAAAGAGAATGAGAGAGAGAAAAAAAAATCAAAGACTAACTATTAAATAGTAATATCTTAAAAACAATTGAAAGAATGATATTTGGTAGTACCCGTACTCACCGTATCCACTCCAGTGAGAGAGTAAACTCTAAATGCTAGTCTTCTTTATATGATTTTTCAACTACTACCTATCAATACTTAAGTAATTGACACTATAATTTTATTCATTTCTTTTTCTCCAATCTCCTACAATTAAATTGTCGTAAGGGAGAAAAAAGTAAAAAAAAAAAAAAACAAAAGATCATTGCTTTATTAATTGGATTAGTGAATATATGACTCACTAATTTTAATTTAGGACCTCTAGAAAAATTTTAGAATGTATTGGGAGTTTTTTTTTTCTTCTAAAAGCCATATTAAATTATTATCTTAATCAAGTATAGCATAATAAAATAAAAATTTTGCAAAGACGTAATTGTAAGTAATTATAATTAGAAGAGACTAACTATAATTATTGTTGTGGTTCTTAGAAAAGCTTCCTTTATTACTCCTCATTTTTCCTATTTATACATCTGATAAGCCACCTGGATAGCCACGTCACCTGACAGTCGTACCGACAGGTCAGATGTGGGGAGGGCACTGCTCTGGTGGATTTGTCTGACATGTCAGAGTCGCTCCCAAATGGTCCCGCAAAAGGACACGTTCAGATTTCACCTTATCGTTCACCCGTCTAGGTAAGCCCGTCCGGTAGGCCGGATGGTTGAGTCCGGACGGTACACAACCCCTCAAGCTTTATTCCCAGACTAAAGCTTGCACCCTTATCCAGTCGGTTTCTGACTCTTTTTATAAGGTGTCGTTTCAATTTCCCGATTTTCGAATTGTGGGGAATATTCGCATTTTTGGCGCCTGTTCAGTTAACTCTCGAGTCGCCGTCTTCTGAAGCACAAACTTTAACCAAGAATTTCTCAGTTCTTTTCACATTTTCCTCTTACTGCTTTTCTACTTCTGTTCTCGTGACTTTCTCTGCTGCGAGTATTTTCCATCTTGTTGTGCTTGCATCTTCTTCTTCAACGTCCATGGATCCAGGTAACTTCTTCGACTTCTTTCTCTAGCTTTATTAGCTATTTGCGGATTTTGCATGAAGCTTTTTCTCTTTTTTGAGGCGACGTTGCGCCTACCTCTGCTTGGGTCCCAAACTGACCCTCGCCATCTCGTCGCAGGTGGTCTTTCACGGGGTATCGCTGGTTCCTCTACTCAGGGAAACCAGTCTCCAAGGAGGGCCGCATCCCAGATTAGCTCTTCTCTTTCTAGCCCCTCGTCTAGCTCGACTTCTAGTTCTGCTGAGGTGCTTCCTTTTGAGATATGGTATCGCGACAACTCTGAGGATGATCTATCCATCGACCCCTATTCGTGGGTGGACCTAGAAGTAAAGAAGGTTTTTTCTACCTTTACGCGTGGTAGTGCCCTATTGGGAACAGCCAAAGCCATCTGCCAATCGGGTCCTTGGTCGGTGGCGGTCCATCCCTGCCGGCCGGATGAACCAGCGCATGTTCAACCTTCGGCCGAGGATCCTCCTTTCTTCTTCCTATATGAAACCCTACCCTTAAAACTAGGTATTAAACTTCCTTTTACCTCTTTCGAGCGGTCGGTCCTTCGGGCCCTAAACGTTGCTCCGACTCAGCTTCATCCTAACAGCTGGGGCTTCGTGAGGGCCTTTGAACTAATCTGTGAGGATTTGGGTAGAGCCCCTTCCCTCAGTGTCTTTTTCTGGTTTTTTTCTCTGCACAAGGCGGCCAAGGTTGGGTGGACTTCCCTCAGTAGCCGCCCAAAACGCAAATTGTTGAAGCCTTTCCTGGAGAGCTTCAAGGTCTTCAAGGATCGCTTTTTTAAAGTGAGCCAAGGAGCTGTTGGTCCTAACATTCTTGTTGATAACTCCGGGGATCCCTATTTTCCACTCCACTGGACTCCCCAACCAGCTGTTTCAGTCACGGTCGCCGAGAAGGATTTGGAAGGATGGGAAAAAGAGTTTGTGGCTGAGCTGCACGGTTTTCGTGTTCTTTCCACTGCTGAAATCATAAAAGGATCCAGTCGGTTGTGTTGCTTTGGTACTTTTTCTTTCTTATCTGGTTTTCTTGTTCTAACTTTCTTCTCTTGGCAGGTTTCTCAGCTAAGTACCTGAAGAATGTTCGTAAGAAGCTGTCCCAAGCCTCGGCCGAACCCGTCAATCCACAACCGGCCGACACCCAAACGGCGGCTGACTCCAATCTTCCCCAAACGGACCAAGTGTTCTCCCCCCAAATAGTCCATCTGGACTCTCCCAACAGTTCGCCTTTTCCAGTAGGCCCTGGCGTTGAAGAATCTGACCACGCGGACCCTACTGAAGCACCTGAAGAACGTCCTCGGAAGCGCTTACATATTGAATTTGACGATCTCTTTGACGATCCTCCTGCCCTAAACGAAGAGACTGCGATTGCCGGTGGTCCTCTCAGTCCATCTATCTGGGGTCGCTCTCTTTCCATTGGTCAATCCGAACCTTTAGATGGTTCCTTAGCGGCCGATTGCTCTCGTGTACATCGGCTGGGAGTCAAAGGCACTCTTAACATCTTTCATCGGCTTGCTGGGTGCTCCCTTATTTATGCCCGCGCTGCTGAAGTTGAGTTTGGGGAGTTGGATAACCAAGTAACTCTTCTCTCCGACCAACTCGCTCAAACACAAGAGGAGAGCAAGAAAATGATGGCCGTGCACCAAGAAGATGTTATAAAGATTAACAACTATGAACGTACGATCGACGGCTTACAAGGTGAATTGCGCCAAGCTTCTAATCAGGGTAAAGAATTGCTGGCTACTAAGTCTGCTTTAGAGGCCGAGCGGGAGGCATTAGTTCAGAAGGTGGAGAACTTATCTCTCATCTGTCAACAACTCGAGGCTAGCAATTCAGATTCTCGTGAGCGTCTTTCTTCGATGGAATCAGATTTGGCCAAAGTGAAGGAGGAAAATGCAGCCAAGGATGCTATTATTCTTCAACAAGGGTCGGCCGTCCTTCAACAGCATGAGGCCGGTTTTCGTCGAGCTTTGGCGCAGGTCAAGGTGTTGTATCCTGACCTGGATGTTGCTGAGGCTGACCCTTTCAAGGACATTGTCGACGGTCGTCTAGTTGACGTGCCTACTCCTCCAGATTCACCCGTCGCTTAGTTTAGGATTTATATTTCATGAACATTTCAACTATTTGGTTTTCTTCCTTTGTTATGTACCAAAGAACATATCTCTGTGCTTTACTTGTGACGCGGTTGGCGTTGAAATGGCTGGTGTTCCTGCGTTTTCCGTTCGTACTTTTGTTTTTGTTAAGGTAATTTAGCCAAGTATGTCTTGCCTACGGTTAATTTACAAGTGTTTTCAAAGATGTCTCTCGTATCGCTTGGCCTTTTTCGTCCGATCGAAATCAGGTTATGTAGATTTCGTAAGTTTCGTTAGCGAGTTTATGATCGACCGTAATCGCGTTAAATTAGGTTATGTAGATTCGTTGACGTAGCTCGTACCCCGGACTAGCCTTTTATGGCCGACTGTTATCGGGTACATGTAGATTCGTTCACGTAGCTCGTACCCCCGGACTAGCCTTTTATGGTCGACCGTTATCGGGTACATGTAGATTCGTTGACGTAGCTCGTACCCCCGGACTAGCCTTTTATGACCGACCGTTATCGGGTACATATGGGTCGTTGGCGTAACTCGTACCCGGACTAGCCTTTATGGCCGACCCGTTATCGGGTACATGTAGATTCGTTGGCGTAGTTCGCACTTCTGGACTAACTTCCTTTATGGCCGAATCGTTATCGGTACATGTAGATTGGACGAGCTCGTACCCCGGACTAAGCCTTTTGACCGACCGTTATCACATCATGTAGATTAATTTGGCGTGCTTCGTACCCCCGGACTAACCTTTATGGCCGAACACATTATCGGGTACATGTAGATTCGTTGACGTAGCTCATTGCCCCAGGACTAGCCTTTTATGACCAGGCCGTTATTGGGTACATGTAGATTCGTTGGCGTAGCTCGATACCCTGGACTAGCCTTTATGGCGGCCCGTTATCGGGTACATGTAGATTCGTTGGCGTGGCTCGTACCCCGGACTAACCTTTTTATGGCCAGATGTTATCGAATACATGTAGATTCGTTGGCGTGGCTCGTACCCCGGACTAGCCTTTTATGGGCCGACGTTATCGGATACATGTAGATTCGTTGACGTGCATCAAAATAGTTTAGCTATATTCATAGTGATTTAGCTGTAATACATTCGTAGCGACATTGCATTCCAAGTTCGAGGTACCTTTTTTCCGTCTAACTGTTCGAGGCGATAAGCCCCTCTGCCTACCTCTTCTATAATCCTGAACGGCCCTTCCCACGGCGGAGATAACTTGTTGCTTTCTGCCTTCTTGGTTACCTTTCTCAGCACTAAATCAGCTACATTGAAGCGGCGATGAATCAACTTCTCATTATACTTTTTAGCAACCCTGGCTTTCACAGCATACTCTTTTATGTGGGCTATCTCTCGCTCTTCCTATAATAAGTCAAGATTTACCCTTAATTCTTCTTCATTGTTACCTTGTTCAAAGAAGGTCATTCTGGGCGACGGTTCTCCGATCTCGACTGGGATTACGGCTTCCGTTCCATAAGTCAAACGGAATGGAGTTTCTCCCATTGTCGAATGGGGGGTCTATGATACGACCAGAGCACTTGAGGTAGTTCGTCCGCCCATCTCCCCTTGGCCTCTTCTAGGCGTTTCCGTATTCCACGTAAAATGAATTTCTTCGCGGCCTCCACCTGCCCGTTTGCCTGAGGGTGTTCCACTGACGTGAAGAGTTGTTTAATTTTCAACCCTTCGCAGAATTCGGCCGTCACCCTAGAAGCGAACTGCGTGCCATTATCTGATATTATCTCGGCCGGTATGCCAAATCGGCACACTATTTTTTTCCAGAGAAAGCGCTTTACTCGCTCGGCCGAAATAGTGGCTACCGGGTCTGCTTCTACCCACTTGGTGAAATAGTCCACTGCAACAATTAAAAATTTTAGCTGTCCGGGTGCGATTGGAAAAGGTCCCAAGATGTCTATACCCCACTTGTGGAATGGCCAAGGGGCCATGATGGAATGTAGTCGTTCGGGTGCAGCTTTATGGCCTTCCGCGAACCTCTGGCATTTATCACACTTCTTTACAAAACTCATGCAGTCACTTCGCATGGTTGGCCAGTAGTACCCCGCCCTAACTATCTTATTGGCTAATGCTCGCCCTCCGATGTGCGTACCACATATACCCTCATGAACTTCTCTAATCACGTACTCCGCTTCGCTTTCATCCACACACCTCAGCAACGGTAAAGCGTGACCCCTCCGGTATAAGCGTCGGCCGACCACTACATATTTTGATGCTTCTCGAACTAACCTTCTAGCCTCCTTTGGATCGCCTGGCGTGTAGTTATCTTGAATATATCTTAGGATGGGAGCTACCCACGTGTCCTTCCCGTCCACACAACCAATCTCCTGGCGTTCGACCCCCTCAGGCTGTTCAATCGTTGGGGAATGCAAGCTTTCATGAATGACTGATTTTTGTGCTGGCCTCTGGGTACTGGCTAGTTTTGCCAGTAAATCCGCTCGTTCATTATGATCTCGAGGTACATGTACCAGCACGAAATTTTCGAACATTGATGCCATTTTCTTGGCTTTCATCCAATATTTCACCAGTTGAGGGTCCCTTGTCTGATATTCTCCATTTACCTGGCCGGTTACCAGCTTTGAGTCGCTCTTGGCGGTGAGTTTTTTTACTTCTAACTCCTGCGCCAACCTCATGCCTGCCAACAGGGCTTCGTATTCTGCCTGATTATTGCTAGCTTTGAACTCAAAATGCAGAGATTGCTCAATGACTATACCTACTGGGCCTTCTAAGATGACCCCTGCTCCACTTCCTGTATTGTTAGAGGAGCCGTCTACTGATAGGTACCATTCTCCCATATTGGTTTCTTCTGCCGAGCCGTCCGTCTCTCCCAGAATTAATTCCGTTAGGAAATCCGCCAGCGCCTGAGCTTTAATGTGCCCCCTTCTTTCGAATGAAATTTCGAATTCTGACAGTTGTACACTCCATGCCACCATCCGGCCGGCCAGGTCTGGTTTTCTCAAAACTTGACGAATTGGGAGGTCAGTCTTGACTATGACGGCAAAGTTTTGGAAGTATGGACGCAATCTTCTTGAAGCAATCACTAAGGCCAAGGCGGCCTTTTCGATCTTTTGGTACCGCAACTCTACACCCTGCAGTACCTTGCTAATGAAGTATACCGGCCGTTGGTTGCCTTCTTGTTCCTGCACCAGGACAGCACTAACAATGGCGTCAGACACAGAGATGTATAGGTGCAAGGGGATACCTTCGACCGGGCGTGTTAAAAGGGGGGGGGATGCCAACATGGCTTTTAGTCTGAGGGAAGCCTCTTCACATTCTTCTGTCCAAACAAAATTTTCAGCTTTCCTGATGGTTCCAAAAATTGGTCGAGCGGTCTCGGCCAACCGGGAGATGAATCTCGATAGAGTTGTAATCCGCCCCATGAGTTGTTGGACTTCCTTGACATTCTGGGGGCTGCGCATTTTTATCACAGCCTGACATTTATTCGGATTTGCCTCAATGCCTATCTCTGTCAGCATAAACCCTAAGAATTTTCCTGCGTGGACTCCAAACGAACACTTTTCTGGATTGAGCCTAAGTTGGTGCCTTCTCAGGATATCAAACACACGCCCCAAGGCTTCACAATGCTTCCTCGCCTCAGTGGACTTAACTACCATATCATCAACGTAGACATCAATACTGACTCCCATTATTTCTTTGAAAATCTTGTCCATGAGACGTTGGTATGTAGCTCCGGCATTTTTCAGGCCGAACAGCATAACTCTATAACAAAAGGCCCCGGACTCTGTAATGAAGGCCGTTTTTTCCTCATCCTGAGGATGCATCCGAATTTGATTATAGCCAGAATAAGCGTCCATAAAACTGAAGAGCGCATATCCAGATACCCCATCTACCAGTCTATCGATGCTTGGCAATGGGTATGGATCCTTGGGGCACGCTTTATTCAAATCCGTGTAATCCGTGCACATTCTCCATCGGCCGTTTGGCTTTTTGACCATCACAACATTCGCCAGCCAAGTGGGATATTGCACTTCCTTGATGAAGCCGGCCGCTAGGAGTCGACCGGTTTCTTCCTGGGCCGCTTTTCTCCTCTCCTCTCCCTGCTTTCTTCGCCTTTGGGCTATGGGCTTGGCGCCTTTTCCTATGGAAAGGCGGTGACTCACGAAGTTAGGATCGATGCCGGGCATATCCTGAGGAGTCCAGGCGAAGACATCCCTGTTTCGCCTCAGGAAACCTACTAATTGTTCCTCTTCTTCGTAGGCTAGTGTTGTTCCTACTTTCGTGACGTGTGACGCTGAGGGGCCGATTTGTATAACTTTAACGTCTTCAGCCGGATGGGGTCTTTCACCTTCGTATATGCATCGAGGATCAAGGTCAAAATCCAAAGTGTTCACGGTCGGCTCAAGCGGTCCGCCACCTATCCTCAGGCTATCCTCGTAGCATCTGCGGGCCAACCTTGAATCCGCCCAAACACTTGCATATCGTCTCCCGACCGGGAACTTCATGCATAAATGGTATGTGGATACTATGGCTCCAAGCCGGTTTAGCGCGGGTCGACCGATGATGATATTGTAGGATGCTTTAGCGTCTATTACTGTATACATTACGGGGATGGTTTTGGCCGTTGCTCCTTCTCCGAATATTGTGCTCAACTCCACTGTTCCCTTGATTGGCACGCATTCTCCTACGAAACCATAAAGTGCACCTTGGCTATCATTCAAGTGTTGCAGCCCCATCTTCTCGAATGCTGACCAATACAAGATGTTAGCGGAGCTTCCCTGGTCGATCAATACTCTCTCCACCTTATAGTCGGCGGCGATTACCGATATCACCATCGGTTCATCTTGCGTGGGGGGTCCCAGTATTAGGTCCCCGTCATCGAAGGTAACAATCGGACCTGATTGCCTTCTCCCTAGGGGGGTAGTGTTTGCTCCAGTCAAGACGGCCTGACACTCCTGCACGTCCATCACCCTGACTCCGTTCGAACTAACCTTTCCCAGCCCCCCAGATATGGTTGCTATTATGCCTCTATGGCCGACCGGGATATTATCTCTCGAGCGGCTTCGCGACTTTCTTCCTTCACCCCTATTTGAGCGGTGCTGGTTCTGTCGCTCGACCTCTGTGCCTCTTCTTGGGTTTCCTGACGTCTTATGGACATATCTGTTAAGGCGGCCCTCCTGTACCAGCTGTTCTAACTGGGTGCACAAAGTCCAACACGCGTCTGTCGAGTGGCCACGAGTGCGATGGAAATCACACCACTCGTGTCTATCGCGACCCAATACCTTTCCTTCTGGTTCCTGTGGGAATTTTAGTAGTCTCGTATGACAAATCTCCTTCAGGATTTTGGCTCTTCTCTCAGTTAGTGGAGTGAAGTGGTGTTTCGCTTGTGTTGCCTTTGTATGATTCTGCTTATGGTGCTGCTCCACCTGCTTACCCTTGAGATGCGCGTGGTCAGCCTCCATTCGTTCAGCCTGATCCTCCTCGACCTCGATATGTTTCTCCGCTCGCATTTTGATCTCTTCCATGCTGGCCGGCCGCCTTAAGGCTAACGCATCGCTAAAAGGACCCACGCGCAGGCCTTTTTGGAATGCCTTAACAAAAAATTTCTGGTCCGGGTCATTCACCCGCACGGTTGCGGTGTTAAACCGAGCTAGGTAGCCTTTCAAACTTTCTCCTCTAGCTTGCTTAATATCAAAAAGGTCGGCCACCTCCATCTTCTTGGCTTTGTTGGCCGCGAACTGTGAAAGGAATAAACGGGCTAAGTCGTTGAAAGTGTGGATGGACCTGGGTGGTAAGGTGGCCATCCACTGCATGGCAACTCCTCTCAACGTGCCTGGGAATAACTTGCAGCTGAGTCGATCGCTACCTCCACTGATGTACATCTGTGTCTGGAAAGTTTGTAGATGGGCATGAGGATCCTGTGTCCCATCAAAGGATTCGATCAATAGTTCTCTAAAGTTGGTAGGCACCATAGCTTCATCAATCTCCTCAGAAAATGGTTGGCCCCAAAAGGATTGGCTGCTGCTGTCTTCTTTGTGGGTAGATTCCGGCCGGCTAGCAGCTTTGAGTGTTGCTATTTGTTGGCGAAGCTCTTCCTCCCTGAGCTCTGCCATTCTTATTGCTTGCAAGTGTCGCTCCTCTGCCTGACGGTGACGTTGCTCAGCTTCAGCCTGCCGCTGTTCAGCCTCAGCGCTAAGTCGGGATTGTTCATCGCTTCGCGCTTGCAACGAGGCAACAGCGTGAAGCAACCTTTGAAGGGTGTCTTTTTCTCCTTCATTTGTGGAACTAGCTTGATTTCGAGTTATTGGCATTTCGTCTAGTGGTGGGTTTTTGTTTTTGCTCTTCTTGGGTCGCAGGATTCTTTTTTACGGTGGGCGCCAATGTTGTGGTTTTCATAAAAGCTTCCTTTATTACTCCTCATTTTTCCTATTTATACATCTGATAAGCCACCTGGATAGCCACGTCACCCGACAGTCGTACCGACAGGTCAGATGCGGGGAGGGCACTGCTCTGGTGGATTTGTTTGACATGTCAGAGTCGCTCCCAAATGGTCCCGCAAAAAGACACGTTCAGATTTCACCTTATCGTTCGCCCGTCCAGGTAAGCCCGTCCGGTAGGCCGGATGGTTGAGTCCGAACGGTACAATTATATTCTCCATTTTTCTTGATTATTTGCTCAATTTCATGGTATCACTACCAATATACAACACAGTCTCAATCTCAATAGAATTTTCTATTGAAATTTATACCAAAAAATTACATATTTATTAATTAAACTTTTCATAAAATTAAATTTAATTATTTCTTGTAAAATCTATTATAGAAGAGAAAATAGGAGGCATTACAAGCGCTGCATATACATAGGTCATTCCATTATTAAGAATGAAGATTTAAATTTATTATTAATAGAAAAATGTAATATTTCATCCAAATTTACAAGCATTTAATCTGTCCATGACCGCAAAATTGAGACTATTTATAAATTATCACACTAGGCTAGGTCGTCAATTCCTAATAAATCCCCACTAAATTATTTCGAAAAGAATGAACAATATGTTTGGAAACACACTGAAGAGCCTAAAAATCACATCCATTTGATAAATTACGTGAAAACTAATACATGGAGCGTCAACCTAGACGTGGAAATTCACGTTATGGATCCACAACCAAACACACTAAATATCCCCAATAAATTAGCCCAATTCCATCCGTTTCCTAACTTCAATTCACTTCGAGAGAGTAATTCATCAAATCAAAAAGGTTTAACGATCAAAAGATCAAGATTGAAGTCATTTCCATCTAGCATTTCTTAAAAACATTAAAAATCCCATAAAAATGAAATATAAAAAAAAAGAGAGAAAAATAGCATTTCTTATAAAAGTTGCAACCTTGAAAATTGTAATGACAAATACTCAGAGTGAGGGTTGTCTAATCTCAAAACAATAAGGTTCGAGAAAATGTTGTAGATTAATGGATGCAACCAGCATTCTCATCAGAATTAGTCACAAGTAGTCACAGAATTAGTCACAAGTAGTCACAGAATTCAAAGCACCATTTAGATTCTATATACAAGGGACTGACAATCATATCACAGTGCATCTTATCAAGTAGTCTATCCCTGTCCCTATCTAAATAATTCCATATGATTCCATGTCCACCATGCTTCTTAAATCTTTGTTAGTACTGTAAGAGTTACTATCCCCTAGCCTTTTCCAAGTCAGGAAGATCTGCAAATGATGATCATTTATGTCAGGTGGGGAAGAAGAGCACAATTAATACATAAACTGAGTATAACAAAAATTAAATATTAAATATACAAAGCAAAATGAAGCAGCTGTTTAATACTGCAACTATTATCAAAATTGTCAATTGTGAGGAAATATTGACCTTTCCTAAAAATGAATAAATACTATAGAGATACAGCTCATGCATGCATGCCATGCCATGCATGTGCACGGTATAATAACCATATATTAAGACCCAGTTTAAATAAATTTCTCCATAAGTACTTCTTATGAGAAAAGAAAATAAGAAGATAAAATGAATTAAACCTTTTCTGAGTTAAAATCAACTTATGTATTTTAACTTTTACAGAAACTCTTTCATCTAACTTCTTCAAAAGTTGAGATACATAAGTTGATTTTAACTTATAGAAGAAATTTGATTTTTTTTTCTTCTTCTATAAATGC
The DNA here is from genome assembly GCA_025330945.1 of Mucuna pruriens. Classification (NCBI taxonomy): domain Eukaryota; kingdom Viridiplantae; phylum Streptophyta; class Magnoliopsida; order Fabales; family Fabaceae; genus Mucuna; species Mucuna pruriens. Next base: position 128,251 of record JAENHJ010000157.1, read on the forward strand.
TTATTTAGAAGTTTTTTCCAAACAGGACTTAAGAAAGACTAGAGGATCTCATTGTGCATATATTCTACACAGATATCAATACTACAACCAAACACCATATCAATAAGCAATTGAAAGAATCACTCTACAATTTAATTAGGGATACAAGGGGATCACTTACACAACATTCCTTCATCATCACTGCTTCCATCATCTTGACCGACAAACTGCAAAAGAACAAGATGCATTTGTCGAGATTAGGTACCAGGTTTATCAAATTTTGTATCTATTACATGTGGCAAGTGAAAAAATAATAACTTACCCGGGCGTCATCATCGGATACCATATCAGCTGCAAAAGGTAAAACAAATACTTAATCAGATAAGAGAAATACTCACAACAAGTAATCAACTTTATTGTATTCCTCAAGCAACTTATGCAAATAACAAAGCAAGATTCTCCAATTAATCTGACATCCAAGGTAAACTACAGAGATCATGATGCTAACAATTTAACATTTTAGAGAAAATAAAGAATTGAAATGACTAACTCATTGTCATTAATCCCCATCTCTATCTTACACTAAAATAAAGCATGGAAAAATGTGTTTTTGGTTGCTGTACTTTTGGTCAAACTTGGCCTTAGTCCTTGTACTTTCAATAAGATCAGTCCTCAAACTAAAAGAAATGTGTTTGTCCCTCCTCACTAACTCTGTTAGTGATACATTAACATGGCTAACGAATGAGTTTTGCAGCAGTCTTAAAATACAGTTTGGCAATTTTAAACTCTCAAAACTTGATTAGCATTTACTGGTGATTTTAGAACTCCATAATGTGATCACACCAAAGTTAGCAGAAATCAAGCTTGGACCAGGCGAGCATGTGGGAGATTTGGGAGTGGAGGATGACGTCAAGGATGGAGGGTCATTTGGTGGATTTGATCCCGAGTTGGGGTTCTAAGGGAGGGGAAACAACACTAATGAAGGGGGTGGGAGAGGTCAAGGATGGTGACGAGTGGGGCTTGCCGCTGCGGGATTTGGTCTCAACAGTGTAGAGGGTGAGGAGGATGGCCTCAAAGCCGGGAAGGGAAGGGGTCAAGGGAGTGGATATGGGAGAGGTAGAGATTGACAAGGATGGGAACGAAGGAGAGGAAGACGAGGCGAAGGTAGGGGTCAGAGGAGTTGAAGGGGTGTCAGAGAGGGAGGAGGAGACGATGGCGTAGGTGGCAGCAGGAGGAGAGGAGGGCGGGGCAGTCGAAGTAGGTGAGGGAATCGGAGGCAAGGAGCATGGCGGTGACGGCTAATCTTGGTTATGGAGAACAGAGAGCGGGGAAGAGAAAAAGGAAGAAGGAAGAGTTTCTCTATTTGTGGTGATCAAAAACTGCCTATAAATGTTTATTTTAAAAATTGTGGGTGTAACCTTTAGGGGTTTTAAACTGCCAAAAATTGTATTTTAGATTGCCACAAGTTATTTGTTAACAAACCATTAGCCTGATCACAGACAGGGTTAGTGAGCCGCTAGTGGAGAGGGATTAAATTCACAAGTTTTCAAAAGATGGAGGACTGAATTCATCATTTTGAAAGCACAGGAACTAAAACCAAGTTTGATCGAAATTACAGGGACCAAAAATACATTTTTCCCATAAAGCACAGGACAGGAGAGATAGGTCCTATTCAATAACACAAAATGAACTAATGAATATTCTCTAAAACACTTTCCCAAGCAAATGTGCATAATAATAAATGTTATTCATGCTCAACTTGTTACAAAATATAGTTTATTCTATTTTTATCAAGTGCTTTGGTGAAGATGTCTACAAGCTGTTCTCTAGTCTGCACATGTACGTCTGATAATAAGAAGCCCTTGTTTAAACTTTTCTCACATAAAATGACAAACAGCCTCAATATGATTTGTTATTTCATGAAAGACAGGATTAGAGGCAATATGAATGGCAACTTGATTATCACAGGTAAGCTTCGTAGGCATTGAAATCTTCAATCCAATCTCATTAAGATATGTATTCACACCAATTCATATGTAGCCTGTGCCATTACATGATATTCTGATGTGACACTGGATCAAACAAACACTATTTTGCTTCTTAGTTCTCTAGGAAACAATGTTACAACCAACAAGTCAAGAATGCAGTAGCCAAAAGAGGATCACCTATTGATATGGAAACCAACCCAGTCAACATCAGAGCAGCCCTCAACTGCAGTATGTCCATGATCTCTATACCAAACACCATGATTTGGATCTCCTCTTAGATATCTCATTACATGAAAAACAGCTTATCATTGATCAAGATGAAATGAACTGACTAACCACAGTGACAGAGAATGCAATGATAGGACAAGTGACTAAGGTAATTGAGCTTACTATCGTGTATGCTAAGAAGTAACATCTCCATCATTTAGTTAGAGTTCGATATTAAGAACCCTACAAGTTTAAGCAAGTTTAGCTCCAAGCAAACCTATTTCTTTGAGAAAATCACACATCTTTACTTCGAGTTAGAAAAATGCCCTTTATACTCAGTCCTCATCGCCCCAATAATCAATATAAACACTTTAATGCACTAAATCCTTGGTTACCATGTTTGAAGAAATTCCTTGTGTTTTCTAATCCTAATCTCATCACTCCTAGAAATAATAATGTCATCCACATACACCATATGAAAGATACAGCCACCTTAGTTAAGAGTGTTGGAAGAAGACTTGGTGACCAAGATTGTTGCATGGAAGTTCAAACTGTAATGCATTTGACTAAATTGCCCAAAACCAAGCTTTTGGAGCATGTTGCAGTACCCTACAATGATTTCTTCAATCTGCACACCTTACCACTGTCCCCCTAAGCAATAAACCCAGGTGGTGCTCCTTATAAATCTCTTCTTGCAAGTCAACATTAAGAAAGGCATTTTTAACATCCAACAAATGCAAATGCCAATGATGGCTAGCTTGCTAGAGAAACAAATGGACAGAAGCAAGCTTTGCAACTGGAAAAAAAGGCATCAGAATAATCAATGCCACAAACCTGACCATAAACTATAGCAACCAAACAGACCTTTAAGCAGGCCACAGGACCATCAGGGTTGACCTTCACAGTATAAACCCATCTACGTGCAATTTCTTGTTAGCTGATAAGTAGAGAAATCAATTCCCATGTCTGAATGAGTTCAGGGAATGCATACCATCCAACAAGGCCATACACCAGCCTTTAAGGAATTGTAGGAGGAGGCTAATCAGGATGCCCTAAAGCAGTAGTACCAACCCCAACAGGTTACTTGTTCCACGAAACATAGTGGTTGGGGAAAGGGGAAATATGCAAATCAAGTGGAAAAGATATAGGAAAAGAAGAATGTGTAGAAGTAGATGAAACAGGAGAGTAAGGTATAGGTACTAGTAGTCATCATCATCACTCGTGGTCAAGGGAGGAGAATGATAATCCTTCATTCTTATTTATTCTAGAATTGAAAGATTCAGCTTTCATCAACAAAATACAAATAAAAAGGAGCATATTTTTTGGGGTGATTAGACCTTGGAGCTTCAGTTTCAGGCCCTGAGACTATAACAGAGTCATTTGTAAGCCCAGGGTTAGCATTGATCACCCAAACATGGCCATACGGAACTTAACATGCCCTTCACATCATCTGGGCCAACATGACCATGTTGAATTTCCACATGGCCATGTTAGGTTCCTACATGACCATGTCTGACAGGCTAAGCAAAATTAACCTCCAGGCCTGCACAAGTACAACTTATGATGTAGGTTCATCATTGCGTCGAGTGACTCAAAAAACAAATAATTGTAATAGTACAATAAAAGAAAAAAAAAAGGACAGGATAAATGGATCTACAATGCCTATTGGAGATGAAAATTGAAAGAACTAGCTTCAGGGAGTTCATTGGAAGAGAGAGAACATACTGAAATTATAGGAATTTGATGGAAAAAATAAAAGAGAAAATAAGCAGCAATTAGTTATGATAGGTTAGTTACCCATTAGTTAGTTAGGAGTTGCCTATAAATAAGAGGGGTTGAGTATTCATCAATGAATGTGACGAAGTAGTTAAAACCAAAAGATGTTACTCGACTTGGTCCCCAAATATCTGAATGGACAATAGAAAAGGGCAAATTACATCTTTTGTTGACTTGGTTAGGAAAGGTGGATCTGACATGTTTGCCTAATTGATAGGACTCACACTCTAAGGTAGACAATTTATTGAGATTAGGAACCATTAACTTTAGCTTTGCAAGACTAGGGTGCCCTAAACGATTATGCAAAAGCTTTGGAGATACAGACGCAAAACACAACGTAGAGGGATTGTTGGATAAGTAATAAAGTCCTCTTGATTCATGTCCTTTGCCAATCAGCTGGCCCGTATTCCGATCCTATATAAAAAAGGAATCAGCACAAAAGGTTACTGAACAATTCAAAGAACGAGTCAATTGACTCAAAGAAATCAAATTGTAGGGACATTTGAGAATGTACAACACAAAGTTTAAACTAATTGATGAGGATAGAAAGACTTGACCAACTTCCTAAGATACCATTTTGGACCCATTGGCTAATGAAATGAAGTAAGGAAGCTTAGGTGAGGAGATAGAGGAGAATACAAACTCATTACCAGATATGTGATCTGAAGCACCTAAATCGATTATCCATGGACCTTGACTCCCCACGGACTGGGAAATGCATGCAATTGAAACACTTGGGATGCCGATGATTGGGTGTGATTGTTGGACTTGAGCCTTAAAGAACTCCGGATACTCTTCATCTAAGATTAATTGAGAACCAGTCCTTTTCGTTTGAAGGGTATCACTTGAAGATATATTTGCAGTTTTGTCTGGCCAACCAATCAAATCATAACATCTATTTTGTAGGTGTCCTTCTTTTCCACAGTGTGAGCAGATAAGTCTACCACGACCACCTTTACCATTTCATAACATTCCTCTAGTACCCCGACCGCTTCTTCCTCTACCACGAGAGGCTACCATAGCAGAGTTTTCAACAGTGATACCATCATCTTTCGTTATGGTAGGAACCCGAAAAAGCCTAGTAACCAGGCTATTCATAGAGGGAATTTGCTCACTTGATAGGATTTGATCCCAAACATGCTCATAGTCAAGATGCAGACTTCTCAGGATTAGAACCATCAGTAGTTGTTTCCTCAACAGAGTTGCACACAAGTAAATCTTTCAATTCTTCAGCAGCAACTCTGGCTTTGGCTATGTGCGACACCATATCATGATTGGTCTGTTGAAGGGAAACAATCTTGAATTAAATCAAACAGACATTGAACATCATTAGCGAAGACATCTCTACGTTCTTCCAGAAGGAATAGCAGGTCTTGAATGACCTTAAGATTTCTAATAATTTGGGATTAACAGACTGCCACAAAATGGCACATAATTGATAGTCAAGTTTAAGCCATGGAACTCTGTTTTCTTCTAGTATTTCAGCCTCTTGTTTCTCCAAATGGTCATGAAACCCTTGTTCCAAAAACCACAACTCAACTGATTCTGACCAAGCTCTATAATTTTTCCAGTTGAGTTTCTCTGTTGTAATAGTTGGGGTTCCCGAAAAACAGATAATAGATCCTTGTGAAAAGGAACTAACAGTGACCATTTTTAACTTCAACCAGTGAACAGAGGAAGAGAGGTAACAGTTCTAAACACTTGCAATAAAAAACAGCAACACGGTAACTTAGATCTACCAGCTGCAGTACTTCCCACCAAATTTTTTGGAAGTTGGAATAGGTAGGAGATGAGCCAATGAACAGAACGGTGGGCTTACTGCGAAGAACAGCGGTCTGACGGTGGCAGACAGCAACAGACAGTGGCAACGACAGCGGCAAACGATGACTCTCAATCATTGGATACTGAGACAAAACTTTCCGGCGGCGGTTAGCGGCAGGTGGCAAAAGACGGCAACGGACGACGGTGATCAGCGACAAACAACGGCGGTCGGCGGCAGACGCACAAGACACAGGTAGAGCAAGACTCTGCTCTGAACCAAGTTAAACAGACCACTATATTGAACTGAGTAATATATGTAATACAATTTCTAATCTCCCTTTTATAGGGTAAACATCTAAGCCTAAAAAAGGAAATAAAGAAACTATATCAAGAAGATACAAAGAAAATAAAAGTCATATCAGAAAAGATACAGGAAAACAGTAATATATTTAACAGTTACAAATAATGCAATAACATGAAGACAAATACAACTATAAATGGCTTCATAAACCATATCATATAATGGGCTTCAAAAAATAGTAGAAGAATCATGCTCTAGAGAGACAGTGGGAAAGACAAGAGTCAAGATAGAGACTAAGCATCTGGAAGCCTGGAACAACACACAGCCACGGAAAACGATGCTGCTAGAAAGAGTTGCAGCAGAAAAGGCACTGAATTACTTGAATAAAATGTGTATGGTCAAGGTAAAACAGACATTAGCTGGAATCATGCACACAGAATACAAAGACACCAAAGAAATATGCATTAGAGAACACATGGTCTGATGGACAATTGAAACTTCAACATTGTAATCACATCCATGTCTTACAAAGACTTGGTCAGGTGCCATTTGAGATACAAGCTTGGCTGCTATCTTGGTGTTTCTGGATCTTCTATTAATATGAAGGTTTTCCTAATGGGTAACATAAGAGATAGAGAAGCAAGGGATTCAGGATTGATAGTTATCCGAACTCTTAACCCTATTCAGCTCCTCTTACTCTGATAACAGTGGTCAAATTGAGTTTATATTTTACCCAAAAAAATTGTATAATAAACCATGAAATCCCAAGTCGTCTGCTGTCCTACACCATTTTAAGTCTAAATACCTTAGAAATGGCTGCATGTACACTGAGAAAAAAAAAACAGAAGAAATTAAGATCATAACTCTGAAGTATCATCATTTTACAGATTTAGGATCTTAACTCTGAAGTATCATCATGGTGAAAAAGTTTCTCTTTCCAATTGAAGTCTTGAACAAAATTGCAAGAGGGCTCATTCTTAACACTAACATATAGAAAATGCATGGTTGGCCATAGAATAGAAAAATAAATCCTCACATTTAATTACAGAGTTAAAAAATTTAAATGCCAATCAGAAAATTCAAGCTTCCCCGAGGTAAGTTATGATTTACAGAAGCTTACAAGTTGACTCTTCATCATCCTCATCACACCATCTGTTCCAATCAACCTTCAGGTATGGAGCAGGTTTCTCTTCAGACTTCAATAGCCTCTTCCACCAACCTTTTTCTCCTTTCTGAATTGAGCATAGTATGTTTCTTAAGCCAGATTTAGTTTTACAACCCTACACAGTATAGACCATAATGACAAATTTATGAACAGAACTACCATCAAACCTTTTAAAAATTTTGATATGGAAAAAAAAAATGAAAAAATAGGTAACCTCCAAGTGGCAAAGACCAGAACAATTGGCAGTCACATTCTATAAAGAATTTTATTTTACCACAATCTCTAATTTGCAGCATAATATGCAAGTAGTTTTCATATTTTATTCAACTCCAATAGAACCTTAAACAAGAACACTATTTAAAGTAAAAATATAGCATGTTTCATATATGCATCATATAGAAATAAATCCCTTATGCTATTCAGTAGCTGGTTTGATTTTTTCTTGAAGAACATATCATGCTTCAGTGGATGCTAAAAAAACCATGTTAGCATAGCAATTTACTTGAGAGAGCAATAAAAACTCAACAGAAACAGCAATGGTGATCGGAGCTATACATATTAAACTGTAAGGAAATAAGTGGTAACAGAATCAAGAGCAACAATGTGATCAAACAGATTATTAGAGGACAATAAGAGGTGGCAATGATTGGTTTCAGCTGGAAGTATTGACCAAATTTTGGGTGATATTGGTGTACAGTACAGTGAAATCATAACAGTGGATCAATGACAAAGTACCACGTCACTTTTCATAAAAATAAGTTAATCATGCTTGAGTTGTAAATAATTCTTCTTCCTCTGCGTCAAGATTAAAAGCTTAAGTTATTAGATGGAGGCACAAATATAGTTTAATATCTCTATTACTCTATAGTTAGTACTTAAAAATGTTAGCTGAAAAGTACAATATATAATATACACATAAATTGCATGGATTAATGCTGCACAAATATTCAAATCTCACCAATTAGCAAGGATTGACAGTCCACAGTTTCATGTTAAAAATAATATAATAATAATAAACATATATATACTAGGGATAGTACTCAGCTTTACAGGCTTCCCATAATGCCCTGTATATAGCAGCAAACAGTGGTGAAACCCTAAGGTTGGAGCAGTTTCAAAAGAAAAAGATTAAAAGAATCATCTCATCAAGTATTGTTTAGGTGAATATAAACTCAACTTCAAAGTTCAAACCATCCAGATAAACACATAATATGTCCAACAATGCCAAAAGGTAAGAAGGGAACAACTATTTATTATCCAAAGGGTTATAGTATGTAAAACTGAATAGTATTCAATGGACAAAAAGAAAAGGAGAGATCAAATTCATATGAAGGCTCCAAATAATTGTAACTATAAAAGCATATAGCCAGCCCCAAATCCTTCAAATACCAGTCCACTCATCACTACAATTATCGCTACCCTTACACAATCGCAAAACACGGTTTCACACAAAGCATGCACAGAATTAAATAACAGTGTTGCATCTATCTAGTGTCAAGAATATGGTAAAACAAAATCAAGAGCTCACTCACCTCAGGTTCAATGGATCCATACAGTTCCAAGCTAAAGCTGTAGGATTCATCTTGAACCCCAGAAGCAGAGAAACTAAACAAACCCTGAGGCTCACACTTCACAGAAACATCCTTGGCATCAGGTAGAGCAACAGTGAGGTAAACCTTATCAGAACGTTGTGCCCACAGAACTTCAGGATGGCGACTAGTCTCACACAAGTAAAAAATAAAATAAAATTCAATGACACTATAAATAAATAAAAAAAGGGTAAATTTCTCAGAATATTAAACTCTTACAAGTTACAAACAAATGGGTCAATAATATTCCAAAATTTCCAATGTTTTCACACTAAATATGAGATTTTGATGTTGGAAACAAATGTGGCAAAAGCTGTGTAATATTACAGAGAAATGGGGTCATGATAAAATTAAGTTATCTTACAAGTGATGAAGTTTTCTTTCTTCTTAACTAGTAAGTGAAACAGTGATGTGGGAACAAAAACTAAGAGAAAAAAAAAAGAAAAAAAAAAAAGAACCTCATTTGCTGAGTGGGAAGGAAGAAGGCGAATGCGAGTGTGTTCCGAAGAAAACGGAATATAGGTATGATATTGTAATGACTTCAAGACAACGTCAAGCTTCGTTCTTGGCCTCTTTGATCTCGAGTTACTTGTTTCCCAACCTACTAGTATTCCTTCCTTTCTTAGCAGCGTTTTTCTGTTTTTTTACTTTTTTATATTATTATGGGCAATAGATTATACAGCTCCAACCCCCACCCTATACCTTACTTACCCTTTCTTTGGATGGGAAAGAAAATTGGAAGGAAGGAAATTGAGCGAAAAGAAATAAAGAAAAAAAAATAAGAATAAATTTTAAGTAAAAATATGTATTGTTTAGATAAATAAAAATAAGAAGAAAAGAAAAGAAATAATTTTTTTTTTGTTTATTTGGTTGGATTGAAAAAGAAAGAAAAAAAATTAGACAAATCTATTCCTTTAATATCTATTTCTATATTAAAGATATTTATATATTATAAATTTTAATTATAATATAATTTATATATTAAAATTATTTATTTTTTATAAATATTCATTTATTATAAATTTATTAAAAATTATTATTATATTTATACATGTATCTCACATTAACAATGAATGGAAAAAAAAACAATTTAGCTAGTTTTTTTTTTTTAATTTTCACACCACAAAACATGATCTTTCTTCTTTAGTAACCAAAACTAAAAAGTTAGAAAAACTAAATGAAAATAAAAGAAACATACCTAAGGACTCAAATGTAAATAACCAATTTTTGCTTAGTCATGAATCCAATTTCATGCCTCTTGAGAAGAAGGGATTACAAATCATTTGGACCACATGAAAAATTCGTGTTTCCATTTCCTATTTCATGTGTAATTAAACAATGGAACTTGGCTCTTTGTTCCTTATTTATCTCTTTTTATTTCTCTCTTTTCAATTTCAACCCAACCAAACAAAATTTTAGTCTTGGTCCAAGTGAGTCAAGACAAAAAAAAAGGCTTACGAGCTATGATGCACATATACGATACATGTATTAAATACAGCAATACATTATTTTTTTGAAAATATAGGATATGATTCATCTAAGATACGTGTTCTAAAAATTCAAATAAAAATTATATTTATGAAACATTAATAAAAAAATCACAAATAACTATCCTCCATTAATCTAAATTAAAAATATAATTCTTATTTTTTAAACATTATTAAAAATAAAGTACAATTATAAACAATTTCTTATTGTCTAGAAATAGGAACAGTGTCAATTTCATCCCCTCCATGACCATCATCAATAAATAGGACAACTTCTATTTCTGGTTCATCAAGAGGTAATGATGTCACTTCAAGAATTCCAACATCATCAAAGCTACCCCATGCATCTTCACCAATGTCCCACATCTTGGTACTCTCATGTATCTATTCTTCCACTTTTCTTAGACAAGAGTCGTAAATTAGTATGTACATAAACTAAGTTTTCTTTTCTTTTAGGATTCAATTTGTTTCTTTTCAACAAGTGAATGAAGGAATATGTACTTCAATTTCTTTCACAATAAGATGAAGTAGGTTGTACAAAATCCATAAAGAAAAGCTTTTGAAGGAGAGGGGCAAAGGAACGATGCATCACCCACCAAAATTTAGGATCTAATGTCCATTTATCTTCAGTAAAGTCAAAAGAAGCGAAATTATTTGTTTTCAATGAGAAATTAGCATATTCAAGTGCAATCTTTTTTCTTTCTTCAACAATTGTGAAAATTTTTTCAAACACTTCCTCTCCATTGAAATATCTTCTTCCTCACGTGGGGGAATTCTATTTGAAACCTCTTGGAGCCATTCATCACTATAGTACCTATGAATCAAGCAAAAGTTAATAGATAAATATAGTAATTATCTAAATGTTTATAATAAATGATAATAAAAAGTAAATATTTGATAGGGTAGATTTACCTAGGATTTAAAGAATGGGTCAAGCAGTGGAGAGGGGTGCAACTTTTAGTCCACCTATCAATCAATATAGAATAAATAGCTTGATAAAATGTTGATGTATCAATTTACTCTTTTCCATCATGCCTATATATAGATGCCTTCACTTTCTCTATCATAATACCCCTCATTTCATAGACCAAATGAAGTGTGGGACTGTCTGCATCACAAGCTCTAAGCATATTACAAATAAGAGCAGTAAAATTAAGAATATATGCAATTTTGTCCCACCATATATCATTCAAAATAAATTCTTTCACAGCTTGGGCCTTGCCAACATCTTAACAAGAGTTCTATTCTTCATTAATAATCATTGATTGCAAACAACTCTTCAAAAGGTTGGATCTTTTCAATATAACTATAACTAAGCCAAAACATGTTTCAGTAATAGCAAGCAATTTAATAGGTGAGAAGTGATTAAAAATTGACAATCTCATGGGGTGAGTCATGATAAAGTTCCTAACAAAAGAAACATTATCAAGAACTTTAGTAATCCAACTACATTCATCATAAGCTACCTCTTTTTTTCACTATTCTTGGCAACTCATATGTTCTTCAATGTAAGGTTCAACATATGAACAACACAAAAGGAATAAAAAAAAGATAGGAAAAACAACTTCAATGATCATTCCAACACCTTTCATACAAGAGCATTATCTAGTCTAGTTTGTACCACATTTTCTTCCCCTACTTCTTTTATAACTTTTGTCATCTTATCAATCATATAATGTTTGTTTTTTATTTCATCAGAAGCATTATTAGCTTTTAAAAAAATTGGATCCCCTTCATTTGCTGTCATAAAATTAAAGGCCTTCTTTGGATATTTGTTTAGCCATAAGAAACCATGCTAATGCCTTTTGCCTTCCAAGTTGATTTAATTGGTTTAAGCAACTGCTCCACATGTGTCTTCTCTTGTTGTAAGAGGGTTGTCCTCAAAGCATTGTATTTATGATGGATAAAACCACTAAGATTATTATTTGTAGCAAACAAATAAGAATTTATATAATAAGGATTTCTTGCAAGGTTGAAATGCAATCCAAAATAATAAAACATTCTAACAATGAGACCTTTGAGATTATCTCTTATCTTATAGATTAAATTCCTTCTCTAAAGGATCATTTTCCCTCCTTTTTAATGAAAAGTTCTAACTTTGATGCATTTTTTAAGTGGACAATGGGACATGCTTAGGTTTCACTATATTTTCAATCAATTCAACAATTACTTTCAATTCAGCCAAATACTCATTATTTATACTTGAACAAACAAAAAATCCAACTCCATAACTTCTCAACAAATGAGCTTTTATTCTTGAATAAGAACTTTTAAAAACTTTTTGACAAAAGTTACAATACCAGCTCTTGTTTCTTCCCTTTTCTCATCTTTTATCTAATATGCTAATGTAGAGCATGATTGTCTTGTATAACATTAGCATAAAGGAACTAACTTGGAATTTTGGAATTGACATTCTAAGTTGGTACGAGCCGACTTTGCTTTTGCCTGAACCCTTATTAGCCAGAACTACGTTGACTTTAACTCCTCTAATACGTAGGCATAGGAGGCACACTCCTATTAAATCTTAAAACCTTAAAACCCTAAAACACCATATCTGAACCCCATACATCTCGTGGCCCATACCGAAAAGACATGACCCAAACACAAGCACCATCCCTATTCCCTAATAGCTAGTCAAGGGTAACTATCAAGTGATAGGCATGCTAGGGCACCCTATGCCCCCAGTGCGTAACCAACTCCCAAACCCACATCTTTGATTCCAAAGACTAGCCTTTCCCCCATAGGTTTCTTGGCGTTCCTTGAGAAAAAACGTTGGTGGCAACTCCATGTGGCCGAATCGGTCTCGACCATCAAATGGTTGGGGCGATTTTAGCCCACCTAGCCTACCGTCACAATTTAGGTTATGACAGATGGCGACTCCGCTAGGGACTTATTTATTGAGAGTTGAGCCCTGTTAGGTTAGTTGCATAGGGAAGACTGATGTATGTGCTTTAATTCGTACTTTTCCTTTATACATTGCCTATGAAACCATAGGGTAGAAGACATAATGTTACTATGATAATCTTGTGACTAGGGGGGTATCTGTTGGGAGCATGGTTTAATTTGTGATTGTACCAATGAGAGGGGTCCTATTCTTGGGCATGTGTGTTAGGGAGTGCGGAATGTATAGTGATACCCATACTGGAGGTGTTCTCTGTACTGATGATAAAGATAGTTCCACCTGGGGCTGACAACCTTAAGGGACGACCGTACTTTGGGAATTTATCCTGTTTGTGGTAGTGTTCCTTGGGAGGTCCATAGACCCAAGAGCCTAATGGTGAGGAGTTTAGAAGCCATGGAAAGGAACTCATAGTAGACTTAGACCCTAAGTAGGATTTGTCTTAACCCAACTTGTAAGTAATGGGAAGAGTGCATGTCGGATCCATGCCGGCTCCATCTTGGCACATGTGACGGTTCCAATTTTGAGTCCGGCTGAGTGTCGTTGTCCCAACCACTGTGTCATTTCCAAACCCAGCCCTTGTGTTGATTCTAAGTCACGCCCGACTCCGTGCCATCTCCTCTTATTCAACTTTACCCCAACCCCTATGCCGATTTCATTCCAAGCCCGTCTCCGTGCCATCCCCATTTAACCAATTTCATCATGGCCCCTATGCCAATTCCAATCCAAGTCTGACTATGCGCCATCCTCATTTATCCAATTTCGACCCGACCCTTGTGCCGATTCCAAGTTGCATCCGGCCTCGTACCGTCCTCTTATTTAAGTTGGCTCCCTGCCATCTCCCCAATTTTGTTCTACCCCCACATCATTTCCATAGTCGGCTCAGCACCATTTTCAATTCAATTCTAACCTTGTAAAAAATAAAATAAAATAAAAATGTGAAAAAAAAACAGAAAAATAGCATGCATCATATTCTGCATTCATCTCTACCATGCATTTAAGATTAGGTGTTGCATTCCATCACGTTTGCATTGCATTCTTCACCCGATCAACTCACCAAGATCAATACCCCATGGGCTATCTGCTAGCACCCATGAGATGAGGGAATCACTAGACTATCCGCTGCGTCTTAGATTGAAAGATTTTTTCTTTTTGGACTTTCCTTTAGGCGTCCAAAAACTTGAAAACTCCTATAAGTTGGGCTTCCTTTTGCAATTGGTGTCGAGTGGGTTTGTGTGGTGCCGAGACGGCTTCGGCGTGTTTGGACTGACTTGCTATGGACATCGTAGGCACGTGCCGGTATGGATCCAGCTGTGGCAGCATCGACATTGTGTTGGACTGGGACGACTTAACGTTGTGTCGAGACGATTTGGTGTTGGCCAAGATGACTTGATGCTTGCCGAGATGACTTGGTGCTGGCCGAGACGATTTGATGTTTGTCGAGATGACTTGGTGCTTACCAGGACAATTTGATGTTGGCTGAGGTGACTTGACGTTGGCCGGGACAATTTGATGCTGGGTCAGGATGGCTTTGTTGTGATGCCACGTGGAGGAATTCAAATTTTGAATTTTGAGGGATGCCAAGGGTTTCCTTTGAAGAGACACACTTTGTCTTTCTTCAAACATGCCCCCTCGTTTCCTGTGTCATAGTTATGGGCTTCAAACACGCCTCTGCATTTTTAGGACACATTAATGCTTAGTGGTGTAATGATTGCACCATTTTGGAGGGGCGCGCCTGTTGCGAAGTTCCCAGATCCGCATTTATTAGCGGGGTACATAGTTTTGGAGGGTCAATGAGTCTTCGTCTTCACTTTTCAAAAATCCTCACTACATTTGCTCTGTGTGAGTTTCTTGAGTACTTTCTTCCTCTTGCTTCCTTAGAGTTCTTTCTTCTTCCTTACTAGAATGTCAGGTACTTCTAGTTCTGAGAGTCTTTCCTTTTTTTTTTCTTCTTCGTCTGGCTTTGAATGGGTCGGCAAAAGGAGGTTCGACCTGGAGGCGGATAGACGTCTCGTCATAGAGCTGGATTTGACGATGTCATTAGCTCATGTCGAAATGAGCCTGGCGTAGAGTCGAAATCGAGGCTACTATCTAGCGTTGAAATGAGTCTGGCACGGTCGGAATTAGCTCATGTCGAAATGAGTCTAGCACGGAGCTGGAATGGAGGATATCAGCTTATGTCGAAATGAGCCTAGGACGAAGTCGGGATGGATGATATTAGCTCATGTTGACATGAACCTAGCACGAAGCCGGAATGGTTGAGAATAGCCCATGTCAAAATGAGCCTAGTATAGAGCCGGACTTGATGATGTTAATATTGGAAGCAACACGAAGTTGGCGTGGCATTGAATGGAGGACTCGGCACGGAGCTAGATGCTTGGATGTTGACATGGAGCTTGTTAGATTGGACTTGGCATGGAGGTTTTGGCATAGAGCCTGTTAAATGTCCTCAGCATGGAGGCGATAGGAAGATCTCGACATAGAAGTCGATGGTTTTCGACATAGAGCCGGATTGAGGATCCTGGTATATGGCTGGTTTGAAGGTACTCGACCTGGAGCCAACTGAAAGATCTAGAGCTAGTTCAGATGATCCTAGATTTTGGATTTGCTGGCCCCCGACTTCGACCTCACTCCCCACTTTGTGACAATAGAAGTCATAGATAGGAAACTTGTGTCCCTTCTTGACTTAGGGTTGAAATGAAAAATGTGGCATGAAACCAAATTGACTATCTCGAAGAAAAACCGACTTGGGGGTCTACATGACTAAGTTGGCACGGGACCAAAATGACCATGACAAACTGAAAAAGTTGGTACTGAGTCACAAATGCCTAAGTTAGGACCTAAATGACTATCTTAGAGACAAACCGACTCGAGGTCGAAGTAATAGTGTTGGCATGGAGACTCGACACGAAGTCGGCAGAGAGACTCGACACAAAGTCGGCAGAGAGACTCGACACGAAGTCGGTAGAGAGACTCGACACGGAGTCGACATGGAGACTCAACACGAAGTCAACAGAGAGACTTGACATGGAGTCGACATGGAGACTCAACACGAAGTCGATAGAGAGACTCGACACGGAGTCGACAAAGAGACTCAACACAGAGTCAATAGAGAGACTCGATATGGAGTCAGTAGAGAGACTCAATATAGATTCAGCCCAAGACGGAGTGGGCAAAGGACTTAACATAGAGTCGGTATAAGCCTTGACATGGTGTTGGAATGCGAGAATCGATATTAGCCTTACAGGAATAATCATGGGATGGCGTGCGTGCATGATGTATGTATGTATTTATGCATGTATGCAAAACTAATTGAGATTTTTATTTTGTAGGGGGATGGACATTTGGATGCTTGGAATGCATGTCATATGTGCGGATTACGGGATGCGTGAATGCTTGAAATGCATGTGGGTTGCATGGATGTTTGACGTGGAATGTTGGATGCATGGCCGTATGGATGTATGGAGGTTTGCCATGGATGGCTAGATGCATGGATGCTTGATGTAAATGGTTGGATACATGGTTGTATAGATGTGTGGAGGTTTGTCGAGGGTTGTTGGATGCATGGATTGCGAGGTGTAGGTAATGGAAAGATGTGGAGTTGGATGGGGTACAAGGGGTGTGCATTTAGCAGGGACAAGTCTTTATTTCGCTACAGTTTGCTATCCCAAGACTCGTGGTGTAGCCAGTTGAGCTTCTTTCGTTCCAGCTTTGGTGTTGGAGACATCCCGGATGTTGTTACCTTATTATTGCTCATGGGTTGAGACTAGTCAAAGGCTTACTGCTTTGAGTGATCTTTAACTTTTCCATCTTAACTGTAATTCTCCTTTTGTTTATTTTGTTTTTGGCTTATGGAGGAATGGAGAAGATGGTGTTTATGTTGTTCTTGCGGAAGGGTTTACGGGGAGGGGTGACAGTGCTATCCTCATGTATGCAATTTTTAAAGAGTCCATCATCTAGCGCCTTTAAGGATAATTTGGGTGTCTCTATGGCTGGACTGCTTCTAGCTGGCTTTTCTTAAGGGGTCGCTTCTACTCCCTATGTTGGTGGCTTGCCCCCCCAGTATTGCATTTTTGCTTAGACTGTCCTTTTCAATTTTTCAGTCTCAGTGAACTTTGATTTTATTTTTTTGGACTCTAACTTTTGCCTAGGTTGTTATTTTGAGGTTTCAACCTAGTGAGCCGCTTTCTCTTTTCCCTTTTTTTTTACATTGACTTTTGCCTAGACCGTTTCTTTTGAGTTTTCAGTCTAGCGAGTCACTTTTTCCTTTTTCTCTTTTTTTAATTCCCTTTTTCCTTGGGGGCATTAAGTCAATGGGAGTTTTAAGCATAGTAAAGTTTGATGTGGTAGACCATCTTTCCTTCTCGGTTTGGGGGTCAAGTAGCCAGGCTAGATGCTTGAGGTTTTATAGATTACCCTTTTTATCCTCGCCAGTTTGATTAATGGAATAGTCAAAATTTGAACATGAGATATTAGCATCAGGGATGATTTTTTTTTATTATTGGTATTTTTGACTTGGTTTAAGCGTGGGAAGAGAAAAGGAATCATGGAGAGTCAAAGTATATTTCATTAATTATTCGAAGAAAGAGCATTACAGTTAATTTGAACAAGGATTGAAGACTACAAAATAGGAGGCTTTTCTTAGGATGCAGCCTAATTAGAACTCGGCTTCACAGTTTTTTTTTCTTTTTTTTTACAAGTCCTAGCCGATTCATGGAGCCAATAGTTGGGGATTCGAAGTTGCAGTCAGGTTCGTTCCTTCCTCTTCCTCGCTATCGTAGGATTCATTGGTATGGGAGGTTGCCGCCTCTAGCCTAATCCTCCCTTTCTTTATCCCTACTTCCACTCTTTCTCCGATGAGGAGTAAATTCGCAAAATTTGACGACACGTTCCCTACCATTTTCTCGTAGAATGGTGGGTGGAGTGTGTCGATAAACACTGTTACCATTTCTTTGTCCAATAGAGGAGGTTGGATGTAGGCGGCTAGCTCCCTCCAACATTGAGCATATTCCTTAAAGGTTTCATTTTCTCCCTTGGCCATGTTTTACAATTGAGAGCGGTCTAGGGCCATATCCATATTATACTTGTATTGGTTAAGGAAGCCTTTTGCCAAGCTTCTCTAGGTTGGGATATGTTCATGGCTTAATCCTGGGTACCACTTGAGAGTTGCTCCCCGTGAGGCTTTCTTGGAAGAAGTGGATTAGCGGAATGCCGTCATGGATGTGCGAGGTCATCTTCCTACAGTACATGGTGAGGTGACTCCTAGGGCAGGAGGTTCCCCTATACTTGTCAAATGTTGACAGCTCGAAATTAGGAGGAGTGGCGATGTCGGGAAATAAGAGTTTTACCTTTCGAGTGAACCAAGAGTCTTCACCAGGGTGGGTATGGGGTGGAACGATTGTTTGGGCCCCACTATTTTCACAATAAAGACCTTGATGCGAGGCTTGGTTTAAGGTGACATGATGGGGGGTGGCTTGAGGTTGCTTCAATGCCTTGTGGTTTGACATTGACTCCAACATTTCCAGGATTTGGCCCATTTGCGCCTTTAATTGACCAACATCATTTTTAGCGCTTCTTATTGTTTTGCTAGATCCCTTATAGCTGTCTCCATCTGTTTTGCCTTGGGAATCGCTCTGTAACGGTTTTTTGGAACTTGATCTCTGCCTTGGTATTCATCTTTCAATCCCGGACGCCAACGGATAGTCTAGTGGTTCCCCCATCTCATGGACACCAGCGGATAGCACATGAGTCCTTTCAAATCATTCAATCTTGGACGCCTAATGGATAGTCCAATGATCCTTTCAATCCTAGACCCCAATGGATAGTCGAGTGATTCCTCTAACCTTGGACGCCTAATGGATAGTCCAATGATCCTTTCAATCTTGGACCCTAGTGGATAGTCCAGTGATTCCTCTAACCTTGTACGCCTAATGGATAGTCCAATGATCCTTTCAATCCTAGACCCTAGTGGATAGTCTAGTGATTCCTCTAGCCTTGGATGCCTAATGGATAGTCCAATGATCCTTTCAATCTTGGACCCTAGTGGATAGTCCAGTGATCCTTCCAACTATGGGCCCCAACGGATAGCCCATAGATCCTTTCAAATCTTTGGACGCCTATCGGATAGTCCAATGACCTTTCAGTCCTGGACCCCAATGGATAGTCCAGTGATTCCTCCATCTCATGGGCCCTAACAGATAACCCATAGATCCTTTCAAATTTTTGGACGCCTTATCGGATAGTCAATGACCTTTCAATCCTAGACCCTAATGGATAGTCTAGTGATTCCTCCATCTCATGGGCCCCAGCAGATAGCCCATAGATCCTTTCAAATCTTTGGACGCCTATCAAATAGTCTAATGACCTTTTTATCCTAGACCCTAGTGGATAGTTCAGTGATTCTTCCATCTCATGGGTCCTAGCGGATAGCCCATTGATCCTTTCAAATCTTTGGACGCCTATCGGATAGTCCAATGACCTTTCAATCTTGGATGCCAATGGTTAGTCTAGTGTCTCTTTCAACTTGGGCCACAATGGACAGCCCATTAGCTCAATCAACCCTGGACACCAATGGATAGTCTAGTGTCTCCTTCAACTTTGGACCCAATGGAAAGTTCATCGACTCAATCAACCTTGGACACCAATGGGAAGTCTAGTGACCTTCCTAACTTTGGAACCCTAATGGAAAGCCCACAGACCAATATCAAACTTGGACATTGATAAGAGCGTTTTTAGTCGTATTCCGTTTATCAAATAAACTAAAGCTAACTATAGCATAGTCAACCCTAGGTCAAATTTTCTCAAGGACACAATGTGCTCAATTGTGATTTTATGTGGAAACTGAAGTAAAACTGAAACTCTTGAGTGTAGAGTGTCAACTCGCTCTCGGTAGAGACTAGTCCGATATGGACTCGGCAAAGCCTTATCCAACACGGTCTCAACTAAGTACAACAGACGCTATAGAGTCGGACTGACTCTGTCTCAGACTAAAAGCATCAAAACAGAGGGATTTAGATGCGAGTAAGGTAAAATGCAATTAAACTAAATTGCAAATGCAGCTAAACTAACTACTCTACTACTACTGCTACTATTGTGTTCATGTTTTAGTCTAACAATCAAGTCCTTTTGGTTCATTCACTCAGTCCACAATCCTCATCAACCTTTAATGTTCTTATGACGATCGCCAAACATTCGTCCATTGTCATACCGAGGATTTACGCAATCGCTATCTCATCAGTTGGCAGGGATTAAGTCTAGAGTTGATTTTAGGTTCTCAATTAGGTTCTCAATTAGGTTCTCTAGTTGATTACCTACTGAATTAGTTAAACCAGTTCCGATCGGCTTAGCTTAACATTATTCACGTTACCTTGTGCAATCGCGACGCAGCAAGTGAATTAGATTTTAGGAATGCAATAGAGATCAGAAATCAAAGAACACTTATATTATTGGAAACGAAATACAAACACAGGGCTTGGATTCGATGACTCCATCTTCCATGATGATCACCATGGTCGACGGCGATGGTTCACCTCCACTAGCTAGGACGCTAAGATCAAGTCCACCAGAGTGCGTTAGTAGTCCAATCAATCCCCTTTGGCAACCTTCGGCTTCTCAGTCCCTAACCTGCACTTCCTCAATCGAGAGGAACGCCATTGACAGCACCGTGCACCACCGTAAGTGTAGGAGATGAGAGTGCGAGAATGGAAACAATGGCAGCGGGAAAATATGAATTCCAAGGACCCCTAAAAAGTACACAGCTCCTCCTATATATACACGAGCTATGACCTACTACTCCTAACGATTCTTAACAGATTTACAACTGAAATGCCTATTCTACCCTTGCGTAACTTGCGCTGCAAGTTTCTCTAGGAGTGAGGTGGTGGCGAGCTGGAGTTGAGGTGGCAACTGAGCTGGAGTTAAGGTGGCCTTTGAGCTGGATAACTGATGTGGATAGTGCCATTGGGCCACTCCTTATTGGGTTGCACCTACTTGGGCTACTGGGCCGTGAAGCCTGGCCTGGCCGAGATGGAGTCGATCTGGCCGGGATGACTTCGTCTCACCTGAGCCTTCTTAAGATGGGTCGAGATCGTCTCGACTGGACCTCTTGTGATGGGCTGAGATAATCTCGGCTGAACCTGTAAGAAAAGAAGAACAAGTTTTTTATTAGCTAAGATCCTCGAATTAGCACAGATTTGTATTTTCTCTATTTTTAGGTTCATAATATGAATCTTAGCTAATACTCAATTCTTAGGCACCGAATGATCTCTAAAACACTCATCTTAGGGCCCTGTAAGGTGTATAAAATGTGACTTATCAAACCCCCACACTTACACTTTTGCACTCCTGAGCAAAATAAGAGTTCAAACACAAGGGAGATTTTCCAAAGAGAAAAGAATTTTTCAACAAATTTCTCAATCTTTAGAGAAGACAGAGTCAGCATTCCTTCACCCCAAGAGTTCAGATGTTCAAGCAATCTGTGAAAACTACTCTTCCCACACCTAAGGAAATTAAATGACCTACAACCATCAAAGGATGACCGATAGTGACAGAGTTCTCTCTTAGGAAGATATTCTCTCAGACTCTCAAGTGTTTGGGTTTGTATATACACTCAACATCTTGTGTAACTGGTATTACCAAACCTTGACTGGTCTCTCCTTCCACACCTTCAAAAACACATGCAGTCATGATCAAAAAGGCTTTATTTTCGGCTTGTATCGTGGCCTGGGTCAAAAGGTGGGGTACGGGATGGGTAAGTGAGCTTTCCAACCACAAGGAAGAGAGGAGCAATGGGGAGTAGTCTCACCAGCATGGAGAGTATCCCTCAAGGTACTGTAAGTCCACTTCGAACCCGTTCCAGCGCACTTCCTTTCTTTCCCCTTTTTCTACTTTTCTTTTTTTCTTTTTCTCACTTCTTCTTTTGTAGCTTTGTGTTGTGTTTACGACTCGTGACTTTTGGCTGCTTCTTTTATTTTTCTTTATTTTCCTGTACTTATTTCTTTCTTTCTTTTCTTTCTCGACCCTTTTTGAATACACTACTCTTGCTTCATCCCCTGGTGTCTCCCCCCCCCCCCCATACTTGATCGTGACCTACTCCCAAAACAATTCCAAAGCTCCTCTATCCCCTAAGGTTGAGGTCAATCATGGTTTTTCCGACTTTGGCTTGTAATGAGTTGTCAAGAAAGAATGGTCATTCAGGCTCAAAGAGGGTGAACAATGGATGAATTTTACAGGGCAAGTCCATTTGGCTCAAGGCTTATTGGAAACGGGGCCTAGATCATCTCATTCTTGCATGTGAAACCAGATATATCCAGAGAGTCAAGGCAAAATCTAGAATACACGGTTAGCATGGATACAAAAATCACACAAGAAAGAGATAATGGCAAGATGCAAAGCCATCTATATGTACATAGGCTCAAAAATTCTCACTGGTTAATTGCTTTGTCACTAATGGTCTATCTTTTCTGTTTTTCAATCACCTATTGCCTAAGGATGCAAGAATTTCATTCCTTGTCAAACTTGAAAAATCTGTCTTCCAAGACTCTGAATTGGTTCCTACTGTACTATCCCAACTTAAGGAAATCATCTCAAATTCTCTTTTTCAAAACATTTTCTCAACAATCCAAGAATTCTGTTAGGAGGAAAACAAGAAATTGAAATTGACCTGGGCCGAGACAATTCAGTCTGAATCCGTCCGAGATGGAGTCGGAGTTGGTATGGACTCGGCTCAGACCGCCTTTATTTAAAACAATGGGAAATGGAATTGAAATGGGAAATGGAATTGAAAGTGGAAAAGAACATAAAGGAAGGAAAGGAAACAAAACTAAAACTAACCAAACACAAGAGATGATAACAGCAAAAATAACAAACAAAAACAAAAACAGAAATTAAACATGAAAGGGCTAGTATGGACTCCATCCTTCCCCCCACACTTGAATTTTGCATTGTCCACAATGCATGCCAGGAATATCGAGGGGTTATGAGGTTCGGCTCAAGAGGCTCCATGGAAGGATTCAGCTTCAAGGATAGTGAGTGTAGTGAAGTGGCATTAGCTGATCTCAACGTCAATTGGTCGACTTGGTCTGGCTACGGCACTTGATAGGCCGAGTCGGTCTCGGTCTTATTGCCAACTCATAATGTCCGAATTGGACTCGACATTGGTGTTCTTTCTGGAGATGCCTTCGGCCCATGGTTTTATTTATTTCTTATTATTATTATTAGTTTTTTTTTTCAGAAAATAGAACGACAAATTTCTTTCTCAAGGTGGAAAGAGTGTGCAAAATCTTATGTCTAGCATTTTCGCTCCGCTCCTATTGGTAATAGCTTGGGGAAGCCTTCTCCTCATCCATCCCGCCAGGTTCAATATGATGTCTTTTGGTGATTCCTAGAACAAAAAGCTTAACAGTGGATGTTTGACCAAGTAGCCACATGAGCTTCTTGGTTTCTTCAAAACTTGGAACGGTTCTTTCTATTGCTCAATCTGGAGCTGGTTGATCATGAATACCAAACTTGTATTGCCGACATCTTTGGTGAGATTTGGGCTTGGCTGCCGAGATCAGATTTAGCTTGTCGAGTATAGAGTCGGCTGGTTCAAAATCCTCCCGGTTGTCCATGTGTAGAGTTGGGAACCAGGCATACTCTCGACATCTATCTGGTTTTGGCATTAATCCCCAAAAACAGACTCACCTTCCCTTTCCACGCCTGAGTCGGATACAGATGGTACTCGCTTGCAGACTCTATTGTTCGAGATGGAGTCGGACTTGGCACGTGTCTCTTTGCACAAGTCGGTTTTGTCTTGTCCCGACTTTAGCTGGGCGACTTGGCCTGGATTTGGCACTTGGTTTGCCGAGTCGATCTCGGCCTTTGTCAGATCTCGGCAGTTAGGAACCGGCTTGCTCTCGGCTGACTTATCAACCATGGAATCAACATCCTCGACCCTATTAGCAAAATCAGTGTTAGCATATCCAGGATCATCAACCTTGGCATAAGCGTGCTTGGGCTCAACAATGTCGGCTTCAACACCTGCAGGATCAGCTATTTCGACCCCAATATCTTGATCTGAAATCTGTACAAGGGACTCGGCACCCAATGTCATGCCAGTAAGATTAATGGCATCATTTGTAGAATTTGCAATCTCAACCACAACAGTCGGATCAGAAATAGTTGGCACACAGTTGTCAATCTCAACCATCGCAATAGAGTCAACAGCAACAAATATGGAGTCGGCAAGGCTCGACACAGTGGTCAAATTCTCTGAATCTAGATTTCCAGAAAATCCATATTGCATTTGGACGGATTGTGGTAGCTTATTGCCATTCCACCTGGTTGTGTCACCCATATCTTCTTCATGTGGATTAGGGATGGTGTGAGACGGTCGACATCCAAATCTCTCAAAAGGTAGCTGGTTCACGGTGGTAGTTAATTCGGTGATTTGTTTTTGCAAATCCTGTAGCTCCTACAGTGTGGTGCACATATCTTCTTGGAAGTCCATATTGCTTATGGGCATGTGGTTGGTCCAATTCCTCAAGGAACTCTCCTTTTGTGGGAACTGTATGTTGTTCATGACCCTCTACTGCGGTCTAAATGGAAGTGGTGGTTCTTGCAGAATGGGACAATCATGGGTTTGATGTCTTACAGAGCCACACATACCACATTCATCTATGTTTCTTTCAAGGCTCTGATTGGCAGCAGCAGCTATCCCATTCATTCCTTTGAATGTCGGGGCTCCCTTATTATCAACGTGGTGATTGTTACCTACAAAGTCATGTAACTCAGGCAACACAGTTGTTAGCTCAAACGGATAATGTTCATATGACTGGGCTCGTTCCCATTCGGGATATTGAGGACACCATGGTTGATACGTCATGGAATCAACGAGCAGTTTTATTCCCTTCTCTATTGGAGCTAGGAGCAGAATCAGCAAGATTAGAAGAGTCAGGAAAATACTACTATCAGAATGCACAAGTGTTATTAACGGGACTAAAAATTAGAAAAGAAGAAGAAAAGATAACAAAATCAGAAAAAATAGAAAGATAACTGAATTAAATCAGCAAAGCATCAGAAGAAGAATAAAATATAAAATATAAGAATAGAAAAATCAGAATCAAAAACAGAATGTTATTAAAGAAAATTGGTGCATGAAAAGAAAGAAAGAAAATCAGATAGAGAAATTGTAGGATCAAATATGCAAAAAAATCAAAATCAGTTAAGTAGAGGAAGTTAGAGTCAATTATGCAAATTAGGAAATAGAAAACAAGTAGCCATCAGAAAACAAAATCAATCATGTAGAAAAATTAGAGTTAGTGTTATGGCTAAAGGAACAGAAAGTTAGTAATTATCAAAATTGCAAGTCAAAATACAGTAAGGAAAATGATTATTGTGCTACAACTGTTTTTGTTTTTTTTTTTTTGGCAGTGAAACTCACGCAATAACCAACACATACTCAGCATGCTATTTTATTATGGGATCCAAATCAAAATAGACAGACCTTAAAAATGACTCTATGACTCGACTAACACAGCAAACTACAGACTCGGGATTCAACTATTACTCAGGTTTTGGCACATAAAGACACAAAAGAACTTGTGTCCCCGGCAACGGAACCAATTTGATAAGAGCGTTTTTAGTCATATTCTGTTTATCAAATAAACTAAAGCTGACTATAGCATAGTCAATCCTAGGTCAAATTTTCTCAAGGACATAGTGTGCTCAATTGTGATTTTATGTGGAAACTGAAGTAAAACTGAGACTCTTGAGTGTAGAGTACCGACTCGCTCTCGGCAGAGACTGGTCCGATATGGACTCGGCAAAGCCTTATCTGACACGGTCTCGACTAAGTGCAACAGACGCTGCAGAGTCGATCTGACTCTGTCTTAGACTGAAAGTAGGAAACAGGGGGATTTGGATGCGAGTAAGGTAAAATGCAATTAAACTAAATTGTGAATGTAGCTAAACTAACTACTCTACTACTACTACTACTACTGTGTTCATGTTTTAGTCCAACAATCAAGTCCTGGTTCATTCACTCAGTCCACAATCCTCATCAACCTTTAATGTTCTTATGACGATCGCCAAACATTTGTTCATTGCCATACTGAGGATTTACGCAATCGCTACCTCATCAGTTGGCAGGGATAAGTCTAGAGTTGATTTTAGGTTCTCTAGTTGATTACCTACTGAATTAGTTAAACTAGTTCCGATCGGCTTATCTTAACATTGTTCATGTTACCTTGAGCAATCGCGACGCAACAAGTGAATGAGATTTTAGGAATGCAACAGAGATCATAAATCAGAAAACACTTATATTATTGGAAACAAAATACAAACACAGGACTTGGATTCGATGACTCCATCTTCCATGATGATCGCCATGGTCGAAGGCGATGGTTCACCTCCGCTAGCTAGGACGTTGAGGATCAAGTCCACCAGAGTGCGTTGGTAATCCAATCGGTCCCCTCTGGTAACCTTCGACTTCTTAGTCCCTAACTTGCACTTCCTTAATCGAGAGAAATGCCATTGGCAACACCGTGCACCACCGTGAGTGTAGGAGATGAGAGCGCGAGAATGGAAACAATGGGAGCGGGAAAATATGAATTCCAAGGACCCTTAAAAAGTACACAGCTCCTCCTATATATACACGAGCTATGACCTACTACTCCTAACGATTCTTAACAGAATTACAATTGAATTGCCTATTCTACCCTTGCGTAACTTGCGTTGCAAGTTTCTCTAGGAGTGACGTGGCAGCTGAGTTGGAGTTGAGGTGGCCTCTAAGCTGGATAACTGACGTGGATAGCGTCATTGGGCCACTCCTTATTGGGTTGCACCTACTTGGGCTACTGGGACGTGAAGCCTGGCCTGGCCGAGATGGAGTAGGGTCTGGCTGGGATGACTTCGTCTCAACTGAGTCTTCTTAAGATGGGCCGAGATCGTCGCGGCTAGACCTCTTGTGATGGGCTGAGATCATCTCGGCTGAACCTGCAAGAAAAGAAGAACAAGTCTTTTATTAGCTAAGACCCTCGAATTAGCACATATTTGTATTTTCTCTATTTTTAGGTTCATAATATGAATCTTAGCTAATACTCAATTCTTAGGCACCAAATGATCTCTAAAACACTCATCTTAGGGCCCTGTAAGGTGTATAAAATGTGACTCATCAGACATCCAACAGCAAGTCCAGCGACTTTCCCAACTTTGGGCCCCCAATAGAAAGCCTGTAGAGCAATATCAAACCTGGACATCCAACAACAAGTCCAACGACTTTCCCAACTTCAGGCCCCCCAATGGAAAGCCCGTAAAACTAATAAAACCTGGACCCCTGACGGTTAGTCCAACAACTCTTCCAAACTTCGGACCCCCAACAGCTGGCCACTGGCCCAAGCAACCTTAGACCCTAGTAGACAGTTCAGTGACTCCCTAACATTTATGGACACCTAACGGATAGTTCATGGACCAATCACTCCTAGACCCCCAGTAGACAATCCAGCAAACCCAATCAACCTTGGGTGCATATTGGATAGCCCATTGACCAAACAATCCTAGACACCTATAGGACAGTTCAGTAGTCAACCTTATGGCAGCCCATAGGTCTAACCCAACTATCAACCCCAGCATTAATCTTCAATGGACAACCTAATGATCAATCATCCCATAGGCTCCAACCCAAACCCACAAATCCATAGCAGATCCCAAAACATGCCTCTTTGAGTCTTTATTTATGTTCTTCCGGGAAGACTCACACTATCTCCCCTAGATGAACACAAATAAAGGGGGGGGGGGGGGCAACTATGGGATTCGAAATTTGTCCAGGACTAAGTCTATACCAAGCCTCCACGAGACCCACCATGACCCGCGTCAAAGAGGAGAAAATCATGGGATTATGGAGGTTGAGAAAATCATAGGATGTGGATCCCCATATCAAGGAGAGAATCATGAGATAGTGGATCCCCACATTAAGGAGAGAATCATGGGATGGTGGATCCCCATAGCAAGAAGAAAATCATGGGATTATGGAGGCTACCGAAACCTATAAAAGGCCTCATGACGAAGAGAGAAGGGGCCAGAAAATTGGGAGCAGAAATTGAGAGAAGGAAAAGAGAGAAATTTTTAAGTGGAGACTCTAAGAAAAAGCATGGAGATCCTAAAGAGAACTGAAGGAAAGACTGAAGCTTTGAGAAAGGAACGAGAAGTGGAAGCTAACGACATTACGAAGGAAGCTACGCCAAGGTACTAGGTCGAGATAGAGGAAAGGAAGGAAGTACCGGGTTAAAGCCAGAAAATAGTAAACTCCTCTAATATCAAGTTAATAAATTACCGCATGAACATTCCCTTAGGATGAAGCCTTAGGAAACCCTTCCCTCTCCTTAAATAAATCCGAAATCAAATCGCCAACCTATTCGCCCTTCTCCCCGTGCTGGGGTTGAATCCCTCTCGGTCCCCTGGCCGAGAGCGAAACGACCCTACTTCTGAGCGGAAACCAATCCAATCTACCCTCTCCTCACACTGCTTTTGCCAAGCCGGGTAGACCCCAGCATTACTTGTAGGGGTGAGGAAACCCCCTTGAGAACCCCTTGTTTTAGCTACTACAATAGTGTATTCCATTGCTCCTCTTTCTTGTAAGGTAGTCACTACTTGAGACATAGAAGATGATTTTTTTTACCAACAGCTACATAAACACATATTACATTTTGCCCTTATTGATTGAGAATCATATCTATGGCTATTATTGTCCCATTGAAATCTTCCACGGTAGGGTCGAGTCTATATCAGCGCCGTATGGTGACCCACTATTTCAAACCTACCTCTCCCAATGCCGAGTCCGTCTCGGTCTCAATAAGGCTAAGCTGGTATCAGCCAGCTTTTCTTTTGCCTAAACCCTTACCAGCCAGAACTACGTTGACTTTGACTCCTCTAAAGCCGAGGTATGTAGGCACAAGAGGTACACTCCTATCAAGTCTTAAACCCCCCAAACCCTAAAACACCCTACCTGAACATCATCCCTCTCGTGGCCCATACCGAAAAGACATGACCCAAACACAAGCACCATCCTTATTCCCTCATAGCTAGCCAACGGTAATTATCAAGTGATAGGCGTGCTAGGGCACCCTATGTCCCCAGCGCGTAACCAACTCCCAAACCTGCATCTCTGATTCCAAAGACCAGCCTTTCCCCCATAAGTTTCCCGGGTATTCCTTGAGAAAAACGTTGGTGGCGACTCCATGTGGCTGAATTGGTCTCGACCATCTGATGGCTGGAGCGATTTCGACCCACCTAACCTAGCATCCCAATTTAGGTTGTGACAACATATTCATATATTTATAATTTATACTTATAAATATTAGAATGACTAAAAGAAAATAGAATGAAAATTAAAAAAAGGTATATTAAATTTTAAAATATTAAAATCATATATTGACATTGAAAGAAACTTTAGTAGAATGATTCAAAAAATATAATGAAAATTGAAAAAAAAATATTTACATTTATTTTATTAGAAAAAATAATAGAATGAAAACTTAAAAAAACATTTAAATTTATTTTATTAGAAAAAATAAGAGAATGAAAATTAAAAAAATAGATTTATAATTTATTAGAGAATCATGTTGAAATTGTAGGAAAAAAGATATATATATATATACATACATATATATATATATATATATATATATATATATATATATATATATATATATATATATATATATATATATATTATGATATTAATAATTATTTATTAAATATAAAAAGATATATACATTTGGTAAAAAAAGGAGGGTAAAGGATCCGTATAGAAAAAAGACACAGATATATTTACACAATATTATATTATTAAATTTATTAAAATATAAAAAGATTGATACATATTATGAATACGACATAGATATCTAGGACTAGGAGTCCTTGGCCAGCATTTCTAAGACAGTAAGACTTCTCCTTTACATAAAGGGATATAGTCTAACTTTAATGTTAAAATTACATAATAATTAAAAATTTTAAATAACAACTAAGAAAAACACATCCAAGCATCCAATTGTATGACAATGTCACCAATAGTATTAGTATAAAAAAGGGAGATACAGACAGCGTATGTATTGTCAATGGTATAGCCTTAAAGGCATATAGCTCTCTGAGTGTGAACACATTAAGTCACTACCTAATTGATTCCCTTAATAGGAGGTTCTTAGTTCTCTCAAGTAACTTTACTAAAAGACAAAATTCACAATTTCAAAGCAAAATATCAATTGACGAAGCGAAAAGTCAAAAATGAAAACTAACGGTTGAAAGAGTTTACATACTGAGTGATTTTCCGAATTGGGGGAGTCCGGAGAGATTATGACAGAGAATTTACTAGAATCGGAGCAGAACAGCGTGCTGAATTGTTGATAGAAATTTCACCCTTTCTTGCGTCCAAGTTCTTGCCATATATTGGTGTGGATTTGTCTTTCACTCTGTGTTTCTGACTTTTTTTTTTTATTTATAGAGAAATTCAGAAGGAGAAGAATCATACATCTGTTGTACAAGAACAAATTGTATCCAAAAATCCAACTCGTATCCCAAAATCACCTTCTACCGTATCTATAACTATCTGTAGTGTATTTGTAATGTATATGAGATTTTTTTAACCAAATAATATTGGATATTATTGGGATATGTATCATCCCATATCAACCCATATCGGATACGTATATGATATTACTATGGGAGCAAAAGTGTCGTATTGGTGCATTATACCTTACGAGACAAAAAAAATTTCATAGGATCATGAGAGTCAGGACTTAAATTTTAAAAAAAATTGATATATTTTTATGTAACCATCGTGTATAATTTTTTTTTTATATATATAGAACATATACATTATAATAGTTAGGGATAAACATGGGTCTAGGTCAATGATGACTCGCTTTTTAGTTATCTTTCATGTATCAAATAAAACTAAAGTTAACTATAGTATAGTCAATTCTAGGTTGAAGTCTCTCAAGAATACAGTGTGTTCAATTATGACTTAGTTTAGAGAATAAGTTAATGCAAAAAATGCTAAGTGTAGAATGTCATCTTCCTCTTGACAAAGACTAATCCAACACGGTTTCGGCAGAGACGGATCCGACACGGTCTCGGCTAAGTGCAGACTCGGATGCAATAGAGTCGGACTGGACTCAATTTCCAGACGGACGCGACGGAGTTGGACTAGACTCGATCTCGGACTGAAATGCAGAAAAATAGGGGGGGTTTTGGTTGTAGAGAAAATAAAGGCAAGAATTAAACTAAGTACGAAAATAAATGCAATCTAAACTAGACTACTGTTACTGTTACTTGTATTCATATTAAGTCCCAATAAACAAGTTGGTTCCATGTCTTTCACCCGAGACTACGTCTCCAAATCAACCTGAGATTCTTATGACGATCGTCAAGCATTCTTCCATTGCCATACCAAGGATTTATACAATCACTACATCATCAGTTGGTAAGGATTAAGCTCGAAGTTGATTTTAGATTCTTTAATCAGTTACCTACTCAAGTTGTTAAACTAGTCCCGATCGGCCTAATCTAACGTTGGTCTACTCAACAATGTGTAACCGCGACACAGCATGCAGATTAAAATGCAGGATTCATAATCAAGAGATAAGCAATAGAAACTACTTGTATTATCAAAAACAAAGTGCAATTACAGGGTGTGAATTCAATGGTTCCATCTTCCACAACAATCGCCATGAAAGAGCAGCGATGGTTCACCGTCAATAGTCAAGATGCTAAGGATCGGGTCCATCAGAGTACGTTGGCTAACCAATCGGTCTCGTCTGACAACCTTTGGCTTCCCAGTTCTTGACCTGCACCTCCTCGATCGAGAGAGACGTCGCTAAGCACCATGCACCATCGTGTTTATTGGTCGGTCGTAAGAGTGAGAGAATGGAATGTAATGAATATGGAATTAGGTCTGAATTCCAACACCCTTAAGACATGCACGAGGATCTTATATATACAAGAGATGGATTCCTTGTGACGCATAGTAACCTTAAATAACTTCCTTAACAGAATTACAGACTTTGAATTGTCTATTCTACCCCTCTAATGATCTTCCTTGCGCCGCAAGCTTCTTCTAGGAGTAACGTGGCAGCTAAGCTTGATGAGTGTGCCTAGGGCAAGTTGACCTGATTGGGCCACTACACTTGGGCCGCTTTGCTCCTTTAGGCTGTTGGATTGTAGAGTTGGCCAATTTGGGAGGGAGTCGGTCTAGTTGGGACAGCTTCTCCTGGGCCAAGACTCTACTTGGTGGGCTGAGATCTCCTTTGCTTGGCTTGCAAAAACAAATCCAATCTTTTATTAGCTAAAATTCTCAAATTAGCATAGATTTATATTTTCCCTAATTCTAGGTCCATAATCTGAATCTTAGCTAAGATGTGATTCTTAAGTACCAAATAATCTCAAAAGTACCCATCTTAAGTCCTTGTGAGGTGTATAAAAGATAACTTATCAGACCCCCACACTTATACTTTTGCACTCCTGGGTAAAATCAGATTTAATCATCAAGGGAGTTTTCAAAAAGAGAATATGAATTTTTCAAATGAATTTCTTAGACTCAATAAAACAAAGTCGACACACATTCATCCCAAGATCAAGATGTTCAAGCAATCTAGGAAAATTACTTATTCCACATCCAAGGCGAATAAGAAGTGATCGAGCTCTCTCAAAAAATATCCTCTCAGTTTCTCAAGTGTTTGGGCTTGTATGTACACTCAAACATCTCATGTAACCGGCATTACCAGATCTTGACTAGCCTCTCCTCCTACACCTTCAAAAACACATACAGTGATGATCACTAGGACTTTCTTTTTAGCTTGTAACATGGCCAGAGTTAAAGGTAGGATATAGGACGGTGAAGTGAGTTTGCTAACCATAGGGAGAGGAGGAGCAATGGGGAATGAGTTTGCAAGCATGGAGGGTATCCCCTAGGACCTGCGATTCTTTTTTACTCTTGTTTGTGTCCCGGGTGTCTCCCACACACTTGAACGAGACCCACTCCCAAAACAATTCCAAAGCTCGTCTAACCCCTACGGCTAAGGTTGGACATGGTTTTCCGGCTTTTGCTTGTAATGAGTTGTCATATCAGAAAAATTGGTTATTCAGGCTCAAAGAGGGTAACTAAGGGATTTATTTTTGCAAGGTAGGTCTATTTTGCTCTTGGGTTTGTTAGAAAAATGGCCTAGATCATATCATTTCTGCATGTGAAACTAGATGTATTCAGAGAGTCAAGGCAAAATCTAGAGTACACAGTATCATGGATGCAAACATCACACAAGAAAGGAGAGAATGGCAAGATGCAAAGCCATTTATATATATAAGGCTCAAAAATTCTCACACGGATAATTGCTTTGCCACTAATGGTTTATCTTTTTCAGTTTTTCAATCACTTATGCCTAAGGATGCAGAAATTTCACTCCTTGTCAAGTTTGAAAAATCTTTCCTCCAGGGTTATGCACTGCCTCTTACTGTTTCATCCATTCCCAAAGAAATTCATTCAAATTCTTTTTCAAAGCAATTTTTCCAACAATCAGGAATCAAAATTCAGTTAAGGGAAAAACAAAGCGAAATCAAAACAAAAATTGAATGAGAACCGAAGTCAGTCCGGATTCGGCTGGGATAGAACCAGAGTCGGCATAGACTCGACTAACAGTTTTATTTTGAAAATAAAAGAAAATAAAACTTAGAAAAAAATGAAAGTAAGACACAATTGAAGCATAAACTAAATTGAAGACAGAAAAACAAAATATAAACAATAGATTGGAACCGATATAGAGTCTGATCAAAGCAAATTATAACAGAATTGAGCAAGCCTTGGATGGCTACACCCTTCCCCCCACACTTGAATGATGCGTTGTCCTCAATGCATGACATGAATACAGAGGGGCTCTTGAGGCTTGCTCAGGGTGTGTCATCTAGCGGGGCTAGTTCCATTGGTGAAATGTTTTGCATCTCGTCCATTATTGAGACTGGACCTTCATGGAATAGTTTGATTTGATGTCCATTGACCTGGAAGGGGTTGTTTGTGTTTTCATCTTTCAATTCCATTGCATCATAGGGAAAAACATTAGTGATAACAAATGGTCCATCCCATCTAGAACGGAGCTTACCTACAATGAGCTTTAAGCGTGAATTAAACAGAAGCACTTTCTGGTCGACTCAGAACTCCTTCCTCAGGATCTGTTGATCATGAAATTGCTTGACCTTCTACTTATAGATCTGGGAGTTCTCATAGGCTTCCAAGCAAAGTTCGTCCATTTCTTGTAGCTAGAGCTTCCTTTGTTGGTCGTAGGCCAGGTTGCATTGCTTGATAGCTCAGTAAGCATGATGTTCTATTTCAACCAGGAGATGATAGGCTTTACCAAAGACAATCCGGTAGGGAGACATCCCCAGCATAGTCTGGTACGTAGTTCTATGCGCCCATAGAGCGTGCTCAAGGAGTGAACTCTAGTCCTTTCGGCTGGGATTGGCCATCTTTTGTAGTGTTTTCTTGATTTCCCTATTGAATACTTCAACTTGGTCGTTTGTCTTGGGGTGATAGGCTATGGCAACTCTATGCACCACCAGTTACTTATGGAGTAAGGCTGACATGGCTCTGTTGCAAAAGTGACTCCCTTGGTCACTTATGAGAGCTTTCGGTAGACCAAACTGGCAAAAGATATTGGATTTCAGAAAATCCACTACAACTTTGGCATCATTGGTCTTAGTGGCTACAGCCTCTACCTACCGTGATACGTAGTCGACGACAAGCAGAATGTATGAATATCCATTGGAGACTAGGAATGGCCCCATGAAATCAATACCCCAAACGTCAAAAACATCATAGAACAAGATGGGTTGATGGGGTATTTCATGCCTTCTACTTATGGTTATTCCTGCTTTCTGGCATTTTTCACAGGTGGAGACGAATTTATATGCGTCTCTAAAAATAGTGGGCCAATAAAACCTGCAATCAAGCACTTTCCAGGCTGTCTGAGTTGATCCATAATGACCGCCTCTAGATGCTGCATGACAAAATTGGAGGACTAAATTGATCTTGGCGTCCGGGATGCATCTGCGTATAACTTGATCATTACAAAGTCTCCAAAGGTATGGGTCATCCCATATGTAGTATTTGGCATCACTTTTAAGTTTCTCTTTGTGCAGTCGAGATGTCTTTGGTGGAAATTGAGATGCGGCAACAAAATTGTAGATGTCTGAAAACCATGGTGTGGGTGTGTTGATCTGCAGTAGTTTCTCGTCAGGGAATTCATCTCGAATCGGCATTGAGTCACTCTCCCTCTCGATCCAACTCAAGTGATCTGCTATTGAATTCTCAACACCTTTCTTGTCTTTGATCTCTATCTTGAATTCTTGGAGAAGAAGCATCCATCGAATTAGTCGCGGCTTTGCATCTGGCTTCTTCAACAAAAACCTCAAGGCAACATGGTCAGAGAAAACAATGATTTTGGAGCCAAGTAAATATGAACGGAAATTGTCCAGGCCAAACGCAATTCCCAGCAGCTCCTTTTCAGTTGTTATGTAGTTCAACTAGGTCGGGTCCATTGTTCGGGACGCATACGCAATCACATATGCTTGTTTGCCAGCTACAGCTTTCTGGCCTAAGATGGCTCCCAATGCCTAATTGGAGGCGTCACACATAAGCTCGAATGGATAGTCCCAATTGGGTGCTTGGAGGATAGGTGCAGATGTGAGTCGGTTCTTTAGCTCCTGGAATGCTTCAATACAAGGCTGGTCAAATTTAAATTCCACATCCTTTTGTAGCAGCTTGGACAGTGGTAGGGCAATTTTGCTAAAATTCTTGTTAAATCTTCTATAGAACCCTACATGCCTTAGAATGAGTGAACTTCCCGCACAGAAGCGGGGTTTGGAAGAGATGTGATGATGTCAATCTTTGATTTATCAACCTCGATGCCTCTGTTGGATACCAGGTGTCCCAACACAATTCCCTCAATCACCATGAAATGACATTTTTCGAAATTAAGCACCATATTTATGTCTATGCATTTCGTTAACACCTTGGATAGATTTTCCAGACATGCATTAAATGAATCGACGTACACCGTGAAGTCGTCCATAAAGACTTCCATGCAATCCTGTAGCAAGTCCGAGAATATGCTTGTCATGCAACGTTGAAACATACTCGGCACATTGCATAGGCTAAACGACATGCGTGTATACGCAAAGGTACCAAATGGGTAGGTGAAGGTCGTCTTGTGTTAGTCTTCCGATGCAATGTGGATTTGCATGTATCTAGAGAATCCATCTAGAGAGTAGTAATGGGATTTTCCTGCTAGTTTTTCCAGGACTTGATCTATGAAAGGCAAAGGAAAATGGTCCTTGCGAGTCGCCTGATTTAATTTTCTATAGTCGATACAAACTCGTCAGTTGTTCTAAATTCGCATAGGTACCAACTTATCATGCTGGGTTTTCATGATGATTATCCCAGAATTCTTAGGTACTACTTGCACAAGACTAACCCACTTGCATTAAGTAGTTTTATCACTTCTTTCTAGACTACATCTAGGATGGTCAAATTCAACCTTCTTTGTTGTTGCCTTATGGGTCGGGCTTCCTCCTCCATTAAAATTCTACACATGCAGATGGAAGGGTTTATGCTTGGAAGGTCAGATAGTTTCCACCCAATTGCCTTCTTATGTTGTCTTAGGACTTCCAACAGTTTCTCCTCCTCCTCCTCCTAATAGAGATTGTTAGCAATGATGATCGAAAGTTGCTGCTTAATATCCAGATAGGTGTATTTCAAATGACTCAGTAATGACTTTAGCTCTATGGTGGTGGTGGAGATGAAAAGGTATCATTAGTTAGTTTTGGATCCGATTGGCCGGCTTGATTTGAATTTGACACTAGTTATGTCGACATGATCTTGGCCTTCTGCTGTTGTGGCCGACTCATATTGGCCGGGTTAGATCCGACTCTTGGAGTTGGACTCGGTGTTCTTCTTTGTACTGAAGTCGGATCTGGCTGGAACAAGGTTCTGGACTTGATTGTCCGAAACAAGCTCGGCTTCTGCTTGCGTCTAATCTTCACTGCCCAAGTTGTTCTCGACTCTTGCATGCATAATTAAACCAGAATCGACATTTGTCTTTCTAACCGAGTCGGCTTTGGCCTTCTCTCAGACTTGGCCTCCGTTGGTCTGCTCATACTCGGTAGTGAACATTGTTGCCACTTGCACTGATAACTGCTTTTTGGTCTCGGCAACTTGGACGTCTGCATTATTTGAACACTTCGAGTCTTGATACTTGCGTACTTGGTCTAGTAAATCAAGCAATTCAGCCTCCTGACTCAAGTCAGCAAGGTCAACAATATCATCCTCGGAGTCGGAAAGATTGTGTACTTCCCATAATTCATTACAGTCGGTCTCATTTATTACAGACCCTAAGCAGTCAAATATATCAGTGTCTCCAACGAAATTTGAAATATCATCATCGTCGGTATCTAGTTAAGGTACTCCTCAACTAGTTCATCAATTAGATCTATGCCAAAGAGTGAATGGTCCTCGATGGGGTGCTTCATAGCTTCGGAAATATTAAATTGCACCAGGGTATCACCAAATTCCATTGAGAGCGTCCCGGCATGTACATCAATCTTTGTTTTGACAGTCATTAGGAACGATTGCCCCAAGATTAAGGTGGATCCCTTCCCTAATGTCTCGTCCTCTATATCCAGAACATAAAAGTCGGCTGGAAAAATCAGCTCATTAACTTGGACCAGTACATCTTTGAGAATGCCCAAGGGTTGAACAACACTTCTATTTGCCAGTTGTATTGTCATCCCAGTGGGTTCTAGATCACCAAAATTTAAGGATTTATAGATTGATGTTGGCGTGACATTAATTGAGGCTTCTAAGTCCAGCATGGCATCAACAAAGGTACAGTCGCCAAGGTGCATGGGATAGAGAAAATTCCAGGGTCTTGACACTTCTTTGGCAATGCTTGTTAGGCTCCAGCGATGAATTCTTCATTATTGGTTAACGCTGACACTATGCCTCCCAATTCCACCCCTCCTTTCATCTTCTTCCTCTTGTGCACACACAACTCCTTGAGGAATTTTGCGTACTTGGGAATCTGTTTTATAGCATCTAGGAGTGGAATGTCGATTTCTACCTTCCAGAACATCTTCAGTAGCTCTTCATCAATCTTAGGCCTCCTTGTTGACAGGGTCTGGGTTGGAATGGCAATGGGATAGACTTCTCTTGTTGAGGTACATGTGAGTCGACATCCGGTTCAAAGTTAGAATCAGTCGGTCTTGGCTCTTGTTGCGACGTTATTTGTGGTAATTCTCTATCACTTCTCAAAGTTACTTTGTTTGCATTTCCCCTCGGATTTGGAACTGTTTGTAAGGGTAAATTACCAGACCCTACCGACTGTAAATGGCTCACAATGTTTGCTAGCTGTCCTATTTGCATCTTAAGGTCTTGGATGGTGGCACTTATGTTCTACTGGAACTACATATTGCTAGAGTTCATGTTTTGTTGGAACTCCAGATTGCTTGTTGCTAACTCCTTCATCAAGTCCTCCAGAGATGGTGAGTTGCCTTGAGGTGGTATTCTTTGTTGTTGTTGTTGTTGGAATGGTGGTGCTTGGTATTGCGAATTCGATGGTCGATAACCACTCTAGCCTTGAGGTGCATTCGAGGCGAATCCAAATCGCTGAGTTGTATAAGGCCCTTGACTCGACCTTGACTGAAATGGTTGCTTTCCATATTGATTAACAAACTGCCAACTCTGATACAATTGCTTCTCATACTAGTAACCACCTATTGCTCCAACGCTCTTTGGATGGTCCGACTCAGTCTCTTGTAATGTGGGGTACATATCAGTGGGGTGCTCCATGGAAGTACAAATACCACATAAATGGAAGTACAAATACCACATACTCTAGCTACTATGCTTGGTTGATATTGTCCAACAACAAGTTACCTTACCAGTGATGTCAACTTTGTCAGTTGATTCTCTAGTCTCAGGTTGTCAACTGCACTAATTTCATTCACCATCTACGGTTGGCCAGCTCCTCTAATCCCAAACTGTTGTGTATTACTTGTCATATTAGAGATCAGGTGCTTTGTTGCTACTGGTGTCTTGTCCATTAATGCTTCTCCACTAGCAGCATCGATCATGCTTCGGTCCATCATCGTCAGACCTTCATAGAAATATTGAATCATCAATTGTTCACTAAATTGATGATGCGGACATGTGGCACATAGCTTGTTGAATCTTTCCCAATATTCATGCGAAGTCTCTCAAGAATGTTGCCTTATCCCATAAATTTCTTTCCTGATGGTCGTAATTCTTGATGTCGAAAAAAACTTCTCTAGAAACATGCACTTCATGTCTCCCTAGGTGTTGAAGAGAATCGGCTACTGATACAGCCAATCCTTCATAGCTTCGTCCAAGGAAAATGGAAATGCCTTCATTTTAATATAGTCCTCTGGTATCCGTTGCGGCCTCATTGTGGAACAGACCACATGGAATTCCTTTAAATGCTTGTGGGGATCTTCTCTTGTAAGACCATAAAATTTAGGCAACAAATGTATAAGACCAGATTTCAATTCATATGTCTGAGTTGGTTCTAGTTATGGATATTGGATGCACCAAGGTTGGTAGACCACATCCAGCATGGCCAGCTCCTTCAAGGTTCAATCATTATTCTCCATCTATTCCGGCTTTGCAAAATTGTTAATACTGCTATACTCAAAAGAATCAGAATTGTTAGTAACAGGGCTACTATTATCAGAACTAGAAACAAAATCAAAACTATTACTATTACTTATTACTATATTCCTAGCTTTCCTTAACCTACATAAAGTTATTTCTATCTCAAGGTCTAATTCATGTAATGGGTCAGTACTACTTCTAATCATGCATCACAAGAAAAAGCATGCACAAAAATGCATATTAGTTAGGTAGAAAAGAAAATATGGTTGGTGATTTAGAGATGTTTTTTTAGCAGTGAAACTCACGCAACAAAAATTAACACACACTTAGCATGCCACATTATTTCAGGATGTAAATTGAAACAAACACGGACTCAAAATAATTCTGACTCAACTGATAGACACAACATTCCACAGACTCGAGATTCGGCTTAACTCAATTTTGGCACACAAAGACACAAAAGAACTTGTGTCCCTGGCAACGGCGCCAATTTGATGACTCGATTTTTAGTCGTCTTGTGTGCATCAAATAAAACTAAAGCAAACTATAGTATAGTCAACCTTAGATCGAATTCTCTCAAAGACACGGTGTGTTCAACTATGGCTTAGTTTAGAGAATAAGTTAATGCAAAAAATGCTAAGTGTAGAATGTTGTCGTGCTCCTGACAAAGACTAATCCAACCCTATCTCGGCAGAGATGGATCTGACACGGTCTCGGCTAAGTGCAGACTCGAATGCAATAGAGTCGGACTAGACTTGATTTCCAGACGGACGCAACGGAGTCGGACTAGACTCGATCTCGGACTAAAATGCAGGAAAATAAGGGGGGTTTAGTTGTAGAGAAAATAAAGGCAAGAATTAAACTATGTATGAAAATAAATGTAATCTTAACTAGACTATGTTACTGCTACTACTGCATTCATACTGAGTCTCAATAAACAAGTCGGTTCCACGTCTTCCACCCGAGATTACGTCTCCGAATCAACTTGAGATTCTTATGACGACCGCTAAACATTCGTCCATTGCCATACCAAGGATTTACACAATCGCTACCTCATCAATTGGCAGGGATTAAGCTTAGAGTTGATTTTAGGTTCTCTAATCGGTTACCTACTCAAGTTGTTAAATCGATTCCGATCAGCCTAGTCTAACGTCGGTCTACTCAACAATGTGCAATCGCAACACAGCA
Source organism: Mucuna pruriens (assembly GCA_025330945.1). Lineage (NCBI taxonomy): Eukaryota > Viridiplantae > Streptophyta > Magnoliopsida > Fabales > Fabaceae > Mucuna > Mucuna pruriens. The sequence continues at coordinate 169,277 of JAENHJ010000157.1, forward strand.
AGCAGATTAAAATCAAGATTCATAATCAAGAGATAAGCAATAAAAACTACTTGTATTATCAGAAACAGAGTGCAATTACAGGGCGTGAATTCAATGGTTCCATCTTCCACAATAATCGCCATGGAAGAGCGGCGATGGTTCACCATCAATAGTCAAGACGTTGAGGATCTAGTCCATCAACTGAGGATCGGGTCCATTAGAGTGCGTTGGTTAACCAATCGGTCCCCTCTGATAACCTTCGGCTTCCCAATTCTTAACATACACCTCCTTGATCGAGAGAGACGCTGCTAAGCACCATGCACCATTGTGTATGTTAGACGTGAGAGCGAGAGAATGGAATGTAATGAATATGGAATTAGGTCTGAATTCCAACGCCCCTAAGACATGCACGAGGATCCTATATATACAAGAGTGGATTCCTTATGACGCACACTAACCCTAAATGACTTCCTTAATAGAATTACAGACTCTAAATTGTCTATTCTACCCCTCTAATGATCTTTCTTGCGTTGCAAGCTTCTTCTATGAGTGACATGACAGTTGAGCTGGATGAGTATGCCTAGGCCGAGTCAACCTAATTAGGCCACTACACTTGGGCCGCTTTTCTCCTTTAGACTAATGGGTTATAGAGTCAACCAGTCTGGGAGGGAGTTGGTTTGGCCAAGATGGATTCTCCTAGGCCGAGACTTTACTTGGTGGGCTAAGATATCCTTTGCTTGGCCTGCAAAAACGAATCCAATCTTTTATTAGCTAAAATTCCTAAATTAGAACAAATTTATATTTTCCCTAATTCTAGGTTCATAATCTGAATCTTAGCTAAGATGTGATTCTTAAGTACCAAATAATCTCAAAAGTACTCATCTTAAGTCCCTTTGAGTGTATAAAATATGACTTATCAGTCAACCCAATAACAATTAGCTTGAACCAATTAGAAGGATAGAGCTATCAATTTGAGACTAGGAGTAGCACGAATTTAAGATTGAGTTAAACTACTAAAATAAGATTGAAAAAGAAAATAGGTTTATTTGGCCTAACTTTATTGCCCAAACTAGGCTCCTAAAAATAAAATCTAAAAAAATAGGCTTATTTATTTTGGCCTTTGATAAGTCATATTTTATACACCTCACAAGGGCTTAAGATGGATAATATTAAGATTGTTTAGTGATTAAGAGTCTTGTCTTAGCTAAGATTCGAATTATAGGCCTAGAAATAGGAAAACTATAAATTTATGCTAAAATAAGGATTTTAACTAATAAAAGATTGGACTTGTTTTGCATGTCTGAAAGTCGAGAGCATCTCGGCCCAGTACAAGCCGAGAGCATCCCGGCCTAAGCCGACGTCAGTGGCCAAAATCACTCTGTCAAGAATGCAAATATGATTATGCTAAAATTAAGGAATCTGTAATGCAGATTTGATTATCCTAGAATTAAGGAATCTGTAATGCAGATTTGATTATCCTAGAATTAAGGAATCTGTACTGCAGATTTAATTATCCTAGAATTAAGGAATCTGTAATGTAGATATGATTATGCTAGAATCAAGGAATTTGTAAACTCCTAGGATTAAGGAATTTGTAATCTCCTAGGATTGAGAAATTTGTAATCAGTAATTCAAATTTGTAATCTATTAGGATTAGGAAATATGTAATTCAGGTAACTAAGCAAGAGATCTACGGGAATCAAGGAATTAACGATTATGTGGGATTAGATTTAGATTTAGCTAGCTTGTGTATAAATAAATCATGCCAAGCCACGTCTTCAGTGTGGAAAAACAATGGAATTCTAGATCTAGCCCCGTCAGCAACTACAGACATTCCAAGCTAGCACGGTGGTACACGAAGCTTCAGTAAGGTGTCTCTCTCGATCGAGGAGGTACATGGCCAGGAATTGGGAAGCTGGAAGTTATCGGAGGTGATTGCTCGGTATAGCCGACGACTCTAAGTGGACGGAAACCTCAACTCTTGGTCATCACTGGTGCATCATTGTTGTCATTCCATTGGCGATCGTCGTGGAAGGCAGACTCTCTAGAGAATGTTGAAATCCCACCTTTGTATTTAATTCTATTTTCAATATTATGACTAGTTTGCAATTCTATCTCTTGATTATAATTCCTGTGCTTTAATCTGCTTTTAACTTTGCCGTGATTGCACATTGTTATGGGTAGATCACGTTAGACTAGGACTAATTGGAACTGGTTTAATAATCTGATTAGGTATAGAATCTAAAATCAACCAAGTACATACTCCCTACCAACTGATGAGGTAGCGATTGTGTAATCCATGGTATGGCAACGGACAAACGTTTGGTGATTGTCGTAAGAATCTAAGGTTGATTCAGAGTATAATTCTAAGTAAGAATGGTAAACTGTTGTGTATTGATTTCCGAATTGGTATAGTAGTATAGATTAGTTTAGCTTATTTTTCTGAACTTAGTTTATTTTCTGCACTTAAACACAAACCCCCCTATTTACTTTTTTCTAGAGTCCGAGACCGAGTTAGTCTAACTCCGTCGCGTCCATCTGAAACCGAGTCAGTTCGACTCTGTTGCGTCCGAGTCTGCCCTATGCCGAGACCAAATCGGACCAATCTTTACCGAGAGCGAGTCGGCATTGTACACTTGACATTTCTGCACAAAACTCTGATTTCTACACTTAATCACAATTTAACACATTGTGTCCTTGAGAGAATTGACCTAGGATTAGCTATACTATAGTTAGCTTTAGTATTTATTTGAGGCATGTAAGACGACTAAAAGCCCGCTTATCAGCCTCATTAACAATATAAAATTTATTTTTAATATTTATATATATTTCTTAGAATTATGAACCTAATCACGCTCATAGAAGTCTAAAAGCATTCCTTAATATAGTATTATACCAATATTAGATTAGTTTGAGTGGATTTAGGCTCAAATTCCTTAACCAAGATTTTGGTGGTTTAAGTAGAATTGGACTCGAATATCTTAAGCAAAGTTTTGAGTTCAAGCCTTATGGATGAAAAAGTATGGTTAAGAGAAGAGACTCCACTAAAGGTACCCAACCAAATTATTCCCTAAGAGAAATTAGTTATAGACAAAGTCAATACATACTTTGTATCTATAATATGGTAACAAAAAATTAATATATTACCATTATTTTCATGTAATTTATGTGCTTTTTAGTTGTCACTTAGAACATCTCTAGTCCTAAAATATAATTCCAATTCTTATTTTACTTTTTTGTGGGCTCTTTATTCTTACCTCAGATTTAAGAACCTTTACTAAATTTTACTCCTATGTTAAATTTGAAAGTAGGTTCTTAATTTTTTTTTTGTTTTGTGGGACAATTCTTTCTTCTTCTTCTTTTCATCTTTTCTCTTTTCTTTATTTCATGCGATGTCCCTCGCCCTTGACCTTTACTTTCCCTTTTTCTTCTCCCATCCCATAATCTTCTTGCCTACCTTCATCCCTTCACTTTCCCCCTCTATTTTCCCTCAAGTAACTTTCCTTTTTTTTATCTTCTCTTCTCCTTTACACAACTTTCTTTTTCCTCTTTCTTCTCTTTCTCTATTCTTCTTCTTTTCCTTTTACGATGAAGTCAACCTTATCTTTCTTGATTTCTTCTACCATTGTTAATCTACGCAAGTGGTAGTGGTATAAGCTACTAGCATATGCGAAAGGGAGATATTAGGGTGAGATTGCATATGGCTTGTGGCATTTGACACATGAAGGCACAATGATGTGGTCACATGTCTAAGTGGAGAGTAGAGAAGATATGGTCGTGGTGATTTCGATGTGCATGGGTCTAGGTCAATCACCACACGAGCCACCATATCAACGAAAATTTCCCCTTTATTTTCATTTTGATTATTAGTTTTTTGGACTTTCCTTTTATGTATTTTTATTTTTTGGGATGGGTACAGACTAAAATCTATTTGATTGTTTTTTTCAGTTTTTTTGTATGAAATTTGTTGGATTCCTCTCTCTTTTGCTGTAAGTACCTAGTTCTTGTAGATTCTTACAGAATAACTAGTTCTACAGGTGGAAGTTATGTCATTGTTCTCCAATGCAAAAATAGTATAAGAATGGGTTACTAGAAAATATCTTATATAATTAAAAATTAAAAATAAAATAAAATATTTTGTAACCAAACATATTTTGTAACCAAACATATTTTGTAACCAAACATATTTTGTTTTTAAACTGGTTTAATGGAACTTATTTTTTAGAAACCATGACTCCCATTTTTTGGTATATCATTTCTCTATTTAAACATTTATTCATAGTAGAAAGAGACATATACGTACAATGTGAAAAGAAAAATAGTTAACTCTTAATTTTTGGAGAATTGGTGTTCAAAAGGTTCAAGAATTTGTTGCACATGAATGGTCTAACAGATTGACATATCTTGGAAGAGGAGTGCATACAGTTGAGCATTTTATCTCTAACAATAGCGCTTATGGCATGCTTCAACCTATACTTCTCTAAATTATTTCTTTGATATATTTATCCTTTGTATTAATTTCTAAGCATTTTTGTATTTAATTCCTATAAGTAGTGTTACTACTTTCCTTTGCATTAAATTTTTGAGTTTTTGATATATTCTTGTTTTGTGATTCGTTTTTTTTTTCTAACAATCTTAGAGAGAAAAACATAGTCAAGATATTATTTTTTATTAATCAAGATGTTTGACAAGAATATGATTAGGTATCTTTCTAGTAAGTCTAAAAATTATATGGAGGAGAACTTTTTCTATTGGCAACAACAAATGAAATTTTGGCTTATTAAACTGAGTTTAATCTTTGCGGGCTAACAAAAAACAAGACATTATTGCTTTATATATTGTAAAAGTTGAATACATATCAGCAACTAGATGTTGTTCTCAATTTCTATGGATCAAACATCAGTTGGAAGACTACAATATCTATGAGAGTTAAATTCCTTTACTTTGTGATGATACTACTAGTATCAACTTATTTGAAAATTCCAAACTACTTTCTAGAGTTAAGCATATAGAAATTAAATATCACTTCAAAGAGACTATATTCAGAAAGGGGTCATTGATATTCAATTTATCACCACTGAAAATCAACTTGCTAACATTTTTACTAAATTCTTTCTTGAAGATAAGCTCATTTATATCATAAAACATCTTGGTATGAAGTTTATCAAATATTGAATGTTTATTTTATATATGACTAAGCATCCATATATTGCAATGTCCGTGTCATATATTTTATGAATGCATCCATAAAAAATTATTTAGTATTCATCTTTAAATGCATATAATAAGAATTTTCTTCCTCCCACGCTAAGTTAGTTATGGTTTATGGTACACGTTTCTTTAAAAATGTTATTGGCAATTTTAGTAGGGTTTTCAGAAAAATTTAAGTCTTATTTAAAAAATATCCTTCTCTTGTTTTTGTAAAATCGATTCAATAACCTTTCCCATTTCTCTTATCTACTTTGTAACTGGCTTCTTCCTAAAAGAAAAACAAAAACCTTAACCTGAAACAATTAGCTTACTCTTCCTTCACCATGAGATGATTAATAAAGCACTTTTGAGGCAATCAATGGTGACTTATATTGAACATATTTGACATATTTTTATAGCTAATATTGTTGAGTTTTTGGTTATTGGGCCTAATTGGGCCTAATTGGGCTAAGTTGTTAATCTTTGTTTATTTTTGCATTTACTTCTCATTATAATGTTGTTGTCTTGTGCAAGTCATAATTGGAGCTATAGATCTCTGAATTAGGAAATATTAATGTATCTAGAAAGCTAATACAAAGATCTACAACTTTCCCTCTAATAAGCTTAGTCTAATTTGAGCTCCTTTAGGGTCAAATGTCCAATTGAAGTTTTGGCCTGTACACCCTATTGTATTGGGCCTTCCCTTGTAGATTTTGGCCCAATCTTGGAACTTATTTTGGTGGGCCTTTAGGCCACACAAAAGTTTTTTATCTAGAGAGCCTCACTTAATCTAAGCATGTAATAATCAGTTTAGTTAGTTAGGAAACGATTAGACACTTACACACAACATATTTTGAGATTTCTTGGATTACAAGTTTTCTCCATTTTTCTCTATTCTCTCTACAATAATTTTTTCTCTATTTTTTTTGTTTTTCTGTGGTGATTTCCATGAAAAACTAAATTTCCTTATCAATGCAAGGTTCCAATGATTGTGGTTAGGTTTGAGTTCTTAATTCTCTTTTGTGAATTTTACTACATGCCTCATTTTCTTTCCAATTCTTGATCCATTTTCTTGATATTGATTTCACTTGAGTTTTTGGACTATGTTAGGTTAGTATTGATTAATCCAATCTAATCGGGGTTAGGCAATTGATTGATCACCTAAATCAATCGATTACTTGCACTTGAATTTACGTCAATTAGGGACTACAATTGTAATATCAATTTTCATGGATGAATGTTAGATGATTGTCTAATGAAATTTGAGTTGATATGAATTTGAATCTTTATTGGAAGTAATAATTCTACTCCATGATTGAATTCTTGGATTGATATTTCTACATTTCTAAATTCTAATAGTGTTTCCAATTGTTGCTACTACATTTTCTATCATTACATTATGTTTTGTTTCCCTTTACACAAAACCTCCATTGCATTTATTTCTATTTCTATACAATAGGATTAGGCGTTATGAGATTGTGTCCTCGAGATGTATGGCCAAGGTTAGTCCCTACACTATAAATCTAAGGAAATTCTAGTGGTTTTAGTAATGGCTCGACAACATTATCAATGATCAAAAGATATTGCTAATCCTTCTATTGTCTACTCTTTCTCTATTCTCTCGCTAATCCCTCATAATTTTAAAATAATTATTTTCAAAATAATCAATTTTTCATTAATTCTAATTTTAAAATTATAACATTATTAAAAATGTTATTCACAAATAACAGTTTCCCAAAACATCATAAATTGACAATATAAAATAATGGTTTACCATGAACTGACAATTCATTGTTGTTAAAAATAACAATATTAAATTACTATTATTCTCTTTGATTACAAGTAAAATACAAAGATAGTAGTTGCGAGCGGGGAAACATAGGTGAGATCTTCCCATTTATTTCATATTGTGATATGTTGTATTTCACATATATATGAATATACATTAGAAACATATTAGACAAAATTAATCAAAAATTGAATTTGGATAAGGGAAAATTCTAAATCTAGAAGCAATTATTGTAGGAATTATATTTAAAAAGTTATGAACACAATATTGGTGACATTTACAAATTATATTTAACCACCTCTTTTACTTCTCTTTTAAGCACATATGTTCAGTTACTGAAAGAACAATAATATATTTAGAATAAGTTAACACGAAGAAAATAAATAGATAGGAGAAATACATTTAGAACAGTAGTACATTTAGAATGCAATAAACATACCTCTACGAACAAAATTTAGGATTCGCTTGCAAAGCTTCTCCCTAGCAAGGGGTTTTGGCACTGACTTTTCTGCCTTGTTGTCTCTCCCCACCTTTCTCTACTATCACTATTCATTAGGGTATAATTTAGGATTCAAATTTGGACACAAGAATGTTACATGTTATGGCACACGTGAGAAGAAGTGTGTTATGTAAATGAGGGCAGCAATTGGAGAACTTAAGGGAATTAGGTTTAGTAATCCAAGTTTTAATAATAACTGTTCTCATTTGAAAGTTCTAGTAGTATTCATGTCGTAGCAATTGAAATCCAACCCCTCTCTGTGATCCTCCCTAAGTTCTTATACAGACTAAAGGTAAGCGTATGGGTAACTTGCTAGGCAAGTAACCTCCTAACTACTTTGTAACTAACCACTAATAGTTTTGGGGGTGTTCAGTCTTCTTTGGGCCTCTCCTTCACAAATTGGGCCTTACTGGATCAGGGGGACTCGCTTAGTGGATTTGGGTCGAGATGACCGGTCGGTACACAAGCCCCAAGCTTTTAGCCGTAAGCTAAGAGCTTGTTTCGCTTTGGGGTCAGTCGTCCACGTGTTATGGCCGGGTGGCTAGCTGCATTATTGTCCCCTCCCTCCTCATAAATGCGCCTCTTGGTTTACTACGTTTCATCATTAATTGCAGAATCATTGCGTCGTATGCACGTTTTTACATGCCCGTATTAATTACAGTTTGTGGTTGTCATTTCAATTGGTTTTCTACACGATTATATGGTTTTTTTAAACTTATTGTTTAAACTTCTGCATTGTTTAAACTTCTCATCTTTGAAAGAGAAAACTTCTGCTCTTAGCCCCCAACTTTTGCTCTTTAGAGAAACGATCCCTCAATTCCTTCTGTTTTGTCATTGCTTCTTGTTTCCTTGTCTTGTGCTGCTTCAACGTTCCTTCTTCCAACATTTCAACATTTCCCAGCATCTCTTGATGGTGAAACGAGGAGGTATGGTTTCGCTCTCTTCTTTAGTTTATTTCTATCTTTGTTTGCTCTGGTTTTCTTTTGTGTTTTCTCTCTCCCTTTTTCTCGCTTAGGTTTTGTTTTCGACTTGGGTCCCTTGGTTGACCCTTGCACTTGGCTTCGCAAGGAACCCCTCCAGCAGGTCGGCTGGGTCCTCCAACTCTGGTGGTTCTGCTACTTAGGGGAGCGAAACTCGACACTCTACTACTCAAGCGGCGGAAGAGGGGTTTCCCTTCGAAGTTGTCTATCGTGAGGCTGGCAAGGTGCCCACTATAGGGGTACCCTCCTAGATCGACCGATGGGTTGTGGTGATATGCTCTACCAACATAGATTCAGATAAGCTAGTGGGAATGCCTGACGCCATTTGTCGCCAGGGTCCCTGATCGGTCAACGTTTCTTCCTGTCGGTCTGGGGAACACCATGCGTAGGACGCACACACATGCACACATATTCATGTAATTAATAACTCAACAACACTCACAATACATCTAGCAGGCAAGGATAATTAAGTAATGCATATGAATGATGCTAATGAATGCAATCATAATACAATTTTGTATGTTATGTTGTACCATCTCTAACTCAATAAGTAGGCTAAGGACAATCTTGCTAATCTACGCTTTTGTGATTAGCCATGTCACTCTTGTGTGATACCCCTCTAGAAGTACACAAGGTACTACTCAGTATTGCATCGTTGGACTCAGCACGTGGGATCAGTCACGACCACTTAGGACAACATTCGTACCAAGTAGTCCTTAGGAGGTCCACTAACCTTACCAATTGGGTTCACGTCTATATTCCTTCAACACACGTTCTTTACATAATGCAAAATACTTAAGTCCAATTAATTATTAGTTTCTCTTGTCTCCACTTTGGCTGGTGAGGACCCCTCTTTAGGTACCTCATCCACAACCCATCATACTTTCATAACTTGAGTATCCTTCAAGATACCCGCAAGATAAATGTCCATCGGGACCTTTTCTCCATGAACTAGGACACCCTTCTGATTTTCCTTTTACCATTTTTCATATTATATTCATCATTCTCAATTATCAACATTTCATGTCATAGTTCTTCATACAACATGTTACATCATTATTCTCAAATACACATGTTATATCACCATTCTCAACACATCATAATTCATGTCATAAAAACAACAACCATAGTCAAACATCACATATCACAGTATAACTCATTGAAATACATAGATTCATGGAAACAACAAACACAGTCACAAGTTCTTATAGTATAGATAGGGCAGCATGGGCGTGCTCTCTTTAGCACAGGCATGCACAGTCAGTGTGACCTTACACAGGCGTGCATAAAACTTGAAGGGCGTGCATAGGTTCTGCATGGCCCTACTCGACAAACTACTATCAAAATCTCCAGAGTTCTCGTCTGAGGTTTCGAACCAATGATTTTCTATGTTTTACAAACACATAAACAATTGCACATCATAAGTTCCACACATTATCAATCCAAACTATATAACCCATCATCATCTAGGGGACTTAGCCCCTTTCAGAGGGTACTAAGGCCAACCACTTTGGAGTTTATGAAAACCCTTTACCCCTGGCCACAAGGTGCTAGTTCATCGTAGCCAGAAGGACATTCATATTTTGGGGTCTTAGGGACGACCCCACACACTTCGAGGTCCTAAGGACAACCCCTCTCCTACCCATAGTCTTACTCATACCCTAAGCAAGGTTTCTTACTCCCACTTACTTAGATTGTCAACTCCCAAATGGGGCTCCCGCTCCTCAGAGTCTTTTCCCCAATTCTCAAATGTCCTCTCTAGAGTTTCTCCTTCTTGACTCTTTGTAGAAGAAACCCATATTCTAAGTGAGTGATTTCTACCCACGCAGGTACACCAAGTCACTCCTTCATAAAGGGATCGAAGTAGGCTTTGTTGTTTTCTTTTTGGGCAACAAGTGTGCACATGCGTGCTCATTGTCGTACACAACCTCTACGTGTGGTCCATTTGTAATTTGGGCCTTGGAGGGCCCTTTAGTTATTTTTAACTTCACCTAATGTAAACATCTCGGGATATAAGGCTCTCATATGACTCTCTAGTTCCCATGTAGCATCCTCGCTCGAGGTCCCATTCCATACAACTTTAACTAAGGGAACCTCCTTACCTTTTAGCTACTTGATCGTAAGATCCTCAATCCTTACAGACAACACCTCATAAGACAGGTTATCCCCTACTTGTACATTGTCCAACTTAATCAAATGGGAAGGATAAAAAACATATTTATGGAGTTGAGACACATGGAAAACGTTATGCAAATTTGCAAGAATAGGGAGTAAGGCTACTTGGTAGGCAACTTCCCTCTCTTTATGATTTGGTAAGGACTAATAAAACGAAGAGAAGGTTTATGAAATTTCAAAGTCCTGCCAACCCTAGTCCATAGAGTGACTTTCAAGAACACATGATCCCTTTCTTTGAACTTGAGATCCTTATGTCTCTTATCATGGTAGCTCTTCTATCTACTTTGTCACTCTCATTTTCTCTTGAATTAATTTGACCTTCTCAGTAGTCCACTAAACTACCTCAAGCCCTAATACTAAGTTTTCATCTGACTCAAACCAACACAATGGAGTTCTACATCTTTGACCGTAAAGGGCTTCATAAGGTGTCATCCTAATAATTGAATGGTAATTATTGTTATAAATAAACTCCACTAAGGGCAACAAAGTGTTCCAACTACCACATTGTTCCAACACACAAACCCTAGGGAGATCCTCTAAGGATTGGATAGTTCACTCAACTTAGTTTTCTAATCACATATAATAGTTTGTAGTCAATCTTAACCTTAGTCTCTAAGGCTCTAGGAAACTCTCACAAGATATCAAGGTAAACTCGATTTTATATCAGAAACTACACTAAGGGGGTACACCATGTATCTTTATAATATCCTCAAGGTAATTCATAGTTAGCTTTTCTTAGGGTTACTTAACATTGATTAGGATACACTAGACAATTTGGTTCATTCATCCTCAACTACTCAAATCAAATATAACTTTCTTAGGGATTCTAGGAAAAACCTACCACATGGTCCATAAGGATACTATCTCATTTTCATCCTAAAGTACTTAAGATTGTAACCTACCTAAGATTTTTGGTGCTCTATCTTAGATTCTTAAAACTAACCACCATACATAGGTTCGATTACCTCCTTCTCTAAACCAAGCCACCTAAACATCTCTATAAGGTTCTAATACTTCCTTATCAAACAAGTATTAAGTCCTTCTTGTAGAATCAACTTCCTAAGCTCGATTACATCTAATACATGAATCTTATCATAAAATCTCATTACCTCATCAGTTCTTATCTTAACACTAGTCCTCTTTTCATGAGTTATCACTCTACCAATCTAGCATATACAAGCCTAGCTTCTAACCTTCCCTACTTTCTTCCATTAAATCACTAGTTACCTTTAACATATTCAATTTCATGCTATTTAGAGTAACCTTACATACTAAGCTTAAGTCTCTTAAATCTCTATAACCATTATGCTTCCATTGTTCCACTTTGATACCACTCAATCATACACATACCAAGGTTTCCTACTCAAGGCGTTAACCACTACATTGGCTTTGCCTAGGTGATTACTAAGATCGAAGTTATAATCCTTAAGAAATTCTAATCATTTACATTATCTCATATCAACTCCTTTTCTTTTCAACAAGTGTCTAAGATTTTTATAATCACTAAAAACCTCAAATCTATATTCATCCACTAATGTCTCCACTATTTAAGCACCACAATACAATTGCTAACTCTAATTTGTGGTAAGATAATTCCCCTTCATGGGTCTTAAGCCATTTAGGTGCCTAGGTAACTACCAAATCTTTAAGCATAAGCACATCACTTAAACTCATTTTAGATGTATCATTATACACTATAAAATGCTCACTTAAGTTGGGAACACTAACATAGGTGCCATAACTTACAACTATACCTCTCTTGACTTAGAGGCTTACCCGTTAGGCCAAAACTCACACTTGACATCTTTGTATATGACTACTTGTCCCTAAGGCTTTGCAACACTACTCTCATATTGTCAACACATTCTTCTTAGGTGATAGATTACATTAGAATATCATTCATTAAGACAACTACAAATCCATCTAGGTAAGGACAAAGGTCCTATTCGAAAAGATCATCTAACCTAAGGAGAAGGTATCTATTCTTAATCATCACCTAGTTGATGATAATCTACACACAACCTTATACTCTCATCTTCTTATTCTCAACTAACAAGAGTGATACTCCTACTATGACACACATCTCCACAAACTATTTCTCTAGCAAGTTATCTAATTATCTATTAAACTCGACTAATTCTTGAGGTGACATCCTATTCAATATTGTCGTAAGGGTCCTATACAATGTACTAAATCTATAAAAGGCGGAACTTCACTCTTCGAGGGTAAGTTGTAGACACCCGACAACAACTTTGTTGTCTCCCATTAGGAAAACTAGCGTTACATACACTTGGACATCTTCTTTCAAGAATTTCCTCACTTGGTTGGCTCGTAGACTTTGATCCTTACTATTTGGCTCTTTCTTGAGATTAGGATGATCCTTTTCAATGTATCCTTGTTTCTTGTAGTTGAAACCAATCACAATCTCATCCTTGTGTTTGCATACAATTTATCTATGTTGATTGCACTTCTTACATCTCTATGGTAGAAAGAACTCTTTTCTGCTACTGTCATTAGCAGGTTAGCTTGTCGTAGTCTTTTGGTTGTAGTGGTTACCAAACAAAAGATGTAACTAAACATGGCTTCTCGTGATTTAATCGCTAAACTTCTTATCCTTCCATACTTTTGTAGTACATAACCCTCGCTTTGTTGTTCTTGTCAAGGATCCTACTTCTATTCACCATTGATGGACATTGACAAATTTCTTGATAGTTGATGGCTTTTTGTATTTCTGGTTGTAGATTGTTCATGAATCTTCACACACTTGAAATGCTCTCTAACTTTATTCCAATGATAAAGAAGGAATATCAACAATTCTTCAATTTGGATGCATATTCTGCCACAGTTCTATTGTCTTGCTTGAGCTTTAGGAACTTCATTCCCTTGTAGTTACAAATGTCCTTTAAAAGCACTTCTTTCAAGAATATCTCTTGAAATTCTCCCAAGCAATTGTTCTGACCTCAGCTTTCAAGCATCAACACTTATTCTCCTACCAACACTTGACCTCTTTAGCTAACTTGAAGGCAAAAAATGTCACCTTTTAAGCATCTATGCATGTCATGTCTCAAAAAATTCTTTCAATTTTCCATAACCAACTTTGTACACCTGTAGGGTTGTACACCCCATGAAGTGCTGACAGTTTGTTCTTATTCGAATCAAACTAGTGCTTGGAACTTTCTTACTCCAACATCTCTACTTTGATCCCTTTTCATAGGTTTATGGGTACTGATGGGAAAAGGGAATAAGCAAAGTGATTATTAATCATTTTGCCTCCTTCACTATTATGGCAGTTCTTTGAAGACTTCTCTCGACTCCTAATTTAAGCTAGTGAAAGTAACCTTTTAAAGCTATTTATGGCCCAAAATCTTGAGAGTCCTCTAGACTTAACTTCACTTGCAACTACTCATAATGTTAGTAGAGATGCGAGTGAAGAAAATTAAGAAGTTGCATAAGCGAGAAACTTTTAATCAAAATGAGAATTATCAAGCTCAATCATAGCATGATTATACCTATTAGCAACCATTACTTTTCGCGTTAACCAAACATAACAAGTAATATAGCAAATAAGATTGATTCAATCAATATACTAGTAGAACACTTTTTTGTTAGAGTACACACTAGTAGCAAGACAAGCACATAACACACACAAGGCCAAAGGAATTAACCTACTTTGATACCATTAAATGTGACACCCTCTACCTTCATGATAATATTACAAAAATAACAGGTAGCGGTAAAGGAATCACAAATTCAAAAATTCAAATTATCATTAATGCGGGATTCAAAATAAAACAAAAGCACACGCTCCTAAAATAAGATCATGGAGCAAAAGGCAAGAAAAAGAAGAAGAAAGAAAATCCAAAAAATATGTTAGTAGTAGTAGTAGTGATGATGTTGGTAGTTATAAATCTCATAAAAGAGATAAACATGTCAAAGGACTTGATCAAACTATTGTTGTTGATCCTAAAATGAATCCCTGGGACGTCATAAAGGGTAAAATTCCATATTTTTCTAGAAATGGTAGTAGTGATAATGTTGGTAGTTATAGATCTCATAAAAGAATCCCCTTGGGATCCAAAAAATATGTTAGTAGTAGTAGTAGTGATGATGTTGGTAACTATAGATTTCATAAAAGAGAAAAACATGTCAAAGGACTTGATCAAACATTGTTGATCCTAAAAAGAATCCCTAGGATCTCATAAAGGGTAAAACTCCATATTTTTCTAGAAGTGGTAGTGTTGATGACTACTATGACTAGGAATTGAAAGTATATCAAAACCTTGAATGCAGTAACTATGAAGACCTAATAAAAGTCAAATTGATAGCCTTATCTTTTGAAGGTTACACCCTAGTGTGGTGGAATGAGATTGCCTTACAAATTTGATGCATGAGAAGAGCTTCTATTGAGTCTTGGGAAAAGATAAAACAAGAGGTGAGGGAAAGGTTTGTACCTTTGTTCTATAAATGTGACTTGTATATGAAATTACAGAAAATTTATCAAGGTGCCCAAAGTGTAGAAGAGTATTTTAAGGAGATGAAAGTGACAATTGTTATAGCTCAAGTTGTTGAGTCTCAAGAAGCAACAATGGCCAGATTCCTACATGGTTTGAATAAAGAAATTCAAGATATTCTAGAGCTACATGATTACACATCCTTATCAACTATTGTACATTGAGATTCTAAAGTTGAATCTCAATTGAAGACACATGGAAGAAAATCTTACCCAACCTTAATTCTTATTGGAAGAAGAGAAACTCCTTAAAAGGGACAAAAGTCCTAAGAAAGGGAGTGCACTTTATAAAGGCCATCGTGACAAGGTGATTAAGGTAAATAATCCTAACTATAACACTCAAAAATCTAGCAATATAAAATGTTTCAAGTGTTTAAGGAAAGACCATATTGCCTCTCAATGTCCAAACAGGCGGACTATGATCCTTAGAGATAATGGTAACATCGATAGTGAAAGTTCTCATGAAGAGTTGTCAACTTTAGGTAGTGAAGAGTACTATAGTGATGTACTGTCTGAAGGAGACCTTTTATGGAAATGAGATTGATGAGTACATTCATTGAAGACAATAAATCACAACAGGAAAACAACTTTAATTCTAGGTGTATAGTAAAAAGTAAATTATGTTCTCTTATTATAGATGAAGGAAGTAGTGTTAACATTGCCAACTATTAGTTGGTGGAGAAACTTGAGTTGCCCACTATTCCCCATCCCAAGCCTTATAAACTTCAGTGGCTAAGTGTAAAAGGTGAACTGATTGTTGATAAACAAGTAAATGTTGAACTAACCTTGGGTAAATACAAGGATGAAGTTCTTTGTTATGTCGTACATATGGAAGCCACCCACGTTCTTTTGGAAAGATCGTGATAGTTTGATAGACAGGTTACAAATGATGGTGTATCCAACAGGTTTTCTTTCATCCACAAAGGTAAAAAAGTAATTCTTAAACCCTTAACACCATGTTAGGTTATTAAGGATCAGTTGAGAATGAAAAAAAAAGAGTTGAAGAGAGAAAATTAGAAAAATTAGAGAGTGAAAAGAGAAGAAAATAAAATGTGAAAAATTTAAAATGATAGCGTCTTAGTAGGAAGGTTATTAAAAAATTTCTATTAAGTAAAAAAATTCGTTATTACTCTTGTCAGTTAACATGTGTTTAGTCTTGAGTTTTGTTTTAGAGAAATTATCTATAGCTTTTGAAAGAATGCTTGAGGGATTCAAGGGCATTTTTCTAAAAGACATGCCCAAAGGATTACCACCCATCCAAGGGATTAAGCAATAGATCGATTTCATGCCTAGATCTTCATTGCCAAATCGTTTGGTGTATAGGTCTAATATGGAGGAATCTAAAGAAATATAGAGATAAGTGACATAGTTAATTGAAAAGTTTTAGTAAGAGAGAGTATGAGTTCATGTGTTATGCCTGTTATTTTAGTACCTAAGAAAGATGGTACTTGGCATATGTGTATGAATTGTTGGCCTATAAAATGTATTACGATTCGCTATAGACACCTCATCCTGTGCTTAGACAATTTATTAGATGAATTGCATAGTGCGTGTGTATTTTCTAAGTTAGATATACGAAGTGGATATCGTCAAATTCGGATAAAAGAGGAGGATGGACGAAAAATCGCTTTTAAAACTAAACTTGGTTTGTACGAATAGTTGGTTATACCATTTGGATTGACTAACGCCCCTAGTAATTTCCCGAGGTTGATGAACCATGTTCTTATATCTCTAATTGGTAAATGTTTGGTAGTTTATTTCAATGACATACTTGTTTATTCTAACTGTCTAGATGATTATATCTTACATGTTAAGAGTATGCTTTTATTGTTGCTACAAGAGTGTTTATATACGAGTCTTGAAAAATGCACATTTTGTACATCAAAAGTTATGTTCTTAGGATATGTTGTTAGTGTCGAAGGAGTTGAGGTAGATATAGAAAAGGTGAATGCCATCCAAAACTAGCCAACACCAAAACAGTGAGTGAGGTTAGAAGTTTTCACATGTTAGCTAGTTTTATTAGATGTTTCATTAAAGGTTTTAGTACCATAACAACCCCTTTAAACAAAATAATATAAAACAAGTAGGTTTTAAGTGCGAGGATAGTCAAGAGAGATCCTTTCAAGCCCTTAAAGATAAACTAACCAATGCCTCTATCCTTGATTTATCAAACTTTAGTAAGACATTCAAACTAGAGTGCGCAGTTTTATTACAAGAGGGCCATCTCATATTTCAGTGAAAAGTTAAAAAATGCTCAAAAAAAGTTTTCTACCTATGACAAAAAGTTTTATGCTATTATGATAGCCTTACAAGTGTGAGAATACTATTTGTTGCCTAGAGAGTTTGTGGTCCATAGTGACCATGAAGCTTTAAAACATCTTAGGAGTCAAAATAAGTTAAATAAAAGACATGTGAAGTGGGTTAAGTTCCTTAAACAATTCCCCTATATCATTAAACATAAACAAGGGGAAATTAACATTATTGATGATGCCTTGTCAAGAAGACATGCTTTGTTGTCTATGCTTGAAGCTAAAATCTTAAGATTTGAGCAAATAAAAGGATTATACCTTAAGGATGAGTATTTTGGGAAAATCTATGAGCTTTGTACCCTAGGTGCAAATGGAGGGTTTTATATCCATAAAGAATTTCTCTTTAAGGATAAAAGGTTGTATGTGCCCAAGAATTCTATTAGAGAGCTATTGATTAAAGAGGATCACAAAATGGGTCTCATGGAGCATTTCAAGGAGCATAAGACTTACAAGACTTTGTATGAACATTTCTTTTGGTCATATATGATGTGTGACTTACATCATATCTATGATATATGCCTTATATGTAAGCATGCCAAGTCTAAAGTCAAACCTCATAGTTTTTATACGCCTCTTCTCATTCTTGTCATGCCTTAGATAGATATTTCAATGTATTTTGTTTTAGGCTTGCCTAGATTTAAAAAACTAAGAAAGATTATATTTTTGTTGTTATAGATCATTTTTCTAAAATGATGCATTTTATACCATGTCATAAAAGTGTTGATGCATGCCATGTTGCTAACTTGTTTTTTAGGGAAGTGGTCAGATTACATGGTTTGCCAAAAACTATAGTTTTAGACAAAGACTCCAAATTTCTCAATCACTTCTAGAGAACCTATGGAATAAGCTTGGAACTAAGCTTTTGTTTTCAACTTTCAGTCATCTTCAGACAGATAAACAGGCTAAGGTTACTAACAAAACCTTAACCTAGTTGCTCAGGTGTTTTGTAGGTAAAAGTCTAAAGACATGGGAATAGTGGTTACCCCATATTGTGTTTTCCTAAAACATAGTAGTAAACTCCACTACGTCTCGCACACTGTTCGAGTTGGTTTATAGTTTCAATCCTTTAACACCTTTTGATATATTGCCTTTACTTGATGTTAATTATATGCTTAACTATGATAGTGTTTCCAAAGTGCAATTTGTTAAAGAGTTGCATGTGAAGGGTCATTCTCATGTTGAGAATAAGGTTGAGCAATATGCTAAGAAGGTTAATAAAGGGAAAATCCAAAAGGTTTTTAAAGAAGATGACCTAGTTTAGGTACACTTAAGAAATGAGAGGTTTCCTACCTTAAGAAAATATAAATTACTCCTAAAGGGTGATGGTCCTTTCAAAGTTTTGAAAAAGATAAATAATAATGCTTATGTACTTGAGATGCCTCATACTTACAAGGGAAGTCATACCTTCCACATCTTTAACTTGTCTTTATTTTCATGTGATCTAGATCTTTATTTTCATGTGATTTAGACTCGAATTTGGGATCAAATTCTTTTCAAGAAGGGGAGTTTGATATGCCCCAGGATAATGTACTAGAAGACACAGAGGAAGAGTTAGAGGTAGGAAGCATTTAGGCATTCAAATTACCTATGATAAGAGGAAGGCTGAAAAGCTTCAAGAGGAAGTGTATCAGAAGATGACATTACTCGCACACTTGGAGGACTCTAGCCCGAGCCCAAGCCCAAAGGCCACCATCTACATTGTATGGATTTACTCTCTCACACCTTATAAGCATGAAGATTACATTTGCTCTATATTTGGATTTCGTTTGTAATCATAGCTCCTTATGTACATTTGGTTCTTATCTTGTTTGTTTGGTTAAGCAAATAGTCCACCAATGCACTATTCTTAGGATTAGCTTATATGTTGTTTGGATAGTCAGATTATGTAACTAACTATCCAAACAAGGAGTCTTGAATAAGCAAGGCCTCCACCCTTTGTACTCCTAACAACTTTTAGAATTCTAATAAATGGTATGTTGCATTGCAACTTAGAGAGATAGTTCTCTATTCTTGTTTTGTACAAGAGATTTCAATTCTTATCAAGCTTTCATGAGATTTGTGGCAAATCGCATTTACTCTTATCTTCCTCATCAATAGAGAGTGGCAAGTATACACTAATTCCTTCCTCATTTCGTGTTTTACACCTTTCTTCCCCTTTGTTCCTATTAACTCTAGCTAAATGATCTATAAAGGATTATAGGATTCCCCATCACACTAGCTAAATGGACTTACCTTTTGTTAATTCCTTTGTTTATCTCTCTTGAGTCTTTCTAACCCTTTCTTCAGTATTATAGTTCATTACAAGCCCTTAAAGTGAAAACCATGATTTACCTTAATCTTGAGGGTTAATAGAGTTTTAAATTGTTTTGGAAATGAACTCCAAATAAGTATGGGGTGGTGTCATAAGACTTTGTTGTTTTGATTTGTTTATGAAAAAGATGTAACAAAAGGTTGTAGTGGTGAAAAAAGAAATGAAATTGAAATAAAAGGAAAAAAAGATGAAAGGAGACAAAGTAGACTTCACTTATCTTGTATTATTTTTAGGATAGTCTTCATGCTTATTGACTTATTCCTCATTACTCTTTTTTCCTCTTTGGTTATGTAACCTCAAATTAGTTTTCATATCCCACCTTGTTCTTAGCTACATTACATTCATAATAAAAGTTCTTTTCATCGTTAATGTCGTGTGTTTCAAGATGTGGAAATTAGAGGCTAGTTAAAACTTGGTAGTGTTAGTTAGCTAGCATAGTGTGCTTAAGTATAAACACAAACTTAAATATTTGAGAGATTGAGAGTATGCATTTTGAAAGAGTTCTATCATTTATGGATCATTATTTAATTTGTCTTGTTATCTTGTTTGCTTTAGATGCTAAAATGCATTCATAGATTGTTTGACATCTTGTTACTTAGGATGTTTGTACTTTTATTCCTTTTATTCACTTTTAGATTCATTTAAAAGGGTTGCACTTTATTTGTATTTGAGTTGGTTCATTTCCTTTTGTTTTGAACTTTTGATTAATTTTGATTGAAGTGTAAAAGTTAAGTGTGGGGAAATTTAATAGAGCACTTTTAAGACACTCGATAATGACTCATGTTGGACATATTTGACATACTTGTGTAGCTAATATTTACACATTTGTGGAATCTTAGGTTATTTGGCATAATAGGGCATATTTGCTAATCTTTGCTTAGGTAATTGAAGTTAGGTAATCAATTGATAACCAAAATTAACTGATTATTTGTACTTGAATCCAAGTTAATTAAAGACTACGATTGTGATATCAATTTTCATAAATGAATGTTAGATGATTGTCTAATGAAATTTGAGTTGATATGAATTTGAATCTTTATTGAAACTCTGACAATTCTACTCCATAATTGGAACCTTGGATTGTTGTTTCCACATTTGTGAATTCTATTATTATTTCCAATTGTTGCTGCTACAATTTTTGTCATTATATTATGTTTTGTTTCCCTTTACACAAAATCTCCCTTGCATTCATTTCCGTTTCTATATAATAAGATTATAAATTATGAGATTGTGTCATTGAAAAATATGACCTAGGTTAGTCCCTACCTTACAAATCTAAGAAAAGTCAAATGGTTTTGGTAATTGTAACATTGTGTTTCTTGTATAATTAATTAAGTGGTTGAAGAATGATTACAAAATAAAATTTAATTTAATTTTTGTATAAAATTCTAATATCCTAAATTTGCATATTTTTCGAGAACAATCTTGAATAGGACTAGAGTGGTCTAATGCATGCTTTTCAAGGTAGTGACTTTCCTAATGGAATGAACATTCCATAATTTATATTGTGATACAATGCTATTTTTTATTTTTGATATTTAAAACAAATAATGAAATTCAATTTAAAACTAAAGATATTAAAATTGATAAATTGAAAGAGTTAAAAATTTAAAAAAGTTAAAAAAACATTTAAAAAATATATCTAAAAACAATTTCATTAAAGAATAATATCTAAAAAAAATAGAAGAGTTTAATTGGCATGTATTGACTATTTTACGCTTGTTATCCAATCATATATTATTATTGATATGGCTTTTAAGATTATTATTATAAAAATTAACAAATTTACCATAAATAGTAGTTTATGATTGGATGATAGAGGACATGACTTATTTTTTCAAAATAAAAATACTCTTGTTAAGATAACTATTATAATTTATATACATTGAGAGTAAGATATTTAATTAGTTTTCTTAATTATCTATTTGTTTTAATCTTTTATTTTTATTTTTGAATTAAATTTCAATAATTTTTTGAAAATTGTTCAAAATATAATTAATATATTCAAAATTTATTCATTACAAATTTAAATTACAATATAATTTATATATTTAAACATATTTTTTATTATAAATTTTATTTATATAAAAATAAATATTTATCTTATATAATACAAATACTATTCCATTAGTTTCAATTTGATTAACCTTAAAAAAAACAATTATTCTAAGATAATAACATTTATTGGACATCAGTTTTATTAAAATATCTTTATCCTCTTTCTTAGTCTCTGCAGTTGCATAATTAAATATTCTAAGATAATAATATTTATTAGAAGATAAAATTAAAATTGAAGTTTTAATATTTATTAGAAATTGAAAACATCAAACATTAAACATTGTGAAACAAATTTTAAATGTTAGAGATTTTAGAGGTGAATTAATATGAAATAAAGAGAGTAAAAGTACTAACTCGAATTATATTTCTTCTTTAATGTTTTTATTTGATAAAATAAGAGGAAAATTTAACAAATTAAGCAATTTACTCAAATCAAGTGTCGTTTTTTAATTTACAATTTATTTACTCCCCATTTTAAGCATTCCGACAAACATGGAGTGAGGAATTAAAGTCAGTCAAAACACTCATTTTAATGCATGATCAAATTTTAATACACACTTTTATCGCCACTTGCACTCCACACCCATAACCCGTGACATAAACGTATATAAATACACACTCAGTTCTTTGCATTCTCACTCTTATTTTTCTCACTCCAAAGCAAAACGCAGTGCACAACAATGGTGGCGACGCTTCTAAAATCCTAAAACCCTAACCCTAAAATTAAAAAATCCCCAATCTTCGCAAAACTCGATCGATCTCCGCGACGCCATGAACGTGGATCACGACCAACCTCCCACCGCCGCAAAGGCCCAGGCGCTGCAGACCCTAACGGCGGGTCCTCTCTCCTCGTCGGTGGCGAAGCTCGCTGCGTCCTCGCGGTGCCTCCCTTCCGACAAGGACTTCCACTTCTACCGCAACTTCGAGGAGTTCAAGGTCCCCGTCGAGGAAATCGCGCGGGAATCACGGTCGATGCTCGAGGCCATCGGCGTCGCGGCGGCGCACGCGGCGTTCCCTGCCGACGTCGACGACGCGTACGACTGGCTCGTGAACGTGAACGACGACGTTTTGGAGCGGTTCGACGCGTCCGCGGACGAGTTCCGGAAGGTTCGGGCGGAGGAGGAGGAGACAGGGCGTCCGGCGAAGCATTTGATGGAGGAAGACGGGTTTCAATTGGTTTCCGGGAGGAAGAAGAAAGGGGGAAGAGGGAATGTGGCTCCGGCGACGGGTCCCGAGGCGAGTTCGACGCTGGGAGTTACGGTGGCGACTAAGGATAAGAAGACGATAGGGCCGAAACCGAAGGTTCCGTTTCATATACCCACTATTAGGAGACCGCAGGACGAGTATAGTATAGTGGTTAATAATGCGAACATGCCGTTTGAGCATGTGTGGTTGGAGAGCAGTGATGATGGGCTCAGGTTTATTCATCCACTGGTTAGTTAGTTAGTTCATTCGCTGGCTTAGGCTTTGTTTATATAGCTTGATTTTCTCCTTTTTATTCTGTTCTGTTCTGTTTTTTAATTTTTAAATATTGAATGATGAGTTGACGCATCATTACAATATTAAAAGACTTTATTGGTGTGATTGTGATAATCAGAATCCTTTTTCTTAATTGGCATTGCGTTATAGAATGAGCATAATAAGTCTTTTGTTATTTTGCTTTTTGTTTGAGAATGACGTTAGTTAAACTCAACTGCGCCCCCTTCACCCAATTGTAATGTTTAGTTGCATGATCTCTTCAATCAAGAGGAGATAACAATGCAAGTTGCATCGGATCAATCATGCTGACTATTTATATGTTGGTGTGGTATACTTGAAAGCAATAGCTTGGGCTTAATAATGTTTTCGTACCATGTTTATACCCTTTCGTTCTTGTAATATTACATGAACGAGGTTTATGGATTCAACGAGCCTTGTTGAAAATCTTTTGATGCATGAAGGACTAAATCCTTTTGAATGGGGTAAATGCTTTTTTGGCATTTAAGTCTTGCTAGAAATAACTTTTGGTTGTCTGATAGCATTCCACATCTACATCCTGCTTTCCCAGCATTCAAATCTCCATAGAGTAGCAATCTCCATCCCTTGTGTGTGTGTGTGTTTATGTGTATGTGCACCATACAAGCCTACTTATGGAATTCTTTCATAATTTTGATTATCTTTTGTTTTGTGTTAAGTTGGGATGTATTTTATTTTGTCATATTTTCTATCTGTTCATATTAATATATTATTAATTTATTTTTCCAGGAAAAGCTCTCTGTTTTGGATTTTGTTGATACAAATGTTAGGGATGTTGTGCCAGTGAAGCCTCTCTCAATGGAAAGCACCCCTTTTAAGCTTGTGGAGGAAGTCAAAGATTTGAAGCAGTTGGCTGCTAAGCTGCGTTCTGTTAATGAATTTGCGGTAAAACATAATCACTATTCATAAATTTTTACTTATAAATTACCTCACAACCAGTTGCATAATTTGATTCTTGTGTCTGATATGTGCAACTGCAATGATACATGATAAAAAATCAAAATTCCCTTAGAAAAGTTAAATCTTTATTTAAGCAGTGCAGATTGTGGTGCATTTTTTCTGAAGCTACTCTTTTCCAACTTCAGAGAGAAGTACTAAAACTACTGAGTTTTTTTTTGTCAAAATAACATATTTAAACATAATTTTTGGACTAATATTCCCCCCTTCCTGTAGTCACTCCCTCCATTACTTCCATTAATTGCATTCTTTTGACTTATTTTTGTAATGACATGAAGTTGAAATATATAGGTTGATTTGGAACATAATCAATATCGGTCTTTCCAAGGTTTGACTTGCCTGATGCAAATCTCAACAAGGACTGAAGATTTTGTTGTTGACACATTGAAACTTCGCATTCATATTGGACCCTATCTAAGGGAAGTCTTCAAGGACCCTGCCAAGAGGAAGGTTAGTTGCACATAATTGTTTTTTCTCTTCAACTTATTTGTCTCATTCTGTTGACACTATTCACGATTAATTAGGTTATGCATGGTGCTGATCGAGATATTGTGTGGCTTCAACGAGATTTTGGAATTTACATTTGTAATTTGTTTGACACACATCAGGTTTGTTTAAATGCTCTGGCTATTCAATATTGAAACTATTTCCCTTAATAGTTATTTGGTTGGTAATAATTATTATATAAGAGATTTTCTTTGATTGTGCTGCTCTGCATGTGGAATTTCGGTGTTTAGGTGTTCATGCATTCATAATGTAGTAACATGGAAAATTGGTGAAACAGTGAAGTTCTGCCTTTGATTCTCACTGCCATAATCTATGTTGCTTGATCACATGTTAGCAATCTTGTTACAGTAATCTCTTATATTACTGGACTAATCTATTTTGATTGCATTTCTTAGGCTTCAAAGCTGTTGAACTTGGAGAGAAATAGTTTGGAGTATATTCTGCATCATTTTTGTGAAGTTACTGCAAACAAAGAGTATGTTGTCTTTAGTTTTTTGCTCTAATTTTTGGAATTAATCCCTTCTTCCTATGACTGAGATAATATGCTTTACTATTGCTTCTGGCATGATTTTTCCATTTTTTCCTTACATAAATTCTCAAAGGTTTACTATAACAATTCCTTGCAGATACCAGAATGCAGAGTGGAGACTACGCCCACTTCCTGATGATATGCTAAGGTATGATTCTATTTTTAATTTGCCACATTTGACACATCTTTGATTCTTCATTTGTTGTTTTCCCCTTTCTTTGTGTTGTATTCTTTTTGTACTATTGGATTTTAAATGTGCCTGGTTTCCAAAAATATACTGGAGGTAAGTAATGTTTGGTGTGATTGTTCAGCATACCAAGAATCTATAGAATCTGGTAATCCTAGTATAGATTGTTTGCCATTTCCCTTGTATTGGCTGGGGTTTACTTGCAACTGACCTGATAGTATAACATCAATAACAACAATAACGATAATAATCTTATCCCACTAGACGAGGTCGGCTACATGGATCATATGATATCATTGGGCTTAGTTAAAAATCAAATTCTTAGGGATATTATTTACCATGAGGATCACTTCTATTAATTTCGTCTGATGTCCTTGGTCTCTCTGTTCCTTTTCATAGGACTAAAAACTATGCTATATACTCTTCTTATCGGCACCTTCAGTGGCCTTCTTTACACGTCCCAATCACTGTAACCCATTTTCTGTCATCATTACCTTGATAGGTGTCATATTAATATCCCTTTGTATACAATCATTTCTTATCCTATTCATGTGTGTCCACATTTATCTTAACATACTAAGTTTTGCTACTTTTTTCTCGATTTGTTAAAGCTCAACATTCACTACCAGAGTATGGCTAGCTGTATAGCAGTACAATACAACATTCCTTAATTTTTTCTTCATTTTGTAACATTGATCCAGCTACTTAAACATGGAAACTTGTTGTATGACATTTTTTCCAATTTTTACCTCCAAGCCGTTTTCTTCTTGTTTCTGGCTAAAATTGCAATGCATATTCTCTTCTACTCAGGCAAAAATCTTAGTGCCTGTCCCTAAAGTTCAAGTTTATAATTATGCCTTTCCTTGATTCCTTAATCAAAACTATATCATTTGTAAAAGCCATGTATTTAGGAATAATCTTTTATGTCCTTGGTAAACACACCCAAGACTATTTTAAACAAGGACTCAAGGTTGAGCCTAATGTATTCCTATAAGAAAATCTTTTGTCTCACCTCTAGGACTTCTTACACTAGTAGTTAACTAGTTACCCCATCATTCATATCTTGTATAGTACAGATATAAGTCATGCAAGCACCTTTCTTTTTCAATGTCATTCACAACACTTATTTTGTGACTCGATCATATACTCTTCCCTAGTTAATAAATATATGTAAGTCTCTATCTTTTCTTTGGCAACTTCTGTCAACCCTCGTAAAATATAAATAGCTTTTGTTATAGAACATTTTGACATAAATCCAAATTGATTCTATGCAATACTGATCTCTTTTCTTAAATTATTCTCAATCATCTTTTTCCATTATTTTATAACATGGCTTATAAGTTTTGACCCTCTGTAGTTTATACAATACAATTTTGTATATCTCCCTTGTTCTTATATATAGAAGCCAAAATGATCCTCTTTCGCCCAATGGACATTCTCTTAAATCTCAAAATCTTATTAAATAGTTTGGTTAGTCAAATTATACTCTATTCTCCTATGCATTTTCAAACTTAAATAGGAATACCATTAGGATCAACAATTTTATCATTATTCATCCCCTTCAGGGTTTCTTTTATATTTTCAACTAAAATTCTGAAATAGTAAGGCAAATTTTGTTTGTTCTTATGGATTTCTAATCCTTCCATATTTAAGGTCAATCCTTGTCCATCATTGAAAGGTTTGTGAAAATAGTTCTCCCATGTCTCTTTGATATCTAGATCTACACCAAAACTTTTCTCTCATCCGTATTACATCTTATCTAGTTCCTTTTCCTATTTATGGTAGGCTTATATAACTTATGCTTTCCATTCTTTGTCCTAAGATCTTGGTAAAACACTTTGGAAGTTTTGAATCATGCCTTGCAACTTTCTTTCTCTCACTTCTAGCTTTCTTATATTTTGTTCATTTTTTAGCATTATTACACCCATATAAGCTCTTAACACTTTATTTTGTTTTTTTTTACCTTTTTTCGAACACTTCCATTTCACTACAAAGATTTCTTATCTGTCGGTCTAATAAAGCGACTCTAATTCATTTAACATTGAACTTGAACCATACAACATGCTATTTCTGGGTAGCAATGTAGCATTAGCACACACAATCCATTATGAGTGATCCATGTTTGGGGTTTCAACAAGTTTTATGTTGGTTGTTGAGGGCCTAACTCAACCATCCTGCTTTACTAGAACTTGGGATTGACTATGAGACCATTGGCGGAGTTGCAAGTGACCTGAATTGAGACTAAAACCTTGTATGTATTTTAAGAGCATCATCCATTTTTTCTTGTTCACATAGGCATAGGTTTCATAACTCTCATACTGAAGCTTCTGTTCCAAAGTTAGCACCTTAAACACTCAAGAATACTCAGGTGTACTATTTACTTGGACTTAAGCACATCTGAGATGACTCGACAATAGACATATCATTCATAAGTACTATCTATTATTATTATATTAAGCATCTGTTTAGTTTAGATTGTTTCAGAGGAAATAATCATTTTTGTATAGTGCTTTCTAGAAGCTGACAAGAACAAGGATTTCTCCAAATTAAGCTAAACCAAATGCACTGATGTCAGATATTTAATTCTGGAGATGGTATCCTACTAACTATATATTTATTTTCCTCTCAACTGTATGCTAATAACGAAAGCATCATGGTGGAGTATTGAATAGGAATAATATCAAATGGTGAGTGGATATTAGGATTACGGAAAGAAAACATATTTGTATGCATAGTTAATAGCATGCTATAGTGTGCAGCAATAGCATTGTAGCAGAGAGAAAGACTTGGGCCAGCTTATGCCAAATGTGGAAAATAGGCCCAAGATTTGGAGAGTCTACTATAACAGAATTAGGGGCACTGAGCTGCCAAGAGAGGGAGGCATGACTTGTAATTAGTTAGTTATATAGAATAAGGGGGAGGTGAGTGAGGGGCAGGAAGGAATTCAGTTTAGTGAGAGTGAGATCATCAAGAATCTTCTCTGGTGAGGGGAGCCTTTTGGCTTGGGCTGATAGACACCACCCTATCAGATTATCGTTCATTTCTTTGTTATTCCCTTGTTCTTCAATATTAATTGCAGTAGTATTAAGTGTATCTTGCATTTCTGACCTATCAGCAGCAATAGCATCATAGCTTTGTGTCATGACTCATGGCCTGTCCGCAATAGAAGTGGCATTACTTCATGTTTTTTTTTGTGTGTAGTAGTGATAGCAACCTGAATTACAAAAAGATAATAGCCACCATAATTAACAGACCATTCTTCAAAAAATGACACACTTGGTTGCTACTCTGGGCCTTCACTCCTACAATAATTCTTGATCACTGTCAAAAATGTTATTACTTTATTAGAATCAGAAGGCTTTCACTATTTTATGGATTTTCTATTTACTAGCTAGTAATTTATGTTCTTCTCTTCTGTTTTCCATCCGATCTTAGTTTTTCTCAACCTCTCTCTCTCTTTATTTTTCTTCTCCCTTCACACTGCAGAATTCTACTGCTGTATAATAAGGAAATTAAAATAGTAATAAGCATTGCTTAATGCTGATTTCTACTGTTATAACAAATTTTATTGTCTTCAGTTCCTCTCTTCTCGACCCAAAAGAAGAAAATAGTTTATTCTTTTTATCTTGGTTTTAGCTTGATTACTGGTACTGTCATGGGCAGTCTAATTTAACTGTTTTTCTGATGACAGATATGCCAGAGAAGATACGCACTATCTGTTGTATATTTATGATTTAATGAGGATTAAGTTATTTGCCTTGTCTATGGAGTCCGAAAGTTCTGAGTCTTCTGACACTCCGTTGGTGGAGGTAACTACCTTCTACACCGAAGAATTCTCTGCCTGTGGATGCTATTGCCTTAAGTTTATAGATGAATTTGATTTGGTTGAACATCCTTGCATGTTTTACTTGAGTTTGGAAATTTGTTGCCTGGTTTAAATTTGTGAGTAGTTGTGTTTCTGTCACCTTGAATGAGTTTACAAGGTTTGTTAATCTATGATTGCTTCAACTTCTGTGCATTAAAACTTTTACTAATTTAGCATAGTAGGTTAGCATTTTTGTTTATCAGTTCTACTTTTTTTTTTAAATGATACATATGCATATTTGAGAAAGCTTTTCTCATGGAAATAATAGCTCTTTTTTCTGTTCAAAAGCTATCTTAGGAAGCTGATGGAAAAGCTTTTTATTTTTCCCTCCCAAACAAGCTAGTCCAAACTATCACACAGTTGTAGTTTTAGATGCTTCAATCTTCTTTTTTTTTGTTGGTACTTGAGATCAAACAAACTAGATGAGAATGTGAACTATCAATCATTACCACAAACCATAGGGTGCTCTTTTATTCCCCTAGACTGTTTTGTCTTAGTTGTTTGAACTTTTACACCTGTTACATTTGTGCCATGGTTGATTAGACCTGTTTGACCTTTTGTTGTAATACAGATAAAGATTTTGGGCAATATTTTTATTTTAAATCTTTAATCAAATTGAGATACATACAACATGACTGAATGATTGGCTCAGTGAACTTTCTTTTTTGCTTTTGACTGGAATTTTTGATAAACCAACAGGTCTACAAGCGCAGTTATGATGTCTGCATGCAGCTATATGAGAAAGAACTTCTGACAGAGAACTCCTATCTTCATATATATGGGTTCGTTACATTCACAATAGCTGTTTTTTCGTTAAATTTGTGTTCTATACAAGTAGCAATTGTTCACCGAGATTTTTGTATATCTTGATTACTTCTCTGACCCTTCTATATAAAGGTATTATGTTTTAAGTTCTGTTTTGCATGTAATGCATGCCAAGAAGTGTAAAGCAAAGCTTAATTACTGTTTCTGTATAGGTTGCAAGGGGCTGGTTTCAATGCTCAACAGCTTGCCATTGTTTCTGTAAGTTGCTTCTTTCGTTAAAATTATTTGTAGCACCAATCTTGAATTACTTAATACTTAGTTACTTATATAGGGAACAAATCCTTGCCCCTTTTTTCATCTAACACCTTTCTTGCAGTGAATATGAAAAATGTTTTCCACAGTTCCACTAAGCAATTCTTTGAATTAAATTTTTTTGGTACATGATTTTTGAAGTAGTGTAGTCAATTCTGTCATCTTAATCTAGAAACCAGGATTTTCTCATGAATCTCAATTTGACAAATGTGGTGAACTGATTCCCCTGGATTTTTATAGATTATTCTCTTTATTTTTATAATGAGTCTGGTTTGCTTCTCTAGCATCACTCTGATCACTGACCACTTCCATTGTCAAAATCTCAATCTAGCTATTGCTACCATTTCTTACCACCTTCATTTGTGTCATTATCACCTCTGCTTCAGTTACTTTAATAATAATACTGCAGTTTCTAACTACTCTGTTATCATCTCAATCACCACCAGGCACTTTTAGAATAGTTATCTTGCTGATTCATGCTTTTTTTTTTTTTTTATCACGAAACAGTTTGGGTTGGACCCCAAGAAACTCTAATATCCTTCCCAGCATAATTCTTGTATCTATGTTTTTAGTTTTTTACCTTTTTCTGAAACAATCTGAAATAGCTAACAGTGCCAAAAGGTCCTGATAAAATGACAGGATTTTGTGATAGCAGAATGTCCCAACTTTAAAAACTGATAATGTGGCATGTTATATATTGCATTCATTTTGGATTTCATTGCTCTCTATTCTTAACATCTATTGAAGTTTATATGCTCTTCTCCTGGCTTGCAGGGGCTGTGTGAATGGAGGGACATTGTTGCTCGTTCAGAGGATGAGAGTACGGGATATGTATTGCCAAATAAATCTGTTCTTGAAATCGGTATGAAACTTGTGCAAATTCTGTGTATCTTTTCCTTATTGTTACCAATTTGGCTGTATGTTCATAACTTAATCTGTATTTACTTAATTAAAAGCTAAGCAGATGCCTCTTAATACAAGCAAGCTACGGCGATTGGTGAAGTCAAAACACCCTTATGTTGAACACAATCTTGATACTGTTGTCAACATCATTCGGCATTCTATCCAGAATGCTGCTGCATTTGAGGAAGCTGTTCAACAGTTGAAAGAGGCACAAGCTGCCACTGTAAGTAATGTCTTTACAGTTCTCATGTTTGGGCAGAAGTTAGTCTCTGTTTTATAATTGTACTTCATTGTCCATATAATTTGTCACCTGTGGTCTTGTATGGTGATGAATTGATTGTTATGAGGACAACACATTATTAATGAGGGAGCTTCCTGTTTGTTATTTGTGCAACTTTCACAATTATTTAAAGGTTGGGTGTATTAGGTATATAGCACTACCACCCAATTATATTCACAATCTTGGTTAAGTAATACATGTACAAATTATATTACGATTAATAGGTGCCACAATAGATGAGTAACCTTATATTTAACATTATTATGTGATAGATGTGTGTATTAGATATACAATGTACTGACACTTATATTTATAAAATAACATCTAGTAGTTTGCTGCAGCTAGTACAAATCCAGCCCAACATTAGATAACTGTTGTAATCAGACTCCTGACATGTACTGCTTTAATTTTCTAACAGTGCCCCTCAAGATATAAGTTACTAATCTTTTAGCTTGTTACAAAGAAACACAATGTCGGTAACCTTTTGGTTTTTATATTGTGGCATAAAATTATTTTATGTTTCCACAAAATGTTAATGGTAATTATTAATATATCTTTTGTTTATAATCTTCTATGGGTTTTATTCAAGTTAAAACTTCATATCATGTCAATGAATAATTGAAATTATATTTATAGTAAAAAAAATTTTATTGCATTACAATTATTATAAATAGTCCATTTCAAGTCCCTTGTTTAAGTATATATAACATTAATATAGAAGTAAGATATTTTGAAGTATGTCAAGTTCAGAAGGTCTCTAATAAAGTGGGATTATGATATTGGCTCCGGTTGTCGTTTGGATGCTTGAATCTGCTATGAAATGCCAGCTCTGACTCAGACAATTTCATAACTGATAAATTTAAGTAACCTGAGAAGTCTAAATAATTACTTTGAGAATATTTTAAAATTTTCTACTTTGAGTGCTCAACCAGTGTAATGGGTTGGTATTTTAATTTTATTTGGTTTTAAATTCTGATTTTTGTTATTGATTGAATTGTATGATGATCACCGTACAGGCATCAGATGTAGTATCTGTTACAGATGGAACTGAAGATCCCCAATCCCATGCCCAAAATTCTAAGGTTGGAAATGCAACTAAAGTGTTAGAATTGAAAATACCAGCTATGTTAATATCCTAGAGAAGTCACCATTTATTCTTTTGACCCGAAACAGGAACCTTCTCAGCATCAAGATACAAATGTAATCATGAAGATTAAGTCAGATAGTCTTACACCTGAGGCCCCAAAGGATAGTCTCACAATTTCAGAGCAGAATAGGGATGCAAATGTTGGTGCACTTTCTACAGCAAAGGTTGCAAAGTTTCCATGTTCAATTGTTCAATGTTTTAGCCTCCTAGTGTAGAGCATTGATGTAAATTATATTGCTAATTTGTTGATAGGGAAATGGAGCAACTGTTCAGGTGCTAAAAAAGCCTACTGGTGCTTTTGGGGCGCTGCTGGGGAATTCAGCTTCAAAGAGGAAGCTTGGTCCTGATAAGGTATGCTTTCAACAATCAATCTCAATGAATGTCTATATTACATACATGATGAAAGCGAGTAGCTTGCTATTTTTCTTTTTAGCCGTCATTTATTGGCTTTTCTATTTCTGTCTATACTTATTATTTCCACACTGCTTTTTTGGGATTTCTTCTTAGGGCAAGGAAGAGATGAAGCTAGAGCAGATTAGGTCCTCAGTCAGCCTTCCTTTCCATTCATTTTTGGGTAGCAGTGAGAAGACAGAAGCTAGTGCAGCATCATCTGAAATGTCAGAGCCACAGAAACCTTCTTCTGATATAGTTTCCACCTCTCCCCTGGATGAGATTATAATGCTAGAATCAGATATGGAGCAGAATAACCTAGAAAACTCGAATGAGCACAGGGAGAAAAAATCTCTCGTGTCCACCTCTGGCAAAGAGGATGAAGATGAGCCCGTGTCTCTCTCGGAATTGTCATCAAATTTTCAAAAATGCTTTCATTCAAATGATCAAAATAATAAAACCAGACAACCTAGTGGCTTAGTGCAGCTGAAGCCATTTGATTATGAAGCTGCAAGGAAACATGTTAAGTTTGGAGAACGTACAAAACATGCATCTTCTTCTTCCCAGGATTGTGATGGTCATATGGAGACAGAGGACTCAGGTAGCAAGAAGCAGCGTTCGACGATGGGACAAGAAACTGGTGATTTGCCTAAACAATTGCAACAAGGTAGAAGACGTCAGGCATTTCCCGCTTCTGGGAATCGTAGTGCAACATTCCGCTGAGAATTGTACAAAATATATTCAATTTAGCATAGTGTTAAATCCAATTTGAGCAAGATATATATATATATATATATATTCATCATTTATAACTTCACATCATTTTATTATAATTTTTTTTTTTTGCCTATAACTTGTATCGAAGGTGAAAAAATATTCGAGGGGCCAGAAAAATCTGTAAGGCATTGGTTCCAAAAATTTGTATGAAGCTTTTCCGTAGCATTTAAGTTTAGAATTAAATTTTGATAAACTTGAGTTGATTTTACCTTGTCTATTCGGGTTAAAATTAACATTTTTATTGACGGTTTTTTGAAACAGTAAATTAAATTAGTATGTGGACAAGCATAAACATTTAGTAACTAGTAATAATACTTTTATATATTTTAATATAAATAAATTTTCTTTTAATTTAATCAGCTAAAGTAGAAAAAAGTTTAGTTTTCATTAACAATTTTATGTAAAATATTTTTATTGTTATCAAATTTTAAATTGAATAAAGTATAGAATAATTTTTTATTTTTATATATTTTAAAAAATTATATTAATAACATATTAAACAATATATTAAGATTATAAATATTATTTATAAAATAAAAATTTATAATTCAACAATAGATTTTGAACTAAAATTATTTATTAAATAGTGTTTGATCTAACTTACAATATAATTCAATTCCTCCTCACATTTTAAAATTTAGTTAGATAAGAAAATGGATACTTTATCGTACGTTGATAGACTAATTATTTTTTTTATGAAGTTATTAAGTAATGTACATTCATTGTCATTTAATGTTTCTATTTTTTTTAAAGAAAGTATTGTTTCTATATAATAGGTAAATAACAAATCGAATAACCAAAAGAATAACCAAAAATATTATTCTAGTTGATCGAACTTGTCTCTTTTAACGAAGATTTGAATTTTATTGTAAATATAAGTATTTTGTTGGCAAATAAATTGTAAATATATTTTTAAGTTTTGATGTTCGTGTTAATCTTTAAAATTTTTAGAACTTAGCTCCCTAATTTTTTAAATAATAAATAAATAAATATATGTAGATGCATAAGGTAGATATAATTTTAAGCTTCTTAATAATAATTTTAATTATTATTATTATTATTATTATTGTTATTGTTATTGTTATTATTATTATTATTATTATTATTATTATTATTATTATTATTATTATTATTATTATTATTATTATTATTATTAAATGATAAGAGTTATAAAAAAGCTAATCTGAGAAATTGTAATGAAAGTCTTTAAAAGATTTATGAAGAAAACTTACAAATTATGAAGATTTTTGAAAAGGAAGAAGGAAGGAAGCTAAAAGTTTAAGAAGGAGGGCTTTTGAAAGGAGGTTATCTTTCAGAAGAGAGGCTTTTTAGAAGTGTTTGTTTCGTGATGCCTCCTCCCTTAGAGTTCCTCTCTCTATTTATAGATGGAAAAAAAGTGGTTTCAATTATATGTACATTACCTAAAAAAGTGAAGCGCAAAGTCTACAATTATTGATGCCCTAATAAGTTAACCAGGGTGTCCCCAATTATTGTTCTATCTGAGAGATATTACAACACTTCCTGGATTTTATCCAGCCACGTCTTTTTTTTTTTCTTCAGAAAGTAAGGCTATACCATAGCCTTTTTAGATACATATCTTGCATGAAATTTACATCTATACAATTTTTACACGACATTAAAGTCGGAGGGCCAACATCTTGATAAGAGAATCTTTGGCAGTAATCAGATACACATCTTGAAATGTTATCTTCTTGTCTGTTGGTTATTGTCTCTTTGTGCTGATAGCTTTTATTGGTTGAACTAGTCGAACATATGTTCAATTTCAAAATCAAAACATGATAATAATGCTTGCCATCCTGCGAAAATATGTTTTGAAACTAAATTTTGAACATCTTTTGTAAGAACACTGGGTGCAGCTTTGCAATCAGTGGGAATTAAAAACTTTTTTGAAAACATCATCTTGAAATTTTTGAACACAAAACAATTGAAAGTATTTCTTTTTTTGACGTAGAGTATTTTTGTTGAGAAGGATGCCAAATACCCGAATGATATTTGACTACTTGCTCTTTTGAAGAGTTTGGAAGTTTTTGTTTTAAAACACCCCATACCCAATGTTAGATGCTTCTGTTTCTATTATTAAATTTGCATTAGGATCAGGGATTCCTAAGCAAGGTAATTTTTTTACTAAATTTTTAATTTCTATAATAACTTGGGTCATTTCATTATTCCATTCTGGAGGATTTTTTCTTAATCTTTTATATAAAGGTGCACATATTATTCTAATATTTGGTATAAATTATGCTATATAATTAACACATCCTAAAAATCTTTGTAATTGATTTTTGTCTTTTCTTTGATTTGGAAATTTATCTCCAAATTCTATTGATCTTGAGATAGGTATAATAGTTCCTTGGTCTATTTCAAATCCTAAAAATCTTATTTTGGTTTGAAATATTTTTATTTTCTTTTCTGAAACTACTAAACCATTTTCTTTTATAAGAGTAATAAATTTTTCTAAATGTTCTATATGTTCATTTAGATTTTTTGAAAATATTAATACATCATCTAAATATACTAATGAAAATTCTGTATATTTATTAAATATATCATTCATGATGTTTTGAAATTCACTAGGAGCATTTTTTAGTCCTTGTGGCATTACATTCCATTCATAATGCCCAAAGGGTACTACAAAAGTTGTTTTATATCTATCTTCCTCTTTTACTCCTATTTGATAATATCGTGATTTTAAATCAAAATTTGAAAATATTGTTGCATTTTGAATTCTTTTTATTAAATCATTTTTATTAGGTAATGGGTATCTAATCCATTTTAAAACTTTATTGAGAGGTTTATAATTAATAACTAATCTTGGAGCTCCTCTTTCTACTTCAGAGGCTTTCACATAAAACCCTATGCAGCTCCAAGGAGATTTTGAATGTCTTATCACTTTTTTCTCTA
The DNA here is from genome assembly GCA_025330945.1 of Mucuna pruriens. Taxonomy (NCBI): domain Eukaryota; kingdom Viridiplantae; phylum Streptophyta; class Magnoliopsida; order Fabales; family Fabaceae; genus Mucuna; species Mucuna pruriens. The sequence goes on from JAENHJ010000157.1 coordinate 206,133, forward strand.
AATATTCTTGTATTTCTTTCTTACAATAAATTAGATATTCTTTATTCATTTGTATTGGTCTGGCTTTAGTAGGGATTTTGTTTTCATCAAAGTTTTCTATATAAGGTAATGAAACTTCATATTTCTTTCTATGCCAAAAAACAGTTGGATTTGTTTCACATATTTCTTTTATAATTTTATTTTCATATTTTTTAATGGTTTCTTGAATTTTGATAGATTTTAATTGTTCTTCTATTCTCTTAAATTTTATTTTTTTATTTAATAAATTAATTTTGTTTTTCTTTCTATCTATTTTTATTAATGCTTCTTCTAATAAATTTAATTGTCTTGTCCTAGGAGGTTTTATAAATTCAAATCATATTTCTTTTCCTACTTTTTCTGTTACTAATCCTTTTTCAGTTACCTGAAAAGGATATAATAAGGTTAAAAAGGGAGTTCCTAATATCATTGGTGTATTAATATTTTTTACTAATACAAAAGCTGTATTAAAACAAATTTTATTTTTACAAATTTTTGCATTAGGTAATTTATATTGAATATGCATTCTTGATCCATTGGCACTTGTTACTCCTTCAAGAGTTTTTTCATAATATTTTGTAGGGATTAATCATTCTTGAATACAATTTATATCTGCTCCTGAGTCTATTAATGCTATCATAATAAATTTTTCACTTCCTAATATTAATGTTATTTATGTATTCTATTTTTGTGCAGTTATTAAACTTAATATACTAATATAAGGGTTTCCTTGATTTTCTACTTTATCTTTTTCTTCTTCATTTATTTTTTCTTTTCCTTTTTGTTTATTTATCATATCTTCTCCTTCTAATTGTAATATTCTATATTCTAATGATATATCATTTTCTCTTAATTCTTGAATTTCTTGTTTAAGTATTTTAATTTCTTCTTGTAAATCTTTTATAGTTACAGTTTGATTATTGTCAGTAAACCTATTCATTATTTCTTTCATACTAACATGACTAGATTCTCTTTTAGATTTTTCATCTTTAATAATTATATCATTAAGCTGTTTTATAAATTCATTTTTTAAGGGAGATTCTTCTAATTTTTCTATTATTTTTATTAATGAAGAAGTTTGATCTCTTGTTAATACATTTATGGTTTTACAATCATTACAACTACATAATGCTGCTCCTAAACAGTATTCATTTTCTTCTGATTCTGAAGATGTTGTACTATAAGTTTCTAGTTGATTTTTCTTTTTTGACAAAAGATGATTGTCCCATTTGTAATTAATTATCTTAGCATTTATAGTATGAAATCCAAAAGCAAAACTAACCATTAATGGTACGTTATAATCAACCCACTCCTTTTCAAAAAAGTAAAAACCATCTTTTCATTCTTTGCTTGGTTAAAAACCACTCCTCCTTGACCCTTGGGCAAATGACTACTTCAAGACCTCTTTAAAAGCTTACCTTCAACTAAATCTTAAAGCTCTCCCACCTTATTGAGTCTTAATAGGCTAACTCAAGCCTTTTTTTCACTAAAGTTTTCATTCCAATCTTCATTCTAGGTAAAAGAAGCTTGTCTCTTTGTGTTTTAATGGCTTAAATATGTTGTATGATCGTTAAAAATGAGTTGTGTAATGCATGAGAATATGATTAGTAAGTTGGAATTTTATTTGTTATAAAATTTCTTGAAATATGAGAAAATATACATGATGATTCATGAAACTTTGATTTGCTGTTGAAATGATATTTTTGATCAATAGGTTGTGTTCATGTTGTTATATGATGGTGTTATGGGTTGTTATTGAAGTGATTTATGTGATTTTAAGTGTTTTTGTTGAAAATCGTGCTAAGATATGAAACTATTATGTTCTTTTTCTGAGCAAGTAGCTCTATTTGCCCATCAAGACTCGAAAATATGGGAAACTAATGAGTGCTTGCTAAGTGAGACCTATATCTTGCTAAGCGCCTCAAAATAACATGTAAAATTTGGAAAATGACCATGCTCGCGGAGTGAATCATGCACTGGGTGAGTGAGGATCATATCATAATTATATGAATGTGTATGAATGCTCGTTGGGAAAAAGATGCCTCTTGCTGAGGAAACCATAATCTTTAACTTACAATATGAAAAAAATGATGAATCTTTGCTGAGTGAGTCATACACTGCTGGGCAAGAACTCTGAAAACCTAGAAACTAATACTTTCACTAAGAGAGCCTTGTGTTTGCTGAGCAAGAGCCTTAGAAACCCAGAAACTCATAAGCTCGCTAAGCGAGTCATATACTCCTACAACGTCTGCTAAGACCTTCAAAATATCCAATTTTCTTACCTTGATTTGCTAGGTGAGACTTATGTCTTACTGAGTGACTAAAATGAAAATAGAGAATAAAATTCTTTGTGACTTCATTCGTTGAGTGAGTGCAAGACTCACTAGATGAATGTTAATGTTGGACCCTTTATAGTCCCACTTGTTGAGCAAAGATAACCTTTTTTGGGTGAGTAAAATGAGTGTAGAGAATTGAGTTCTTTGAGTGGATTCGTTGGACGAGGCATCCATTCGCCCAACACCCCCAAAACAAAGATTAAAGACAATGCCCCTCTATCACTACATTTGCTGAGCGACCCCAAGGAGTTGCTGAACAAGTAAGCCTAACCTAAGGAATATGACCTTTTTGTGGGTAGACTTGTTGAGTGAGAATACCCACACTTTGAGCAAAAACGTGAATGGTGAAAGAGAACCTTGAGTGATTTGCTTAGCAAAGTAGATACTTAGACCACCTATTAAAACCTTAAGAAAATGATACAACTCTCTTTGAAGACACTTTAGATACTTAAATGAATAATTCCCTTCCTTAAAAGCTTAAGAAAAATCATAAGTAAAAAATAAAATATCAAATTAAACTTACAAGTGGAATACTAAAGACCTACACTTCATAATAAATTTTAATAGGGTCAGACGATGCTATAACAAAGGTGAGATAAACATCGTTGAAGCATGAAAAGAAACATGTTACAGTGATTTTACAAAATATTAATCATAAAATTGTGATAATCTTTATTAATTAATTTTTCAGATTTAAAACACTTTTAAAGGTCTAATAGTTTTTAATCATTATTGTCAAGTATCAATGCTAAGACATGATGTGATAGTTATGTGTTAATATTTTGATTATTTTAAGACATTTTTTGGTTGTTCAAATCGCCAAAAAGTACTTTTAACAATATTAAATAATTTTGAATGGTTAAAACTATTAGAAAGTGTTCCATTAAAGTGTTTAATAAGTCTAAACAAATTTCTGAAGATTCCAAACCACCAAAAAGTGTTACAGAATTTAACACATGTCAAACAATTTGCGACAGATGGAAAAAATCCTTACTAAGATGTTTAACAAATTTAAACAGCTTTTTGGCGGTTCCAAATCGTCAAAAATTGCTTTACTTTGGTATTTTAAAAAGACAAATATTTAAAAGTTAAGTTGATGCTAGAAAATGTCTTGAAATAATTAAGATATTAACATGTAATTGTTATGTCATCATTTATCATCGACATTTAACGATAGAAACTAAAAATATTGACGGATAATAATTAAGGGACTAGAACATGTAAAAATATTATTGAGAAACTAAAAATTAAAATTTAAAATTATTAAAGGATGAAAAATTTTGTTAACTTATTAACATGTGATTGTCATGTCATTTACTTAACATTAATATTTGATAGTAAAAATTAAAAATATTGATAGATAATAATTTAGTAATTAAGACTAATAAAAAAAATTAAGGGACAAAATTTTAAAATAGTGAGACTTAACCCTATTTTATATACACACGATGTAAGATGTACGGTGTAATGCGACGACGGAAGCAAATTGGCTTATTTGAAAGCCACCACTTAAGTAAAAATAAATAAAGATAAAAATAAAAAGAATTGGATAAGGCTTTTGGAGAAAGTACGGAAGCTGCCATTACGATACAAAATATATTTATATATATAATAACATTGATTAAATCTTTTATAACTATCTCTGTTAATTAATTTATTAATAAGATATTTAAACTTAATTTTATAAAAAAAATTATATATACCTAATTATAATATTTAGAATAAGATTACCAATTGACATAAGTGGTAGCAACTTGTGTCTCTTAATCAAAATGTTAGGGTTTCAAATCTTGACTTTAGGTATGGAAAAAATCATGTTGGGAGGAGAATACTCACTATCGGGTAAGCTCGTGGTCCATGATAGAGATTAGTCATTGCTTTCGACGTTCTTGAACGCTACGAAATAAAAAAAAATGTAAATCATCCATCACATTAATCCCTCTTTTAAATGATTTATATATGTTCTGGTCTGAAATTAGAATACAGAATCAGCAACTCCCTCCTTCATGGACCTCATGATACATATATACCCCCGCTATTTTCTCTTTCCTATTAGGATTTGTCCCCTAGCTTCCTTAGGTACTGGACAACATGATAAAAGGTACTAGGGAAATGTCAAGGGAAAAACAACATGTTTTAGGCCCTACCCCCTAACATGTTAGCTACAAATTCGCCTTTGCAGAGGGTATTATAGGCCGTTGTACAACCTTACGCATGCCCATTCTGGTCCTACTGACTGACCCAGTACACAACCCTCAAGCATCGACCATAGGGAGTAAGCTTCAATTTGTCACTTAGTGTACGATCGCCAGGACACTATTCCAGGATTTCACAGATGAGTCGGCCGGTCTTAGATATCCGGTCAAAGGGCCCTAATCAACCGACCGAAACACACTCTCTCCCCTTTGGCCATGTTACTACCCGTCTTGTTTGTCCATAGGGCTGCTTCCCAATGGCGAACGCTTGGCCACTTGCGCTCATGTCCTAACAACGTGTGCGTGTAATTTCCTCTTTCCTCCTTTAGCTGTCACTCATTTCTAGCTGTCGCTTCGCCTGCTACTCTTTGGATGTGACAACTGGCAACTCGCTATGTGATAAGGCATAATTTATACCCTCTATAAAGTCTTTAGATAGGTAGAATAGATTATCATTTGTAGTTAAGAAACATGTATTGGCTAAAATTTAGATTTCCAAGGTTAAACTACGGAAAATACAAATCTAGGCTAAGTTGCTTATTTTAGCTAACAAAAAGAGTAGTATCATTTTTCAGGTCAAACTAGAGTCTCAAACCATCCTAATTGAGACCGAGATCGAATGCATGTTGGCCAACCAAAGGCGTCTCAGCTAGCTGAAGTCGAGACCGAGTCTAAGTCATCTTGGCCAAGACGAGTTTCTCTCCTGGCCGACTCCGTTCCAATGCCGACTCTGCATGGGGGTTTTGCATGCCTGCTCCAGCCAACCGATTCCGTCCCGGTCGGATGAAGCTGACTCCAAGTTAGCCTAGATAAGGACGGGAGCATTCAGCCAGATGAAGCCAATTCTGCATACCGACTCTTGTAAAGCCGAGTTCACAGGACCGACTCTGTGTACGGGTCCTATACAGACGCCGACTTCATACCGGATGTTGATTCCAGTTCGGATGCCAACTCAAGATCTACATGTCGACTCTAGAACCGGATGTCAACCTCAAAGCAGATGCCGACTCCCATCCGTCCAGATCCATCCCAGCATCAAAAGACAGACTCCACTTCGGCAGATTCAAGCACATGCATAAAATGTAATTTAGCACATGGTACTTAGGAAAGTCTATTAGAGTAGTTATTTTTGTTAAGTTTGTTAAGTCAAGTGGTTAAATATGTTATATCAATTACTACAGTTATAGAGTTAGTTAGTTGATGCATGTATAAGTAGAGATGCATGACCATATTCATTGGTTAGAGAAAGTAGTAAGCAAAACACACAGATACACTTAGCCTATGACATACACACTTTCTATTCCCAAGCCTAAGTTCACTTCCTTCCTCTTTGTTCCACAATGCTTCAGAGAGTGCTTAGTCGATCGAGTAGGTGCAGGACCTGTGTCTAGGTAGCAATCAGTTGCTAAGAGGAGACTGTTAGGGCTCACTGGCACACTGCTTAGTGATTCAACCCCTTAGTACTTGGCCAACATAGGTGGAACACTGCAACTACTACTGGCGGTTGTTGTGGGAAGTTGATCCACAATCCATCCACAACGCTTCACCTATCTTTTGTATCACCGTACAAGTTAATCAATGAATGGTTATAGTTCTTTTATTGCTATGTTGTGATTTCTATTAGCATAACCTGTTCTTGCTTATTCACGATAGTGCATAGTAGGAATAGAGTACGTTAGTTTAGAGGCTGATTGGAAGCATTCTAATAAAAAAATAGGTAATCGGTAGAGAACCTACATCAGCCAAGGGCATAATCACTGCCAAACTCGAGGCTGCGATCGTGTAAGCCCTTAGTAGGCAATGGATGGATGTTCGGCGATTATCGTAGGAAATTGGGTTGGTGAGAAATTGTTGGCATAGTGAGAATCGGAATTAAAATTAGTTAAGTGATAAACCGAGATAGTGATAACATAAATATGTCCTAGTGATTGTAGTAACCATAGGTAGCTTTTCATTTCCTAGATAGAGAATTTAATTTCTGCACTTTACTTTCCTTTGTTAAAAACCCCCCTTTTACTTTGCTTGCCGCGTCAGTCCGCATCCTACCTTCCCAATTATGTATCTTTTTAGCCTTACACACATAAAAACATTAGAACCACGTGTCCTTGAGAGATATGACCTAGGTTGACCCTGTGCTACTCATAACATAGGTAAGTCTAGTATTTTGATAGGAGAAATAACGGCTAAATCTTTAACTATCATTGTGCCCTCGACCCTTTGATTGACATGGTGATTTAATAGGGGTTTTAGCCTAACCCCTCTCATCTTCCTCATGAGTATTCAAACCTCCTGCTATAGCTTTCTCTGTGCTCTTGTTATTTGCTTACTTCCCACACAGAAGTGGGGTTAGGAAGGGAAGTGATGATGTCAATCTTTGATTTATCCACCTCAATGCCTCTGTTGGAGACCAGATGTCCCAACACTATTCCCTCGGTCACCATGAAATGACATTTTTCGAAATTAAGCACAAGGTTTGTGTCAACACATCTCTTCAACACCTTGGATAGGTTGCTCAGGCATGTTTCAAATGAATCTGCATACACTGTGAAGTCGTCCATGAATACCTCCATGCAGTCCTGTAGCAAATCCGAGAAAATACTTATCATGCAACGTTGAAATGTACTCGGTGCATTGCACAGGCCAAATGGCATGCGTGTATACACAAAGGTACCAAATGGGCAGGTGAAGGTTATTTTATGCTGGTCTTCAGGTGCAATATGTATTTGCATGTAGCCTGAGAAGCCATCCAGAAAACAGTAGTGGGATTTCCCTGATAACTTCTCCAAGACTTGATCAATGAACGACAAAGGAAAATGATCCTTGCGAGTTGCCTGGTTTAATCTTCTATAATCTATGCAGACTCGCCAGCTTTTCTGAATCCTTGTTGGTACCGGCTCATTTTGCTGGTTTTTCATCACAGTCATCCCGGACTTTTTGGGGACTACCTGCACAAGGCTTACCCATTGATTGTATGAGATGGGATAGATGATGCCTGCGACAAGTAGCTTCGTAACTTCCTTCTTGACCACGTCCAGGAGTGTCAGATTCAATCTCCTTTGCTGCTGCCTGATGGGCTTGGCTTCTTCCTCCATTAATATTCTATGCATGCAGATGGAGGGATTAATGCCTGGAAGGTCTGGCAACTTCCACCTCATTGCCTTCTTATGTTGCCTAAGGACCTCCAACAACTTATCTTCTTGCTCCTGGTGGAGATTGTTGGCAATGATAACTGGGAGTTGCTGTTCCTTGTCTAGGTAGGCATACTTCAGGTGACTCGGCAATGGTGTCAGTTCCATGGGTGGTGGCGACAATGGAGATTTTTCAGTTATTGGGCTCGGATCCGACTGGCCGACTTGATCTCGACTCAGAACCAGGTGTGCCGACATGATTTTGGCCTTTGGCTGCTTCGGCCAACTCGACTCGGTGGCTTCAGTTCTTGTTGGATCGGAGTCAGCATTGGCTTCTTGTGTTGCTTCGGAGCCAGATCCGGATGGAACTGTAATTTCAACTCCAGCATGTCGGAGCCGGATCGCGTCTAGTCTTCATTGGCCGAGATGGTCTCGACAAGCATGTCGACCTTGATGTTTGACTTTTTGGCCGAGTTGACTTTTATCTCGTCCTCGAATCGGCCTTCTCTAGCCGACTTGATCTCGGCCGTATGGTCGCCAATTGTGCAATGGGAGACTCTTCAGTTTCGGCGTGTTTGATTGCTACCTCCTTTGTATGATCTAACTGTTCTTGGTTGCAGACTTCGTCTAGTAATTCAGATAATTCAACTTCAAAGTCCAAGTCAGCAATATCGCTATGGTCGGCCTCAGAGTTGGGAAGGTCTTGTACTTTCTCATAGTCGGCCTCTTCATCTACGACCCCTAGGCAGCTAGTCGCATCAGTGCTTCCAGAGAACTTCTCACTGTCTTCACTGCTGCTATTTAGTTGAAGGTATTCTTCAACTATCTCCTCAAGTAAATCGATGCCAAAGAGGGAGTGGTCTTCGGTGGGGTGCTTTATTGCTTCAAAAATGTTGAATTGCACCAGAGTGTTACCGAATTCCATCGAGAGAGTCTCGGCATGCACATCGATCTTTGTTCTGGCTGTCATTAGGAATGGTCTTCCCAGAATTAAGGTGGATCCCTTCCCGGATGTTTCCTCCTCCATGTCAAGCACATAGAAATCAGCTGGAAATAGTAACTCGTTTACTTGGACGAGAACATCCTCGAGAACTCCCAAGGGTTGAATAATGCTTCTGTTTGCGAGCTGAATGGTCATCCCGGTGGGCTCAAGATCGCCAAAATTGAGGGACTTGTAGATCGATGCTGGCATGACATTGATTGAGGTCCCCAAGTCCAACTTGGTGTCAGCAAAGGTGCAGTCGCCAATGGTGCATGGGATAGAAAATATTCCAGGATCTTTGCACTTCTTTGGTAGTGCTCGTGAAGTACCTGCAGTGAGCTCATCATTTTTGGTCAAGGCCGACACCACGCCTCCAATCTCCCTACTCCCCTTGATCTTCCTTCTTTTATGTACACACAATTCCTTGAGGAATTTTGCATACTTAGGGACTTGTTTAATTGCATCGAGGAGTGGAATATTGATTTCCACCTTCTGGAACATCTTCAACAATTCTTCGTCTGACTCTGGCTTCCTTGTCGAGATGGTCCGAGATGGAAATAGCAGTGGGACAGTTCTTTCTGGCCGAGACTACGGATCGCCATTTGATTCAGAGTCGGCTTCAACTGATCTCGGCAACTACTGTAGTGTAGGTTGAGGTAATTCTTTCCCATTTCGAAGAGTGACTACATTGGCATTTCCTCTCAGATTTGGAATGGTTTGAGAGGGGAGGTTGTTGGATCCAGCCGACTGTAATTACTCACAGTGTTGGCTAGCTATCCGATCTGCGTTTTGAGGTCTTGGATGGTGGCGGTCATGTTCTGCTGGAATTGCATATTACTGGAGCTCACAGATTGCTGGAACTCCAGGTTGCTGGTTGCAAGCTGCTTCATTAGGTCTTCTAGAGATGGAGAGTTGCCTTAGGAAGGCACTCTCTGCTGCTGTTGTTGCTGTTGGAAAGGTGGTGCTTGATATTGTGGAGCTGGCTACTGATAACCTGCATGTTTTTTATAGGTGTTCGGTGTGGATCCGAATTATGGAGCTACATATGGCCTTTGATTCGGTCCTAGCCGAAATGGAAGTCTCCCATGTTGCTGGCTATCAAATGACCGATTTTGATACGGCTATTTCTCGTACTGAAATCCACCTATGGCTCCAACGTTCTCTAGTTGGGCCGATTCGGTTTCCTGAAGAGTGGGGCACATATCAGTGGGGTGCTCCACGGAAGTACATATGTCACATACTTTTGCTGCCAGAGCTGGTTGGTGTTGTCCAACTGCAAGCTGTCTCACCAATGATGTCAGTTCGGTTAGCTGATTCTCCAATCATTGGTTGGAAGCTGCACCGATTTCATTCAACATCTGAGATTGACCTGGCCCTCTGATCTCGAACTGCTACGTATTACTTGCCATATTGGAAATCAGATGCCTTGCTGCTACTACCGCTTTATCCATCATGGCTCCTCCACTGGCTGCATCGATCATCCTTCTGTCCATCATTGAGAGTCCTTCATAGAAATACTGGATCAGTAACTGCTCGCTGATCTGATGGTGTGGACAGGTGGCACAAAGTTTATTGAACCTTTCCTAGTACTCATGCAGAGTCTCTCCTGTATGCTGCCTTATCCCACATATCTCCTTCCTGATGGACGCATATCTGGATGCCGGAAAGAACTTCTCCAAGAATGTGTGCTTCATATCTCCCCACATGTTGAAACGTACTGGATGAAGGTACAACCAATCCTTCGCTGCTCCATCCAGGGAGAATGGAAATGCCTTCATTTTGATGTAGTCCTCCGATATCCCCTATGACCTCATTGTGGAGTAAACCACATGGAATTCCTTCAAATGCTTGTGGGGGTCCTCTTCTGCAAAAACATGAAATTTAGGCAACAAATGTATAAGACCAGACTTCAATTCATATGTTTGGGCCGGCTCCAGTTGTGGGTATTGGATACACCAAGGTTGATACACCATGTCTGGAGTGGCCAATTCCTTTAATGTCCTGTCATTGTTCTCCATCTGTCCTGACTCTGCAAAAATGTTAAAACTAGCGACAGAATTGTCAGTACACAACTGGTTAGTGTTAATGACAAAATCAGAATTTCTACTATTATTTACTATTAGATTCCTAGTCCTCCTCAATCTACGTAAAGTTAATTCTATCTCTGGGTCAAAAGCATATAAGGGGTCAGTGCTACTTCTAGTCATGCATTGTACATATTATGTAGAAAAATCAGACTTGAAGCAGTACTTACAAAACAGTAAACTACAACTTTTAGTCAATTACCTAATGAAACTTGAAGAATGCGATGTAAAAAGGCAAGTCAATTGTGCAATGCAGAAATGAATATAGAACAGAATGCTAACACTATGCACTGCATGGACAAATGTTTTATTATGGTTTTTGTTTTTGTTATTTTTTTTTTGGCGGTAAATTTACGCAGAAAAATTAACAAACCTCAGTATACTTTTTATTTAGGATCCAAAATCTAAAAGACAGACATACACAAGTTCAAAGGACTCAATAGACTGACTTAACAAACACACTTTAGAGACTTGAGATTCGAGTTCAGTTAACTTGGCACACGAAAACACAAAAGAACTTGTGTCCCTGGAAACGACGCCAATTTGATAAGCTCGTTTTCAGTCGTCTTACGGGCATCAAATAACTAAAGTTAACTATAATATAGTCAACCCTAGGTCGATTTTTCTCAAGGACACAGTGTTCTCAATCGTGATTTGGTGTTAAGTGAAATGATGTAGAACCTGAGGTATAGAGTGCTGACTCGTCTCGGCAATGGTCGAGTCGCTCTCGACAGAAACTGAACCGAAATGATCTCGGCAAAGATCTACCCGACTTGGTTTCGGCTGAGTGAAAACTGACGCTACAGAGATGGACTATCTCTGTCTCGGACTAAAAAGCAGTAAATAGGGGGGAGTGAACTACGAGTAAGTCAGAAGGTAAATTAAAACTATGAATGTAGCGAACATATACTAATGCTACTGGTTTTACTATTATTATTATGATATAACTGTGTTCATATTCAGTTCTATTAGTCCAACTCCAGTCCTATTTCTGCACTCCAGTTCTCAGTCCATATCAGCCTTGGGAATTCTTATGGCAATCGCCAAAGGTTCGTCCATTACCATACTGATGATGCTCGTCTTTCTAGTCGTTTTACGCACTTATCAAATAACTAAAGCTAACTATAGTATAGTCAACCCTAGGTTATTCTTCTCAAGGACACACTGTTCTCAGTTGTGCTTTGTTGTGAAGCAAAATGATGTAGAAGCTATGATGTAGAGTATTGACTTTCCTCGATACTGGCCGAGTTTCTCTCGGCAGGGACTGAGCCGAGGTGCTCTTGACAAAGAGCAATCCGACTTGGTCTCGGCTGAGCACAGACAGACGCAACAGAGTTGAACTAACTCTGTTTCAGACTGAAAAGCAGTAATTAGGGGGAAGATTTGGAATGCGAGAATAGTAAACTGATGCTATGAAATGCAAACCGAATACACGACTGGATTCACTATATTATTATTACTATATAACCGTTCTATATTCAGTCCCGTTAATCAAGTCCAGTCCAGGTCCTTCACTCAAGTTCCCAGTCCATATCAGCCTTTGGTATTCTTATGGCAATCGCCAAAGGTTCATCCATTGCCATACCGAGGATTTACACAATCGCTACTTCATCAGTTGGCAGGGATTAAGTTCAAGCTGATTTTAGGTTCTCAATCAGATTCTCTAGTTGATTACCTACTGTATTAGTTAAACCAGTTCCAATCGGCTTAGCTTAACATTGTTCACGTTTAAATGCAATCGCGATTCAAGCATGAGTTAAAGAAGAGGAAAGGAACAGAGTTCAGAATTGCAGAATTGGAATTAGCTAACAGAAAACTAAATACAAACACAGTGGTCTGAATTCAGGTGGTTCCATCTCCCATAACGATCGCCGTGGATGATGATGGTGGTTCACCTCCGTTAGCGTGAGCGTTGAGGATCAGATCCACCAGAGTGTGTCAGTAATCTGATCAGTCCCCTTTGACAGACTTCGGCTTCCCAGTCTCAGACCTGCACTTCCTCAATCGAGAGAAATGCCAATGCAACACCGTGCACCACCAACGAATGGAAGAACGAGAGCAAAGGAATGGATATAATGAGAATGTATTAAGAATGAATTCAAGACCCGTAAAAAGTGCACAACTCCTCCTATATATACACGAGGTGAGCAGCTAGATGATGCTAACAAAATATCCTAACAGAATTACAATGTGAATTTCCTATTCTACCCGTGTGAAGATCTTCCGAAGTGACCTGGCATATTCTCCAAGAGTGACATGGCAGCTGAGCTGGCGCTGAGGTGGCCTTTGAGCTGGATGGCTAACGTGGACAACACAATTGGGCCGCTCTTTATTGGGCTGCTGGGCTACAAGGTATGGATTGCAGAGACGAATCTGGCTTGGCCGAGATGGAGTCGGTCTGGCCGAGATGGAGTCGGTCTGGCCGGGACGACTTCATCCCGGCTAAGACTCTTCTGTTGACCTTGGTCAACTCGGCCTGTCCTGCAGAAGAAGGAGTGATACTTTTTATTAGCTAAGACTTCTGAATTAACATAGATTTGTATTTTCTCTATACTTAAGCCCATAAAATGAATCTTAGCTAACAATCCATTCTTAAGCACAGAATAGTCTTGCAAACACCCTTCTTAGGTGTCTAAAAGATGTATAATTTGTGACTCATCACACCCCCACACTTACCTTTTGGAATTCCTGGGCAAAATAAAATGAAAATCAGCAAGAGGAAAATTTTTAAAGATAGAAAAGAATCTCTGAATTGGCCTCCTTAAGTTCATCCGAGACAGAGTTGGCGCTTATTCACTCTGAGATAAAAATTGCTCCATCCTTCTGAAAAGTACTTCTCCTGTGTTTAAGGCAATTTCATGACCTGCAACAGCGAAGGTTAACTAGCAGTGACAGAGCTCTGACTAGGCAATTATTCTCTCAGCCACTTAAGTGTTTAAGCTTGTATTTACACTCAACATACATGAGACTAGTATTACCACGTTTTGGCAAGACTCTTCTTCCACTCCTATAAAAACACAGCAAAAATGATCACTAGGACTTCTTTTTCGGCTTGTAACGAGGCTAGGGGTACAGGTGGGATAAAATATGGAAAGTGGTCTCAAAACCCCTAGGGAAGAGAGAAGCAATCGAGAGTAAGTTTCATCAGCATGAGGGGCATCCCAGGATGCTGAAGTCTTCTTCCTTTATTTTGCTTTTATTTTTGCTTTGCTTATTTCTCCCTTTGAATTCTTTTTCTTTCTTTTCCTCCTGTTGCTTTGCAGATTTTGCTGTATACTTTTGCGTTTTTTTTTTACAGCTTATGGCTTTTGGCTGCTTTTCCATTTTTCTTTTTGTTTCCCTTGCACTTGTTTCTATCTTTTCCTTTCGAGCCTTCAGAGAATGTGAATTTGATTATGCTCCCTGGAACTTTCCCCACTCTTGATTATGACTTACTCCCAAAATAATTTCAAAGCTCCTCTATTCCTTAAGGATGAGGTTAATTCATGGTTTTTCTGGCCTTGGCTTATACTGAGTTGTCAGAAAGAATGGTTATTCAGGCTCAAAGGGGTGGACAAGGGACATAATTTTTCAGGTAGGCTTTATTTGGCTCAGGTTTTATAAGGAATGGATATAATGAGAATGTATTAAGAATGAATTCAAGACCCGTAAAACGTGCACAACTCCTCCTATATATACACGAGCTGAGCAGCTACATGACGCTAACAAAATATCCTAACAGAATTACAATGTGAATTTCCTATTCTACCCCTGTGAAGATCTTTCGAAGTGACGTGGTAGATTCTCTAAGAGTGACATGGCAGCTGAGCTGGCGCTGAGGTGGACTCTGAGCTGGATGGCTAACGTGGACAGCGCAATTGGGCCGCTCTTTATTAGGTTGCTGGGCTGCAAGGTATGGACTGTTGAGACGAATCTAGCTTGGCCGAGATGGAGTCGGTCTGGCCGGGACGACTTCATCTCAGTTGAGACTCTTCTGTTGACCCTGCTCAACTCGACCTGTCCTGCAGAAGAAGGAGTGATACTTTTATTAGCTAAGACTTCTGAATTAACACATATTTGTATTTTCTCTATACTTAAGCCCATAAAATGAATCTTAGCTAACAATCCATTCTTAAGCATAGAATAGTCTTGCAAACACCCTTCTTAGGTGTCTAAAAGATGTATAATTTGTGACTCATCACATACCGAGGAATTACGTAATCGCTACCTCATCAGTTGGCAGGAATTAAGTTCAGAGCTGATTTTAGGTTCTCCATTAACAATCGCTAAATGATTACCTACTAAATTAGTTAAACCAGTTCCGATAGGCTTAGCTTAACATTGTTCACGTCTTAATTGCAATCGCGATTCAATCCGTGAATTAAAGAAGAGGAAGGGAACAAAGTTAAGAAATGCAGAATGAAATTAATTAATAGAAGACAGAGTACAAACACAGTGGTCTTAATTCAGGTGGATCCATCTCCCACGACGATTGCCATGGTTGATGGTGGCGGTTCACCTCCAGTAGCCTGAGCGCTGAGGATCAGATCCACCAGAGTGTGTTGGAATCCCAAGCAGTCGCCTCTGACAGACTTCGGCTTCCCAATCTCAGACTTGTACTTCCTCAATTGAGAGAAACACCATTGTAGTACCGTGCACCATCGTAAACGGAGGAAAGCGAGAGTAAGAGAATGTATACAATGAGAATGTGTAGAGAGTGAATTCAAAGATCCGATTTGTTCATATCTGCACCTATATATACAAGGCACGCAAGCTAATTTAACAGAATTACATTTGAACTCCCTATTCTACCCTTGCCATTACTTGGGCTGCAAGCTACTCCAGAGTGACGTGGCTGTTGAGCTAGAACCGAAGTGGCTTATGAATGGTTAACGTGGAATGCCACTTGGACTTCGTTCCTTATAGGGTCGTTCTTTGTTTACTGACTGAGTCTTGGCCTGGTCGAAATAGAATTGATCAAGTGAAGGATGATCTCGGCTGGTTCTTCCTTGGATGGCTGAGAGTCTTGGTTGGACCTGCAACGAAAGAATAGTTAGCTAGTGCTTTTTAGCACCAAATTGTATTTCCTTTGCTTTTTGGTTCCTAATCTGAATCTTAGCTAACAATCGTCTTTTAAGTACGTGAGTTGCTTATTAACACTCTCTTAGGTTCACCTACGGTATATGATTTGTGACTCATCATACACCATGAATTCATCCATGAACACCTCCATGCACTCTTGCAGCAAGTCCGAGAAGATACTTGTCATGAAACGTTGGAATGTGCTCGGTGCATTGCATAGGCCAAATGGCATGCGAGTGTACGCAAAGGTGGCAAAAGGGCAGGTGAAGGTGGTCTTGTGTTGGTCTTCGGGTGCAATATGTATTTGCATGTACCCTGAGAATCCATCCAGAAACAATAGTGGGATTTCCATGCTAATTTCTCCAAGACTTGATCAATGAAAGGCAAAGGGAAGTGATCCTTGCGAGTTGCCTGGTTTAATCTTTTATAATCTATGCAGACTCACCAACTATTCTGAATCCTTGTTGGTACCAGCTCATCTTGCTGGTTTTTCATAACAATCATCTCGAACTTCTTAGGAACTACCTGCACAGGGCTTACCCATTGACTATCCGAGATGGGATAGATAATGCCTGCAGCAAGGAGTTTAGTGACTTCCCTTTTTACTACGTCTAGGATGATTGGATTCAGTCTTCTTTGCTTTTGCCTTATGGGCTTGACTTCTTCCTCCATTAATATTCTATGCATGCAGATGGAGGGATTAATGCCTGGAAGGTCTGAAAGCTTCCACCCAATTGCCTTTTTATGTTGCCTTAAGACTTCCAACAACTTCTCTTCTTGCTCCTGGTGGAGGTTGTTGGCAATAATAACCGGGAGCTGCTATTTCTTGTCCAAGTAGGCATACTTTAGGTGACTTGGGAATGGTTTCAGTTCCATGGGTGGTGGTGAGGATGGAGATTTTTTAGTTACTGGGCTTGGATCCGTCTGGCCGACTTGATACCAATTCGGCATTAGGTGTGTCGACATGATTTCGGCCTTTGGCTGCTTCGACCGGATCGACTCGGTGGCTTCAATTCTTGTCGAATTGGAGTCGGCGTTGACTTCTTGTGCAGCTTTAGAGTCGGATCCGGATGGACATTGATTTCCACTCCAGCATGTGTCTGGTTTTCTTTGGCAAATTTTGTTTTGGCCTTCATGTCGGCTTCACTGCTTATCCTCTCGGCCGAGTTGGTTTTGACCTTTTTCTGGTCTTGGCCTTCCTTGACTGACTTGTCTTCGTTGTCGGCTTTGTTTCTGTGGTGCTTGGCCGAGTTGACTTTTGTCTCTGTATTGACTCGGCCTTTATTGGCCGACTTGGTTTCGGCCGTGAATATGGTTGCCAGCTGTGCAAGGGAAGACTTTTAGTCTCGGCAACCCCTGCTTCTGCATTATCTGTACACTATAGGCTCTCTAGGTAGAAAACTTGGTCTAGCAGTTCTATTAGCTCTGCTTCAAATGCCAAGTCACCAATATCATCGTGGTTGGCCTCAGAGTTTGGGAAGTCTGGTACTTTGTCTTGGCCAACCTCTAAGCAGCTGTTAGTGCTTCCAGCAAAATCCCCTATGTCTTCACTCAACTCTCTAGCTAAAGGTATTCTTCCACCAGCTCTTCTATTATGTTTATGCCGAAGAGAGAGTTGTCTTCGGTAGGGTGCTTCATAGCTTCAAAGATGTTGAATTGCACCAGGGTGTCATTGAATTCCATTGAGAGCGTCCCAACATGCACGTCAATCTTCGTCCTTGCTGTCATTAGGAATGGTCTCCCCAGAATTAAGGTTGATTCCTTCCCTAATGTTTCGTCCTCCATGTCTAACACATAAAAATCAGTTGGAAAGTTTAACTCGTTTACTTGGACGAGAACATCTTCGAGGACTTCCAGGGGTTGCACGATGCTTCTATTGGCAAGTTGAATAGTCATCCCTGTGGGCTCCAGATCACCAAAATTCAGGGACCTATAGATTGATGCAGGCATAACGCAAATTGATGCTCCTAGGTCCAACATGGCATCGGCAAAAGTGCATTCGCCAATGGTGCATGGGACAGAAAAGATTCCAGGGTCTCGGCACTTCTTCGGCAGTGCTCGTGAAGTACCTGCAGTGAATTCTTCACTTCTAGTCAAAGCCGACACCACGCCTCCAATTTCCTTGCTCCCTTTCATCTTCCTCCTTTTATGTACGCACAACTCCTTGAGGAATTTTGCGTACTTGGGAATCTGTTTGATCACGTCGAGGAGGGGAATATTGATTTCCACCTTTCAGAACATCTTCAGTAGTTCTTCGTCTGACTCTGGCTTCCTTGCCGAGATGGTTCGAGATGGAAATGGGAATAAGAAAAACTGTCTCGGCCGACACTGCGAGTCGACATTTGGCTCAAAGTCGGCTTCAACTGATCTCGACAACTGCTATAGTGTAGGTTGAGGTAGTTCTTTTCCACTTTGGAGAGTGACTACACTGGCATTTCCTCTCGGATTTGGAATGGTTTGAGAGGGAAGGTTGCTCGAGCCAGCTGACTGTAGTTGGCTAGTTGTCCGATTTGTGTTTTGAGGTCTTGAATGGTGGTGGTCATGTTCTGCTGGAATTGCATGTTGTTGGAGCTCACGGACTATTGGAACTCCAGGTTGCTTGTTGTAAGCTGCTTCATCAAATCTTCCAGGGATGAGGAGTTGCTTTGAGTAGGCACTCTCTGTTGTTGCTGTGGGAAGGATGGTGCTTGATATTGTGGACTCGACTGTTGGAAACCAGCTACTCCGTGAGGTATATTCGGCACAGATTCGGCTCTCTGAGCTGCATACGGTCCTTGTGGTGGGCCTGGCTGAAATGGTTGTCTTCCATATTGTTGGTTGTCGAATGGACAAGTCGGATATTGTTGCTTCCCGTATTGAAATCCTCCTACGGCTCTAACATGCTCTGGTTGGTCCGACTCAATTTCTTGAAGAGTGGGGCACATATCAGTGGGGTGCTCCACAGAAGTACATATGCCACAGATTTTTGCTAACATGGCTGGTTGGTGTTGACTAACAGCCAGCTGTCTCACTGATGATGTCAGTTCAGTTAGCTGATTCTCCAATCTTTGGTTGGAAGCTGCACCGATTTCTTTCACCATCCGAGACAGATTGGCCCTCTGGCTCCCAAACTGTTGTGTATTACTTGCCATATTAGAGATCAGGTGCCTTGCTGCTGCTGGTGTTTTGTCCATTAAGGCTCCTCCACTAGCGGCATCAATCATGCTTCTGTCCATCATAGAGAGTCCTTCGTAGAAGTATTGGATCAGCAGCTATTCGCTGATCTGATGGTGTGGACAAGTGGCACATAGTTTGTTGAATCGCTCCTAGTATTCATGCAGAGTTTCTCCTGTATGTTGCCTGATCCCACATATTTCCTTTCTGATGGTCGCAGTCCTAGATGCCGGAAAGAACTTTTCTAGGATGGTACGCTTCATATCTCCCCAGGTGTTGAAGAGTGTTGGCTGAAGATACAGCCAGTCCTTTGTTGCTCCATTAAGGGAGAATGGGAACGCCTTCATTTTGATGTAGTCTTCCGGTATCCCCTGCGGCCTCATTGTGGAGCAAACCACATGGAATTCTTTAAATGCTTGTGGGGGTCCTCTCCTGCAAGACCATGAAATTTAGGCAACAGATGTATAAGACCAGATTTTAGTTCATATGTTTTAGCTGGCTCCAGCTGTGGGTATTGGATGCACCAAGGTTGATACACCACATCTGGAGTAGCCAATTCCTTCAATGTTCTGTCATTATTCTCCATCTGTCCTGGCTCTGCAAAAATGTTAGAACTAGCAACAGAATTGTCAGCACAAAACTGGTTAGAGTTAATGATAGAATCAGAACTTCTACTATTATTTACTACTAGATTCGTAGCCTTCCTTAATCTACGTAGGGTTCTTTCTATTTTTAGGTCAAAAACATATAAGGGGTCAGTGCTACTCCTAGTCATGCATTATGCAAGTCATGTAAAAAAAAATATCAGTGATTCTAGACAGTGACTACAGTTAATAGTTAGTTCTAATGAAAAAGTAAGAATGCAATGCGAAGATGGATGCAAAACAGAATGTTTAATAATATGTAATGCAGAATTTAGTACAATGCAAAATAATTTTTCTTTATTTTTATTATTAACAGTGAATTCACGTAAAAATTCTACTTACAGAAATTCAGCATGCGTGATTATTATTGGATCCGAAATGTAGAAACGAATATAGACACAATTTAAGACTCAACAGACTCTACAAACACACTCTACAGACTCAGGATTTGACTCATTTTACTTGGCACACGCAAGCACAAAAGAACTTGCATCCCCGGCAACAACGCCAATTTGATAAGCTCGTTTTTAGTCATCTCAACGCGCATCAAATAACTAAAGCTAACTATAGTATAGTCAACCCTAGGTCGATTTTTCTCAAGGACACAATGTGCTCAATTGTGGTTCGGTGTGAAGTGAAATGACATAGAACCTGAAACATAGAGTATTGACTCGTCTCGGCACTGGCCGAGTCGCTCTCGGTAGAAACTGAGCCGATATGGCCTTGGCAGAGACTTATCCGACTTGGTTTCGGCTGAGTGTAGAACTGACACTACAGAGATGGACTATCTCTGTCTCGGACTCGGAAAGTAGTAAACGGGGGGTTTCAATTGCAGAAACGAGAAGCAGTAAATGAATGCAGAAAACAAATGCAGATATAAGGATGCTACTGATGCAAGATGACTACTATTATTATTATGATGTAACTGTGTTCATGTTCAATTCCATTAATTCAAGTCCAGTCCAGATTCCTTACTCCAGTTCTCAGTCCAGGTCATCCTTGGGGATACTTATGGCAATCGCCACAGGTTCGTCCATTACCATACTGAGGAATTACGCAATCGCTACCTCATCAGTTGGTAGAGATTAAGTTCAGAGCTGATTTTAGGGTCTCTATTAACAATCCTTAAAGGATTACCTACTGAATTAGCTAAACCAATTCCAATCGGCTTAGTTTAACCTTATTCATGGTTCAATTGCAATCGCGGATCAAATCATGTATTAAAGAAGAGGAGTGGAATAGAGACAAGAAATGCAGAACGAAATTGATTAATAGAAAATAGAATACAAACATAGTGGTCTAAATTCAGATGGATCCATCTTCCACGACGATCGCCATGGTTGATGGTGGTGGTTCACCTCCAGTAGCGTGAGCGCTGAGGATCAGCTTCACCAGAGTGCGTTGGAATCCTAAGCGGTCACCTCTGACAAACTTTGGCTTCTCAGTCTCAAGCCTGTACTTCCTCGATCGAGAGAAACACCACTACAGCATCGTGCACCACCGTAAATGGAGAAAACGAGAGCGAGATAATGGATACAATGAGAATGTGTAGAGAATGAATTCAAAGATCCCGATTGTTTCCTGATCGAGCCTATTTATACAAGGCACGAAAGCTAACGTCCCTAACAGAATTACAAAAGTGAAATTCCTATTCTACCCTTGTTGTGACTTACGTTGCAAGTTACTTCCAGGATGACGTGGCAGCTGAGCTGGTGCTGAGGTGGCCTTTGTACTTGATAGGTGATGTGGGAGGCGTTGTTGGGCTCTATCCCTCATTGGGCTGCTCCGCTTGTTGGGCTACTGGGCTGAGTGACTCGACCTGGTCAAGACGGAGTCGGCTTGGTCAAGAGTCCTCTCTCTTAGCCTGGTCCTTTTTGGATGGGCTGAGAGTCTTGGCTGGACGTGCATGAAAGAATAGTTAGCTAATGCTTTTGATTTAGCACAAAATTGTGTTTTCTCTATTTTTAGGTTCCTAATCTGAATCTTAGCTAACAATCATCTTTTACGTACAAGAATTGCTTATTAACACTCTTCTTAGGTCCACTTAAGGTGTATGATTTATGACTCATCAGGGACCCCTCCAAAGGGCTATCTGGTTCCCCCACTCCTGACGACGTGGCGGCCAGCGGTTCCTTTACACAAGGAACACTACCTTAATGTTCTTCTACTTCTTCAAAAGGCGAGGAGTTTCCCTTTAGTGTACTATTT
Organism: Mucuna pruriens; assembly: GCA_025330945.1. Classification (NCBI taxonomy): domain Eukaryota; kingdom Viridiplantae; phylum Streptophyta; class Magnoliopsida; order Fabales; family Fabaceae; genus Mucuna; species Mucuna pruriens. The sequence goes on from JAENHJ010000157.1 coordinate 227,942, forward strand.
CGCGCTTTTGAGGAGAATGACTTCTCCAATGATGCTCCTGGGCATGAGGATCATTCTGAGCGTCCGTTCAAGTGGATTAACCCCAGTGTCACCAGGGTTTTCTCCGTCTATACACAATCTGACTCTCTAATGGGTGTGGCTGGCCCCATTTGCCATCAAGGACCCTGGTCCCTACAAGTGTCCCTTTGTCGACCAAACGAATTTGTTTGTGAGGTACTTGTCGAAAATGAGGTTTCCTTCTTTTATTTCTACGACACCTTGCCTCTTAAGTTAGGTATTAGATTGCCTTTCACCCACTTGAACAGGCCCGTCCTTTGAGTCCTCAATATTTCCCCTACTCAACTTCACCCTAATAGTTGGGCATTCATTCGTGTTTTTCAACTTTTGTGTAAGGACATGCAAAGGGCGCCTTCGCTAAGTGTTTTCTTCTGGTTTTTCTTGCTCCACCGATCAGATAAAGTCTGTTGAACTTCTCTAAGCAACTGACCAAAATGGAAGTTGCTAAAACCCTTCCGTGAAAGCTACAAGTTCTTCAAAGATAGATTCTTTCGCGTCACAATTGGTGATATTGGGTCTAACATTTTGGTGGAAAATTCTCGGGACCCTTCTTCCCCGTCTACTAGACTTGCCAACTGATCGTGTCAGTTATGATCGAGAGAGAATATTTGGAGGATTAGGAAGTGGAGTTCGTGGAAGAACTCTAGCACTTGCCTACCCTTTTCTGCATGGAGCTTATAAAGAATGGCGACTAACTTTCCCTTCCCTCTATATGTTTTTTATTTTGATCTGTTCCTCTAATGTGTAATTTTTCTTGACAGGCTATACTACTCAGCAACTAAAAGCTTTAAAGAAAATGGCTTCTCGTTCTCCTTCTCCCATTGAGATGACGACACAACAAGTCGATAGTGTGTCCCCAACTTTGGCCATTGTTCTCGACTCTCCAGACTGTTTGCCGATGAAAACTGCCACCAATCCAGGTGGTTTCACCAAAAAAACAACCACATGAGGTAGAGGGCCTTGGATGACCAAGAGCGGCTAGGGAAGCGAATGACGTTGGCAGGCACAAAGGCTGGTGTTGACAAATTTATAGGGGGGCAGTATTGGCAAATCTACCCCTCATGTTGATGATAGTTGGGAAACAAGCTAGTCGGCCTTTAAGCCCCTCAATTTGGGCATTTGCACATCCCTTGGCTGACGTGGTAGATTGACACCTACCTATCAGCTCAGAACTTCATAAGGTGAGCGCTCTTGGGATATCTGGGGTATTTGAAGCCTTTCAACAGTATGCAAGATATTCCTTAGTGCTATCCTGGGCTGCCGAGAGGAAATTTGGGAGCTTGGGGCCCATAACAAGGTTTTAGCTGACAAAAATCAGAAAGCCCATGAATCCCATGTTAAGATGATGACTTCTTTTCTTGAGGCTGAAGGCTAATTAAACAACTATCGAGAGGCCATTGTAGGTTTGTAGGACCAGCTTCAGGCGACCGTGTGCCAGACTAAGGACCTCATGCTGTCTCAATGGGAGCTAGAGCGTGTACACGATTATTTAAATAATGAGGTCCAACATCTACAGTAAGAGAAAACCGCACTGGAAGCTGAAAAGCAGCAACACCAATCGGATAAACTGAAGATTGAAGAAAAATTGAAAGAGGCAAAAGCAGAGTTGTCTTGGTTAAAGGAGGAGAAGGAAATAGAGGTGTCTCGACTGAAGGAGGAGAATTCAATCAAAGACAAACTTATCCAAGATAAAAACGATTTCTTGGCCGAGCAAGGTCTTGCAATAGTTGATCAATTCGAAGTCGGTTTTGCTCATGCCCTGGAACAAGTTGCTTTTCTCCATCTCACTGTGGATATTTTCAAAGCTAGCCCTTTCAAGGAGGTTGTTGATGGCCGTCTAGTTGAAGTCACTAACCGCCTCTTATGGGTCTTAAATTTTTGCCTTTGGCGCTGGCCGCCTCTTATGGGTCTTGGATTTTTTCCCTGGGCACTAGCCACCTCTTATGAGTCTTAGATTTTTGCCCTGGACATTGGCCGCCTCTTATAGGTCTTAGATTTTTTCTTTGGGCATTAGCCACCTCTTATGGGTCTTGGATTTTTTGCCCTAGGCACTAGCCGCCTCTTATGGGTCTTAGATTTTTGCCCTAGGCACTGGCCACCTCTTATGGGTCTTAGACTTTTGGCCCTGGGTACTGGCCGCCTCTTATGGGTCTTAGATTTTTTGTCGGATAGCATGTTTGCTGCTTAATTGGTATCTAAGTAATCATCTACGAGAAGAAAGATATCATTTGACTTCAATCAAAATACATTACTGCCTACAAGGAAAAATACATTACTTTGGTTATCTAACTGTAATATTTTCTTAACATTGTCATGTTCCATGTTCGAGGTATCGACTTTCCATTGAGATGCTCCAACTTAAATGTTCCCTTCCCTACCTCCTCTCAGACTCTGAACGGACCTTCCCAGTTGGGCGTTAACTTGTTTGTGGCTGCTCCCATGAGGGTTCTTCACAAGACTAGGATGTCTTTTCGGATAGGGCGTGGGAAAACCGTTGTGTTATATCTCCTGACCACTTTGGCCTTTGTAATGCACTCTCGAATGTGTTCTATCTCCCTTTCCTCCTGTAACAAGTCTAGATTTGCTCTTAACTCAACTTTATTATTCTTGTTTTGGAACAAACTGACTTGCTACGATGCTTCTTCTATCTCTATCGAGATCATTGCATCTATCCCAAACGTGAGACGAAAAAGGGTTTCCTGTGTGGCCGAGTGTAGTGTAGTGTGATATGACCATAATACCTGTGGTAATTCCTCTACCCAACAACCCTTTGCCTCTTCCAGCTGCTTGCGCAATCCTCTCAATATGACTCTATTTGCAACCTCCGCCTGCTCATTGCTCTAAGGATGCTCGATCGAGGTAAAAGATTGCTTAATTCTATATTGGACACAAAATTCAGTGACAGGCTATGTGGTGAACTGAGTGCCATTATCAGTCACTATCTTGACCAGTAATCCAAATCGACATACAATCTGTTTCCAATAGAATCGCCTCACCCTCTCGGCCGAGATTGAGGCTACTGGCTCCACCTCAATCCACTTGGTAAAGTAATCCACCACCACTAACAGGAACTTGACCTGCCCAGGCGCTAAAGGAAATGGACCTAAGATATCAACCCCTAACATGTAAAAAGGTCATGGGGAGGTTACAAAGTGTAGTTGCTCTGGGGGTGCCTGGTGTCGGTCAGCATATCTATGGCACTTGTCATACATTTTTACAAACACCAACCTATCTCTCCTAAGAGTTGGCCAATAATATCCCGCGTGCGCAATTTTGCTATCCAGAGCTCTCCCTCTAGTATGGCTTCCACATACCCCCTCATGGACTTCTTCTAGGGCTTTTTTTTCTTCGAGCTTGCCTAGGCACTATAGCAGAGGAAAAGAGAAGCCTCTTTTGTATAACTGGTCAACAATTAAGGCGTATTTAGCTACCACTCTTTTTATTCTCTTAGCCTCTTGCAGATCATCTGACACATTGTCGGTGCAAAGGTAATTAATTATTGGGTCACACCATGATGGTTGCCACTCACTACTCAATATGGCCAACTCCTGCACTGTAGGTTGTTCTAGCGCCTCCTGAATGACAGTTCTATTAAGTCCTCCTCGTTGTGTACTTGCCAACTTTGTCAGCAAGTTCACCCTTTCATTCATTTAGCAAGGGATGTGTAGTAAGATAAACTTTTCAAACATTCCGGCTTACTCTTTGACTACCTCTAAGTATTGGATGAGTTGGAGATCCCTAGCTTGGTATTCACCATTGACCTGTCATGTTATCAACTGTAAATCGCTCTTTATTGTTAACCTTGCAGCATCCAACTCCTTTGCCAATCTGATTCTGGCCAGTAAGGCTTCATACTCAGCTTGATTGTTGCTTGCTCGAAATTTGAAACATACCGATTGCTCTATTATCAACTTTCCTAGTCCCTCGATAATAATTCTGGCCTCGCTGCCTTTTTTATTGGAGAAATATTCTACCAATAATGTCTATTCCCCTCTCTTTATGGAGATCTCCTCCTCGGCAATATTAAGAGAGAGCTCATTAACAAAGTCGGCTAACACCTGCGCACTCATATGTCCCCTCCTTTCATACATTACTTCAAACTCGAACAATTCAACTGCCCACCCAGTCATTCTTCCTACTAAGTCTAGCTTTTGTAGGATTTGTCGAATTGGCAAGTTCGTTCTACACACCATCGGATGACTCTGGAAGTATAGCCTTAGCCTTCTCATAGTATTGATGATGGCCAGGACGACCTTCTCAATCTTTTGATATCGCTGCTCTACTCCTTGCAAGGCTTTGCTAACATAATAAATGGGTCTTTTCTCACCTTCTTCCTCTTGGACAATCACCGAGCTTACTGTAGTATCAGACAGAGATATGTATAGATAAACTAGCTTACCTGTCTTCGGCCAATAAAAATGGGAGGAGTCGATAGCATTGCCTTGAGCAACTGGAAAGCCACCTCACATTCATCTGTCCATTTAAATCGTTCTGCCTTGTGCAAGCATTGAAAAATACGGGTCGACTTTTCTATCGACCAAGACAAAAAATGCGACAATGCAGTGATTCTCCCGGTCCACCGCTGCACCTCCTTCACGTTACCGGGACTCCTATTGTTGATGACTGCCTGACATTTTTCAGGGTTTGCTTCTATGCCCCTTTGAGTAAGCATGAAGCCTAAGAACTTGTGGGCTCTAACCCCAAATGAACACTTCTTTGGATTTAACTTCAACTGTTGCTTCCTCAACACCTCAAAGACAGAAAACAAACTGTCGACATGCCCACCTTCCATTTATGATTTTACCACCATGTCATCCACGTATACCTCCACTTGGTTACCAATATGGTCCTTGAAAATGTGATCCATTAACCTCTGATAGGTGGCTCTTGCATTCTTAAGGCCAAAAGGCATAACCTTGTGGCAAAAGTTACCTTCATCCGTCATGAATGCGGTTTTGGACTCATCACAGGGGTGCATCCATATTTGATTATAACTTGAGTATGCATCCATGAAGCTTAGTAGGCCGCAGCCGAAGGCCCCATCCACGAGAGCATCGATGTTGGGCAAAGGATACGAGTCCTTCAGGCATGCTTTATTCAGATCTGTATAGTCCGTGCACATTCGCCATTTACCGCTAAGCTTCTTGACCATTACTACATTGGAAAGCAAGGTGGGATATTGGACTTCCCAAATGAAACCTACCTATAGCAATCTGGCTATCTCAGCCTTAACCACTCTCTTCTTCTCATCTCCCAACTGTCTTTTCTTCTTATTGACGGGGCATACTCCCGTGGCAATGGATAATTGATGGCACAAGAAGACTGGGCATGCTGGCCAATGACCATGCAAATGCGTCTTAGTTTTCCCTAAGTATCTGTATTAGAGTCCCCTCAATCTGTGGCACTAGGAATGCTTCAATTTTTGTCTTCTGATAGGGCTCTAAACCCACCTGGAATTCCTTCAAACCCTCTCCTAGGCGTGGGGGCGCATCCTCCTTCTCGAATCGAGGGTCCTTCTCTAAGAAGTGGACTCTGATTTCCTCAGCCCTGGTACATGCCCTCCTTCGACCGTCGGCTACTCGCGTACTCTCATCATAACACTTCGTAGCCATTCTTTGATATACATGTATGATTCCGTGATAACGATTTTGTCGTGGTGGCTTTTATCAAATAAAAACTAAAGTTAACTATAGCATAGCTAACCCTAGGTCAAATCTCTCAAGGACTTAGTGTATTTAGTTGTAACTAATGTAAAATTAATAATTCATACGGAGAACACTAAGTGTGTAGAATGTCGACTCACTCTCAGCAAAAGTATGTCCGACTCAGTCTCGGTACAAGCGTGTTGATACTGTCTCGGCTAAGAGTGGACTTGAAGGGAAAAGGACGCAACAGTCTTCGTTAGAGATAGATGGAGTCGAATAGATTTGGACACATTTGGTCTCGTCTAGAGACGGAGTCAGGCAGACTCGAACTCGGACACAGACTTATAGAAACATAAACAAGCGGGGTTTGTGAGTAAATTCAAGGCAGAAAGTAAACTATTCTATGAAAATAATGACAATCTAAATAAACAATTACTATATCAATTCACAGGTTCATCCACACTCGGTTTTGATTCCTAATGATTTGTATACAATTCCAAACCAACCTAAGTCTTACGATGATTGCTGAACATTCGTCCATTGCTTACTAAGGGCTTACACGACTGCTGCCTCAAGGAAGCATGGATTACGCTCTTGGTTGATTTAAGGTTCTCTTAACAATTACCTAACTTGTTGTTAGATCGGTTCCAATAAGCATAATCTAACGTTATCTACTACTGTTCCTCTTGCAAGCATGGAGTACAAAGCAGTTCAATATGATAGGAATTGCACACAAAGAGAATATGGAAACATCACTATTTATTGATGAAACAAGTTATTGATACACGGGTTGATACATGAAATGGATGAAAACACAAACTCCGTTCCCCACAACGATTACCATGGATGAAACTGTGTTGGTTCAGCCGAAGAAGACCAAGGAACACGACAGACAATACCCTCCAGAGCATGCCGTGAAGATGAACAAATTCATCCCTCTTGGTATGTCATCTCTGCAAACTCAGCTCAGCTTGAACCTTGACCTACGCTCGCTCGATCGACCAAGCGTCATTGAGTCACCGTGCACCACCAAACAATGGAGTGAGAACGAGAAAGAGGAATTGCAGAATCGTAAAACGGAGTGGTATCAACTCTCTTAATTGTGACATGCATTCTTCTTTTATACAAGTTCCTAAATTCTAGTGGAAGTTTCTTACAATCTTCTAAGAGAAGTTATAGAGTAGTTTCTAGAAGTTTCTAACTACTAACTACCTATCTGTCTAAAAACTTCTAACTAATAACCGCTTACAGCTACTATTAGCTTCCTTGAGACTTTTGGTTTCCTTGATGAGCCGTGTCGGCTTTTGCTGGAGGAGTCGGTCTTAATGTCCGAAGTAGATCCGGTTCCTTTGATTCAAACCCGGGGCTGATTGGGACTCAAGTTCGGGCTTCGGTCTGGAGTCGGTCTCGGCTGGTTCGAGACTCCTATCGTGACCTGCACAATTATGATGAACATTTTATTAGCTAATATCCTTATATTAATATAGATTTATATTTTTCCTATTTCTAGGCCAATAATCTGAATCTTAGCTATTATGAGTTCCTTAGTTACAAAACATATTTAATTGTGCCCATCTTAAGACCTTGTAAGGTGTCTAAAATATGACTTATCACACCCCACACTTACACTTTTTCACTCCTGGGCAAAATCGGAAACAGATTTTTAAAAAAGATAGAGGAAACTTGACCGTGAGAACTGGTTGTAGTCAATCGATTTTAAAATCTTTCAATTTTTATTGAAGCAGAACAAGCATGCATTCATCCAAAGAATCAAGTTATTCAATCAATCCATGGAAGTACTCCTTCCCTTATCCAAAGTACATAAGCAACATAAGAATTTAAAGAGTAACCAGAAGATGATGGAGCTTCTCACTAGGCATATGCTCTCAATCTCTCAAGTGTTTAGGGTTTTGTTTTCTCTCAAGCATTTTTATGTCAACCAACACTCCTAAGTTTTGACCAATCTCTAATTTCCACCCATTTACTCACGTGCAGTAATGATCAATAGGACTTTTTAAGGGTTGTAACTTGGCCAGGGGTAAGTTAGGAAGATAGAAGATCAAATGAGTTTTAAGATCCAAAGGGGAGAGAGAAGCAATGGGGAATGAGTTCCACAAGTATGGAGACTATCCCGAGACAATTACAATACTTCCCTTTTTATTTTTCTTTCTTCTTTTTACTCACTTTTTGTACTATGGCTTGTACTTTGTTTTTGCAATATTTTTACTACTGCCACTTCCTTTCCTTTCTTTTCTTTTCTTTTCTTTCATACCCCTTTTCTTTTCTTTTTTCGTTAGCCCTTACTATTCTCAATATCCAAGTACTACTTGGTACAAACCACTTTTCAAATAGACTACTCTCGTATGTTTCAAGGCCACCCCCACACTTGTATGAAACCTATTCCCAAAACAATTCCAAATCTCTTTTGACCCCCAAGGTTCAGGTTGATCAGGGTTTTTCAATCTTTGGGTTTGTAATGAGTTACCATAAAAAGAATGGTTATATAGGGTCAAAGAGGGTAAACAAGGGATTCATTTCATAAGGTAGGTCTTATTTGACTTAGTAGCATGTAAAGAAAAGAAGGCATAGATCATCTCATTAATGCATGTGCAGTAAGAAGTGTAAAGGGAGTCAAGGCAAAACCTGGAGTAATCTGTCAACATAAATTCAGAATCACACAAGAAAGAAGAGAATGACAAGATAAAAGCCATTTTATCTATACAAGGCTCAAAATCTTACTTGGTTAAATTTGCTCTATCACTCAATGGTTTCAACTTCAATCTTTCAGTCACTTATCTTCCTAAGGATGAAATTTTTCCTTCCATGTTAAGTTGAAAACTTTTTATCTAGGATTATGCGCTACCTATACCTACTTCATCCAACCTACAAATTTATAATTGATTTTCTATAGCACAGTTTTCTTATGATCGGAAAGCAGAGGCTTTGTAGGAAAAACAATGTAAGGAAAAACAAAAGAAAAATTAACAAAAATAGAAAATAGATATATACAACATAAAACAGAAAACAGAAAATAGAAAACAAAAAATAGAAACAGAGACAGAGTTGGATCGGATAAACATAAAAATGAAAATTAAGCAAACCGTGGAATAACTACACTTGACTATCCCCTTGATGACTGGCGTTTTTAGTCGTTTCAACGCACTTATCAAATAACTAAAGCTAACTATAGCATAGCTAATCCTAGGTCATTCTTCTCAAGGACACAGTGCGCTCAGTTGTGGCTTAGTGCGAAATAAAATGATGTAGAATCTGAGAGGTGGAGTGTTGACTCTTCTCGGCACTGGCTGAGTCGCTCTCGGCAGAGACTGAGCCGAGATGATCTCGACAGAGAAAATCTGGCTAGGTCTCAGCTGAGTGCAGACAGACGCTACAGAGAGGGACTATCTCTGTCTCAGACTTAAAGCAATAAATGATGGGGGTTGAGGGTTGTAATCGAAGTCACACTAAAGATTGACGAAAAACAGAACTGAATCTAATTATAATGCAAATGCAATTGTACTACTCCTAATGCTATTGCTACGACTGTGTTCATGTTTAGTTCCAGGTATTAAGGTTTTTCCAGTTCAATTACTCCAATTGTAGTCCTTATCAGCCTCCAGTGTTCGTATGGCAATCGCCAAAGATCTATCCCTTGTCATACCGAGGATTTACACAATCGCTACCTCATCAGTTGGCAGGGATTACGTTCAAGCTGATTTTAGATCCTCATTCAACAATTGTTAAGTGATTATCTACTGAATTAGTTAAACCAGTTCCCATCGGCTTAGTTTAACATTGTTCACATTACTTTGTGCAATCGCAACTCAGTAATCGGATTAAGAGTTTAGGAATGCAATTGAAATTCAGAATGGAGAAATACTCATAATATTGGAAATGAAATACAAACACAGGGCCTGGATTCGATGACTCCGCATTCCACGACAATCGCCATGGATGATGGTGATGATTCACCTCCTCTAACTAAGACGCTGAGGTTCAGGTCTTCTGGAGTACGTTGGTGCTCCAATCGGTTCCCTCCAGTGACCTTCAGCTGCTCAGTTCCTAGCCTGCATCTCCTCAATCGAGAGAGACGCCATTAACAGCACCGTGCACCACCGTGAGTGGAAGCGAGGGTAGCGAGAGCAATTGGAAATGAATGGGCGCGAAAACGTTTGAATGCCAAAGACCCCTATTCGTTCAGAGTTCTATCTATTTATACAAGAGTGGACACAACTAACGATGCTAACAGAATTACATGTACAATTCCTATTCTGCCCTTGTTGTGACTTGCGTTGCAAGCTACTCCAGGTAGTGACGTGGAGCTAAGCTGGACCCAAGGTGGCTCTGATTGCTGACGAGGTGTTCCCCCTAGATCTACCTAACTGGGCTCCCTGCATGGGTTGAGTCTCGGCCTGGTCGAGAGGCTCTCGGCCTGGGGCTTCGATGGTGGCTGAGCTTGGCTGAACCTACAATGAAGAGGTAGTTAGCTAAAAACCTTGATTAAGCATAGGTTGTGTTTTACTTAAGTTTAGGCCATTAATCTGGATCTTAGCTAACAGTCATCTTTTAAGCTCGTGAGTTGCTCAATGGTGCCTTTCTTAGGTCCACTTAAGATGTACATTTTATGACTCATCAAACCCCCACACTTAGCCTTTTGCACTCCTAGGCGAAACATATGACTTAAGTAAGGGTGACTTCAGTGAGAGATTCTTCTGTTTGATTTCCTTAAGCTGACTCTACAGAGTCGGCCTCTCTTCATCCCGGTTCGAAGCGCTCATGCAATCAGGGAGCTACTTCCTTTGGTTCTCAGGGGCCTTCATGGTTTCCAATTGTGAAGGGGTGCCCACAGAGTGATAGAATTTTTACTCATGTGCTCAGTTTTCTCGCTTCTCTCAAGTGTCTTGACGGAGCTTTCCTCTTACACCTGCAAAACACAACAGTTATGATCACTAGGACTTTTCTGGCTTGTAGCGAGGTTGAGGTTATGGGTCGAATAGATGTAAGAAAACTAGCTTCAGGACCCACGCGGAGGAGAGGAGCAATGGGGAGTGAGTGTAACCAGTATGAGGGCAGTCCCGGTTGCTGTGGTCTCCTTTGATCTTTATTTACTCGTCGTTTTACATTCTTTCTTTCTTCTACTCATGCAGCTTGCTGATTTTGTTTATTTCAGCTTATTTATTTCAGCTGCTTGTTTTCTGTTTTTATGTACTTTCTTTTCTTTTCTTTCATTCCATTTTCTCTCCTTCTTCTCTTCTTCTGAACCTTCAGCTGCTTTTTGACCGAATTCTGCTCCCTAGACTTCCCCCACACTTGATTCTAACTCACTCCCAAGACGATTCCACGGCTCCTCGGCTTCTCGAGGGTGAGGTAAGAATGGTTTTTTTGGCCTCGGCTTGTAATGAGCTGCAAGAAAAGTGGTCAATTTAGGCTCAAAGGGGGGTGACAAGGGTCAGCTTGTTTTTGGACAACTTATTTGGCTCTGGGCTCATAAGAAATATGGCCTAGATCATTTCATTCCTGCATGTGTAAAACAGTTGTATCCAGAGAGTTAAGGCAAAATTCAGCACACAATTAACATGCTTTGCAAAAATACTCAGAAGAAGGGGACATGGCAGAGTGTAAGCCATCTCTGTTGCAAGGCTCAAATTCTCACACTGGCTGATTCTTTTTCTTCACTCTGAAGGTTCCCTCTTCCATTTTCACCATTTACCGCTTGAAATCCAAAGTTTTGGTCCCCTTCAGGTAGAGGCAGCTTCTACTTGGGAATGGAGAGAGTGTTTCTACTGGTTTGTCAGGTTCTCGGACCCAAAAAGAAGTTGTCTCTCTTTGACATGTAACTCTACTAAAGCGAAATAAAAAAAATTAGATAAAAGAAATGAGAGAAGGGCAGATATGACATGAATGATCAGTCCTAGATGGACAGACCCCCCCCCCACACACACACACTTAATCTCGGCATTGCCCTCAATGCTTAGATAGGATGGGTTGGCCAAGTCGGCCTAGGCACTGCCATCTGGTGGAGTCGGCTCCACCAATGAAATGTTCTCTGTGTTCTCTCCAATTGGTGCTGGACCTTCGAGGAAAGGTTTGACTTGGTGCCCATTGACCTAAAAGGTGCGATTGATCCGTTCTTCCCTTAGCTGTACTGCACCATGGGGAAATATGTTAGTAATAACAAAAGGTCCATCCCATCTGGAGCGAAGCTTACCTGCTATGAGCTTTAATCTGGAGTTGAAGAGCAGCACTTTTTGGCCAATATGGAGATCTTTTCTCAGGATCTTTTGGTCATGGAATTTTTTTACCTTTTGCTTGTATATCCTGGCATTCTCATAGGCTTCCCTACGAAGTTCATCTAATTCTTGAAGTTGGAATTTCCTATGCTTTCCCGCTTGGTCATAAGCCATGTTACATTGCTTGACTGCCCAGTAAGCTTTGTGCTCTAGCTCCATAGGGAGGTGGCAGGCTTTCCCGAAAACAATTCGGTAGGGGGACATCCCTAGCGGTGTTCGGTATGCAGTCCTGTGAGCCCATAGTGCATCTTCAAGAAGTTTGCTCCAATCCTTCCTGCTGGGATTTGTCATCTTTTGCAGTGTATGCTTAATTTCCCTGTTAAACACCTCAGCTTGCCCATTAGTCTGGGGGTGGTATGTTGTAGCTATCTTGTGTGCCACCCCATATTTTTGAAGAAGAGAGGCCATGGCTCTGTTGTAGAAGTGACTCCCCTGGTCACTGATGAGCGCTTTTGGGACACCGAACCTGCAGAAAATATTGGACTTAAGAAAGTCCACTACTACCTTGGCATCATTGGTTCTGGTGGGAATGACTTCTACCCATCTTAATACATAATCGACGGCAAGCAGGATGTATGAATAGCCATTGGAGATTGGGAATGGCCCCATTAAATCTATGCCCCAAACATCAAAGACTTCGCAGAATAGGATGGGCTGCTTTGGGACATTTCATGTCTTTGGTTCGGGGCCATCCACTTTTTTTGACATCATCGCGGTGGAGGCAATTGATGAGCGTCTCAGAAAATAGAAAGCCAATAGAGGCCACAATCAAGCACCTTCCTGGCAGTCTGAGATGAGCCGTAGTGGCCCCCTCCAGGGGTAGAATGGCGAAGTGAAGGACCCGACTTGATCTCGGTATCGGGGAATGCACTGCGGATGATCTTATCACTGCATAGTCTCCATAGATAGGGGTCATCCTATACGTAGTACTTAGCATCACTTCTGATCTTCTCTTTGTAAGTTCGAGATGCCTCAGGTGAAAATTAAGATGTCGCCACGAAATTACAAATATCTGCAAATCATGGTGTGGCCGTCTTGAGGTGCAGGAGTTGCTCATCAGGGAACTCGTCTCGGATAGGCAATTGTTCGCTTTCTCTTTCAATCCTGCTGAGGTGGTCTGCTACAGAATTTTCAGCACCTTTCTTATCTCTGATCTCCAAGTCGAATTCTTGGAGGAGAAGCATCCACCTGATCAGTCTCGACTTAGCATCCGGCTTCCTCAACAGATATTTGAGCGCGGCATGATCAGAAAACACGACTATTTTGGAACCGAGAAGGTAAGAGCGAAATTTATCTAAGGCAAATACTATTGCCAAAAGCTCCTTCTCAGTTGTCGTGTAATTTTGCTGGGCCGAGTCCATGGTTCTAGACGCATACGCAATGGCATGGACTGGTTGGCCGACTCTAGCTCTCTGGCCGAGAACAGCTCCTAATGCCGAGTTGGATGCATCGCATATTAACTCGAATGGCAGGTTCTAGTCTGGTGCTTGCAGGATAGGTGCGGATGTGAGTTTGTTCTTCAGCTCCTGAAATGCCTCAATGCAGGACTGGTCAAAGTTGAAATCCACATCATACGTAGGAGTTTGGATGAGGCAGAGCTATTTTTTGAAGTCCTTGTGAACCTTCTATAAAAACCTGCATGTCCCAAAAATGGCGAACTTCATACAGGGGGGGTTTGGAAGGAAGTGATTATGTCTATTTTCGCCTTGTCCACTTGATGCCTCATTTGGAGACTAGGTGTCCCAACACTATTCCCTCGGTCACCATGAAATGGCATTTTTCGAAGTTGAGAACCAGGTTCGTGTCAGTGCATCTCTTCAACACCTTGGACAGGTTGTTCAGGCATGCGTCAAATGATTCTGCATACACCGTGAATTCATCCGTAAACACCTCCATGCAGTCTTGTAACAAGTCCGAGAAGATGCTCATCATGCAACGTTGAATTGTGCTCGGGGCGTTGCATAGGCCGAATGGCATGCGGGTGTACGCAAAAGTACCAAATGGGCATGTGAAAGTGGTCTTATGTTGATCCTCTGGTGCTATGTGTATTTGCATGTATCCTGAGAAACCATCCAGAAAGCAGTAATGGGATTTCCCTGCTATTTTCTCTAACATTTGGTCAATAAAAGGCAAAGGGAAGTGATCCTTGCGGGTTGCCTGATTCAGTCTTCTGTAATCTATACACACCCGCCAGCTGTTCTGAATCCTTGTAGGTACCAACTCATCTTGTTGGTTTTTCATGACGGTCATTCCAGATTTCTTTGGTACTACTTGCACAGGGCTCACCCATTGGCTGTCTGATATAGGGTAGATGATGCCTGAAGCAAGTAGCTTTGTGACTTCTTTTTTGACTACGTCTAGGATGGTAGGATTCAGCCTTCGTTGTTGTTGCCTTATGGGCTTGATGTCCTCCTCCATTAGTATTCTATGCATGCAGATGGAGGGATTTATTCCTGGAAGGTCAGAGAGTTTCCACCCAATTGCTTTTTTGTGCTGCCTTAGGACTTTCAGCAGCTCCTCTTCTTGCTCCGGGAGGAGGTTGCTGGCTACAATGTTTGGGAGCTGCTGTTCCTTGTCCAAATACGCATATTTTAGGTGGCTAGGCAATGGTTTCAGCTCCATGGGTGGTGGAGATGGAGATTCTGAGTTACAGACTCTCGGATCCGTCTGGACGACTTGTTCTAGACTTCGGCATTAGGACTGCCGTCATGATCTCGGCCTTGTCTTTGTGTCGGCCGCCAGCGGAAGGATGGCTTGATTCTTGGCGGATTGAGGTCGGCTTTATTTGCTTGTGTAGTTTGGTCTCGGATCCAGGGCAGAACAATGAGCTTCTTGGGTTGAGTCTGGTCTTTACTGGCGAAATGGTTTCGGCTAGTGTGTCGGCTTGTGTGTTTGACTCGTCGGCCGAGTTGACTTTTGACCTTGCATTGACTCGGCCTTCTTTGGCCGACTTCACTTCGACCGTGAATATGGTTGCCAGTTGTGCAGGTATAAGCTTTTTAGTCTCGGCAACTTTTACCTCTGCACTATTCTCACTCTCTAAGGGCTTGGGGTAGCAAACTTGGTTTATTAACTCGGTTAATTCTTTTTCAAACGCCAAGTTGCTGATGCCACTATGATCATCCTCAAAGTCTGGGGTCTCCAGTACTCTCGTATGGTCAGCCTTTGAGCAGCTACTCACTTCAACAGTTTCAGCAAGGTCTTCCATTCCCTCAGTGCAATTGCCTAGTTGGAAGTATTCCTCCACTAGCTCTTCCATTATGTCTATACCAAAGAGGGAGTGGTCTTCGGTGGGGTGCTTCATGGCTTCAAAAATATTGAACTACACCAATGTGTCACCGAATTCCATAAAGAGCGTTCCAGCATGTACGTCAATCTTTGTCCTTGCTGTCATTAAAAATGGCCTTCCCAGTATTAAGGTTGATCCTTTCCCTGATGTCTCGTCCTCCATGTCAAGCACATAGAAATCAGCTAGAAATATTAATTCGTTCACTTGGACTAGGACATCTTCGAGAACTCCCAGGGGTTGCACGATGCTTCTATTAGCAAGCTGAATAGTCATCGCTGTGGGTTCTAGATCTTCGAAATTGAGGGACCTATAAGTTGATGCACGCATGACGTTGATTGACGCTCCTAGGTCCAACATAGCATCAGCAAATGTGCAATCACCAATAGTGCATGGGACCGAGAAGATGCCGGGGTCTCGGCACTTCTTTGGTAAGACCTGTGAAATTCCTGCAGTGGGATTATTCCTAGTTAAGCTTGAGACCACATCTCCAAGTTCTCGATTCCCCTTCATCTTTCTTCTTTTGTGTACGCATAATTCCTTGAGGAATTTTGCGTACTTCGGAATTTGCTTGATCGCATCGAGAAGTGGAATGTTGATTTCCACCTTCCGGAACATCTTCAGCAGCTCGTCATCAGAATCTGGTTTCTTTGCCGAGACAGTCCGGGATGGAAACGGTAACGGGACAACTGTCTCTGGACGAGACTGTGAGTTGGCTGATGCTTCAGAGTCGGCTTCAGCTGGTTGCGGCTCCTGATGCTGTTCAGGCTGAGGTAATTCCTTACCGCTTCTCAGTGTCACTGCATTTGCTAGCTGTCCTATTTGCATCTTGAGATCCTGGATGGTAGCGGTCATATTTTGCTGGAATTGTAAATTGCTGGAACTTACTGATTGTTGAAATTCCACGTTACTTGTTGCTAGCTGCTTCATTAAATCTTCCAGTGACGGTAGATTGCCTTGAGTAGGAGTTCTCTACTGCTGTGGCGGGAAGGATGGTGCTTGGTATTGCGGACTCGGCTGCTGGTAACCAGATACTCCATAGGGTGCATTCGGCATGGATCCGGCTCTTTGAGCTGCGTATGGTCCTGGTTGTGGTTTGACCGAAACGGTTGTTTCCCATATGGTTGATTATCAAACTGCCGGTTCTGATAATGTTGCTTCCCATACTGGAATCCTCCTACGGCTCCAACACTTTTGGTTTGGCCGGACTCGGTCTCTTAGAGAGTGGGGCACAGATCAGTCGGATGCTCCACTGAAGTACATATACCATAAACCTTTGCTGCTATGGCTAGGTGACGTTGACTAACGGCCAGTTGTCTTACCAAGGATGTCAGCTCGGTCAGCTGGTTCTCCAGCCTTTGGCTGGAGGCTGCACCGATTTCATTCACTGGCCGAGACTGATTCGGCCCTCTGATCCCAAATTGTTGAGTGTTGCTTGCCATATTCGAGATCAGATGCCTTGCTGCTACTGGTGTTTTGTCCATTAGAGCTCCTCCACTAGCTGCATCAATCATACTCCTGTCCATCATCAATAATCCTTTGTAAAAGTATTGGATCAGCAGCTGCTCGCTGATCTGATGGTGAGGACAGGTGGCATAGAGCTTGTTGAAGTGCTCCTAGTACTCGTGCAGAGTTTCTCCTGTGTGCTGCCGTATCCCACAGATTTCTTTCCTGATGGTCGCAGTCCTGGAAGCTGGAAAGAATTTTTCTAGGAAGGTCCGTTTCATATCTCCCCAGGTGTTAAAGAGTGCTGGCTGTAGATATAGCCAGTCTTTTGCGGCTCCATCCAGGGAGAATGGAAATGCCTTCATCTTGATGTAGTCCTCTGGGATTCCCTGCGGCCTCATCGTGGAACAAACCACGTGGAATTCCTTGAGATGCTTGTGGGGGTCTTCTCCTGCAAGACCGTGAAATTTGGGCAACAAATGTATCAGACCAGACTTTAGCTCATACGTTTGAGCCGGCTCCAGTTGTGGATATTGGATACACAATGGTTGGTACACCACATCCGGAGTGGCTAGTTCCTTTAACGTCCTGTTTTGATTCTCCATTTGCCCTGCCTCTGCAAAAATGTTAGTACTAGCAACAAAATTGTTAGTATAAGATTGGTCAGAGTTAACGACAGAATTTACACTACTACTACTATTTACTGTTGTATTTCTAATTTTTCGCAGTCTTCGTAAAGTTAGTTCTATTTCTGGATCAAAAGTATACAGTGGGTCAGTGCTACTCCTAGTCATGCATCATGCGGGATTTAAAGTAACTAAAACAACAATTAATTCTGCTGAAACAGAATGTGATCACTATGTAATGCTGAATTAAGTGCAATGATGAATTAAGTGCAATGCTGAGTTAGAAAATTTAATGTATGCAGTGCAGAATTAAGAATTTATTCTATATCTATATGTATATACTTGTTTTTGTTTTATCAGTGAATTCACGTAGATATTTATTGACAAATTCAAACTCAACAACTCTAAACAAAACTTCTTACAACTCGGATTCGACTCAGTTTACTTGGCACACCGAAACACAAAAGAACTTGTGTCCCCGGCAACGGCGCCAATTTGATGACTGGCGTTTTTAGTCATTTCAACGCGCTTATCAAATAACTAAAGCTAACTATAGCATAGCTAACCCTAGGTCATTCTTCTCAAGGACATAGTGCGCTCAGTTGTGGCTTAGTGCGAAATAAAATGATGTAGAATCTGAGAGGTGGAGTGTTGACTCTTCTCGGCACTGGCTGAGTCGCTCTCGGTAGAGACTGAGCCGAGATGATCTCGGCAGAGTCAATCCGGCTAGGTCTCAGCTGAGTGCAGACAGACGCTACAGAGAGGGACTATCTCTGTCTTAGACTTGAAGCAATAAATGATAGGGGTTGAGGGTTGTAATCGAAGTCACACTAAAGATTGACGAAAACAGAACTGAATCTAATTATAATGCAAATGCAATTGTACTACTCCTAATGCTATTGCTACGACTATGTTCATGTTTAGTTCCAGGTATTAAGGTTTTTCCAGTTCAATTACTCCAATTACAGTCCTTATCAGCCTCTAGTGTTCGTATGGCAATCGCCAAAGATCTATCCCTTGTCATACCGAGGATTTACACAATCGCTACCTCATCAGTTGGCAGGGATTACGTTCAAGCTGATTTTAGATCCTCATTCAACAATTGTTAAGTGATTATCTACTGAATTAGTTAAACCATTTCCCATCGGCTTAGTTTAACATTGTTCACGTTACTTTGTGCAAACGCAACTCAATAATTGGATTAAGAGTTCAGGAATGCAATTGAAATTCAGAATGCAGAAATACTCATAATATTGGAAATGAAATACAAACACAGGGCCTGGATTCGATGACTCCGCATTCCACGACAATCGCCATGGATGACGGCGATGATTCACCTCCTCTAACTAAGACGCTGAGGTTCAGGTCCTCCGGAGTACGTTGGTGCTCCAATCGGTTCCCTCCAGTGACCTTCAGCTGCTCAGTTCCTAGCCTGCATCTTCTTAATCGAGAGAGACACCATTAACAGCATCGTGCACCACCGTGAGTGGAAGCGAGGGTAGCGAGAGCAATTGGAAATGAGTGGGCGCGAAAACGTTTGAATGCCAAAGACCCCTATTCGTTCAGAGTTCTATCTATTTATACAAGAGTGGACACAGCTAATGATGCTAACAGAATTACATGTACAATTCCTATTCTGCCTTTGTTGTGACTTGCGTTGCAAGCTACTCCAGGTAGTGACGTGGAGCTGAGCTGGACCCAAGGTGGCTCTGATTGCTGACGAGGTGTTCCCCCGGGATCTACCTGACTGGGCTCCCTGCATGGGTTGAGTCTCGGCCTGGCCGAGAGGCTCTCGGCCTGGGCTTCTGATGGCGGTTGAGCTTGGCTGAACCTACAATGAAGAGATAGTTAGCTAAAAACCTTGATTAAGCACAGGTTGTGTTTTACTTAAGTTTAGGCCATTAATCTGGATCTTAGCTAACAGTCATTTTTTAAGCTCGTGAGTTGCTCAATGGTGCCTTTCTTAGGTCCACTTAAGATGTACATTTTATGACTCATCACCCCCTACATAAACGATGCATTGTCCTAGGTGCATAACATGCTTGCAAAGGGAAAGGGGCGATGTCTTCAAGATGCGTCTACTGGTGGGTTGGTGTCTCTCAGTGAGATGCTCTCCACCTCGCCCAACGGTTGTGTTAGACCTTCATGAAAATGTTTTAATTGGTGCTCGTTGACTTGGACGATCTTGTTGCTATCCTTGTTTCAGAGTTCTACTACACCATAGGAAAAAACATTAGTAATAACAAATGGACTGTCCCATCTAGAATGGAGCTTACCAGCTATGAGTTTCAATCTAGAATTGAACAAGAGTACCTTCTGGCCAACTTTGAACTCTTTTCCTAGGATCTGGTGATCATGGAATTGTTTTACCTTCTGTTTATAGATCCAGGAGTTCTCATAGGCCTCTAAGCGTAGCTCCTCCAGTTCCTGTAACTGAAGTTTCCTTTCCTTTCCAGCCTGGTCATAGGCCATGTTGCATTTCTTCACGACCCAATATGCTTTGTGTTCTATCTCGACCAGCAGGTGACAAGCTTTGCCAAACACAATCCGATAAGGAGACATCCCTAGCGGAGTTCGGTACGCTGTCATATGAGCCCATAAGGCATCTTCTAAGAGTCGACTCCAGTCCTTTCAGTTGGGATTCATCCTTTTAGTTGACTTCAGCTTGATCATTGGTCTGAAGGTGATATGGAGTGGCGATTCTGTGCAGTACTCCATATTTCTCAAGTAAGAAGGACATAGCTTTGTTGCAGAAATGAGTTCCTTGATCATTGATAAGAGCTTTAGGCACACCGAACCTACAAAAAATATTAGAGTTCAAGAAATCCACAACCATCTAGAAACGTAATCAACGGCAAGCAATATATATGAATAACCATTGAAGATAGGGAATGGTCCCATGAAATCAATACCCCATACATTGAAAATTTCACAGATTCGAACTAGTTATTAAGATATTTCGTTCCTTTGGCTTATTTCCGTCTCGGCTCGTTGACATTACTCGTAGGCCGAGACGAATTCATGATCGTCTCGATAAATGGTAGGCCAATAGAAGCCACAATCGAGGACTTTCTAGGCAATTCGAGTTGACCCATAATGGCAACCTCCAAGAGTGGAGTGGCAGAAATTAAGGACTGAGAGGAACTCAGTATCCGGAATGCACCTGCAAATTATTTGGTTATTGCAAAATCTCCAAAGGTAGGGATTGTCCCATATATAATATTTCACTTCGCTTTCAAGTTTTGCTTTATATGCTTTGGATTCACTTTGCAGGAAAGTGGAAGTGACAAGGAAATTGCATATGTTAGCAAACCATGACTGACCTTGGGCTATTTGCAGAAGTTGTTCATCGGGGAAGTCGTCTCGAATTGGCATTGATTCGACTCTTCCCTGAATGCGGCTCAAATGATCTGCTACTGTATTGTCGGTACCCTTCTTGTCTTTGATCTCGAGATTGAACTCCTGAAGGAGAAGCATCCACTAAATGAGCCTTGGCTTCGCATCTAGCTTCTTTAATAGGTACTTCAATGTGGCATGGTTAGAGAAGATTATGACTTTGGATCCAAGCAAGTATGCACGAAATTTGTCCAAGGAAAATACAATTGTCAATAGCTCCTTCTCTGTAGTTGTATAGTTTATCTGGGATGGGTCCATGGTTCGAGACGCGTAAGCGATTACATGTGTTGTCTTGCCGACTTCGACTCTTTGCTCCTAATGCCGAGTTGGAGGCGTCACACATTAACTTGAATGGTAGCTCCCAGTTTGGTGCCTACAAAATTGGTGTGGATGTTAATCTAATCTTCAATTCCTCGAAGGCTTCTACACCTGCTTCTCGAAGACAAAGTCCACATCTTTTTTGTAGCAGATTGGACAGAGGCAAGGTGATCTTGCTAAAATTTCTGATGAACCCCCAATAGAAGCCTACATGTTCTAAGAATGAGCGCACATCCCACACTAAGGCGGGGTTAGGGAGAGAAGTAATGATGTCGACCTTTACTTTGTCGACTTCAATCCCTCTGTTTGATACTAGATGGCCCAAGACAATTCCTTCTATCACCATGAAATGACATTTCTCAAAGTTCAGCACTAGGTTTGTGTCAATGCATCTTTCCAGTACTCGGGACAGATTTTCCAAACATTCATCAAAGGTGTTAGCGTACACCATGAAGTCATCCATAAAGACCTCCATGCATTTCTCTAACAGATTTGAGAAGATGATGAGCATACATCCTTGGAATATACTTGGATCATTACAAAGTCCAAACGACATTCTGGTATATGCAAATGTGCCGAAAGGGCATGTGAAGGTTGTCTCGTGTTGGTCTTCAGGTGCTATATAGATATGCATGTATCCGGAATATCCATCCAAGAAGCAGTAATGGGACTTCCCGGCTAGCTTTTCCAGGACTTGATCTAGAAAAGGCAAAGGGAAGTGGTCCTTGCGAGTTGCTAAGTTTAGCTTTCTATAGTCAATGCAAACTCACCAGTTGTTCTGAATCCGAGTTGGCACCATCTCGGCATACTGATTCCTTGTGATAGTCATCCCGAACTTCTTTGGCACTACTTGCACCGGACTGACCCAGTTACTATCCGAGATGGGGTAGATGATCTCAGCAGCAAGTAGTTTGGTGACTTCTTTCTTCACAACGTCGAGGATTGTCAGATTCAACTGCCTTCTCCTCCTACTCTCGGTGGAGGTTGTTGGCTATGATCACAGGGGAATGCTGATTATTGTCCAAGTATATATATTTTAGGTAATCTGGCAAAGGTTTCAATTCGTTGTTGGGTGGTGATTGAGGTGGTAGTAAGTCGGTGATGGATCTTGGTTGAGGTTGACCGACTTGATCTGGATTCGGTAGTTGGTGTGCCGAGTCAGTCTTGGTCTCGATTTGCTCCTGGTTCGGATTGTCTTAGTGGTATTCGGCTCTCGACTATGATTGATTGGCTTGGTATGGATTCGGTGCTTGATGAGCCGAAGAAGTCTCCACCTTGCTTAGCTTTCGCCCTTTACTTGCCGAATCGGACTCGGCATCTGTTGTTGCCATCTGTGATAGTGTTGGTCTTTCGACAACTTGAATTCTTGCACTTATTGAACACTCCAGTTCTTCATCATACCTGCATATCTCGTCAAGTAAATCAGAAAAATAAAAAATATTCATCAGGTTATCAGGGTTGTTAACATGGTTTCCAGAGTCAGATGGGTCTAGCACTTCAGTCTTGTTGATGAAGTCAGCTTCTTCTGTTACATAACCTGCACATGGAAACATATTAAAATTTTTAACAAAAGTTGGCATGTTATCACTGCCGAAGTCTAGTTGTGTAAACTCCTCAACTAGCTCTTTAATCATATCAATGCTATAGAGGGAATGGTCCTCGGGGGATGCTTCATTGCTTCGAAAATATTGAACTGCACCAAGTTATCCCCAAATTCCATTGAAAGTGTCTCGGCATATACATCAATCTTCGTCCTTGCCATCATCATAAATGGTCGTCCTAGAATTAAAGTAAATCCCTTTTCGAACATTTTGTCCTCCATGTCTAACACATAGAAATCGGCTGGAAAGATTAGTTCGTTGACTTGGACGAGAACATCTTCGAGAATACCCATGGGTTGTACAACGCTTCTGTTGGCCAATTGAATGACAACACCTGTATACTATAGATCGCCAAAGTTCAGGGACTTGTAGATTGATGTTGGCATGACATTGATTGAGGCTCCTAGGTCCAACATAGCATCGGCGAAGGTACACCCGCCAATAGTGCATGGGATTGAGAAAATTCTGGGATCTCTGCATTTTCTCGACAAAGTTGGTTGTGCTCCAACTGTGACTTCCTTTTGAATGAAAGCCGACAATACGCCTCCCACTTTGGCTCTTGCTTTCAGCTTCTTCCTTTTGTGTATGCATAGTTCTTTAAGGAACTTTGCATACTTGGGGACATGCTTTATTGGATCAAGGAGCAGACTGTTGATTTCTACTCGCTTGAACATCTTCAACAATCTTCATCAGTTTCAGGCTTTCTTGCTAAGAGTGACCGGGAGGGAAACAGCAGTGGGGCGGTTCTAGCCTATTGCTAAACTCGGGAGTCGGCATCTGGTTCAGATTCGGTATCGGTTGGGTTCGGTTTCGGTCGTGGCAGAACTTGTAATTCCTTATCACTTCTTAGCGTTATAGTGCTTACGTTCCCTCCTTTAGGATTTGGAATGGTTTGCAAGGGAAGGTTTCTGAACCCGACCAACTGTATTTGATTGACCAAGTTGGCTAGTTGACCGATCTGCATTTTCAAATCATGCATTGTGGCGTTCATGTTCTGTTGAAATTTCATCCATTCCTCAATGGATGGCGAGTTGTTCTATGCGGCATTTGTTGTTGCTGTTGTTGGAATAATGGTGTTGGATATCTCAGTCCTGGATGTTGATAGTAATTGTGATTCGAAGCCTACATGTTTGGCACGGATCTAAATCTTGGGACTGCATATTGCCCTTGACTCAGACTTGGCCTATACTGTTGCGGCCTTCTGAATTGTTGACCATCAAATTGCCAAGTTTGATATGGCTGTCGGCTGTATTGGTTTCCACCTATGGCTCCAACAATTTTAGCATTGTCCAACTCTGTTTCCTGCAATGTGGGGCACATGTCGGTTGGGTTCTCCACAGAAGTGCATATTCCACAAATTTTGACTAGTGGGATTTGTTGATGCTGGCCGACTGCAAGTTGTCTCACTAACGACGTCAACTTGGTTAGTTGATTTTCCAATCTCAGATTATCAACTGTACCGACTTCGTTTACTACTCTATTCATGACGACTCCTCTGGTTCTGAACTATTGCGTATTACTTGCCATGTTCGAAATCAGATGTCTCGCTGCTGCTGATGAGTCATAAAATGCACATCTTTAGTGGACCTATGAAGAATGCCATTGAGCAACTCATGAACTTAAAAGATGACTGTTAGCTAAGATCCAGATTAATGGCCTAAAATTAGAGTAAAGCACAATCTATGTTAATTCAAGGCTTTAAGCTAACTATCTATTCATTGCAGGTCCAGCCAAGCTCAGCCCGCCACTAGAAGCCCAGGCCGAGAGCCTTTCAGCCAGGTTGAAGACTCGGCCCGTACAGTCAAAGGCACAATCAGGAAGCTTGGCCCAGGTGGCACTCCACGTCAGCAATACAGAACCACCTCGGCACCAGCTCAAGCGCCACATCATCTCTTGGAGTAGCTTGCAATGCAAGTCACAACAAGGGTAGAATAGGGAGTCTACTTGTAATTCTGTTAAGTCAGTTAGTTGTGTCCACTCCTATATAAATAGGCAGAACTCTGAACGATTAAGGGTCTTTTGGAATTCATACTTTCCCGTCTCCATTATCGCCATTCTCTCATTTTCATCTCCTTTCACTCACAGTGGTGCACGGTGTCGTTAATGGCATTTCTCTCGATTTAGGAAATGCAGGCTAGGAACTGAGAAGCCGAAGGTTACCAGAGGAGACCGATTGGAGCACCAATGCACTCTGGTGAACTTGATCCTCAGCGTTCTAGCTAGTAGAGGTGGATCATCGTCGTCATCCATGGCGATCGTTGTGGAAGATGGAATCACCGAATCCAGACCCTTTGTTTGTATTTCGATTTCAGTAATATAAGTGTTTTCTGTATTTTGATCTCCATTGCATTCCTAAACTTAGTTCAATTACTGCGTTGCGATTGCACATAGTAGCGGAACAATGTTAAACTAAGCCGATTGGAACTGGTTTAGCTAATTCAGTAGATAATCACTTAACGATTGTTAATTGAAGATCTAAAATCAGCTTGAACTTAATCCCTATCAACTGATGAGGTAGCGATTGTGTAAATCCTCGGTATGGCAAGGGACAGACCTTTGGCGATTGCCATAAGAACATTGGAGGTTGATATGGACTGTAACTGGAGTGATTGAACTAGAAAAACCTTGATTATTGGAACTAAACATGAACACAGTAATAGCAATAGCATTAGGAGTAGCATAATTGCATTTGCATCGTAGTTCATTTCTGTTTTGCATTGTAGTTGATTTCTGTTTTGATTTCGATTGTATTCCAACCCCCCTCATTTACTGTTTTCGAGTATGAGACGGAGATAGTCTGTTTCTGTAACGTCCGTCTACACTCAGCCGAGACCAAGCCAGATTATCTCTGCCGAGATCATCTCGGCTCAGTCTCTGCCGAGAGCAACTCGGCCAGTGTCGAGGTGAGTCAGTACTCTACACTTAGATTTTACTCCTGTTTACTCCACATTGAATCACAACTGAGCACACTATGTCCTTGAGAAGAATGACCTAGGGTTGACTATACTATAGTTAGCTTTAGTTATTTGATAAGAGTTCAAAACGACTAAAAAGAAACCATTATCAGCTACCCGCGTCTTATCCATTAAGGCTCCTCCACTTGCAGCATCTATCATGCTATAGTCCATCATCATCAGACCTTCATATAAGTATTGAATCAGTAGTTATTCACTGATCTAATGGTGTGGACACGTGGCACACAATCTGTTGAATCTTTCCTAATATTTGTGCAAGGTTTTTCCTGCATGTTATCGGATTTCACATATTTCCTTCCGGATAGTTGTAGTTCTGGATGCCAGGAAGAACTTCTCCAAAAAGGTGCATTTCATGTCTCCCCAAGTGTTGAAAAGAACCGGTTGTAGGTACAACCAATCCTTCGCTGCTCTATCTAAGGAAAATGGGAACTCCTTCATCTTGATGTAGTCTTTCGATATCCCCTACGACCTCATTATGGAACAAACCACGTGAAACTCCTTCAGGTGCTTATGTGGATCCTCACCTGCAAGACCACGAAATTTGGGCAACAAGTGTATTAAACCAGATTTTAATTCATATGGCTAGGCCGGCTCCAACTACAGATACTCGATGCACCATGGTTGGTACACCACATCCAGCATGGCCAGCTCCTTCAATGTGCGATCCTGGTTCTCCATTAGCTCTAGTTTATTGAAATTAGTCAAATCCAAGTTAGAGTAGGTGTTACTGTTAGAATTGCTATATGAAGAGAAATCAGTATTGTTACTGGCGAAAACACTATTATCAGAGTTAGAACTGGAATGAGGACTACTGTTAGTACTTACTACAGTGCTTCTAACCTTTCTTAGCCTTTATAAAGTTAATTCTATCTTAGGGTCTAAATCATACAATATGTTAGAACCACTCCTAGTCATGCATCATCTTACAAAAAGAAAAACAAGGAATGTAGTATCTAAGATGCAGAGAAAAACAAAAATTATGCAGAAAATGAAATGCAATGCAGTAATAGTACTATGCAGAAAAATCGAAGGTACTATACTCTTTCTTCTCTCTTTATTTTCACACGCAACACACACAAATTCTTAAGCACACATGAACATACGCAAAATATAGACTCAGCATGCCAAAAAGAGTTCAACAAGCAATAGATAGATACAAATTCTAACACAAACGCGACAAAAGAAAATAGATAAAAAATGACAAAGAATTCAGCAATCAACAGACAAAACAAAGAAAGAAAAAAAATAGACTCAATATATCACACAAACAAACCTAGCATTCTACAGACTCGAGATTTGTTAGAACTTCAAACTCAAAGCACTAGGACACACCAAAATTTGCGTCCCCGGTAACTGTGCCAATTTGATAACGCTTTTGTCGTCGTGGCTTTTATCAAATAAAAACTAAAGCTAACTATAGCATAGCTAACCCTCGATCAAATCTCTCAAGGACAAAATGTATTTAGTTGTAACTAATGTGGAATTAGAAATTCATATGGAGAACACTAAGTGTGTAGAATGCTGACTCACTCTCGACAAAAGTATGCCCGACACAGTCTCGGCACAAGCGTGTCGATATTGTCTCGGCTAAGAATGGACTTGAAGGGAAAAGGACGCAACAGTCTCGGCTAGAAATAGATGGAGTTGGATAAATTCGGACACATCCAGTCTCGGCTAGAGACGGAATCGGACAGACTCGAACTTGGACACAGACTTATAGAAACATAAACCGAGGGGTTTGTGAGTAAATTCAAGGCAGAAAGTAAACTATTCTATGAAAACAATAACAATCTAAACTATGAACAATTACTATATCAATTCACAGGTTCATCAATAGCAGATTCCGATTCCTAATGATTTGTATACAATTCCAAACCAACCTAAGTCTTACGACGATTACCGAACATTCGTCCATTGCTTACTGAGGGCTTACACGACCACTGCCTCGAGGAAGTAGGGATTACGCTCTTGGTTGATTTAAGGTTCTCTTAACGATTACCTAACTTGTTCGGTTCTAGTCGGCCTAATCTAACGTTATCTACTACTGTTCCTCTTGCAAGCATGGAGTACAAAGCAGTTCAATATGATAGGAATTGCACACAAAGAGAATATGGAAACATCACTATTTATTGATGAAACAAGTTATCGATATAGGGGTTGATACACGAAATGGATGAAAACACAAACTCAGTTTCCCACAATGATCGCCATGGATGAAATTGTGGTGGTTTAGCTGAAGAAGACCAAGGAACATGAGAGGTAGTACCCTCTAGAATGTGTCGTGAAGACGAACAAATTCATCCCTCCTGGTCAGTCATCTCTGGCAACTTAGCTCAGCTCAAACCTTGACCTACGCTCGCTCGATCGACCAAGCATCATTGAGGCACCATGCACCACCAAACAATGGAGTGAGAACGAGGAAGAGGAATTGCAGAATCGTAAAATGGAGTGTGTATCAACTCTCTTAACTATGACGTGCATTATTCTTTTTATACAAGTTTCTAGCTTCTAGTGGAAGTTTCTTACAATCTTCTAACAGAAGCTATAGAGATGTTTCTAGAAGTTTCTAACTACTAACTACCTATCTGATAGATACCCAACCAACAAAGTCAAAGATAATTTACGTGACATTGGAGGTCCCATGACTAGGCTCAAAACCCAAATAATGAAGCAATCATTACCAGGCCTAGGTTTGGGAATTACGGAAAGCTTAGAGCAAAGTGAATCAAAGGCTGCACCAAAATGGGTCATGTTATTACAAGTTGATGAAGATTGGAGCCCATATTAAAGAACATATATGAAGCCCAAAGTCATTGTCATGTAATTTGGGCTGAGTAGTTAATTAGGATTTATTTACATGTATTTTCGCATAAATTACTTTTTGATAGTTGGTAGAAAAAGGGAAAGTTGGATAGTTGGTGGAAAATAGGAAGGTCATTAATGATGGAAATAAAAAGGTTAGTGGGGAGATCTAGTGGATGGGATTTTATGTCAATTAAGGTATTAATGGACATTAAATCCATGAGATTTTATGCCAATTAAAATATTAATGGGCATTGATTTCAGGGTTGTCTAGTTAAGCCTATAAATAAACTCTTGTAAGCATCCAGTAGAAACAGAATTGATAATTTGAATAATATTTGTGTTTCTTTGTGAGCACTTTTCCTTTGGTTCTTAGGTTAAAGAACTTTTATAGTGTTGGTTCTACCGGCAGGTCGCGGTTAGGGTCGCACTTCTGATAACTTTGGTTCTACCGGCAGGTCGCGGTTAGGGTCAAGTTCCTTTTTTTGCCTGCTTTCAAGACGGTCCAATTTTAAGATCGTGTCATTTGGTATCAGAGCTTCGGCTCTTGAAATCAGGTGTTCTTTATCCTTTGTGTCTCTATCCTTTGTGTCTCTATTTTTTTCAATTTATTAAAAAAAAATTGTTAGTTCTTTTGATATTTCCCGTACTTTGTCATCCTTATTTATTCTAATTATTCGTGTCCATTCATATCCCTTTGTTTAAGTCATTAAGTTTGTCATCCTTCCTTTTGCCTCATTGTGTTTTGTTTCCCTTCGATAAAAAAAAACAATCACAAAAAAAAAGAACGAAAGAGAAAGGTGAAAAAAAGAGAGCAAAAACAAGAAGGGCTAGTAGTCAATTTGTTATTTTGCCTTGCATATTAAAAAAAAAAAAAAACTAAATAGAAAAGTTTGAATTTTTGTCATATTTCCCCCCTTGCATCTACACTACTTTCATTATACGTGTCAAACAATCTAGAATTCCTTGTTTCTTGCTAATTCTTGTTCTCTAAAGTTATCAAATTACCAAATCCTTATTGTTTCTTGCTGTGTACCATCATTCTTAAAGGTTCTTACTTAAGAGCTCATAAGGAAAAGTTGAGTGGTAAAAGGCAAGAGTAGTGAAACAAAAAAAAAATAAAAGCCAAATTGAGTGATACACGAGTGATTACAACATAATTCGAGCGTAAACACGTTAGAGAGTGTTATGTGAGGATTTTTTTTTCTAACTTGATTTTGCAGTATTTTAATCATGAGTAGCGAAGGAGAACGAGATGTTGATATCAAATTATTCATCAAGGCTGTTCAAGAACAACTCAAGACTCTAAATGCAAGGATGGATGATTTACAATCTATAACCAGGTATAAGAGTTCTACAAATCGACATAGTGATGAGGAAGAAGAAGAGGAGTATTCAGATGGAAGATATAATAAAAATAAAGAAAGAAGAAGAGGTGAACCAAGACGTGACAATTACTTGGGTAACATTAAGATGACAATCCCTACATTTCAAGGAAAGAATGATCCTGAAATATACTTAGAGTGGGAGAGAAAAGTTGAACACGTGTTTGATTGTCACAACTACTCGGAGGAGAAAAAGGTAAAACTAGCAGTTGTTGAATTTACTGACTATGCTAGTATTTGGTGGGATCAGTTTGTGATTAACAGGCGTAGAAATGGAGAGAGGCCCATTCATACGTGGGAAGACATGAAGTCTATCATGAGAAGGAGATTTGTGCCAAGTCATTACCATAGGGATTTGCATAGAAAATTGCAAAGTTTGACACAAGGTTCTATGAGTGTGGAGGATTATTATAAGGAGATGGAAATAGCCATGATTAGAGCCAATGTGGAGGAAGACCGTGAGGCAACTATGGCTAGATTCATTGGAGGCTTAAAGAAAGAGATAGCTGACGTGGTAGAGTTGCAACATTATATGGAGATAGAGGATTTGCTGCAAAAAGCAATTCAAGTAGAGAGGCAATTTAAGTCTAAAAGCTCCTCCAAATTTGCTTCATCTTCTAGCTCTTCATGGAGACCTAATTGGAAGAACAATAAATTTGTTACAAACCCTAGACAAGATGTGAAGGCCAAATATTCCAATGCTCCTCCTCAAGGTAAAATTGACACTAATACATCCTATAGATCACGTGATATCAAGTGTTTCAGGTGTCAAGGAGTTGGACATATTGCTTCTCAATGTCCAAATAAAAGAGCAATGATTGTGTTAGATAATGGAGAAATAGAAAGTGAGGGCTCAAGTGATGATGAAATGCCACCATTGGAGGATTGTAGTGACGTAGAGGTTGTTGAACCTGTAGATGGAGTTGCTCTTGTCACTAGATGTGCTCTTAGCATACAACCTAAGGAAGATGGTGACGTGGATCAACGTGAACATATTTTTCATACTAGGTGTCACATAAATGACAAGGTATGTAGCATGATTAGTGGAAGTTGTACTAATGTTGCTAGCATTTTATTGGTTGAGAAATTGAACTTACCAACAAAAAAACATCCTAATCCATATAGACTTTAGTGGCTAAATGATTGTGGAGATATAAGGGTGACCAAACAAGTGTTGGTGTCATTTTCCATTGGCAAGTACAAAGATGAGGTTCTTTGTGATGTTGCACCTATGCATGTTGGGCATCTACTTCTTGGGCGTCCTTGGCAATTTGATAGAAAAGTCACTCATGATGGGTACAAAAATAGGTATACCCTTGCCATGAATAAACGCATCATTGTATTAACACCTCTTAAACCGGCTGAAGCATATTCTGATCAAATTAGAATTGCAAGAGAGTATAAGTTGAAAGAAGAGCAATTTAGCATTCAAGAAAAAGAGAGAAAAGAAAGTATGAGTAAAAATAAGCAGAAGAGAGAAAAACATGAAATTGAGTGCAGTGAAGAGAAAAGTAAGAAAATGAGTGCATTTGCAAAGAAAAAAGAGGTTGAAAGTGCGTTATTAGAAAAAGAGAAACTACTTGTACTCTTGTACAAGGATGTTTATTTCACTAACGAATTTCATCTTTCTTTTCCTCATGAAGTTGATTCTTTGTTACAGGAATTCATTGATGTTTTTCCAGATGAAGTGCCTCATGGATTACCTCCTTTAAGAGGTATTGAGCATCAAATTGACCTCATTCCTGGTTGTCCACTTCCAAATAGACCAGCCTATAGAACAAATCCCGAGGAAACAAAGGAAATTCAAAAGCAAGTGGATGAGTTGCTGCAAAAGGGCTTTGTAAGGGAAAGTCTTAGTCCATGTTCTGTTCCTATTATCTTGGTTCCAAAGAAAGATGGAACATGGCGCATGTGCATTGACAGTCGGGCCATCAATAAAATCACTGTAAAGTATAGATATCCTATTCCTAGGTTAGATGATATGCTTGATTTGAAGAGTGGATACAATCAAATTCGTATGAAAGAAGGTGATAAATGGAAAATTGCGTTCAAAACAACATATGGTTTATATGAGTGGTTAGTGATGCCATTTGGCTTAACTAACGCCCCTAGCACCTTCATGAGATTAATGAATCATGTTTTGTGTTCTTTCATTGGAAAATTTGTAGTAGTGTATTTTGATGATATTTTGATTTATAGCAAGACTTTAGATGAACATGTTAAACATTTGCATGTTGTTCTTAATACTTTGAGAGAAAATAAATTATATGGAAATCTCAAAAAATGTTCATTTTGCCTTGACTCTGTTGTGTTCTTGGGTTTTGTTATAAGCTCAAAGGGGATAAGTGTGGATGAAAAAAAGGTAAAGGCAATTAGAGAATGGCCTACACCTAAGAATGCAAACGAGGTAAGAAGTTTTCATGGTTTAGCAAGTTTTTATAGGAGGTTTGTGAAGAACTTTAGTTCTATTGCTGCACCTTTAAATGAGCTTGTTAAAAAGGATGTTGTGTTCAAGTGGGATGATGTGCATGAGAAAACTTTTAATTTGTTGAAAGATAAGTTGACCAATGCACCTGTGCTTTGTTTGCCTAATTTTGATAGTGCTTTTGAAATTGAATGTGATGCTTCTGGTGTTAGAATAGGAGCTGTATTGATGCAGGAATCTAAACCAATTGCATATTTTAGTGAGAAGCTAAGTGGGGCTGCATTGAACTATTCTACCTATGATAAAGAGTTATATGCTTTGGTGAGGACATTGCAAAGTTTGCAGCATTATTTGTGGCCAAAGGAGTTCATAATCCACTATGACCATTAAAGTTTGAAGTTTTTAAAATCTCAAGGTAAACTTCAAAAGAGACATGCCAAGTGGTTGGAGTTCATAGAGATGTTTCCCTATGCGATCAAGTACAAGAAAGGTAAGGAGAACACTGTGGCTGATGCATTGTCTAGAAGGTATGCGTTGCTTACTTCCTTGCAAACTAAGTTACTTGGTTTTGAGATTATAAAGGACCTGTATGTCAATGATTCTGATTTTCATCAGGTTTGGAATTCTTGTATTAAACATGCTGTTGGAGACTATTATAGGCATGATGGGTTCTTGTTTAAGAAAAATAAATTGTGTGTGCCTACTTGCTCCTTGCGTGAAATGCTAGTTAGAGAAACTCATGGTGAGGGATTAATGGGACATTTTGGAGTAAAGAAGACTCTAGAAATTCTGAGTGAGCATTTTCATTGGCCTAATATGAAACATGATGTGCAATCTATTTGTAATCAATGCATTACATGTAAGCAAGCCAAATCTAAAGTCATGCCCCATGGTTTTTATACACCTTTACCTGTGCCTAGTCAACCTTGGACTGATGTTTCAATGGATTTTATATTAGGGTTGCCAAGATCTCATAGTGGAAAAGATTGTATATTTGTTGTTGTGGACAGATTTAGTAAAATGGCACATTTCATTGCATGTTCTAAAACCAATGATGCGACACATGTTGCTGATTTGCTCTTTAAAGAAGTTGTGCGCTTGCATGGGTTACTAAGAACAATAGTAAGTGATGGAGATGTTAGGTTCCTAGGACATTTTTGGAGGACTTTGTGGAATAAGTTAGGAACTAAGCTCTTGTTTTCCACTGTTGCATACCCACAAACCGATGGACAAACTGAAGTTGTGAATAGAACTCTTGTTACCTTGTTACATGCGATCATTCAAAAGAATTTGAAAAATTGGGAAAAATGTTTACCCCATGTTGAGTTTGCATATAATAGAACTGTCCATTCTACTTCTTCTTATTCCCCTTTTGAAGTTGTGTATGGTTTTAATCCACTAACTCCTTTGGATATCTTAACTTTGCCAAATAATGAGTATACTAACTTGGATGGAAAGCAGAAGGCAAAATTTGTTAAAGAATTCCATGCCAAAGTTCGAGCTAACATTGAGAAGATGAATGAACAATATTCAAGGCAAGCAAATAAAGAGCGTGTTAAAGTCACCTTTGAACCTGGAGATTGGGTTTGGGTTCATATGCGGAAAGAAAGGTTTCCCATTCAAAGAAATTCCAAGTTGAAACCAAGAGGAGATGGACCCTTTCAAGTTTTAGCAAGGATTAATGACAACGCCTACAAGTTGGATTTTCCAACCACATATGGTAATATAAGTTCTACCTTTAATGTTGCTGATTTATCTTTATTTGTTGTAGGTGAGGACTTTGATTCGAGGACGAATCCTTTTGAAGAGGGAGAGAATGATAGAGACCCAACCAACAAAGTCAAAGATAATTTACGTGACATTGGAGGTCCCATGACTAGGCTCAAAACACAAATAATGAAGCAATCATTACCAGGCCTAGGTTTGGGAATTACGAAAAGCTTAGAGCAAAGTGAATCAGAGGCTGCACCAAAATGGGTCATGTTATTACAAGTTGATGAAGATTGGAGCCCATATTGAAGAACATATATGAAGCCCAAAGTCATTGTCATGTAATTTGGGCTGAGTAGTTAATTAGGATTTATTTACATGTATTTTCGCATAAATTACTTTTTGATAGTTGGTAGAAAAAGGGAAAGTTGGATAGTTGGTGGAAAATAGGAAGGTCATTAATGATGGAAATAAAAAGGTTAGTGGGGAGATCTAGTGGATGGGATTTTATGTTAATTAAGGTATTAATGGACATTAAATCCATGAGATTTTATGCCAATTAAAATATTAATGGGCATTGATTTCAGGGTTGTCTAGTTAAGCCTATAAATAAACTCTTGTAAGCATCCAGTAGAAACAAAATTGATAATTTGAATAATATTTGTGTTTCTTTGTGAGCACTTTTCCTTTGGTTCTTAGGTTAAAGAACTTTTATAGTGTTGGTTCTACCAGCAGGTCGCGGTTAGTGTCGTACTTCTGATAACTTTGGTTCTACCGACAGGTCGCAGTTAGGGTCAAGTTCCTCTTTTTGCCTGCTTTCAAGACGGTCCAATTTTAAGATCGTGTCACTATCTTTCTAGAAACTTCTAACTAATAATCGCCTACAACTACTGTTAGCTTCCTTGAGACTTTTGGTTTCCTTGATACACCTTGTCGGCTTTTGCTGGAGCCAGTCTTAATGTCTGAAGTAGATCCAGTTCCTTTGGTTTAGAGTTAGGGCCGACTAGGTGTTAGGTTCGGGCTTTAGTCTGGAATCAATCTCGGCTGGTCCAAGACTCCTATTGTGACCTGCACAATTATGATGAACATTTTATTAGCTAATATCCTCATATTAACACAGATTTTATATTTTTCTTATTTTTAGGTTAGTAATCTGAATCTTAGATAATATGAGTTTCTTAGTTACAAAACATATTTAATTGTGCCCATCTTAAGACCTTGTAAGGTGTCTAAAATATGACATATCACTCCCACCGACCAGCCGATTGGATACTTCATACAGAAGTGTATTGCTGACACTATCGCCTGAATCAGTTCAACACAGGCCTACCAAGTATGATGTTGTAG
Source organism: Mucuna pruriens (assembly GCA_025330945.1). NCBI lineage: Eukaryota > Viridiplantae > Streptophyta > Magnoliopsida > Fabales > Fabaceae > Mucuna > Mucuna pruriens. The sequence continues at coordinate 263,251 of JAENHJ010000157.1, forward strand.
GACGTCGGCACGTTGACCACTGTGAATTTGATTTTCTCTACTCTCATTATAGATCTCATCCCTATTGTCTTTTCTAAATTAATTACACCTTGTATCTCCACCTACTCCCCTGTGAATTAGATTAGGGTTCCCTGACATGCCTCCAAATTTGGTTCCGAAAAGCCCATCTTGCGAAAAGCCGGCCAAAATAGGACATTGGCCGAGCTACCTTGATCCACCAAAACTCGCTCCACCTTATAATCCACGATTATCAACGAGATAACCATGGGATCATCAGAGTGCGGTATTGTGTGCTCATAATCCTCGTCAGAGAATATGATTGACGGATCTTGCCTCCGGCTCGGTCTCTCTTGGACGGCCAACATTGACCGAGAATCCTTTTTCACACCATTGATGATATTTCCGCCATCGAACCTCCTCCTGCTATTGTCACAATCATTCCACGATAAGGAGGGGTTTGACCCGCATTCCTAGGCATACTCCTTCAACGTCTCCTCAACTGTTCTCCCATGTGGTCACGGTCTCGACCAGGTGTCCAACTCCTATTCCTCCAGCTCTACTCAGGCGCAGCTCGCCTATCGTCCTCCCTTCTCGCCACAAACCTGCCTAAATGACCCTCCTATATCAACTTTTCAATTTGACTTTTTAGTAGTTTGCATTCCTCCGTCGCATGGTGATGATGTGGCATTTTTTTAGTCGTTTCAACGCGCTTATCAAATAACTAAAGCTAACTATAGCATAGCTAACCCTAGGTCATTCTTCTCAAGGACACAGTGTGCTCAATTGTGAATTGGTGTAAAGTGAAGTGGAGTAGAATCTGAGATGTAAAGTACTGACTCGTCTCGGCAATGGCCGAGTTGCTCTCAACAGAGACTAAGCCGAGTCGACCTCAACAGAGACGATCCTGCTTGATCTCGGTTGAGTGCAAACAGACGCTACAGAGGTGGACTACCTCTGTCTCCGACTTAAAGGCAATAAATAAGGGGGGTTGGAGTGCAAGTAAAGCAGAAAGTAAACTAAGACTATGAATGCAGTAAACATATACTACTGTTACTGATTACTTTTATTATTATTATGCAACTGTGTTCATGTTCAGTTCCATTAGTTCCAGTCCAGTCCAGGTTCCACACTCCAGTTCTCAGTCCATATCAGCCTTTGGTAGTCTTATGACGATCGCCAAACATTCGTCCATTGCCATACCGAGGAATTATGCAATCGCTACCTCATCAGTTGGCAGGGATTAGGTGCAGAGCTGATTTTAGGTTCTTGATTAACTATCGTTAACTGATTACCTACTGAATTAGTTAAACTAGTTCCGATCGGCTTAGCTTAACATTGTTCATATTCAAATGCAATCGCGATTCAAACATGAATTAAGGAAGAGGGAAGAGAAAGAAGATATGAAATGCAGAATGAAATCGATTAACAGAAACAGAATACAAATACAGTGGTTCTGACTTCAGATGAATCCATCTTCCACGACGATTGCCATGGTTGATGGTGGTGGTTCACCTCCGTTAGCCTGAATGCTGAGGATCAACTCCACTGAGAATGCGTCCATGTAGTACGATCGGTCCCCTCCGGGCGGACCCGGCTTCCCAGTCTCAGACTGCACTTCCTCAATCGAGAGAAACGCCAATGGCGCCGTGCACCACTGTGAAAACGGAGAGAGCGAGAGCGAGAAAAATGGTTCTGATGAGTGTGGAGTTTTTAGCGAATTCAAAGACGTAACGTGTAAAAAGTGCACAGCTCTTCCTATAAATACACGAGCTGTGATATGCTAATCCTAACGAATCCTAACAGAATTACATTGTGAAAGATCCTATTCTACCCCTATGCAGATCTTCTAACGTGACATGGCAGATTTCCTAGGAGTGATATGGCATTTGAGCTGACGCTGAGATGGCCTCCAAGCTGGATAGCTGATGTGGTCAATACAATTGGGCCTCTCTACTGGGCTGCTGGGCTACAAGGCATGGGTTGCCGAGACGACTCTGGTCCTACCGAGATGGAGTCGGACTGACCAGGATGACTTCATCTCGGCTGAGACTCCTTTTGTTGACCCTGGTCAACTCGGCTTGACCTGCAGAAGAAGGAGTGACACTTTTATTAGCTAAGAAGTCTGAATTAACACAGATTTGTATTTTCTCTATATTCAAACCCATGGAATGAATCTTAGCTAACAATCCATTCTTAAGCACAGAATAGTCTTGCAAACCTCCTTCTTAGGTGTCTAAAAGATGTATAAATTGTGACTCATCACATGGCCACGAGTCTTGTGAAACTAGCATTACTAGTCCCGAGAAGGACCCATCTGGCGTTGTGTTGGGGGTGGAATGTCCAACAGCTTGAGATGACAAACCTCCCTTAGAATATGTGCTCTTGACATCTTGAGTGGAGTAAACTTCTCCACTCGTGTTTCTTGGCGACTCTCTCCCCCCGAGATTTACTTGTGACTAGCTTGGAAATTATGGGTATTCTTCTTTCCTAAGGTAGGTACCGCCCTCTTAGCCTGTAGGCGCTCCTCCTTATCTTCCTCAGCCTCCACATGCTTCTCCACCTTGGCTCTAATCTCGATCATGCTGGCCGGCCGAGATAAAGCGAGAGAGTCACTAAAAGGACCCACTCGTAGTCCCTTTTGAAAAGCCTTAACGAAGAACTTTTGGTCTGGGTCATCGACTTGGACCATAGCAGTGTTAAAACATGCTAAATATTGCTTCAATGTTTTCGTCCTAGACTACTTGATATCAAACAAATCCGCTACTTCGAGGCACTTCATCTTATTAGCTGTAAACTAGAACCCAAAGGTGGTGGCCAAGCCTGCGAATGACATTACAAAGCATGGAGGCAGGCCTAAAACCATTCGCATCGCCACTCCCCTCAATGTGCCTAGGAATAGCTTGCAACTTAGGTGATTGTTGGCCCCGCTGATGTAGGTCTGAGTTTGAAAAGCTTGCAAGTGTGCTTATGGGTTTTGCGAGCCATCGAATAGGTCAATCACTAGTTCTCTGAACTGTGAGGGGATTGGGGTATCATCTATCTGCTCACTAAATGGCAGGATCCACACCATTCCGGGTAGGGGTGGGTCGACTGGCCCAGCCAAGTCCCGAAGTGACTCTAGTTGCTCCCTGAAGTTAGCCTCACGTCCTGCAGCACGCTTCAACTCTTCTTCGTGACGTCGCTCGACCTCTTCTTGTCTCTTTTTGGACTCTTCCACCATCCACACTTGCTCCTCACTCCTCTCTGGCAAGCTTGCCACAGCGTGCATCAAATGCTGCAAGGTTCCTTCCTCACTTCCTAAACTAGAGCCTGCCTGATTGTGGGTTACCGGCATAGTTGCTTCTAGTCTTCGATCTTCCTCCGTCGTATGGTGTAGTTCTCAATACAGTGGGCGCCAATGTTCTAGTCTGCAATTAGAATATAGAGTCAACAACTATCCCCCCTTCATGGACCTCATGATACGTATATACCTCTGCTATTTTCTCTTTCCTATTAGGATTTGTCCCCTTGCTTCCTAAGGTACTAGACAACATGACAAAAGGTACCAAGGATATGTCAGAGGCAAAATGACATGTTTCAGGCCCTGCCCCCTGACATATCAGCTACAATCCGCCTTTGCCAGAGGGTATTACAGGCCGTTGTACAACCTTACACATGCCCATTCCCGATCCTACTAGCTGCCTGGTACACTGTCAAATGTAAAAGACTTGTTGACATGACATACTATGTGCCAATGTAAGGTGTCACGTAGCCATGAACCATTTTGATATGTCAGGAGGTGTAATGTGAGGTGTAACAAAGTTCTTCAATGCAAGACATCAACCTAAATGCTCAAAGGTTGTCTTTAATCATCAACCAAAATGTTTAAATGTCGTCCATAATAGCCAAGAGTTGATAGATGGACCAACGTGATGGACGATCTACACTTTGAGGCTCTATTTTTAATTTCATAACATTCAGGGACTAAATTGCACGCACTTAATGCATTTAGGGACCTAATTGGAGATTTATTGATTTGTTAACAAAGATTGTTTGATGGACGTACTAATGTGATAGATTATTTATAATTTTAGGAACATTTTTTAAAAGTTGTAACATTTAGAGACTACATTACAAGCATTTGACACATTTAGGACCTAATTGTAGGTATACTAACATTTAAATAAGATATATGATCGTTACTTTTTTAAACTATCACTCCTGCACATATCAAAATGGTCATTGACTACATGACACCCTACGTTGGCACATAACGTATCATGTTAGTAAGTTTGTTACATTTGACAAAGACCATTTGATGAAGGAACTAATGTGATACACAATTTACACATTCAATAACATTTTTTTTTTATAATTTTGTAATATCTGGATAGTAAATTTGCAAGTGTTTGACACATTCAAAGATCAAATTGGGATTTACACTAAAAATAAGCTGCCAAAATAATTCAAATTGATTCTTAAATCCATAATTTTGCTTATGATACAAGAGTACAAAGGCATACAAGTTTGTTTCCCTTTTATTCTACTATCATATCAAGTGGAATTAGAAAACATTTGAGGTTAATATTATTAAACTCTCAGAGGTGAGTTTTAAAATAATCTTGTATAACTAGGAGTACAAACATGCCAAAGTTAGAGGAATTAAAAGGAGATGTCATTGAAATTACTAGTGGTGTGTTTAGAGAAGAGTTACGTTTAACGTAACACATAAACTTCAATGATAAAACGGGGTTACTTCTTCGTTCCTGCTTTGGAATGTGCGAACCTTTATTTAGAGACATTCAAATATTAATCCAAACACTCTCTAAATCTCACTCTCGTTATTCAATACTTCTAATATCAATTAAGATTGGTAAATTAGGTCAACTGTTAAAAAATTTCCTACTTCGTTTTCATAACATAAATAAGCTAGAGTAATGTGAATCATATTCGTATTCTACGTAGAAAAATGGAATTAGAAGTTTCTATGTTTCGTTTATCTTATGTTCAATATACATATTACAACCTCAATACAGGGGAGTTATTATTGCAAAGAAATCAAAGATAACTACAAATTTAAGAGATATTTATGCTAAATGATACAACTTTGACTATTTTATATTGTTCTTTCTTTCCTTCTATACATTATGGATTATTTTATAACATTCCTTCTTTCTTTCAATAGATGATTGATTATAACATTTTTTTTTCCTTTAATACAACATTAATTATTTTATAATGTTCTTCTTTTCTACGATCCATCATTGATTATTTTATAACTTTCATTCTTTCCTTCAATATTCTAAAATTAAAATATAGCTTCAAGTTTTTGACAAATCTTATATATATGACAACATGTATCATATTAATTATATTATTATTACATATAATAGCTATTAATAAATAAATAAAAGTAGAATAATTGACAGGTTGACCTATCTTGATTGACGATCAACTAGCTTCCTTGATAGGTTAGGTAGGACAAGTAAAGACGGGTTGGTGCATTGGAACCTCCAACTTACCCCCACAAAAAATGTATTAAAACATTTTGACTTGGTGAGTCCAGCGTATCTTGTCACTCTTATAGGAGAAATTGTTACATGTAATAGAATTACTATATGGTTATGATCTATGTGACATCTAACTGAAATTTCAATTTATAAGAAAATAGTGTATAAAACTCAATTATGTGATATATAGAGATTGACCAAGATTTTAATGGTCTAGAACCATGTAATAATTTTTCCTATGTAGACATGCTACTAAATTTTTTAACATCATTCTTATCAAAGATGTACAAAGTTAGTCATAAATTAGTTAATTCGGTTAGGAAATTAATTGGTATCTAATTGTAATCTCACCTTTTCATTTCAGTACACTTTTATTTTTGAGTTTTTTTCTTTATTTTTTTCTCTTAAAGCATGAAGTCTAGCTAACATATTGTTGAGAATGTAATTGTTCATAAATTGATGGACAGTTGAGTAAATAGATCAAGAAAGCTTGAAGAAATCTTATAACATAGAGGGTTGAGAAGGCGGGAACATTTAAGAATATAGTTTTTATTTGGATAAATTTCTCTATAAATATTTATAGGAAAAAAAATTTCTTTTATAAGATAAAATAGATCATACATAAATTAAAAATAAATTTTTAAATAAGTAAATATGAGAAAACTTTTAGAAATTAACTTACGTATAAGTTAATCTAACTTTTAGAAAAAATATTTTTTATTTTTATTTTTTTCCTATAAATATTTATAAAAAAAATTTATTCAAATATACGCAATCTTCACCGGAACTAAACTATGAAAATTCAGCCTTTCTAACAATATGCCCTTTACCAATTGCAATGTCCAATATTGCAAGATTATTATATTCATCTCCTATCATATCAATGTCCAATAAAAGACAACAATTATATAGTGCATAATTGAATTGTGTAATGCCATAAATATACTTTCCTTTAAATCAATATTAATAATGTCTTGTTTATTTTTTAATATATTTAAAATCAGATAAATTTTAAAGAAATAAATCAAAGGATTAAATAATTTTTTTCATAAATACAAATCAGATGTGCATGTGTAATTAATTTTATATAAAAAATAATGAAACAGAGATTAAAAGAGAAAAGAATTATGATTATAAAAAATATGCACAATTAATTTAATAAAAAAAGACTTTAAATTTAAAAGTAAAAAAAATAAAAACACTATGTATTATTTTTTATAAAATGATCAACTAAGAGAATAAATAATTATAATAAAAACGTATGTTAGCTTTGTTAGAAATAAACTTTCTTAAGAAGATGCTTTTAATTTTTAATCTATAGGATCTTTAGGTAGAAACAATACAATAACAAAGAAACATGCATATTTTAAGAACAAGTTGTTATCCACAAGATTTACATCATATTGGTTTATTATAGATAGGATAAATATTTAGATTCATTAATAGTTCTTGATCTAAGTGCTCTTCAACATCTGTTACGAAATCTTTACGACAATTAAATGTAAACACAAACTAAAGTAACTAGTGACTTTATGATTCTTCCTCAACTAAATCTCTCAAGTTCCTGATGGAACTTAGTCTTTTTCAAATGGGAGAAGAAAGTTTGAGCTTTCTATGATTCAATATATTAAGGATCATAATCTTCTTATAGTGTGTTAACCTAGTAAGGTTCTCATTATATCCTAATGGGCCAACAATGACATCTGGTAATTTAAGCTCATATAATCTTATTTTGTAGTTTAACGAGCTCACTTAACTTGACCACATAAAATAAAACTCATTAATGATATATAACTAATATAATTGTTTTATAACATTAATCTACATTAATAATGGAATATAAAATTTCAGCAATCTTTCACTTGGACTACATATTATAACAATTATATCTCAATACTTTAGGCACACATTTGTACACTATTTATCTTTAGACTTGCACTTTAACAATCTGGTCTATTTCATGTATCAATAATGAAACTACCATGGTTTTTGTCACTTCCGTAAAATATGACTAGACTCTAATCACCACCACATAAGTATACTTAATGAAATAGATCAATATAGATTAGCACCATGAAAATTACATGCAATGTGATATCAATCATGCTTATTTCTAACTGGTCCAACTTTAATCTTTAGTGAGCTTAATATGAAGTCCTTAAGTGCAAAATAATTTTGCACACAACAAGTTACAAACAAGTTGACTAATAAACTTATAATCTTTATTTCTACAGAAAATTAGAATAACATAAAGTTTGTATCAAATAAACATAGATATAGAACATAAAAGAAATATTTCCATTAAATTAAGGTGACCTCAAAGACAACACTCATATGAGCAACATGCTTGTGAAAGAGCTTATGCATCAATCCATTAGTTAGTGGATCAACTAGCATAGATATGTTCTATGTAATTTTGATTTTTTTTGAACTCTTTCCTTAACTATGAGATACTTGATGTCGAGAAATTTTGACTTTATAGAACTCTTATTATTGTTGGAGTAGAGCATTATTGAGTTATTGTCACAATAAATCTTGAGTGGTCTCTCAATGGTGTTAATCACACGCAAGTACGTGACATAATTCTGCAATCATAACCTATGGTTTAATGCCTCATAGTAAGCCACAAGAGTTTGTTTGACAGACTTCTAGAAAATTACTCCTCCAGCCAATATATAGATGTAGTCTGATCGAAAATTCTTATTATTCGAGCATCCCACAAAATCATAGTCAAAGTAACCAATGATCTCTAAATTTTTAGACTTCCAATAAGTAAACATGTAGTTTATTGTTCTCTTCAAATAGCAGATAACGTGCTTTACTACTTTATAGTGTTGCATACTAGGATTACTCATATATCTCCTTAGGATTCCCACTATAAATATTATGTGAGGATGAGTGCAAACTTAAGCATACACAAGACTCCTCATCGTTGAAGCATAAGGAATCTTTTGCATCTATCCCTTTTCAAGATTAGTAACAGGATACTACTTGAGACTAAACTTGTCTCCTTTAGCAACAAGTGTACCTCCTAATTTACTATCTTTCATGCTAAATCTATCTAGAATTATATTGATATTACTCTTTTGTGATAATTCAAGAGTAACTTGAGAATGATCTCTAAGTATTTGGATTCCTAAAACGAAAGAGACATCCCCAAGGTCTTTCATTTAAAAAATTTTCATGAGAATCTTCTTGGTTTCATGCAATAAGCTTATACCATTATTGGCTAATAGGATGTCATCAACATGTAATACCAGAAAGACAAATTTACTTCCACTAAAATTTTTATATATGCAATCATCAATCAAATTTGCCTCAAAATCATAGGAGGTAATAATTTGTAATACCATCGATGAAAAGCCTGTTTAAGGCCATAAATGAATTTCTTTAGTTGGCATATCATAGACTTTGGATTGCTTGAAACAATTTTCTTTTTTTGTAGCACCATGTAGACTGTTTCATAAATGTGTTTCCATTTGGAAACATGGTCTTTACATCCATCAAATGTAGCTCTAAATCAAAATGAGTTACTAGTGTCGTTCTAGTCCAAAGAGAGCTTTCAAAGAAATTGAAGAGAAAATCTCATCATAATTAATGCCTTCATTTTTTTGTAAAGCCTTTGGTGACAAGACAAATTTTATATCTCTCTCAACATTACCCTTTAAATTCCTTTTGGTTTTAAAAATCCATTTAAAACCAATAAGTTTAGCTCCTTTAGGTAATTTGATGAGATCCTAAATGTCATTGTTAGTCATCAATTTTATCTCATCATTCATTGCATCAATCCGCTTTTGAGAATTAGAACTTTGCATAGCTTGACCAAAGTTAATTATATCTTCCTTAGTCAAGCCAATGTTATCCTCATGTTCTTGAAAAATACAACATAATCATGTGAAATTACATTTTTTTTTCTTTCTCTAGTAAATCTCCTTGATGACACTTTTTGAGGTTGTTGAGTTTGAATTACAGGTGGTTCTTGGGGAGGAATCTCAATGTTGTCCTATTCTTGAATGATGTCAAGAATAACATTGTTATTAATTATCATATATGTTTCTTGAACAGTGATAGATGCAAAGACTTGTTCATTGTCAATAATAAGTTCTTCAAAGACAACACTCATTATGTTTCCTTCCCCTCTAAACTCAATTTTATTAAGGATATTTCATTTCCCATCTCAAATAAGAATCTTGTAGCGGGATTGTAAAAATCATACTCACATGGAGAGCATTCATTATAACTAACAAAGTAGCAACTAATTGTCTTTGAGTCCAATATAACTTCATGTGGCCTATAAGGCCTTACTTTAGTATCCTTAAATGTGCATGTGCTTAATACTGGCCTTTTTCCCAGTCCATAGCTCATAAGAGGTATTATTGACTATTTTGCTTGGTAGCCTATTAAGGATATAAATTACGGTCTTTAATGTCTCTCCAAAGTGACTATGGTAGAGAAGAATGATTTTACCATATTCTTAAGAGTCTAATTTCGTTGTTCTGCAACTCTATTCATGTTGGGTTTGCTTGACATGGTGTATTGCAGAACAATTTTGCACTCAGTGAGGAAAAGTGTGGAAAGCCCTAGACATTGCTCACTTGATTCGACATATCTACCATAGTACTCACCACCGTACTTAAATTTTGATAGCATTAATTTTCTTTCCTAGTTGAAGTTCGACTTCATATTTGAAAGACTTGAAAACATTTAGAGATTAAGACTTCTCATGAATTAAATAGATAATCGTACATCAATGAATGTAATAAAGTACCTTGTGCATTCCATGAATCCATAGAGAAAGTACCACAAATATGAGTATGTATTAGTTCTAAGACATTCTTAGTTTTTTTAACCCTAAATTCCTTTTATTTGTTTGTTTTCCCTTAACACACTCATAGTAGACTTCAAAATTTGACAAATTTAAAGCTCCAAGAATTTCCTCTGATATAAGCGTCTGAATTCTATGTTTAGATATATGGCCTAAGCACTTATGCCATAAAGTGGGGGGATTCTCATTCAATTTACGTTTTGTACCAAACAAATCTATTTGCAATATCTTGTTAAAAGAACGTTCAATATCAAGCATGTAAAGATTATCAATTAAAAAAACTCGTAACTAATAACATCTAAATCATAAGAGAGACTAACTTTATTATTTTCAAATGAATAAGAAAATCATATTTATCCAAAACAAAAATAGAAATTAAATTTCATCTAATAGATGATGCATCATATGTCTCAACTAAATTATAATGAAAATTGTAGTCTTCAAAAGCAATCTAAAGGTTCTTATAACTTTGATTGCAACTTTATTGTCATCACCCACACAGATGAACCTTTCAACATCACTTGGTAAACGACTTCATGGGCAACCTTGCATAGACATACTTATATGAGTAGTAGCACTAGAATCTACCCACCAAGTGCTCTTGGGTACAAAAACTAATTAACTTTAGAGCAAACAAAAGTGAGAGAAGTATTCCTCTCTCCACACACCAAGCGACATACTTAGGATAATCCTTTTTCATGCGCCACAACCTCTTGTTGAAAAAGCAAGCAAATTTTTCATCTTGCTTCTCCAGCTTCTTCTATTAAGAACTTTTCACAATATCCTAAATTTTCTTCCCCTTCTCATTTTGAGAATTATCTAGTTTGATCAAGAGTCATAATAAAGAATACCTTAGTTTGATCTAGAGTGACTCGTTAAAGTTATCTACAGTTGGAATAGGTCAACTCATCTTAAGTGTTTTGTCCAACTTCATGTAGTCGAGAACAATTTCAACTAATTTCTTTCAAACTTTAGTATGTACTTTTCAGTATTGAGATTCAATATATTTCAGTAATAAAATAAGGAGCGGTAGTAGCAGCAACTAAAGAGAGAACAGTAAAATATAGTGCACAATTAATCTTTATGATAAATTTAAAGAGTCAAATAAGATACCTAGCACACAATTAAGCCTTAATATTTGGATTGAAAGAACTAACTGCAAATGGTACTCTCAACGCAGTGATCAAATATTGGTGATAAGTCTTGTCAAACAATGATTGTCTTTGAACACTTCATTGTTCACATGAAAAAACAACCTTATAATCACCACACATTTACCAGCACAAATATGTAATTATCCGACCAAATTGCATCTTTCTTTTGGTCGAACATAATTTGCACGAATAATTTCACACAACATCGATGTAAACTCAATCAAATTAATCTACGCAACAAAGATTATTTGACAACATGTTTCAATTATCCAACCAAAATTACCAAATAATTTTATCAAAAAATAATTATTCAACCAAATTGTGTCTCCCTTTAGACTGAGCATAATTTGCATGAATAATTCCAAGTTAAATTTGTGTTTACTCTTTGCTAATTTCCCTTATACTCTTTCTTTCCTTTTTATTTGTACTTATGCTTATTTTATTATATTTGTATTTAGCTATCAAATGTTCCTTTTTTATAGATCTCAGGTGCTTAACCATGAAGCTCATCTCATGGGCACTTAAAAAAAAAGTCAAAGATAAAAAGAAGGATCAGCTCACCAAAACAGTGAAGGCAAGGCCGTTATTCTTTTGTTTTCCAATTTTTTAATTTTCATCTCTTATTTTTTTCATTACAAAATTAAAAAGAAATGTTTGCATAGCTGCATAAAGTTTGTAAATTTATCAACGAAGAAAAAGAGTCTGTTATTGTTTTGTTGAGGATGTGATGATTTTCAAATTTTGCTGCTTAGTTTCATGTGTTAATAACTCTTTGTTCTCCTTAGCTAAAACTATGCTTTCCCAGTAAGTTCAACAAGGGTAATGCAGGCCGATCCTGATCGTTAAAGTAAACATATATTATATTAAAGAAATAGACATATAATTTTATTAAAATGATATGTTTTATATATTAAATAAATAATATAATTTTAAATTTTTTTAAAAAGATATATTATATTTTTTATTTATTTATTTGTTATGTTATTATATATCATCGATAAAATATTATTGTCTAAGATTAAATCTTACATGCATATTCTTTATTAATATATTAACTTTTAGTTTTAATTAGTATTTCAGCCTATGTACTATTCAAAATAAATATTTATTTTTATATAATTATAATCATTTCAAAATAAATCTTACATGTATATTTTTTATTAATATATTAACATTTAGTTTTAACTAGTATCTTAGCATGTGTACTACTCAAAATAAATATATATTTTTATATAATTATAATTATTTCATAATAAATAAATATTTTAAGTATATAAAATATATAATATATTTTAAATTTATAAAAATAATTTAAATTGTGATATAAGTCTATTTTTAAATTAAAGCAAATAGACAATTAAATTGTGATTGAAAGAGATATTTTTTGTTTAATTGTAAAGGTACATGAAATGTACTTCGCAAAGAGAAGAGAAAAAGTATTAAAATTATCTAATTGAGAGTGAGAAGAGTGACAAAAGTGAGAGTTTCACTATCAAAGCTAGAGATTTTAATTTATAATATGGAAATATTTTTATTGTTCATTTTTAGTTTGTGTTTCTTATTAGTTGAAAAAAAAAACAATATGAATTTCTGAACATAACATGTTAGAAAAAAAGATAACAACAAAAATATTTTATAATCACATTTCACATTTTAATTTAAATAAAGAAAAGGAAACATGATATTGAAAATACTAATTTTAACTATTTATAAAATTATCATAAAAATATAAAAAATTATCACATAGTAATATATTATTTTTTATTTTTGGGCCCTACCGAACTTGAGTCTTGGGCGGTCGTGCCCCCTAACCCCTCGTAGTTGGCCTTGGGAGTCATGAATGCTAAAGTTGTACCATTATGTTTTCCCAATTGAAATATATTTTTGACAAATTATGATCAATTTTGTTTTTCGTCTCCTAAATTTGAAATTACTTTGTCTCCACGTTTTGAAAATAGTTGGTTTTAGTCTCTTGTCATTCGTAAAAAAAGAATACAAGTCATCATTTGTTACATGTATAGTCAAAAATTGAAAAACATTGTTAACCATAAAGTTGCTCCTTCAATGTTCTTCGATTTTTTACTATACATGTGACAAATGATAACTTATACTTTGTTTCATCTATGGTAAGAAACTAAAACCAACTATTTTCAAAATGTGGAAACTAAAACCAACTATTTTCAAAATGTGGAAACTAAAAAAAATAATTTTAAATTTAAGGGACATTGAGAGAATAAAAACATATTCAAACCTTTTTCTTTTAATGAATGTTCTCTATTTGATAATTTTTTTAAATGAAAGAAATAAAATGATATATTAACATAAAATTAATGTTCATTGTTGTCAACAACTCTGCTTCAGTAGTAAATACAGGAAACTTAGTCGTTTTAAGTTCACTGCTGATTATCCCTTTGGTTTATAAGGCAAGTTGCATAGGGAAGAAATTTAAATGTAGCCCACATTTAGCAGTCTTGTTTTTTTTTTCTCATTGTTAATTGTTACATTAATACGCATATAGCAGAATTTTGATTACATGACCATTAATATATATAATCATGAGTAAGTGTGAATGTGATTTCACAATGTAGTCACTCTACAATTTATCAGCAGTGTTTCAATATAGTTATGCTTTTCCAATTTACTTTTCTTGATTCACATGATGGAATATCAAATTCCTGTTGAATTATTAAAAGGAGAGAAGCATTTGACATATTTATCTTAGGTTTCAATCATTAAATGGAGAGAAGCATTTGAAATATTTATCTTAGGTTTCAAATCATTAATTTTTGTTGTTGTTTATTTTCTAATTTATTGCTTCAATTAGGATTGGCAAATATAATGATCTATGTTGTAACCAAGGTTGTGAAGGTATGGTAAGAATATTTAAAATGAAGATTAGAAAATGATGGAAAGAGATGAAGTTGCCATCAATGTTTATTAAGGAAAAATATTGGAAAAACCTTGATAGAAGAAAGACGGTTTATAGAACTAGATTTTAGGTTCAGAAGTCCGTGCAGGGAATGTATTAATATCCTACAACATCCATTAAAACGGTTACCTCTAATTAATTAAGTAAATTATTTATGACTTTTAAAGTATTTATCTCACCTTAAAATAGAGAAACTATCATAGAAAGATTTGATTTTATTATTTATTGAAAAGGGTTTATTATTTTTGTATTTTTTTTAGAGCATGTCTTGTTTTTTATTTCTCATTGTTAATTGTTATATTAATATGCATATAGCAGAATTTTGATTACATGACCATTAATATATATAATCATGAGTAAGTGTGAATGTGATTTCACTATGTAATCTCCCTGCAATTTATCAACAGTGTTTCAATATAGTTATGCTTTTCCAATTTACTTTTCTCGATTCACATGATGGAAGATCAAATTCCTGTTGAATTATTTAAAGGAGAGAAGTATTTGACATATTTATCTTAGCTTTCAATCATTAATTTTTGTTGCTTTTTATTTTCTAATTTGTTGCTTCAATTAGGATTGGTAAATATAATGATCTGTATTGCAACCAAGGTTGTGAAGGGATGGCAAAAATATTTAAAATGAAGATTAGAAAATGATGGAAAGAGATGAAGTTGTCACCAATGTTTATTAAGGAAAAATATTGGAAAAACCTTGATAGAAAAAAGATGGTTTACAGAACTAGATTTTAGGTTCGGAAGTCCATTACGTGTAAGGAAGGTATTAGTATCCTACAACGTCCATTAAAACGGTTACCTCTAATTAATTAAGTAAATTATTTATGACTTTTAAAGTATCTATCTCACCTTAAAATAGATAAACTATTGTGGAAAGGTTTGATTTTATTATTTATTGAATAGGGTTTATTATTTTCGTATTTTTTAGCTCGACAGAAGTGGTCCCCTGCTCCTATATATCCCAGATGCAATGAAGAAATCAAAGTTACGTAGTTCTTTGAGGTAGAAAATATTTGTGTGTTTGATTTTGATTTTTTCTAGACTTTTAGGATTTTTAAACTGTCACAGTTCATGCATCCCTAAATTAGCATAGGTGTACTCTTAAGCTAGCCAATTATTTAGCGTTGATTCCTTATGCTAGAGAAGAGTTTAGAGACATCAAGTTGTCGCTACTTGTGTCTCAAAACTTCATGTTGAATAAGACGTCACACATAATTTATCACTTCCCATGTTAGCAAAAGGGTGTTCTTATTGAATACTTTCTATTAATGTTAATGATTAAAGGATATTTATGATTATCAAGGAGCAAATACGTTTCAACAAAAGAAGGCCTGGGTATGCTGATTTATGGTGCATCCAAAGGGTGTCCAAAAGATCCTAGAGTTGTCCAAAGGGTATGGACGAGCCAAAAATCCTAGAGTTGTCCAAAGGGTATGGACGACCCAAAAATCAAAATAGCAAACAATAAGAAGGAAAAATGAGTTGTTTGAAAGCTCTTATCTCATGAACAAATGAGAAAGACGAATAGAGCATATTGCAGAAAGAAGGAAAGGAGTTGTCTGAAAGCTCTTGCATTTAAAGAGTATAGATGAACAGGAAAGATAAATAATCAACAGGCAATAAAAAAGAAGAAAAGGAACCATCCAAAAGTTCCTTCATCCAAAGAGCGTGGACATACAAGAAAACTAACAATAGACAACAAAAAAGAAGAAAAGGAACCATCCAAAAGTTCCCTTGTCCAAGGAGCATGGACTTACAAGAAAGAGATATAATAACAGACAACAGAAAGAAGAAAAAGGGGGTCATCAAAGGCCGCTACATCCAAAAAGCATGAACATGTAGCGGTAATGAATAACAAATAGTAGAAAGAAGAAAAGTGAGTCATCTAGAGACTCCTGCATCCAAAGGCATGGGCGCACAACAAAGATACATGATAACAAACAATAGAAAGAAGAAACGAGACATCCAAAGGCTCTTACATCTAAAGAGCATGGACGTACAACAGATAGTTAATAGTAGCTAACAAAAAAAGAAAAAAGAGTCATTCAAAGGCTCCCGCATCCAAAGAGTCTGGATGTACAATAGATAGTTAGCAATTGATAACGAAAAGAAGAAGGAGCCATCTAAAGACTCATAGATATCAACAAGAAGGACATGCAGAAAATAATAATAATAGATATCAACAAGAAGGAAATGAGTCATCCAAAGCTCCTATGTTTAAAGGCTATGGATGAACAACAGATAAATAATTAGTAGATAACAAAAAGAAGAAAAAACAGTCATTCAAAGGCTCCGCGACCAAAGACTATGGACGAACAACATGCAAAAAATAACTATAGATATTAGCAAGAAGGGAAGGAGCCATCCAAAGACTCATACGTCCAAAAAGCTTGGAGGTACAACAGATAAATAATCAGTAGATAACAGAAAGAAGAAAAAGGATTCATCCAAAGATTCCTGCATCCAAAGGCTATTGACGAACAACATGTAGAAAATAACAACAAATATTAGCAAGAGGGGAAGGAGCCATCCAAAGGTTCCTACGTCCAAGGTTATGGATGAACATATAGGTAATGATAGATAAGAGACACAAGGAAAGGGGCCATCCAAAGACTCCTATGTTCAAAGGCTATGGACAAGCAATATATAGATAATGATAGATAGCTAATAACAAAAAGGAAAGAAGTCATCCAAAGGCTCTTATGTCCAAAGGCTATGGACAAATTACATGTGGATAATAACAAATAACAGAAATGAAGGAAATGAACCATCTAAAGGCTCCTACAGTCAGAGGCTACGGACGAATTGCATGTGGATAATAACATATAATAGAAATGAAGGAAATGATTCATCCAAAGACTCTGGCATCCAAAGGCTATAGACGGACAACATGCAAAAAATAACAATAGATATCAACAAGAAGGAAATGAGTCACCCAAAGGTTCCTACATCCAAAGGCTATTGACAAACTACATGTAAGTATGTGGAAAAAGGAAGGGAGTGCTCAGATGGATGTCCAAAGAGCCTCTGCATCCAAAGCAAGGCTGGAACAACCAGTAAATACGTGGAAATGGAAGGGACTACCCAGATGGACGTCAAAAGAGCATCTACATCCAAAGAAGGCTAAAACAACATGTAAATAAATGGAAATGGCAATGACTACCCAGATGTGCATTTAAAGCAAGGTTGGAACAACAAGTAATTAACTAGAAATGAAAGCGACTACCTAGATGGCGTCCAAAGGGCCTCTACATCCAAAGAAAGGCTGGGACAATAAGTAGATACATGAAAATGGAGGAAACTGCCCAGATAGGCATCCAAAGGATCTCTACGTCTAAAGAAAGGTTGGGACAATAAGTAATTAACTAGAAATGGAAGGACTACCCAAATAGGCGTCTAAAAAGCTTTTACGTCCAAAGCAAGGTTAGAGCAACATGTAACTAAGTGGAAATGGAAGGGACTACCTAGATGGGCGTCCAAAGTAAGGCGGGAACAACAAGTAATTAACTAGAAAAGGAAGGACTGTCTAGATGGGCATCCAAAGAGACACTAGAAAAACAAGTATATATGTGAAAATGGAAGGCACTACCCAAATAGGCATCCCAAAATACGTCCAAAGAGAGACTAGGACAACAAGTAATTAACTAAAAATGGAAGGGACTACCTAGATGGGTGTCCAAAGAGCCTTTGCATCCAAAGCAAGGCTAGAACAATAAGTAATTAATTGGTTCACCTTTTGCATTTATAGACATCTATAAATTGATTGTTTAATCCAACTTGGTTGCTTTTCCTTGCGGATTGGCCACTTGTAGTGAGCTTTTTAGAAATTGTAGAGAACATAGAAGGGTGGAATGGAGCGAGGCAGTATGGAGAAAGAGGAAGAAAGAGGAGATGCATATCCTTTGGATGCATTACTACATTGTAGAGCAGCATAAAGCTTCTTTTTGTGTACTGGCATATTGTAGAGCTATGCAGGTGTAGCAAAGTCGCAAAGCAGATTAGCTGCTACTTTGGACACTCATCGTCCACTTGCTCATTTCTCCTTTGTGATTGGTTGCATTGTTGGTGATGTGTAGGTGTAGAACAGAGAAGGGCAACTTTTCCACCTCTAGCTTTATAAACGTCCCATGTAAAGCGAGCTCCTTTGGATGCTCGTCCAAATGATTTTGTGGGAGCAGCAAAATGGGATTGGATGTCCAATAGTGTAAGAATTAGTCGTTATATCTATTATCAAAATACTAGATTTCCTATATTATGGATAGCATAGGGCCAACCTAGGTCAATTCTCTCAAGGACACTTGGTTCTAATGTTTTCTAGTGTAAAAGGCTGAAAAGGTACAGAACTAGGAACGTAGGATGCGGACTAACTCGAGAAGGGAAAAGTAAAAAAGGGGGGTTTAGCAAAGAAAAGTGAAGTGCAGAAAGTAAATGCTTAGCTAGGGAAGTAAAGACTATCTACGGTTACTACAATTACTAAGACATATTTATCCTATCACTATCTTGGTTTATCACTTAACTAGTTTTAGTTTTGGTTCTTACTATGCAAGCAATTTCTCATCAGTACAAATTCTTAAGACAATCGCCTAATATTCGTTCATTGCCTATTGAGGACTTACACGATCGCAACCTCGAGTTTGGCAAGGATTATGCCCTAGGCTGATGTAGGTTCTCTATCAATTACCTACAAGGTTGTTAGAGTGGTTCCAATTGGCCCCTAAACTAATGTATTCTATTCCTACTACACACAATCGTGACCAAGCAAGAATAGATTAAGCTATAGAAATTACAACATAGCAGTAAAAGAACTATAACCATTCATTAATTAACCTATACAGTGATACAAGAACAAGTGTAGAATTTGTGGATAGAATGTGGATCAGCTTCCCACGACGATCACCAGTGGTAGCTGCAGCATTCCACCAAAGATGACCAAAGAGCATGAGAGGCGGTATCCTCTAGAGCGTACCATGAAGACAGATGGATTTGTCCCTCCTGATCAATCTATCTCTAGCAACTCTGCTCAACTCGAACTTTGACCTACGTTTATTCGATCGACTAGATGCCACACTGAAGCACCGTGGAACTACTGAGGTACGGAGTGAAACTTAGGCCTGGGGGATGGGGAGTGTGTATGTGTTAGGCTGAGAATGTATCTGTAGATGTTCGCTAACCAATGAACCTAGCTATATGTCCTTATTTATACATGCATCAACTAACTAACTCTATAACCGAAATAACTGAAATAATGGACTTAACTACCTAACATAACAAAAATTAACAAAAATAACCACTCTCTAACTACTCTCTTAACGACCACGTGTTAAATTACAATTGTGCACGTGCTTGAATTTTGCCAAAGTGGAATCAGTCTTTTGATGCCAGGATGGACCCGGACTGATGGTAGTCAGCTCTGATTTGAAGTCTGCATTCGGTTTGGAATCGGTATCCGATTCGAACACACAATCAATCCTGCAGAGTCAGCTCTACAAGAGTTAGCACATGGAATCGACATTTGACTGTCGATGATAGAGTAAGCATTGTAGAGTCAGCTTCATCTAGTCGGGATGCTTCTATCTTCATCTGGGCTAACTTGGAGTCGGCTTCATCCGACCGGGACGCATCCAGCCTCAATTGGGATGACTTCAACTAATCGGGACGGAGTCGGCCTGGAGGGATTTTATTTGGCCTGAACAACTTCCTCTAGTCGAGTCAACTTCGTCGGGACTCCCTTTTGACCTGCAAAATAAGACTACTCTTTTTGTTAGCTAAAATCAGCAACTTAGCCTAGATTTGTATTTTCCTTAGTTTAACCTTGGAAATATAAATATTAGCCAATACATGATTCTTAACTACAATTTAGAATTTATTCCCCTCATCTTAAGACCTTGTAAGGTGTCTAAACTATGAATTATCAACGTCTAATGGGCTTGGGCTTCTTCTTTCCAAATTTTATTGTTTTTACTTTTTGTATTGGACTGGCCTTTGGGTAGGACAAAATTAGGTGTTCACACTGTGCTTTATGAGGGGATGATCTTAATGTATATGTTGGAATTATATTTGTAGAGTGTCACTAATTTTGGCTATGAAGTACGTTACAAACTACTTCTATGTTGCTTCAAGAGGCTCAATGGAAACCTTTGTCATCATTGGTTACTCCATCTTCTCTTATGGAATAACCCTCCATAGAGGATAAGGATGCTAAATCTGAGTATAAGACTACAATGAAACATAGGTTATATGATTTAAAGGATATATGAATGTTGTCATTAGCTGGAAAGCCATTGAATGTTGGGGATCTAGGATTTAATCCTACTATTTGTCCAACTCCATGTTGTTGTAGATGTCCATTATTGCTGACCTTTGTTAATTGCAAACCCACATAAACTTAAATATCATAAACCACGATCTAAACTTCATCTACATAAAAGACAAACAATCATCAAGAAATAGTTTGAGACGTATGATGATCACATTGTCCTCGAGGACTTATCTGCATGTTGCACAAGTCTTCCAAGATATAATAGACTCTTCCCAATAATAATTCGAGCAACAAAACTAGTAAGATTTTAATTGAAAATACTCAAGAACTCATGGGAATAAAGAAGATAAGATGTGTGAAAGAGAAATCTTCAAAACCTTGTGAAACATTATATTTATAACGAGGAAAAATAGTGGTTTCATAACCACTTGAGACTTAGTCAAACGATAAGGTTAAATTCAATCTAGAAGACCAAGTCAATAAGACTTAGTTAAAAATATTTTAATTAATTAAAAGGATTTTTATATTTAATTAATAAAAAATTAACCTTTTGAAATATCAACTCAAATATACAACAATCCCCGCACATATTTTAAATGGTTAAAGAAAACCTTTAAGAGAAGAAATTTTTCTTGGGTTCTCATTTTTTTCATAGATATAATGTGTGTGATATGGTGTAGCAAGCTATATGAACCAAACCTAGATTTATAGGACATAACACACAATATAATTGGTGTAGCAAGTTATATGACTTAACACACAATATAATTGGTGTAGCAAGCTATATGAACCAAACCTAGATTGGTAGGACTTAACACACAATGTACTTGCCATGTATTATAGGTCTACCTATCACATTACATTTCCACAATCCTTGTTATCGCTAATGTATGCAAATATATAGGTCATGTGCATGCCTAGTATTCATGAGTGCTCTAAAGATCTCGCCAAGGTCTCATGCAAATATATAAGTCATGATGCTTGTCAAGAACCTACAACCCAACCTGGTCCATTTATCAAAAAGGTTAGGCTCGAGTTAGAAAAAAACATTTTTAGTTACATAGGTCAATTCATAAACTTTTAAAAAAAAGCATATTAAGTTTAAAAGACCAACTTATTTATCAATAAATATTATTTTTAATAAAAATACTGATATTAATATAATATATAATATTATAACTATTTTTTAAAGAAATTATAAAATTAGCAAATTTCATTGTGTACTAGATTTTAAAATAGTCCATTTTTGTTGGGAAATTTTGACAATTACATTACCAAGTGTTGGAGATATTGTAAATATCTAATAAGATATGGTAGGTAAATTATTAAGATGTTACTAACATCTAAATATCTTATTAGATTAAGTGATTACAAATATTTAAATATCTCATTAGGAGATCATGAATATCACATATTATCTAGTTATCTTTTAATTTGTTATTAATTATAATATCTTTAGGTAGTTGACATTTACCCTATAAAAAGGAAGATTAGAAATTGTATTATTGAATTCAATCAATACACAGTCTCTTTTACTTCCAATGTGGTATTAGAGCTCCAGATCTTGGGAGCTCTGTTTTTGCTGTCTTACTTCAGTGAACTGCTACCCTCTAACGAGACTCACACATCGATGCAAGACTAGTAAAAATCTTCTTTGTTGTTCCCAACTATCAATGATAATGGCAAAAGACAAAGTCATTACCTAGGGACCTAATGAACTTCCAAATTTGGTGAGTTCTTCTCACCTTGATGACTATAATTATCTATAATGAGCACAGTATATTCATACTACTCTTAAAGGGCGCAAGAAGTTGAGTCATATTGAAAGAAATGACCCACCTAGAGATGACCCAAAGTTTGAAGCATGGGATGATGAGGATTCTCTCATTATGACATGGCTATGGAACTCTATGACTCTAGAAATAAGCCAAAAATATATGTTCTATTCCTCCATACGTGAGATATGGTAGAATGTCATTGAGACATATTCAATGAAAAAGGACTCTATTGCTTACTATGATATTGAAAGCAAAATCTTCAACTCTAGACAAGGAACCCTCTCCATAATAGAGTATTATGGGACTTTAAATGGGTTATGGATCGAGTTGGACCAGTACCAAGGATTGAAGATGTGCAAATCTGATTCTATTACATACATTGGGCTCGTTGAAAGGGGGAGAATCTTTAAGTTCCTTCATGGCTTGAATTATGAATACAATCCTATTCAAGTTCAAATTCTAGGTAAGGAGAAGCTTCCCTCTTTGTCTGAGGTATTTTTTACTGTGCGAAGTGCAGAGGTCTGATGATCAGTCATGCTTGATAAAGGAAACTCCAATACAGGATCTACAATGGTGACAGATAAAGGTCCCACAAAAAGATCAACCTCCAAAGGAAAATCCTTCACAAAGAGTAGTCGTGGAGAATACTACATGTATTGTAAACGACTAGGACATACCAAGGATACCTAATATAAGCTTTATGGAAAGGAGAAAGTTATTGAACGAATGGGTGGAAATAAAGGCTCAACTTAGATGTGGGTGAATCAAACAACCTCTGATGAGGAAAATGTAGTTGAACATCATTCTACCTTGCAACTTGACCAGGATATTCAAGCCTTTAGTAAGGAAGAAATGGACCGCCTTTGAGCCCTCCTAAACTCAACAAGTAAGTTTCTTGGCTCGTGTGGCTTGACCATAAAAGGTAAGAGTTCTTTCAATATTTCTGGTTCAGTTTCATAAAGCATCTAGATCCTTGATTCTGGGGTAACAGATCATATGACCCTGTTTCCTTCATATTTTAGATCATACCTTAAAGTATCCAAAGAGCAACTCATTACTATTGCTAATGGAGATCATGTTCCTATTGTTGGATCTAGCAACATCCAACTTCAGTCCTCTTTATCCCTACATAATGTTCTTCATGTTCTAAAACTAGCTAACAACCTTATCTCTATACATAGGCTTATACAATATTGAAATTGTGCAATAACATTTTTTTGTTCTCATTGTGTTATTTAGGAACTTACAACGGGGAGGATGATTGGAGTTGCTAAGAAGCAAGGTGGGTTAAAATACCTACAACATACAAAGGTAGGTAACAACACCAATAAGGAAGATTTGCCTTCCAGTCAATGGGCAACCTCAGAAACTTGGGCAGCTTCTCAAATTTGGCTTCTCAAATTTGCCTACATTTATTTACAAAAGAGTTTATGGAGTCCTTTAAGTGTGATGTTTGTCAATTTTCAAAGCACCATCATGCAACATTTTATCCTAGTAATAATAAAAGTCTTGAACCTTTTGATCTTATTCATTCTGATGTGTGAGGGCCAGCTAGTAACTTTGTATCAAGGGCTAAGTGGTTTGTATCATTTATTGCTTATTGTACCCGTGTGACATGGATATTTCTTATGAAACATAAATCTGAGGTTTGTCAAATATTTGTCAATTTTTTTCATCTTGTCAAAAATCAATTCGGTAAATCTATTAAAAGACTACAGTCAGACAATGGTACTGAATTTGTAAATCTTAAGTTCTCCAAGTTTCTTAAAGATAATGGTGTGGTTCATGAACTGACGTGTGTGAATACTCCCCAACAAAATGGAGTTACAGAAAGGAAAAATCATCATCTCCTTGAGGTTGCTAGAGCCCTCCTCTTCCAAATGTTTGTTCCTAATGTTTATTGGGGAGAAGTTATCCTAATTGTCACCTATCTTATCAACAGGTTACTCACTCGTGTTTTAAACGGTATTAGTACAATTAAACATATGTTATCCTTCTTTCCTAACTCTCCCCTAATGTTAAGCTTACTAATTCGTGTCTTTGTGTGCGTTGCCTTTGTCCACTCTCATAATCCACATTGTGGGAAGTTAGACCCTAGAGCTGTCAAATGTGTTTTCATTGGTTATCCCTCAAATAAAAACGGGTTTAAGTGTTATCATCCTCCAAGTCAACAGATCTTTATCTCAATGGATGTTACTTTTCATGAAACATAGTCATTCTTTGTTAGCCCTCCACTTCAGGGGGAGAGTTATCTCGAAGTTGAGTCTGTCATCGACTCATTACCTTTTCCTACTCAAGAAGTCAACGAGTCATTACCTATTCCTACTCAGGATGTTCAAGTTCAAGTTCAAGAAGTCACAGAACCCACTCTGGTCCTAGAGCAAGTCCATTGTCTGAGTCAGAGGTAAGTATTCCTGAGAACCCCATTGAGGATGTTACTGATGATATGTCTATTTCTTTGAGGAAAGGGAAAAGATCATTTGTCAAGTATCATATTTCTCAATTTGTGTGTACCGATCATCTTTATGTACAACATCGAAGTTTTATTGTTGTCATTGATGCAATCAAAACACCTACATCAATACAGAAAGCTTTGAAAAATAAGAATTGGGTTCAAGCAATGAAAGAAGAGATGAAGGCGTTAGAGAAAAACTCAACTTGAGAGATTGTTGATAAGCCTAAAGACAAAAGAGTTGTAGGTTATAGATGGATATACAATGTGAAGTGTAAATCTAATGGGACCCTTGAGTGATACAAAGCAAGATTGGTTGCTAAATGGTATACACAGACTTATAGAATAGATTATGAGGAAACATTTGCCCCTATAGCAAAGATGAACACGGTAAGAGTTAGTCTTTCCTTAGTTGCCCACTTTGGCTAGAACTTGCAACAGTTTGATGTTAAAAATGTCTTCCTTCATGGAGACCTAGAAAAAGAAGTTTACATGGAGATTCCCCCAGGATTCTATTCTCATAATGAAAAGAACAAGGTATGTAGACTCAAAAAGGCATTGTATGGACTTAAACAAACTCCCCGAGAATAGTTTGGAAGATTTTCTCAAGTCATGATATCCCTAGGATACAGGTAAAGTCAAGGTGATCATACTCTCTTTATAAAACATTCTCCTAATGGCAAAATCACTCTTCTCCTAGTCTATGTAGATGATATGATTGTTACAAGTGATGATGAGATTGAAAAACTAACTCTGAAATAAAAGTTGGCAACACAATTTGAAATGAAGGAGTTAGGAAAGTTGAAATACTTCCTCGGGATAGAGGTTGCATATTCCAAACAAGGTATCTTTATCTCCCAAAGGAAGTATGTACTCGATCTCCTCAAAGAAACAGGAAAATTGGAATGCAAGACCTCAAGGGTACCTATTGAGCATAACCATAGGATTAGGTGTGAAGAAAGTCCTACCATAGAGAAGTCCCAATATCAAATATTGGTGGGAAAATTGATATACTTATACCATACTAGGCTAGATATTGCCTATGTTATTAATGTGATCAGCCAATTTATGCATGATCCCAAGGAAAGGCACCTTCGGGCAGTTGAAAGGATCCTTTAGTATTTGAAGGCAAGTCCAGGAAAGGACTATTGTTCAAAAAAGAAGGTACATTGTCCATGGAGATATATATAGATGCAAACTATACAAGATCAGTTGTGGATAGAAGATCCACTTCCGGATATTGTATGTTTCTAGGAGGAAATCTAGTAACTTGGAGGAGCAAGAAGCAAAATGTGGTTGCTTGATCTAATGCAGAAGTAGAATTTAGAGTCATGACACACAATATATGTGAAGGATTGTGGATGAAGATTATTCTTGATGACCTTAAAGTAAAATATAAGGGACCTATAAAGTTGTTATGTGACAACAACTCAGCTATTAGTATTGCCCATAATCCAGTCCAACACAACAGGACAAAGCACATAGAGATTGACAAACACTTCATTAAAGAGAAGTTGAACAGTGTGACTTGTAGTCATAGCACATGTTCCTACAGGGCTCCAAGTAGCAGATATTTTCACCAAAGGACTCTCTATAGCTAGATTTTAAGAACTCAATGGCAAGTTTGGAATGATTGATATTCATTTACCAACTTGAGGGGGAGTGTTGGAGATATTGTAAATATCTGATAAGATATGGTAGGTAACTCATTAAGAGGTTACAAACATCTAAATATCTTATTAGATTAAGTGGTTACAAATATTTAAATATCTCATTAGGAGATCGTGAATATCGCATATTATCTAGTTATCTTTTAATTTGTTATTAGTTATAATATCTTTAGATAGTTGATATTTATCCTATAAAAAGGAAGATTAGAAATTGTATTATTGAATTAAATCAATACATAATTTTTTTTTACTTCCAATTCCTACAATGGCTATTTTAAAAACTAATCAATAGTGAGGGATGAATAGTGTATAAACTTAAACAATTACCTATTATTATAAGAAAACATGTATTAGTATAATAGGTAATCATTTGAGTTTATGCACTACCCCTTCAATCCTTTTTATATGACCCAAATTAGAGCTTTACTTATTGACACGTCATCTATTGGTCAAATAGATATTTATTGGTTTATTAACTTTGAGCTTATTACACACATTTCTTATCTAAAACAAAATGAGCATGATTGTTTAATGAGTATAGGAGTATATATGTGTGTGTGTATGTTCATATGTAAATTCAAACATTCAAATTTAGTCTACTCTATGTAAGTGTTTTTTTTTTTTTTTTGCAATTTTGGGTAAATTATAATTATAATTTGAAGTTTAAACTATAGAAGTTTTATTGATTGTTGTCATAAAATATTTTCTTTAAAATCATGTGGTCTATTTAAGTATAAGTCGTTGGCCTATTTAAATGCCTTAATATGAAATAGGTCTTTAAATAAGTTAACAAGGTAGGTCATACTTATATAAAGACCAAGTCAAGCCTAAAAAAAAGCTATGACAGGTTATAAGCTCAAGCTTGGGTTGTAGAATTATGAAGTAAGTCAGGTCAAGCTTATGCAAAGCCTAATTTGATCCAACTAGCCCATTTTCACAACTACCTCAAATCCATTTTATAAGACTTAATTAACTAATTCAAGAATAAGGAATTTAGTTAATTTAGTTAGTAACATTAAATATGTTCTAAATTTATATTTTTTCAAAATTACTCCTAACATTAATGAGAAAAATTCTTATTTTTTTATAAATATTTTCATTAGTTTTAATTCCTTTAGTCCCTCGTTATTAATAAATTTATTGTTTTAACTCTTTATTGGTTATGCATGTGAAAAGTCAAAGTAAGATTCCTAAAATGCTTTTATACAAGACAACGTTCAACTCCTAAAGAGCCTAAAACATTCAAGGCCTATTTGGGGTGGTTGCAAGTTTTTTGTTTTTGATTTTCAAATGCAATTTTCAAAATAAAATGCATTTGGCTAAAATAGAACTGACACAAATTTTAACTCAATTTTGAGACCATTTTACATTCATTTTCCAAACCTAAAACATATTTTTGTAAATTTGGTTTGGTTTTTTAGTTTTAAAGAATACTCTCTCACTGCATTTAACCATTATCATTTTTATTGTCGCCACCATCACCACAACTACCATCATGTCATCACCACCACTACCATCATGTCATCACCACCACTACTATCACCACCACATTATTGTCACCACTATCGTCGACATCGCTGACACATTGTTGTCACCACTACCACCACCATTATTATTTCTACCTATACGTAAACACACCTTTAAACTAATTTTAACAAGATAGAGAATTTTCAAAGTGAGTTTACTTTGAAACTAAAAATTAATTTTTAAAACAAAAAAACTAAAAACTAAAAATTGATTTTGGTTTTCAAAAATTTTAAAACTTGCATATAAAAACCACCTTGCAAATAGGTCCTAATATAGTTTACTTACTATTTATTGAGCTTTATGACTTATAATCAAGGGAACTTATGCAAAAATAATAATTAATGCATGAGACATTATAGTTGGTTATTATTAAAAGACCCTGCAAAACTCTAATTTGAATCTTATAAAAGTATCGGAGGGGTAGTGAATAAACTCAAACAGTTACCTGTTACACTAAAATTATAATTTTATTATAATAAAATTTAATTTATAAAATTATATAATATAATTTAGAATACAAAATACATATAATTTAATTTAATTTATAATTATATAAACAATAAAATTCTTGAAAGTTGAAATTTCAATACATGTAAATATAGACTTAAATATGTTTTTAGTTCATGTAAAATGAATGAAATTTGATTTTGGTCCCTGTAAATTTTTTTTATTTTCATCACTTTAAAATTTACCATTACTGATTTTGGTTCCTATAAAATGCACCGAATTTTGGTTTATAACCCATGTAAAATAATTTATTTTTATTTTTATCCCTCTAAAATTTGAAATAATTATTTTTAGTCCCTTTAAAGATCTAAATTTTTTTTAAAGGTATCACATGTTAAGATAATACCACATATACACTATTAGGTATGACTTATGATAATCACTTGACCTTTCGTTAAACACAAAAGTAGTTAATGAGTGTCATATAATAGTTGAGACAAAAAAATAATGATTTTGAATTATAGAGAGGTAAAAATCAAACAAAAAAAAATTATAAGGACCATAATCAAAACTCACTCATTTTATAGAGACTTTATATATTTAAATCTAAATATGCATAAAGATTTCTATAAATTATCTTACTTATTAAATGAACAAAAATTAAATATATTTAATATTTCTAAAATACTGTATATAATTTATATTTTATATTATAAATCAAAGAGGTATTTTGGTTTAGTAGTTATAGTCATTCATATTGTCTAGAAGGTCATAAGTTATATTCTTTTGTGACCAATTTTGTGACATTTTTTCTAAACTATTTTTCTCAGCACCACATCATCCTTTGACTAAAATTATAAGGGATTAAAATTAAAACATATTCTACATGTGGCAATATGTTATTGATATATTTAACAAAGGTACCAAAAAAACCCTCAAATTTGTGAAGGTACCGTAGAATCTCTCTTAAGTCAAAGGATCGACTGAATCCATTATTGACTTTAAATAACTAATAACTTTCAATCTTATATTTAAGCAATTGCTTCACCATATTATTTCTTAATTTTTATATTTCAAAGGAATATTTATTAAGAAGTTTTTAACCATTTAGACTAGTACCCAACAATCTCCAAAGTAACGGACTCTAACTTCATAGTTATTTGTTTAGCTAGATTCCAAGTAACTTCACTGTAACCAACCATCTCCAAAGCAATGGACTCTGATTTCATAATTATTTATTTGGCTAAATTCCAAGTA
This sequence comes from Mucuna pruriens, assembly GCA_025330945.1. Classification (NCBI taxonomy): domain Eukaryota; kingdom Viridiplantae; phylum Streptophyta; class Magnoliopsida; order Fabales; family Fabaceae; genus Mucuna; species Mucuna pruriens. The sequence continues at coordinate 293,052 of JAENHJ010000157.1, forward strand.
ACTTCATCACTACCAAGTGTAGTAACACAATTACTAATGAATTTTATCTCATTTGGACCAAAGATCCAAATAGCGTAACTATATTGACTATATTTTAATACAATGAAAATTTTATTAGGTTCAATACCATAACTTGTGGAACCTCTCATTATCTCATGTTTATACAAGATTTTGTAATATGGAGAACATCACACTTGACATTTAATTGTAAAAATATTCCAAAAAATAATTTTTAATAATCCACACAGTCTTCAGTATCTCATGTCACAAGAGATAATTACTTTCAAAGCCAAATTTCCTAACACTTTTATACATTTTTTAAAAAAATAATCAATTTATTTGTCACCGTAAAATCAATAAAATGTTACTTTTAAAATCTCACATGAAAAGTAAAATATAATTAAAATCTTAAATAATTATTTCATCTATTTAAATTAACAAAAAAAACTCAAAAAATTTTCTCATAGTGATTCAATAGCTTCTCTAAAATCTTAAATAGCATGAAATCTTAAACAATTTGATAAATTTCATTTCTAACACCATATCAAACACTACTACGCATAGGTCTTAGAAAAAAAATTACACATGTCTCTCTAGAAATTAGTTTTGATCATTTTATAATTTCATCACTCAAATATTATATTTTAAATATTCTATCAAATAATTTATCACATCACTAATACTACAAGTATCTTTAAATACAATGTATAACACACTTAGCATTCACTTTATAATTAAAAGTTTTAATCAAGCTACATCACAGATACTAATTATCTCCTCATAACATTAGACTTCTCTTTTAGTTGATGTTGTATTAGATCAAACACATACTAAAGAAGCATTACCTCAAATGTAAATAAGAAATAATAAACATGTAAACAAATATTAGGTAATCACAAAATTTTGAAAAAATCTTAGAAACAATATTTCCAAATCATACAATAAAAAGTGTTCAATCTCATAGAGAAATGCACGCTAATATTATAATTTTTATATTAATCTAAAAATAAATCTCATCTCTTTCATTCATCTTTTTACAAGCACTGGTGCTATCAGTGTCACAAAACCATTATTAATTCTCTTCTATACAAAGAGATACCCGAATAATAATGGCCTACATCATTTTTTAAAATGATGCCTCGGAATTATTTTTCTCACCTCTCCACCACACCTCAATTTTGTTTATTTTTAAGGTGAGATTTGATTTTGACAAAGATGAAAAAAAAAAGACATGCAATATGTGCCTACCTCACTATGGTGCACTAATCCACCTCTTAGGAAGCTCCAAAACCCAACACGCATGCCTTTTCTCCGTGTAGAAATCTAAAGCAATATTGTAAATCCTCTTGGAGTTTGACTGTTCATGTGTAGCACGTGACATTGATGTGAAGTTCATGATCATCCACGACAACGTTAAAACTGTCTTCTTCACACTTCCCTTTTTTTTAAACCTCCATTTCTCATTCTTATCACCTCTTGCCAGGTTCACTCGTTCGGAGAAAAAATAGTGGTTTTATAACCACTTAATACTTAGTTAAGAGATAAAGTCAGAATCAGTTTAGAAGGCTAAGTCACAAACACTAAGTTTAAAAATATGGTAAGACTAAGTGAATAGAAGACTTAATAAACAAAATATTTTAATTAACTAAAAAAATTATATTTAATTGATAGAAAAAATTAACCTTTTCAAATATCACCCAAATATACAACACTCCAGGTGCAATACTTAAAAGTAGCTTGCGGTGATGCTACTGGGCTATTACACAAAGCATTAATATATACTTCTCTTTTATATTTTCTCGTTTCCTTTATGTTAAGTGTGATTTCATTCTTTTTATATTTATTAACAAATTAGTTGGTGAATTTATTAACAATTGTCATTTTTATAGGGAAGTATATTTTGCAATGTTAACAACTGTAAGCAATTCAGTGCTGCTCGCCAAAGGCTAACTCTAGCAGAAGTAGATCATGTCTTTCAAAATATAGTGTTGAAATGTGTAAATATAACTTGTAATGGTTATGGACATACTAGACCAGACTCAGTTGGATATATATTTGAATTGTTAACTTTTTATATACTTTTTTTTGCGAAATAATTTTCCCCTTCAATTGATTTATTTCCATTGAAATTTAGAAAATTTTAGCCTTTAAGCCATTATTATAATTACAATTAGAACAAGGCCTAACTTAATATTTTTTATGGAATTTAAAAGAGTAAGAAAAAAGCTTTAAAATACTTATAAATCTATTTCAAGCAACAAAAAGAAAACCCTGATTCGGCTCTTTGTAGGTCCAATCCGATTGAATCCAGCTAACCCGGAAGGCCCAAAACTTGCATAAATCAAAGGTCCAAACAATTGGAAGTGGGCTACAAAATACTCTGATTAGTTTCGATTGGGAGAGCATTATGGGCCCAAAATGGACCGATGATCAGGCTTAACATGCGTCTCCATCCTTCCTTATATACCACCAACATCTTTGTCGATTAGGAAGGAGAAGGTGAGAAGAGGGAGAGATAAGTCTTTTTATCTTCAGAGAAAAGAAACGACTGGAGTAGCAGAAGAGGTGGGGCCAAAATTGAAAAAATAGATAAAAGAAAAAAAAAATTATGTGGTCTACCATAGACTATATGTTACACTTCTCACCTAGCCACACTGTAGTGATTGAAATATAATTTAACTTATCTCTCCTTAAGTTATGATTTTTAAGCTAAGTGTAGTTAATTTTCTATTTGGTTGTTGTTATTTTTATGAGTTTATGGTGTTTTTAAGTCTCTCAAATATTTTTAAATTTTAATTTCAATCTTTGACTTTTAAAATATTGATTTATTCTTTATATTTTTTAAAATTATTCAAATTTTGGTTCCTATATTAAAAATGTATATATATTAGTTTTATGAGTAAAATATGTTTTTTATTTCTCTAAAATATGTTAAATTTACTTTTTTTTTTTCTAAAATTTTTTTGTTTGTCTTTAGTCTTTCAAAATATAAATTTTGTTAACCTCGGTCCCTCGCCCTTCAAAAATATTATTAATTTTTTCTTTCTTAATAAACTTTGGTTTAATCATGTGGACACAAAGTCCTATGGACAACACCTTTGGACGTGAGTGATTGAACTTAGCAAATTTCATATTTTGGAGAATTAAAACGGAACAAAAAAAAATTTAAAAGGGACGAAAATCGGATTTGACATTTTATAGGAACAAAAATCATATTTTACCCTAATTTTAGAGACTAAAAATTTTGGATATTTTCAAAAATAGAAATTGAAAATTATTGGTTTTAAAAGTAAAAAATAAAAATAAAAATTTCCAAGAACTAAAAACACCGTTTACCTATTTTTTTTCTTTTTGTCCTTTCCGTAAACTTAATTAACTAAATCATCGAAATTAAAATTAGTTCAGTTAAGTAGTAGTAGTATTAAATTTGTCTTAAATTTATATGTTGTTTTCATATTATCCATAATATTAGTGAGACATACTCTTATATATTTTTATTAGTTTTAATTCTTTTAGTCTCTCTCATCATTAATAAATTTATTACTTTAATTTTTATTGGATATGCATATAAATAGTCAAAGTAAAATTCTTAAAATCATCTTGAAACAAGACAAAATTAGACTATCAAATATACTAAGACATTAGTCTACCACTTCTTGACTTTAAAAAATTACTCATAATTAAGACTATTTTTGTAAAAAAAAAATAATTATTATAGTAAATCATCAATTTAGTCCTTGAAATTGCAATAATCGACCAGGTCTTTAAAATTTATAAATAATAAAATGGTTCCTGAAATTATATATTATCATTTAAGTTAGTTCTTGAAATTCTAATAGACAGTTAAATTAGTCCTTAAAATAAAAAAATAGAAAAATGGTCCCTAAAATTGTAATGATCAATTAATTTAGTCATGAAATTATAATAATTGGTCAAATTGGTCCCTAAAACTAAAATACTTAATTACACTTTTTACCTCCTAAATTTTAAAATTATGTAAATTTTACCCCTTTTTTTTTGTACATTTTAAGTTTAATTATTCCTTTAAAAATGGTAAAATTATTGGAATTGTGGTTTGAAGAAATCTTGAGTTTTTTTCTTTTTCACAATTATCAAGGTCACTAAGTCATTTGACTTATTTAAATTATATATAAAATATATTATATATCATTACTATATTTGTTAATTTCACTTTTAATCTTCTAAATTTTTATGAAAAATATCAAATGTTAAGATGATAAATTTATTTATTATTTTTATTTTAATTATGTAAATTTATTTATTCAATTATATAAAATTGTTTACTATTTATACATTTTTCACCCTTTTATTTTGTAGGGGTTGTTTAGAAGTAAAAATATTTAATAAATAAATGTATATGATATTGTATAATTTAACTGATAAATAATTTTATATGATTTAATAAATAAATTTGTATAATTTATAAAATTGTATAATTAAAATAAAAATATTTAATAAATAAATTTATCATCTTAACTTTTAATATTTTTTTCTTCCAATAAATATGAACATACATTTGGAGAACTAAAAGTGCAATTAATAAATGTAGCAGTGGTGCATACAATATATGTTTTATATATAATCCAATCAAATCAAATGATTTAGTGGCTTTAGTTCTTGTAAAGGGAATAGGTCAAAGGGTTCAAATACTAACTTCAACACTTCTACTATTTATTTTCTAAAGTTTTAATTGTTCTTCAAGGATAAAATTATATAAGCTTAGGATCAAATTTTAGAAGTTAAAAGGAAAAATGTACCATTAAGAATTTTTAACTTTGTAAATCAATTTGACCAATCATTATAATTTTAAAAAATAAATTGATTGATAATTACAATTTCATAGATCAATTTTCTATTTTATTTATTTTAGAAAATAATTTGATCATCTATTATAATTTTAAGGACTAAGTTGAATATAATATACAATTTTAGGAACCATTTTACTATTTTATTAATTTTAGGGACTAATTTGACCAATCATTACAATTTCAAGAACTAAATTAGTGATTTGTTCAAATAATTAATGCATAAGACATTCTAGATTGATTCTTATAAAAAGGATCCATGTAAAGTTCAAATTTAATTTTTATACAAAGGACACGAGGGAATACTATTTATCAAAGTTGTTACCCTATTAAAATAATAATGTATCATGGAATTTTTATGTATGTGATTAATTAAAAGTGATTGAGTAATTAAAAGAATAATTAAATTTAATTTTAGTTGAAAAAAATTAAAAAATATATTATATTTCATGTTTTTCAAGAAAATCTTGAAAGTGGTTAGAATGGTCAAAAACACGCATACTGAGGTAAGCTTTCTTTGAAAATGGTTATTTGAGTTAAGTAAACACCATGAGATGATAAACAGTGATCTTAAGTGTTTTTTAGTTGAGTTATGTTGAACCAATATTGTTGGCACATTTTTTAGTGTAATAACACATTTTTCATGACAAAGCACCAAACAATCAAAGTTCTAGGAAAACCCCAGAATCACATAGCCATTGTTAAAATCTCATCAATCACCTTTTCAAAACTACTATGGACCAATAAGTAATCAAACCCCATGGTCCATTTGGTAAAAAAATCCCTACAACCCTTTGCATAAAGGCATGCACCCAAACCTTTATAAATAGACCAAGAATGGGTTGACTTGGCTTTAGTTTCCAAACCAATCCACTCTCCTTTCACCCTGATTTTCATTTTCCCCCAACAAGGCTAAAAGACCACCATTGTTTATCAAGCTTTTCCACCTTTTTTTCTTAAAGTTTTCAATCATTTGTCTTCAACCAAATAAGGAAGCTCTTCCTTGTTGTATTTTCGTCAATTTCATGTTGTTGTTATGTTGTTATAATGTTGTTTAATCACTTGGAAATGAATGATCTTAGTATGTTTGGAATTTGGTAGTGTTTTTATGAGTTTTTGAGTTTTTATGAAAATTTGAAGTTGATGATTATATGATGGTTACATATTTTTTTATGATATTTTTATGTTGGGATATTTGTTTTATTTTGATATGGAGTTGTTAGATTATTTGCATGTTTCTTTGATTGAAGAATTGATGATTTTAGTTTGTGTATATATTGTTGTTCTAGGATTTTGTTGGGCAAGTCCTTGGCTCATTGGGTGAATCCTTCTTTTCTGGGTTTCTGTTAGAAGTTCGCTAAGTAAGGGGAGACTCTCATTGGACAACCTTGCATTTTTGGATATATTTATGGAAAAATGTGATTTTTTGTTAGGCAAGGACCTTTCTCACTAAGAAAAACTCAAGAACACATAAACATGATGAAGGCTTATTGAGTGAGCACCTCACTTGTTAGGCAACAAGTACCTTATTAGCTAGGTGAAGCCATGAACTTAGTGAGAAAAATATGATTTTGTTGAGTGTTTTCTGAGTGAATATCTTACTCCTAAGCAAGGATCTTGAGAACCAAGAAATGCATAGATTCACTAGGTGAGTCTCACATTTAGCTGAGTGAGAGTTTAAGGACTCTCTATGGCTCCTCTTGTTGGGCGAAGGAACACCTTTGCTAAGCGAGTTAGGAAAATCTAAGAGTGAAGTCTTTGTGACTTCATTCGCTAAGCGAGACACCCCACTTGTTGGGTGAATAAGTAAGATTTTTGGAGGATGCTCTTTATGGCTCCTCTAGCTAAGCGAGGATGGTCCCTTACTAAGCGAGCATGTGAGGTTTTTAGAAGTTAAGTCACTATAGCTTGACTCGTTGGGCGAGAAGCACACTTGTTGAGCGATTAAACGTAGTATGAGCTCTCTGTGGCTTTATTTATAACACCTTGATTTTTATTCTATTTATTATTGGTTGTAAATATTGTATTTATTAATTATTATTAATAAATGGTTTAATTGTTTTATAATTAAATAAATAATATCTTAGGAGAAATATAGGTTGGATTTTAATTAATTAAATTAAGAAAATTAGACTATTTAAATATAGTAAGACCTTAAGTTTCACATTGGACAACATAAGCCCGTATCTCACCTCCTTTTCCTATATAAAGGAGTGGGATAGCTTAAGCCTCACATCGGACAATATGAGTTCATGTTCCTTCTCCTATATAAGGAGTTGGATACCAAGCAAAAAAGACAAGAGAGTCTTCAAACAAGTTAGAGCTTCCTTAAGAGAGATGGGATCATTTGTTTGGGTTTCACATAGGCTATTAGTGAGAGTCACAAGGCCTATTTCTAGAGCCCATTTTTGGGTTATATAAAGAAGTGATCAGAGAAATTGGAAAGACCTCTACTGCTAAGTTATTTTTCATAAACTCCCAACATTTAACATATAGGAAAGAGAACCTCTGGAGGAAACCCTCTAGGAACAAGAAGAACAATTCTGAGGAATGTGTTTTCTACGTCTACACCTTTGACAAGAGAGAGTGAGAAACCTCTTTCAGGGTATGGATATGACCTTTTAGGAGAGAGGTTATCCTTAGGACCTTAACGTATGAAGGGTCGCCTTTGGACCCCAAATTATTAATATTCTTATGGTTAGGGTGTACTAACACCTTATGTCCAAGGGGTTGGGGGTTTCCCCTAAACCCCAAAGTGGTTGTTCTTGGTGTTCTCTAAAGGGGGCTGAGTTCCCTAATTAATTGATTTTGGTTTTGTATAATTAGTTGTATCTATGCAATTGTTTTTGCAAAATATAGAAAAACATAAGTTTCCCTTAAGCTCGAAACCCCAAACAAGAACCCTAAAGATTTCAATAGTAAGTCGTCGAGCATGGGCGTGCAGAACCTGTGCACGTTTGTGCTAAATGAAGCATGCTCGTGTTGCCCTATCTATGCTATAGAATTTTGCGATGTTGATTGTGTTTGTTGTTTCTATGACTCCCAAGGGTTTCGATGAGTTATAGTGTGTGTATTTGAGAATGATAGCATAACATGTTGTACTATGAACTATGATGTGAATTGTTACATTAAGACTGATGATAATTGAGAACAATGATATGACATGAAAAATGGTAAAAAGGAAAATGAGAAGGGTGTTCTAGTCCATGATGGAAAGACCCCAATGGACATTTGTCTTGTGGGTAACCTGAAGAGTACTCGAGTTATAAAAGTAAGATGGGTCATGGTGAGGTACCTAGAGATGGGTCCTTATTAGCCCAAGTGGAGAAAAGAGAAACTAAATAAATTAATTAAACTGCATCATGCATCATGTAATGAAACGAGTGTTGAAATAATGTAGACATGAATCCAATTAGTAAGGTCAGCAGACCTCTTGGGGGCTACTTAATACGAAGGCTATCCCAATAGTTGTGAATGATATCCCACGTGTTGGGCCCAATGATGCAATATTTAGTAGTACCTAACGTGCTACCAAAGGGATATCACACTAGAATGGCATGGTTGATTGCAAAGGCGAAGCTCCTAAGTTAGAGATGGTACCACATGACATACGAAGTAGTACTAGCATCATTCATATGCACTACTTGTTTGTCCTAGCCATTAAATGTTGTTGAATGTTGTTATGTTATTGATTGCATGATTATGTATGTGTGTGCATGCGTCTTACTCATTGTGTGCTCATACCATGAGCCTAAGTGAGGAATATTTCTCACTCCCTTTTGTTTGCATTTGTCTGTGTCTGGGCTGAACACCACTTGCAAGTGATGACAAGTAAGAGTGTAAGGATTGAGCTAGGGCTCATCAGCTATTGCTTCCTTTTATTGAATCCTTTTTGTTTTTCTTGTTTATTTGAGTTATGTTGTGATAGGAAATGTGACATCGGGACACCTTGTTTTTGTAAATACGAGCTACATACTATGACACTAGAAATTAGCCTTTGAAGTGTCATTAGGAGCATGGACTTTTATGTTATTTTGAATTCACATTAATGATTAAATTTGAAATCTTGATTTGTGAATCCTTTACTACTAAGTATTATTTTTGTAATATTATTATGTATCGGGTATAAGGTATCACATCATTCATTGGGCAAGGCTAGGCTTTCGTTGGGCAAATGTGTAGAGGGAGTACCCTACTTAGGGTAGGATTCACTAGGCGAGAGATTCCACTTGCTAGGAAAATCTTGTGGCAGTGAGAAAATGATTAGAGGAGGGATCCACTTCCTCCAAGAGTAATCCTAAGAGAGTTACTCATCATCCTCACCCTTCATTTTCTTGCAATCTAACAAATAATATGTGTCACCCGTTAGAACCATTAGATTGCAAGAAAATAAAGGGTGAAGATAAGGAGTAACTCATATATATATATATATATATATATATATATATATATATATATATATATATATATGTATGTATGTATGTATGTATGTATGTATGTATGTATGTATGTATGTATGTATGTATGTATGTATGGTTGTTGAATATAATGATAAGGATGATGGTTATAATTGTTAAGGATTTAGGCTCATTACACTCTCTAATTCACAAGATCATGTCCTTTTTCCCACAATACCATGATGAAGGGGTGTGAGGAAGTGATAGTGTGTGTGTGTGTTTGTGTGTGTGTCTATGTCTATGTGTCTGTGTGTCTGTATGTCTATGTGTCTGTGTGTTGTTGAATATAATGATAAGGATGATGGTTATAACTATTGAGGGTTCAAGCTCCTCACACTCTTTAATTTATAGGATCACGTCCTCTTTCCCCAATACCATGATGAAGGTATGTTAAGGAACTAATAGGAGTGATCTCTCGACTTATAAATCTTCATGCATTAGAAATATGTGTGTGTGTGTTAAATATAATGATAAGGATTATAGTAATAACTGTTGAAGGTTGAGGCTCATTTGTTAACTAGTGTTATGGTTGAATTATGAATGTAGTGTTGTATATATGTTGTTTTTGGTTGTTTAGACATAAGGTCTTTTTTGCAATAGCTTACGGTTCTGGTTCGAAATCTCAAGATACCAATCTCAACGAACCCCCTTCTTTCCTTCTCTTCTCGCTCATTATCATAAAGGGAGTATTTGTCATTTTTTGGCGAGAATCCCTATGGAGCGGAGCAGGTGGAGTTTGGTGGGTCCGAAATTAGAAACTTCGTTCTGGGTATTCGTACACGCAAGTTCCTGACATATCTTCCCTACTCTGACTCCCATGATTGTCTCACGTAGGCCTTCGGATTGGACAGCTGGAAGGGAGTAGGTAGTCGAACCCATACGTAAACCGTTTAGCCGACCGTCGTATGTTCACTGCCGGTCTTCTCTCGACCGACATCCTGATGCCAGCCGATACACAGCCCCTTAAGCTTAGCTGGCCAGGCATAAGCTTAATATTAGGAGGCCGGGTTGACGATGCGATGTCGGTTTGAATTACTCATTACCCTTGTCTGGGCTTCGGGATGTGGGGGTATTTAAATTTCCCGCATTTATGACCTCCTCGGGACCATGCTCCTTGGGAAAAGCTTCAGTAATCATAGACAGTTCTGGAATTTTTTCGAAAATCCTCAGATATTTGTCTTTGTCCTTTTGCCTTGCCTTCTTTCTAGGTTATTCTCTAACGCTTCTTTCGTCCTCTTCACTCTTGCCTCCTTACTACTCGTGAGAACTGTGTTCTTCTCTGATCGTCTTGACGACTTCGCTAGCTCGCTTCTCGATCCTCTTCTTCCATGGAGCCTGTAGGTAATGTTTTCGCCATTTTTGTTCTCACTATTCACCCCTTGGTATCCCAATTGGTTTTTTTCTTGATTTTGATTTCCGCCTTCTCTTCGTTTCCACGAAGAAATTCGTGCCCTAGCCAAGGTCACATTCTGACCCTTGCTTTATTTCGTTCGCAGGGGAAGTTTTGAGGGACCTATCGGGTACCTCCGACCAGGAGGCTCAACCTTCCTCCTCTGTAGCACCCGTTGACGGTGCCTCTAACAAAGATGATGACTCTTCTTCGAGTTCTGATTCTCGCGATAACTATCCTTTTAGGATAGTTTATCGTGATCATAGGTCTGATAATCTTGCCAATGGTGCTTATCCTGGGTGGATCCTGAGGTTTTAAAGGTTTCCTCGGTTCTGACGACGTCGGGTTCGCTGTTAGGGATGGCTACAACTATATGTCAGCCGCGGACAAAGTCAGTAACGGTTACTGCTTGTCGTTCGGGGGAGGCGGTTTGCATGAACTCCGCTGAAGTCTCAAATCCATTCTTCTACCTATATGATACACTTCACTCAAAATTGGGAATAAAGCTTCCCTTTACCCACTTCGAACGGTTGGTTCTTTGGGCCTTGAATGTGGCCCCCACACAACTCCACCCTAATAGTTGGGCGTTCGTCAGAGCTTTCGAGCTCCTGTGCGAAGATTTAGGCAAGGCTCTCACTCTTGGGGTGTTCTTCTGGTTCTTCACCCCCCGCAAGACGGATAAGGTGGGATGGACCTCTTTAAGCAACAGGCCGAAACATGCACTTTTGCGGCCCTTCCTTGAAAGTTACAAGGCCTTCAAGAATCGGTTTTTTAGGGTTTCTCCTAGTGACCCTAATTCAAGGTTACTGATTGACCGTGACGGACGACAATATTTTCCCCTCCAATGGACTCGTCAACCAGCGGTGTCCATTACTATTGATGTTGAGAACTTGGAGAGATGGGAACGGGCCTTTATTGCTGAATTGAAGGATTTACCCGTATACCGTAGTGCCGATATCATTAAGGGGGAAGGTTAGTTCGGCGGAGAGGTTCTTTTCCCCATCTTTTTCTTGTATTTTGTCTTTTAACTTAATCTTGTCTCTTATTTCAGGATATTCAACCAAAGACTTGGCTGCGTTGTGGAAAAGGAAGAAAAGACAAGCACAACCTCCAGTCCCGGTCGGTGTGGAAACTGAAGCTGCTCCTCTCTCGGCCGCCGGACCGACCGACATGCCTCAAGCCTCCCAGGAGGAAGCGTCACGGACTTCGTCCGTGTTTGAAGTTGAAAGGAATTCTCCTCCTCCCCCTCCACATCAAACCGACGTGGAAACTGGTGAGCGTCCCCGCAAACGTCCTCATTTAGATGTAGTCCAAGTGGATGATGCGTCTGCCAGCCTTGAGGTGTCGATGCCCCAAATTTCTGACCCTCGGCCTTTACTTTATAAATCATTTATTCGGGCTGCGGACCGAACCATTGCCTCCTCAACGCTTGAGGTAGCAGTGGAGCGCTTGGGTATGGGCGGGTTTGCAATGCCCTTCAACAGTATGCTGCTCATGGGTTCGCCTTGGCTCGCGTCGCCGAAAAAAGGTTTGGGGACGTGGAAGCCGAGAGATCTTCGTGGGCTGAGCAGCGTAGAGGTTTTGAAGAAGAGAATCGTAAGTTAGCTTCGGCCCTGGCTGATAATGAGGCGAGACTCCAAAGTCATCATCTCTCTACTGCGAAGCTGCAAGAAATGCTGAGGTCGGCCCAAAAGATGAATGGGGAACTGCTTGATACAAAGGCTGAGCTTTTGCAGGTGAAAACCGACTTGGAGCTTGGCAATGACGCTCTTCAGGCGGAGGTTAGGAAGTTACGTGAAGAAGCTATTGAAATGGAGCTGGCTCATAAGGATAAAATGAAGTCAATGGAAGAATCACTTAAAGCTGCCCAAGATACTATCGAAGTGCGTGACCGAACTATTTACCAATTGGGTATTGACATTGTGGATCAATACGCAGTGGGCTTCGATCGTGCTCTCGGGCAGGTTCGACTTCTTCATCCCTCCATTGACGTTTCAGAAGCCGATCCTTTCAAGGAGATCAAGGATGGTCAACTTCGTATCGTACTAACACCACCAAGATCTCCAGCTTTTTAGTTTTTCCATTTATGTAATTTTCGTTTCTTTTGAACATTTGGCTGGCTTTTTATGGAACATTACCTCTGTCTTTTCTTTATGATGAATCGTGCTATTCTGCTATTCTCAGCCGAGTTTGTTCGATAGTCCTTAGGACCCATACTCTGTCCTTCGTTGTCTTTGCGCAATTTCTCTTCATAGCTTATCTATATGTTTTCGCTTAGAGTCATCCCTTGTTTGGTAGGATTAAGCCGATTTCGTTTGCTTTATCGTAAGTTTTCGGATAATCGATGGAATAGTGTCGGTTGGCCTTGATTTGAGTTGGTCCTATGACAAGTCCTTTTGGCTTGTCATCCTAGGCGAATGTATGACTTGGTCAAAATAGGGCGTGTCTTATCGAATTGCCACCTGTTGGGCTTACTTCGACATGAGTCCGCAGCCGACCGTGTTAGTGGTCTTACAAAACTTATCCGAGTTGAGTTCACGGCCGAAGCCTTATCGAATTGCCGCTTGTTGGTCTTACTTCAACATGAATCCACAGCCGATCGTGTTGGTGGCTTTGTAAACTTATCCGAGTCGAGCCCATGGTCAACTTTGTTGAGTTGCCATTTTAGGACTTTATCCGAGGCTTAATCCATGGCCGATCAGATAGGTGGCTCTTTACAGACTTATCAGAAGTCGAGTTCCATGGTCAACTTTGTTGAGTTGCCATTTTAGGACTTTATCCGAGGCGAATCCATGGCCGACCGTATAGGTGGCTCTTACAGGACTTATCCGAGTCGAGCCCATGGTCAACTTTGTTGAGTTGCCATTTTAGGACTTTTATCTCGAGGTTTAATCCATGGCCGATCGTATAGGTGGCTCTTTACAGACTTATTCGAGTCGAGCCCATGGTCAACTTTGTTGAGTTGCCATTTTAGGACTTTATCCGAGGCGAATCCATGGCCGACCGCATGTGTGGCTCTTTACAGACTTATCCGAGTCAAGCCCATGGTCAACTTTGTTGATTTTCCATTTTAGGACTTTATCCGAGGCGAATCCATGGCCGACCGTACAGGTGGCTCTTACAGGACTTATCCGAGTCGAGCCCATGGTCATTTTTGTTGAGCTGCCATTTTAGGGCTTTATCCGAGACGAATCCATGGCCGACCGTATAGGTGGCTCTTACATGACTTATCCGAGTCAAGCCCATGGTCAACTTTGTTGAGTTGCCATTTTAGGACTTTATCCGAGGCGAATCCATGGCCGACCGTATAGGTGGCTCTTACAGGACTTATCCGAGTCAAGCCCATGGTCAACTTTGTTGATTTTCCATTTTAGGACTTTATCCGAGGCGAATCCATGGCCGACCGTACAGGTGGCTCTTACAGGACTTATCCGAGTCGAGCCCATGGTCAAATTTGTTGAGTTGCCATTTTAGGACTTTATCCGAGGCGAATCCATGGCCGACCGTATAGGTGGCTCTTACATGACTTATCCGAGTCAAGCCCATGGTCAACTTTGTTGAGTTGCCATTTTAGGACTTTATCCGAGGCGAATCCATGGCCGACCATATAGGTGGCTCTTACAGGACTTATCCGAGTCGAGCCCATGGTCATTTTTGTTGAGCTGCCATTTTAGGGCTTTATCCGAGACGAATCCATGGCCGACCGTATAGGTGGCTCTTACAGGACTTATCCGAGTCGAGCCCATGGTCAACTTTGTTGAGTTGCCATTTTAGGACTTTATCCGAGGCGAATCCATGGCCGACCGTATAGGTGGCTCTTACAGGACTTATCCGAGTCGAGCCCATGGTCAACTTTGTTGAGTTGCCATTTTAGGACTTTATCCGAGGCGAATCCATGGCCGACCGTACAGGTGGCTCTTACAGGACTTATCCGAGTCGAGCCCATGGTCAACTTTGTTGAGTTGCCATTTTAGGACTTTATCCGAGGCGAATCCATGGCCGACCGTGTGGGTGGCTCTTACAGGACTTATATTCTGCATTGGAGGAATCACCTGAAAAATCACTTCATTAATGTTTAACTGTAATACATTCACAGGGAAGCAGCGTTCCATGTTCTCGGTATTTCTTTACCCTTCAACGTCTCCAGTTTATACGCTCCTCAGCCTACCTCTTTTTTGACTCTGAAAGGCCCTTCCCATTTAGGCGTTAACTTGTTGCTTTCCGCCTTATGGACCATTCTCCTCAGTACCAGATCCTGGGATTTGAAATTGCGGGGAATGACTTTCCGATCGTACAACTTGGCTACTCTGGCTTTGATCGCGAATTCCCTTATATGCGTTGTTTCTCTTATTTCCTGCACCATGTCCAGGTTTGCTCTCAACTCGTTTTCATTTGCCTCTGGCTCCAAGAATTTTGTCCGTAGGGACGGTTCTCCGATCTCTACAGGGATGACTGCCTCAGTGCCAAATACTAGTCGGAAGGGGGTCTCATTCGTGGAAGAATGGGGGGTCGTGTGGTATGACCACAATACTTGTGGCAGCTCCTCTACCCACCGGCCCTTCGCTTCCTTAAGTCTTCGCCGCAACCCTCTCAGAATGACTTTGTTTGCTGCTTCCGCTTGGCCGTTTGTTTGGGGGTGCTCTACCGATGTGAAAATCTGCTTGATTCCAAGCCCTTGACAAAACTCCGTAGTGGTCTTGGACGCAAACTGAGTACCGTTGTCTGACACTATGATAGCAGGGAGGCCGAATCTGCAAATTATCCTCTTCCATAGGAACTTCTTGACTTTCTCGGCAGAGATGGCAGCAACCGGTTCTGCTTCAACCCACTTGGTGAAATAATCCACCGCCACTATCAAGAATTTGACTTGTCCTAGTGCCAGGGGGAACGGTCCTAAGATGTCCACCCCCCATTGGCAGAACGGCCATGGCGAAGTCATTGTGTGCAGCTTTTCGGGCGATGCCTTATAGCCTTCGGCAAACCTTTGGCATTTGTCGCATTTCTTAACAAAATTCATGCAGTCATTCTTCAAAGTGGGCCAGTAATACCCAGCTCTGGCGATTTTGCTTGCAAGAGCCCGCCCTCCTATATGCGTCCCACACACTCCTTCATGAATCTCTCTCATGGCGTATTCAACCTCGTCTGGGTCTAGGCACTTGAGGAGTGGGAAAGAGAAGCCCCTCCTGTATAGACGCTGTCCCACCAGAGTGTACTTCGCTACTTCCTTGGACAGTCGCTTGGCTTCCTCCTCGCTTTCGTGTGTTCTCCCCTCCTGGAGGTACTGGATCAATGGCGTCATCCACGTTTTTCTTTCCTCGATATTGTAAACCTCCTCTTTGTCCAACGTGGGTGATTCCACATTCTCGTGTATAACCGACCACAGCTGCTCCCTTCTCTGGGTACTCGCTAGCTTGGCCAGCAAATCCGCCCTCTCGTTCTGTTCTCGTGGCACATGGACTAACCTGAATTTTTCAAAATCAGCCGCCAATTTTACTGCTCTTTCTTTATACTTGCTCAGTTAGGGGTCCCTTGTCTGGTACTCATTGTTGACTTGCCCTGTTACCAACTTCGAATCACTTTTGGCGATTAGGATCTTTGCTTCCAGGTCTCTAGCCAACCTCATCCCTGCCAATAACGCTTCATATTCGGCCTGGTTATTGCTGGCTCTAAAGTCGAAATGCAAGGATTGCTCTACCAATACTCCTCTGGGACCTTTCAGTATGACCCCAGCCCTTGACCTTGTTTGGTTCGTGGACCCGTCAACTGACAAGTACCATTCGCCCTCCTCTGCTGACGGCTGGTCTCCTGGGGATAATTCGTTTACGAAGTCCGCCAGAACTTGCGCCTTAACGTGTCCCCTTCTTTCAAACGAGACGTCAAACTCTGACAATTGGACGCTCCACGCAACCATCCTCCCTGCCAAATCTGGTTTCCTCAACACTTGCCTTATTGGCAAATCCGTTCGGACAATGACGCTGAAAGTTTGGAAGTAGGGGCGTAGGCGTCGTGAGGTTGTCACCACGGCTAAGGCCGCCTTCTCTATCTTTTGATATCGTCTTTCAGGGCCTTGAAGTACTTTACTAGTGAAATACACCGGTTTTTGTTCCCCCCTCTCTTCTTGGATCAGAACTGAATTGACTGCATTATCAGATATTGAAATGTAGAGATACAAAGGCATACCTGGTTTTGGGCGAGGCAGCACTGGAGGGGTTGCCATTATTGCCTTCAGACGTAGGAAAGCCTCCTCGCATTCATCCGTCCATGTGAACTTCCCCCCTTTCTTCAAGGTTGCGAAAAGAGGTGTAGACATCTTGGCCGACTTAGAGATAAAGTGGGCTAATGCCATGACCTTCCCCATGAACTACTGCACCTCCTTTATGCTCTTGGGGCTTCTAACATTCGTTACCGCCTGGCATTTTTCCGGGTTTGCTTCGATCCCCCTTTCAGTTAGCATGAAACCCAGAAATTTCCCAGCCCTTACTCCGAACGAACACTTATTTGGGTTCAAACGAAGCCTATGCCTTCTCAAGACATTAAATATTCTCTCAAGAGCTCCATAGTGCTCCTTCATGCATTGGGATCTGGCTACCATATCATCCACGTATACCTCCACATCCTCCCCCAGGATCCCCTTGAAGATTTTGTCCATCAAACGCTGGTAAGTGGCCCCCGCATTCTTTAAGCCGAATGGCATGACTTGGTAACAAAATGCCCCCTCATTAGTGATAAAGGCCGTCTTCTCCTCATCCTTTGGGTACATCCGGATTTGGTTGTATCCGGAGTAAGCATCCATGAAGCTCAGGAAAGTGAAGCCGGCGACGCTATCCACTAACCTATCTATGCCGGGTAGTGGGTAGGGATCTTTTGGACAAGCCTTATTTAAATCAGTGTAGTCTGTACACATTCTCCATTTTCCGTTTGTCTTTCTAACCATCACCACATTGGCCAACCAGGTCGGGTATTGTACCTCTCGTACGAAGCCGGCCGAGATTAGCTTATGAGTTTCTTGCTTCGCCGCTTCCCTTTTTTCCTCTCCCATCTTCCCTTCTTTTGGGCGACCGGCCTGGCTTGTTCGTCTACAGACAATTGGTGGCACATAAAATTGGGGTCAACTCCAGGCATGTCCTGTGCCGACCACGCGAATACGTCACAGTTAGATTTGAGGATCGTCACCAGCATCTCTTCTTCTTCCAAGCTCATGGTTGTCCCTATCTTTGTTGTCTGCTCTTGCCTTGGTCCCAGTTTGATCTCTTTCAGCTCCTCTGCGGGGAGAGGTCCCTCCTTCTCGAATTGGCTCCTCGGGTCCAAGTCCAAATGTAGGACGTTTACGATTCCTGATGAGGGACTTTTCTCTATCTTCAAACTGTCTTCGTAACACTTTTGCGCTACCCGACTATCTGCCCATATGCTTCCAACTTTCCCTCCTACTGGGAACTTCATGCATAAGTGTTTGGTGGACACTATCGCCCCTACTCTATTTAACGTGGGCCGACCGACAATGATATTGTACGAAGCAGAGGCGTCCACAATTGTGTACTGGATTAAAATCGTTCGGTCGACCGGCCGTTCCCCCAAACATGTCTCCAACTCCACCGTCCCTCGAATTGGAACGCATTCTCCTGTGAAACCGTATAGGTTCCCTGGGCATGGTTGTATTAGTCCGGTGGGCAATTGCATCTTTTCCAATGTTGAACTATAGAGGATATTGGGCGAGCTCCCCTGATCTATAAGGACGTGTTCCACCTTATACCCGGCCACCTCCATTGAAATCACCATCGGCTCATCTTGACATGGTGTCCGACCTCTCATATCTCGGTCGTCGAACGTAATGGCGGGCGTCATTGCCCTTTTCCCAAGGGGGATGGCGTTGGCCCCCGTCAGTATCGTCTGTACTTGGTCGGCCGTCATCCCTGTTCCGGCCCGAGCTGGGCCTCCCCAGGAATCTACTATCCTGCCACCTGAAATGGTACTTATTGTTCCTCTGTGGATGGGCGTCACCTGACGTGATCTGCTTCTCTCTCTCTGACTTGTCCCGGCCGAACGAGGTGAATTTCTTCCTTGTCTCTGAGATCGCCGAGATGTCGACCGCTGTACGTAGCGGTCAAGGTGACCGCTCTGCACCAGCCCCTCAATCTGGGTTTTTAGTCCCCAACAATCCTCCGTGGTGTGCCCGAATGCCCTGTGAAAATCGCACCAGCTGTTTCTCTCTTTTCCCATCACTTTTCCTCTAGCCTCTAGAGGATAGTCCAGTAGGGAGGTATGGCAAATCTCGTGCATGATTTGGGTTCTTTTCTCATTGAGGGGTGTAAAGTGTTGAGTTTGCTCACGTGGTTTTACCAGCATGGGTCGTTTGTCCTCCTTCACTTTGCTGCTCACTTTCGTAGCCTTCTGCTCGGCTTTTCTCTCTGACTTTCTCCTCTCGTATTGGTCTTCCTCCATGTCCACATGCTTCTCTGCCCTTGCTCGTATTTCCTCCATGTTCGTCGGCTTTCTGAGGGCTAAAGCATCACTGAAAGGTCCCGCCCTCAAGCCCTTTTGGAAGGCCTTAACAAAGAACTTTTGGTCAGGGTCGTCTACTCTGACGGTAGCATTGTTGAAACGTGCTAAGTATTTCTTCAAGCTTTCTCCTTCTCCCTGTTTGATGTCAAAAAGATCCGCCACCTCTAGTCTTTTCACCTTGTTAGCTGCAAATTGGGACAGGAAAGAACTGGCCAAGTCTTTGAACGTCTGGATGGATCTGGGTGGAAGCATGGCCATCCATTGCATGGCTACTCCCCTCAACGTTCCAGGAAATAACTTACAACTGAGTCTATCATTCCCACTGCTAATGTACATTTGTGTCTAGAATGCTTGCAGATGAGCATGTGGGTCCTGATTTCCATCAAAGGGTTCTACCACCACCTCCCTAAAGTTGGGAGGGATAACGGTTTCATCAATTTCTCTGCAGAAGGGTTGTCCCCAGAATGGTGGGGTCGCCATCTCTCCATGTTCTTCTTGGTTTCGCTCCTCCGCTGCTCTAAGGGCTGCTATCTGTTGGCGAAGCTCCTCCTCTCTCCTCTCCGCAGCCCTCATGGCGTCTAGGTGCCTTTCCTCCGCTAAGCGATGCCGCTCCTCTGCTTCTGCATGCCTTAGTTCGGCCTCCGCACTAAGGCGCGATTGTTCATCGCTTCGAGCTTGCAGGGAAGCCACCGCACGAAGTAATCGCTGTAGAGTATCCTCCTCTCCCTCATTCGTGGAGCTTGCTTGATTCCTCGTGATCGGCATCTTTCGTTCTTCTCTCCGGACTCTTTTTTAGTGGTTGTTGGGATCAGTTTTACCTTGCCCCACGGTGGGTGCCAATGTTCTGGTTCGAAATCTCAAGATACCAATCTCAAAGAACCCCCTTCTTTCCTTCTCTTCTCGCTCATTATCATAAAGGGAGTATTTGTCGTTTTGTGGCGAGAATCCCTATGGAGCGGAGCAGGTGGAGTTTGGTGGGTCCGAAATTAGAAACTTCGTTTTGGGTATTCGTACACGCAAGTTCCTGACATATCTTCCCTACTCTGACTCTCATGATTGTCTCACGTAGGCCTTCGGATTGGACAGCTGAAAGGGAGTAGGTAGTCGAACGCATACGTAAACCGTTTAGCCGACCGTCGTATGTTCACTGCCGGTCTTCTCTCGACTGACATCCTGATGCCGACCGATACACTTACCCTTATGTTTGTCTATGTTGTATGCGTACAACTGCAATGACCTCAAATGATGTGTACATGGGAGTAGATGCTGAGGCCACCACAAGGATCAAGATTCCTTGGTCTTCCAAGGATTAGGGTCTACCTAGGACCCTTTTGCATTTGCTTCTAGAACACCTTGATGGGTTTGGTAGGGGCGTTTTCAGTTACTTTCCACACTCATCTATAGATGTTTCCCCCTCCTATCCTAGCGATGTAGAGCCATCTTGCAAGCATGACAAGGACAAAGTTGGCCAGAAATCAATGTTGCAATCCCAACACTCGTAGTCCTCGTCCTCAATGCTTCTAGACCAAGCACACGGGGAGACGTAGTAGCTTCATCATCTTTGTCACCTAGTGATGTAGTTGTAGTGTTATGTTTTGTCGGGACTAGCTCTATAGGTTTCTTGTTATCCTTATCCCCTCCTAATTTATCCCTTTTATCTTTTTTTGGCAAATGTTTAATCCTTAGCTTCAATTTTTGTTTTGATTATGTTGTAAGTGTCATAAGGCACAAGTTTCCAATTATACTTAAACATTATAATTGGACTATAGATGCTTTATTTTCTATATCAAATGAGGTATGCTTTTATTTAGTTGGTGTTATAAGTACATATGCATTAGGTTATTGTTTATACACATCACAACAAAAGAAAAAATCTAGCTAGTTGTTATTTTCATAAACAAATTAATTAAAGATCTTATCAAAATCAATCTTCCGCCCTTAATACAATTGTAGTCATTTAGTCAGTTATGGCAACTTTCGGGTCGTTCCAACCAACAACAATAATTAGTAAATATAAATAAAAAAAGTATTTAAATCTCTTGTATTTTATCTTTATAATAAAAAAATTACCTTAATAAATCTTTAATTTTTCTTATTTATAATTAATAATTTCTATTAAATTGAGATTAAATTATTAATAGAAAATAAATTCTAACCATTTTTATGTTAAATCTTAGTCAATTATTAATTTATTTTTTATAATTAACATTTTTAAGTATTAAAACATAATAAAATGGTTTCAAATTTTAAATTAGAATTTTATTATGTTTTATTTGAAAATTATAAAAATCATAAAGTAGAAATTTTATAAATTATAAAGGAAGGTTAGACGTGATTTTAAAATTTTAACATTCACCTATAGATTAATTGAAATAAAATTAAATTTTAAAATATCTATTTATAAAAAAGTAAATTTCAAGGAAAGTTAAGTGTTTTTCATAGGTATATATAAATTTCAAGTAAAGCCTCAAATAATAAAATTCAATTAATTTGTGTTTAATCTCTATTTATAATTCCAAAATTTAAGGATAATTAGAAATTTTTTACTCATACTTTCATATTTTTTAAATTAGAATTCACCTATTTTTCACATCTTTTATAACTATTAATTATAATAATAAATTTTACAATTTTTTTGTGATACAACAGTATAAATAAGTGAAGTTTCATGAGCTCATCAAGCTAAACAAATACTTTTAAGGTGATTATAGATTATCTATTAATAAAGTCACTAGATTCGAATCTACCTCTATCATATTGCGACATAACTTTAATCCTTGATCAAGTTCGTTTTACATATTACACTTGAGCTGAATAATGTTTAGAACTTTAAATAATAAAATTCAAACTCAAATAATAAAGACAAAATAAGATTTTCCTTTTATAGATTATATTAGGAAGCTTTTGATGGTATATTAATATTTAATTCATAGTTGAAGGTGGAAGCAGTACAAAGAAGGAGGAGCGTACGAAACCGGAAAAGCGAAAAGTCGAAAACCTTTATGAACACGTGCGGAGGCGTGGCTTCAAGGTGTTGTCCTCTGGTTGAAGTGGCCCCACACGTGTCTTCCACGTGAACTATGTCTTCTTACTAAATCCAAATGCTATGATATGGCTTCAAATTCCTCAGCTATACTTACGTGTCTTTTTCCTGAAAATTATACAAATTGTGTAAATTAAATTAATTAATAATTATCATATCATTATTGTATATTAAATAACTTGCTTATGCTTATCTTTATATCGTTTAAGACAGGGATAATCTGGATCACATTTTCTAATAAATAATTTTGATTCTTGAATAATATTTTTATTATTATTTAATTATGTGTTGTTATATTTTTTTTAGATAACTATCACAAGTGTGTGAAGTATTTACCAAGTTTACTAATAACTAATCTTGTTATATTTATTTTATAAGTAAATATTAAAAAAGTCAAATTCTTTTATTAATAATTAAAACAATATAAAAGTACACAAAAATAACGATAATATAAAAACGCTTCCCACTAAATCCAATCTTTTTGAAGAAAACAATTAAAAAAAACATTAGTATATTACATAAATCATGCATAAATAAACTAAAGTAAAATTGTTCCATCTTAATTAAAATTTTCAAGTTTAAATTTAAAATACGTAGCTAGGTTAAATATTAAAAAAAAAGCATTATCCCTAATAATCTGACTAGACTTGCATACGTAAAAAATACACGAATTTTATACCAAAATATTATATTAATAATATAAAGTTGCATGTAGGTTTGTTTGTGAGAGAACTTTACTCTTTGGCTAGTGCATTATATAATTGAGGAGGAAAAGGGCAGCAAAGTAAGCTAAGCATAATGATTCGTGAATGACTTGACAAGTCCACATTGCATACAAAAGCATTTTGCAAGCTAAGCTTCGTGTCTATCTTATATGATTCTGAGGGCCTCATTTGCCATCTCTATACGATACAATTTACAATGATTATTTGTTAAGGGTATCAATCCATAAATCTCTTCAATTACCTTTCTCTCCTTAATTTCTAAATTACTATTATGGAAATATATGGATGTGTGTGTAAATATCAAGTCATTTTACATTTTTTTAGCATAAAACTAACGTCCACAAATACTTGTCCTAACTATATAGTAATTATCTTATGATTCATCTATATTAGATTATTAATTGTTTAATTCATCTACTCAAGTACGAATTAAAGTTTTAAGCATATATATATATAATTATTGGAGATGACAAAATTCACTTTTATAATTTTTTTTAACTTTAAATATACTTATATCTTATTTAAATAAAATTTTAATTAATATTTATAAAGAATAAGAAATTAAAATATATTAAATTTTTTAATAAATTAAAATTATTTATTTTAAAAATTAAAGTAATTAATATTCGTACGGACTAATTCAATGTATCGTATCCAAGGAAATAATAATGAATTCCAAAATTTTTAATTGCGGAGATTATATATATAATAGTATTTAGTTTATAAATTATACACGACAAATATTTATCTTTATATAATTAAAATTTATAATAAATATATAATTCATATTTTCAAATTTACAATAAAAAATTTAATTTGTAACATAAAATTATTTTAAATATTGATAATTAAAAAAATTAATTTAAAAATAAAAATAAAAGATCCTAAATTAAAGTGGTAGACAATTAAAAATTCACATCTACAAATAAAAGTAGCAAGAAATAGTTGAGAATTTTTTTTATTAATTACAAGGATAATATGTGAAATACACCAATAAATAAATAAATAAATAAATAAATATATATATATATATATATAATAGTAAGAAGAGTGAGAGGAACAATATTTGTATTATGAATTATTTTTTATTATATTTTAAATTATAAAATTATATATTTTAAATAAAGTTAAAAAATTATATTGCTCCCACACCTATAAATGTGGATCAGTCCTTGCTAGCAAAGGAGCTTATTATGCAAGTAATAATAAGATCAGCAAAAGCACGGTAGATTGCTGCTTTTGACCAATATATTATCACCATAAACTAAAAACAATATGGGTTTTGAGGAGTAAAATTAGTTGAAGTTTAAACTTTGAAGTAGGCAATTATTAAAGGTCTTTTTGTTAGTAACCAGCCATGACTGTACTTACAAAATTAGTCTCAAGGAAACAATAAATTATAATTATAATTTTTTATTTTATGATAAAAATTTATTTTAATTTTTTATCGTAATAATTAGTCTTAAGGAAACGATAAATTATAATTTTGATATTTTATTTTATGACAAAAATTTATTTTAATTTTAACTATTAAAAATTATTTTAATTATTTGATTTATATTAATATTATTTTTTTGAAAATTATTGTTTCTATGTAACATAATTTTGAATTATGTTTGTTTATTAAATTAAAACGTGAATCTTATCTCTTAAGTAAGTATGTTAAATCAGTGAAAAGTCCTAAAATAAATTTAAATCAGTGAAAAGTAAGTATGTTAAAAAAAATTTAAATCATATCTTAAAATTGAAAATAATTATTTTTTCGAAACGATAATATTAACTCAAATTTAAAAATTAAAATATTAAAATAATTTTTTATAAAAATAAAATACTAAAACAAAATTTTACCATAAAATAAAAGATTAAAATTATAATTTAATTTAAAGCAAAACATGTGAATATGGAAAAAATAAAAATAACATAATAATTTTATTGTAGAAAATATTATTACGAGTCAGGTGTCAATGTTCAATGGATAAAGGTTAAGATGTACCGTGTCTTGGTGAAATTTTAATCGAGAAAGTAATCATAGATTTGACATATAACACATTAATTATTGTTTGAACTATTAACATAATCTAAAAAAGGAATAGAAAAAACGAAATTTACAACTCATAGAATCACCAATGTTTTTTATCTTCGTTAAAGTCAGGAGAATGTACTGGGATGAAGTGAATCTAACAGTAATTGAGTTAAATATATTTTCAATCACTAAAAATATTATAAATTTTAGTTTTAATTTTATAAAATATTATTTATTGTATGATTTTAGTTTTTTATTAGAAATTAAAAATGACGTGTTTTTATAAAAATGCAAGAAATAAAAATAAATAAATTTTATAAGAACTATAAAATTATGCATAGAGATTTAAAAGAATAGGAAGATCTCAACAAGTGATATCAGAATAGTTGGTTTGTGATTTTCTTCAACTAAATTACTTTAGTTCTTTTTGAATTTTCCTCAACTAAATTACTTTAGTTCTTCTTGGAACCTTCATTTCACTCTTTTAATAGACAGAACACTCTTCTAATACACAAAACCAAAAACATATTCTAATTTAGTGTATTGGAGACCATAATTGTTTTTAATGCGTTAGTTTACATATAAAGTTTTCATAAGTTCACATCACTTTTAAAAGGTCTATCTATACCAACTTAACGTGAACTAGGGAGTCAATTGGTCTCAATAAGGGCATAATCATCTTGATTTGTGTAGCCTCCGGATTCGTAGGATGATACAACCAAAAGGAGGGTCACCAACCAAGTACATACCATGTCCGTATTCCCTCATTTATTGGTGCTGGAAAAAAACACTTAACAAATAGATGAAAAAGAGAGAGCGCGACTTAATGTCTGACATCACCTTTCTCTTAAGACTGATAGAGGTTGTCCTATGATTAAGTGTAGGGAAATATCTAGACAGAAATCAGAGGAGGAAGTCTCTAATGTCATATTTTGAGGCTAAACAGGCATTTCATAGAATCAATACATAAGTGATCATGAAAAAACATAGAATCAATACATAAGTGATCATGAAAAAAGGATGAAGTAAGAAACAACTCACTATTATTAATGTCATTTTTGTTCTAATAAAAACCTAAACACTATTTGATGACTTAAATTAAAATACTTAAAATTATTAATTTATTAAATAAATAAAATATATAATGCATGCAAATCCCAAAAATGCATAGTTTTTTTTTGTCAAAAATAACTTTTCCAATCGGCAAACGCATTAAATATTTACCTAAACCTGTAGGTCCTTGAGCAGATCCTACATTAGCCTCAAGACGTTGGTCTTTAACTAGAAAAATAAATATTTGAGATTGAAAAGCTTCTGGTCCGATAGACCCGTAAAACTCACTAGAATAAGCGGTATAGATAATAATAGAAATAGGAATTATTAATAGAAACTAATATTAATATAAAATATTCTATTTAGAAGAGAATATATATATATATTTCAACTTTATTTTTAATTACCCCTATTTTATTTAAAATATAATATTCAGATAATTAAAAGAAATTATTTCTTGACCATCTTTTAACTTTCACTGTAACGTCTTTTTACAGCCCGAAAACACTTGCTTTTATGTCCATGCTCGTTACACAAGCCACAGATCCATTCATTCCCTGTAATGCACACAACTTTAATGACAGATCTAAGCAAGCTTTCATTTCATTTTTCTTTTATATATATATTTATGACAGATCTAAGCTAGCTTTAATTACAAACAATTTAAATCATTACCCCAACATTTCTTTAATCAATGACCTCCCTTTAATATTCTCAAACTCCCTGTAGAAACCAGCAAAGGTGAATAAATAAAGAAATAAAAAAAATAAAGAAATTTCACCAGCAAGGGGCTGTTTTGGTAAATCCACTTCGGGTCGCCGTCTTAACTCAAAACAAGGGTCGCAATAACCGCCAGTTTCCAAACAAAATCTATGGGGCGGGAACGGGATCCAAATACTGGTTTTCCATTTTCTTTTTTCCTTTTTTTTTATTTTTATTTTCTCCTTTTATAATTGATTGCTTACGACTTCCAATAACGGTTCTCATTTGTCAACCAAAGAAAAAAAAGCACTATCCCATGCTGAATGGCCCATGGTTTTCCAACTTTGGATATATTTCATTATTTATTATTTATTTCTCTCTCTATGTCTATCCATCTTTCTTCAAATATATATAACATGACATCCAACTTTCCCCCAACCTTCTCCAACATCCCCAGAAATATCATATATCTATACTTTTTATCAATCTTGCACTGTTTCTACAAATATCAAAGATATTCTTCCTCTTATAGTCAAACCATACCTATTTCATTTGCACTCAATCTACTCTACCCAGTTTTGTAAGATCACAATTCACAACCCCAAGATAAAAAAAGGGAAAAATATAAATCTTTGAAAGTTTCATTTTTAACAATTTCTAGAATCAGGGTATCTAGTGTTTTCAATTTTTCCTTGTACGTGTTGTTATGAATCAAAAACAGTAGAAGCAAAATTGAAGTGGGTAGTTTAGCCCCAAGGACTTGGTGGTGATGAAGAGGGCCATATAAACGTTTTTGATGTTGTTGGTGTGAAAGGAACAAAGGCTTGTTTAGTAATCACATTGAAGATAGATTTGGGTTCACACATGAAGGGAGATATTGGTGGTGTCTCGGTGGAAACGGAGCAGAGTGGAGTGGACAGCGTTGGACATGTTAACAAGGTTGGTTATGGGAAAAGGGTCATTGTCAAGAAGAGGAAACCTTACCATCGCAGGGTTAGTAAGAAGGCAGTGACTAAGGTCCCAATGGCACTTCAGGAGCTATTTGTTTCATGCAGAGAAACTTTCAAAGGTCCTGGCACTGTTCCCTCCCCACAAGATGTTCAGAAACTTTGTCACATTCTTGGTATGGTTTTCTTTCTGGTCTAAATTTTATGTGCTTGTATTTGAAAATCTCTGAAAATTTTTATGTATACTTCATACAATCAGCCACAATTTCAAAGTAGAAAGCCCCTTAATATTGTTGATAATATATAACGTCATTTATCTTTAATTGGTAAGTGTTTTGTTCTAATAGAGATATGGTATTCAAGTGATTCTTGTTCCATCCTCTTAGGACGAGTTATTGGCTGATTGGTACTTTCATTCTCTCGTCCCCTTTTAAAAAATTAACTAAATTCCGAATTTCAAGTTTCAATGCAAGAAAGAAACGAAAACATTTGAAGTGCGGGCGTTTTTAAGAGAATGTGAACATTTAAAAACAATATACCACTCTTTTTCTTTTGTGTGCACAAATAAGTATATGCAAGTCATGTTCTATTATCCTATATATATAATGTGCATAGGTATTTAATTTTCTTCCTAAATTCAGGTTCTTAAAAGTCATATTTTGCCTTTAAGTATTGTTATGATGCTTTAATAACCAGATAACATGAAGCCAGAAGATGTTGGGCTGAGATCAGATCTGCAGTTCTTCAAGCCTGAAAATATTGTCAAAGAGAACCAAAGGGTCACATACACAACCATATATAGGTGTGAGAATTTCTCGGTAAGAATTGCGACCTCAAATTTTAGTCATTGTTCACCAATGCAATTGCTAGCTAGATGTGTACTTAATTTAAGGGCACTTTTTTTCTTTTGTTCATGTAGCTCTGCATCTTTTTCCTACCAGCAAAGGGAGTCATTCCCCTCCACAACCACCCAGGAATGACTGTTTTCAGTAAGCTTCTTTTGGGTCAAATGCACATTAAGTCCTATGATTGGGTTGATCCTGAGATCTCTCACAATTTGTTGTGTCAACCATCTCAGTGTGAGTATCCTATCTCTATCACAAAAGGTTTGAGTAATTTACCAAAGATCCTAGATTGTAATCATGCTTTGTAATTTGCTTAACATCCTAGATTCTATCTTGTTACTAGGTCCTAGATTTTAATTTTGTTGTTGTAATTTGCCTTAACATCCTTTATTCTAATCTTGTTACAAGGTCCTAGATTCTAATCTTGTTGTTGTAATTTGTCCAACATTACCAGGGATGTAAAAAAATCCAAACTTAGATCAAAATTAAATGAATATGAATTCATGGGATATATTAGTATTTTAAATTTGATGACATGCACTTGCTGTTTTTGCAGTGAGATTGGCAAGGTTAAAAGCTAATAATGTGTTCACAGCACCCTGTGACACTTCAGTTCTGTATCCAAAAAGTGGAGGCAACATCCATGAATTCACAGCTATAACTCCATGTGCTGTGCTTGACGTCCTTGGACCTCCTTATTCCAAAGATGGCAGGGACTGCTCCTACTACAGAGATCACCCTTATGCTACTTTTCCAAGTAAGCTAAACTTTTAACTGTACACAACAATTATATAAGGAATTATTGGTGTTTATAAATTGAACCAAACACTGAATACTTGCTTGTTTTACTTTTAAAATCAATTTTTCCTGCCATGCACATGTTTTAGTATAAAATTTATGGCTGAGATTAATTTGGACGCTAAATCATCTCTACTTACCCTGTGTGGATACATATTCTGCCGTCAACCAACGTAAAAGCTAGAATTAGCAGCTTTTATTCAAATGTGAAAAAACGTACCAGATTCGGTTCCAAAACACGTTATTTAAACTAATGGACTCCAAGTCCAGATATATATTTATATATATATTTAAGAGTTTAATAGGAAGTGTAAAACAGTTTTATATTTTTATCTAATTATAAATAATTGTCTTTATAATATTTAAAAAGTTTATTACAAAATTAATAAATTTACTATAAAATGATTTTTTACTCTTAGAATATAACTTATTTTTGCTCTGTATTTAATATAGTTTCTATGGAATTGAATATTTTATAGTTTATGGGTTTGCAACTTGCAAGCAGTCTGGCTTTTATGGTATTTGTCTTTGGATTCCCTAACAAGAAAGTTATGCTTTTTTAAAAAAAAAAAAAAAAAAAAAAGAACTGGGGCCTTCAAATAATTTTATTTGTTGGATATCTTTGGTCAAGTTTGCAAGCATAAAGGTGTGACCTGACGTGGTAAGTGACCAGTATTCCAGTAATACTAAATTGGGAAATCAATTTTCCTGGTTTAAACATGAGGTGGCAGTGGCAGCTCTTGATGAGATTCACAATAGTCTTAGAATAGACCACCCTATTTGGGTCTAATAGAAGTAAGACCCAACTTAGCCCAGGACATTTTCCTGTTATAAAATTAGATTTCATCTATTTTGAAAATAGATTATGTTCAACTCGATTTGGTACTTTTATATTTTTTTTAAAATATAATTTTTTAATAATTATATATTAATAATTATTATTTTTATTTAATAGATACAATTTTATATAAAATATTATTATATTTATAATAATATTATTTATTTTAAAATATACCATATTTTATATTTCTTTTATTTTATTTTTTTTTAGGTAAGATTGAATTTAAATTTAAATAAATGACCAATTATTTAAATTTCGATCACAGTCCTAAATAAGAGGGTTAGTCTCTTCAACATTGCAAATCTTGCAAATTGAAATTTCAGTGGTGTTCTTGTTTAATATCTAATTGTCTTTTTTTTGAACGTTTAATATCTAAGTGTCTTTTAAACGTTTAATATTTAACTGTCTTTTTAAATAAGATTACATGTGAGAAGATATATGGAAAACCAAAACATAAAAATCTAAAATAGAGAATAATAATTGAGGTCATCTCAACTATGCTATGTTAATTATTGTTGAATCTGAGCAATAATGATTTTGAATGGTGCAGATGGAGAAAGTGGTAAGGTGAAAGAAGAAAATGAAAGTTTCGGATGGTTGGAAGAAATTGAGATGCCAGAAAATTCTCAAATGGATGGAATTGAGTATCTGGGTCCTCCAATTATAGAGACTGCCCAATAGATAAGATCAACATTCAACACAAATTCCATAGCAGGACCTCTTAGCTGTTCTTACTGTGCATGCCACAGACATATATATATATAGAAATCCCCACCTCTCCATGTGTTGGTTTTTGTTCTCTAGTACTTCAATTTTTCTTGCTTTACAGTAAAGCTCTAATACCATTATTTTATTGCTAGTTGTTATGTTTTGGCTGTTATATAACAAAATTGACATTATATATGAGACTGATTCTTAAGGAATTTTAAAGAAAAGAAAAAACTGTGGGCTTGAGTTTCTTCACTTGTCAAATACTTTTGATCCGTTTTTTAGTTTGCTTGTTTCCAGGATGTGAGGTTAAAGTTGTGTGCATTTGACCAAGAATTTGGAAGAAGTAGTGAACAATAATGTTGACTTGTTTAAGGAAACCATTAATGTGAGTGAATACAGGGTCAAATGTTTGCATTTCTTGGGATATTTCTGGCTAAAATTTTCTTCTGAGAATAAAAACAATGGTATGTCATTGATAATGGGGATAGAACAAAAGAGAGGGAGAAAAATATAGCATGATTAAAAGTGGAGTCCTGGTTATAAATATGGCTAATTTTATTTTAAAAAGGTTAAAAAATAAATGAATATAATTATATATACTTATTTATTTAGTTATTTTTAATTATTTATAAAGTTAATTATTATTAGATATTTGATTAACTTCATGACATTATTAAATAACGATATATAAATTTAATTATTATTAGATATTTTAATAATTTTATGATATCATTATTACCATATTAATAATGATACTATATAATTAGTTTATTTTTTATTAATTATTTGTGTGGTAAAATCAATCATTTTAACACGTCCAGGTAACTACTTTGGGCATTAAAGCTCCACTGTGAATCGAAATTAATTATTATTAAATATTTTAGTATTTACTATGTAATTAATTACGAGCGCTAGATGAATGTCAGTACAAATTAATCTTATTCATAGAAATTAATTTTATTTACATATGAATAATTCAACTTTTTTGAAATTAAATAATTCAAGGAAAAGCTTTTGGAGAAAGTTAAATTAAATTTATCTACCTAAAGCTTGAGAGGTTAAATATTTCAAGTTATAGTATTCGGTCATTTTTATACCTCTCCCATAGTCCCTTTGTACCTTTCTGTTTTGAGAAAAAAAAGGGGGGGAGATTGGGATTTTTTTATATTATAGATTTGAGCTTATAATATTTTAAAATTAAAATCATATCTATATATGTATTCTTCTATTCTTGCAATCATACTTTTTTTTTAATAACATGTATGATGAATTTATATTTTAACTTAATTTTTTATTAGTTATTCAATTAATTTTTAATTTTTTAATTATATTAATCTTTAATATTTCATTCATATTATATACTTTAATTTTAGAAAATTATATTTTACTAATTAAATTAATTTTAACAGTTTAAAAATGAAAATTCAAATATTTTTATTTTTATATTTTAATTTATATTATTTATTATTAATAAAACAATATTTTCTTAAATATTTTTAAAATGCACGGTTTTCTTATTTTACTTATATTTATAAATTCATATAATGTATAATCAATAAATAGGGATATAAAATATTTTTACACTTTCTTCGAATTATAGATGATAAGTTTATTTATTTTTACAAGATAATTAGTTTAAAAACCAACTGTTATGATTTTTTTATTGATTGATAATATAAATTTTTTATACTAAAATTACGTTTGACATATATTTTAATTAGTTTTTAGGTTTTTTTTACTTGCTAAAAAGCTTATTTAACACTATTAGTAATGATTGTAAACAAGTTTTTTTTTAAATAGTTGGTAGCGTTGTCGTGATGCTGCGGTTGTTTTATGTTTTTTTCCTAAGTTGCTGATTTCTAATTTTTTTTATTTATTTCTCTTTTAGTTCTTAAAATATTTATTAAATTTCTTGTTTTTCCTTTTCTACCTAAAATAAGATTTTATTATATATATATTTTTTTCTTTTCTTCTATTCATAATTTAGAGTTTTATTATATTTTATTTTTTTAACATAAAATAGGATTTATTATTTTTACTATTTTATTATATAAGATATTGATATGATAAATAAGAAGTTTATTTATTTATTTTTATTATTATTATTTAATATTTTTATATTACATTATTTAACCATTATACTATTGTATTATTTATTTTATTATCTCTAACATTCTAATTCAAGATATTTTAATCATTATATTGATTAACATAATAAAATATGACATTTACTTAAGTTTATATTATGTTTATTTTACTTTAATCTTGATTGAAAATATTTAAAGATATATTTTAAAACTAATAATAGAATACACAATATAAAAGAAATATAATAATTTAAACTATAAAATATAATAAAAATAATTAAAAAATATATCCTATAAATATGAGTATTTATGTCATTTTACATTTATCAACTAACCAGTTAATTTTTTTTTTAGATATTTTTGTCAAATATAAGTTATTGTAGAAGCTCACTTATACGAATGAATTCAAAAATTGATTTTTATTTTATATATAAGTTAATTTTAATTTGTTGAAAAATATATTTTATTTTTATTTTTTATTTTTTCTTCTTAAGTATCTATGAAGACTACTCCTTTTTCTACTTGTATTAACGCATTTCTATTCTTCTAAAAAAAAAGCTTCAATGTGATCCCTTACTAAAAAAAAAGTATTGAATAGTAATATTGGTGCTCTTCAGTTTGTGCCATAACATTTCAGCATTCACCTTGAAAAATAAGAGGAATGCTTATTATTTGGTTAGTGGTGAGCATTTGAATGTTGGTCCTGGTAAAGAACTTTCGAGGTATGTGTTTTAGAAATAACTATTATTTACATATTTATTTGCAACAGTTTCTACTACAAGGTTTCCAATAATTTAGAGTTGCACTCTGAATATAGGGTCAATTCTTTATATTTTTTTCCACCAGAAACACAATTATACCAAGAGCATTTCAGATTCTTTCTGAGTTTTCTATCATTTTCTCTCATGTTTTGTTCACCTAAACTTCAACAATTCTATATTGTCAATCTTGGTTAATCATGCTGTCCAAGCTTTACCCTACTTTATGTGTAGTTATGCTTGAAGTAGTTCTTTGCAATAGTACCATAAAATCATGTCTGGTTCAAACTCGCATGGAAGAAAAAGCCACAGAAAATAAGTTTGTTAGATAAAATTCTCCATTAATAATAGGAGAAGAGAAAAATAGGAAGTATAGATGAAATAAGTTTTCCAGTTAATTTGTAAAAGTTTTTTTATATTATTTTTTTAAAAAAATATTTTTAATTTATTTATAAATTAATTTTAACTTATGAAAAAGTTTAATTTATTTTTTCTTTTTTTATATAAATATATATGAAAAAAATTATTTTTTTATAAGTATTTATAGAAAAGTTTTTAATGACAAAAGATTTGATTGTATTTTTTCCATTGTTATATTTAGACATTCCACTGCTGGCATATGGGAAAAGCTTATCTCTTCAATAAGCTTCACTAAAGCTTCAGGAGGTGCAGCCACCAAAGCTTCAAGCATACTCTGATTTAAACATTGATGTTTTTGACTTTTCTCTTCTATGCATAATTTTATTTGGCATTTTAAGAGAAATATTATTCATTTGCTCCCAATTATAATGCTTCAACTCCATTTTATGCTTTCCCTTTGTTTCATTGCTGTAGCTTCTCTTTGTAACGTTTGATATTCCATATTTGGGGAAGGAAGAAACCTTTATCATGGAAATGAAGGACAGATTTTTGTATTTTTTAAAAGTAGAAACGTTTGAATTTGGGCCTAATTAGACAAATTCAAGTGGTAAAAGACTAATAACATATAAAATAAGATTAATTAAATAAAGAGTGAGATCTACCTAATTTTGTAAATTTTAAGAAATTTTAGTTAATAGTAAAAAATATGCTACTAACATTTATCATAAAATATTCTGATCAATAAAAGACTAATTATAACATGTATAGGAGAGAAAAAGTCATCCAAGTGAAAACTAACATGCTAACTTAGCATTAAATTATCCCAACCCTTATTATCAATTATTACTAAGGTGAAATTATCAACAATTAACTGAAATATCAACATGCTAATCTTTCACCCTACATTTCTCAAGTTAGAAACCTAATACTTTTAGCCTTTTGGCAAATAACACCAACAAAAGAAATAAAAATTCGTTTCTAACAAAATCTCCATATCACATAGAACTCTTTGATCTCATCATCACAAGCTAAACCAAAAACCACCATCACTAGCAACTTCCATTTCAATGCTTGTTTATTGGCATAATCGTGGCAACATTCTCACAGAAACATAACCACTCACACCTCATTTGCACAAAACAGCCACCATTACCACCCAATACACTTGGAGCACAAAACATATTGTCCTCTCTAATTTTAAAAAAATTACACTCTCATTTTGTTTTTTTTTTAGAAATAACATGTATTATATTTTTTGCTTTGTGTTAATATAAATAAAATTATACTTTTTAAGGAAGGTCGCCTATGAAGAATTCTCTACAACAACAAAAAATAAACTAATTTTTTTTTGTAGTGGTAAGAAACTATCAACAACCCTCTCAACACATATTTGCTCAATATTTCTAAAAATTTTAGTATCACTCTATTTAGTTTTGAATACTCCATTATCAACTTGAAACTTCAAAAAAGATGAAATGAAATCTTGAATATCTCTATTATTAATTTTGGAAATTTTCACCCCAAATCTACATTCATCTTTCTACAATTTTAAGGTCAATAATGAATTCAAAATTAATTCTTACTAGTATTTTGAGAGAAAGAGAGAAAAGATTGTCTTTTAAAGATTCATTCACAATGATATATTTCAAAAAGAGAATATAATTTTGTTTTTAATTTTTTAGAAATAGAAGTAACGGTATTATAATTTAAATATTTATTAGAAATGTCTAATTTACCCTTTAAAATTTTATATGGGTTTGAATTTACAATTGTGCCAAAAGGATCTATAAGCACAAAATTCAACTCAAAATAAATTAATTTTTTTGTTTAAAAGGATAAAACAAATCATTATTGTTATTAACAAATGTTCACAATTAATTTTAAAGTAACTACTTTAGGTTTGTGCTTCAATGTTCAGAATTTTACGTATGTATGTAATCAATGTTTAAACGTTGCCCATTTCAAAGAATAGTTTTCTTCTTTTAGAAAGGATTTTGCGAAATTTTCTTAAGAAATAAAATATTAATGAAAACTTAAATTTTCTTTTCATCATTCCATTACGATCTTTATTGTGACAACCAGGTAGGAGAACCGGTACATCGGTTCGATCAGCCTCTATTTTTTTGTTCAAGCAAGTTTTTTCTTAATTTATATAACAAATCATAAATATATTAAAATATTAATAGTTTATTTTTTCATCAATAATTAAGATTATTTATTTTAGAGGAGTGAAATATAAGATTTTAATATTGTTTGGAAATTTATGTTTAGCCAATAATATTTAACAAAGCTTGGGCTTGGTATAAAAATATTTACTCTAGACCTTTTCATCAAATGAGATTTTTGCTGGGCAAGGTTTTGTTGGGCCTCTTTTGGACGTTGTTTGATAATTCCAAATGCAATATAGCAATGGTTGGGCCTCTATAATTTAATTGCATTTTTTTTTCCTTTACTATTATCATTTTATTATAAATTTAGCGTTTTTCCTTTTTTTTTCAAATTTAATCTCCTATTATTTTACTTGTGTAATTTTGATATGTTGAATTAATATTTAATATTTAACAAAAATGTTAACATGATTAAAAAAAAAAAACAATTAAGTCGTGATATAAATGACTAATCTTATTAAAAAAAAAACAAATGTTAATAATTTGAGAAATACTAGCACCTCACTTCTCTAATAATTTTACAGCAAACAAAAATAATTAAATCAATCTTCATAAATAAGTTCTTTCAATTTTTCTCAACAATGATTTTTCTTAACGTGTAATGTATGTAAAATCTAATTCATACTAAAAAAAGAAGGTTCGGTAAATTAACTAACATGGAGGTTTGATATGTTCATTTTGTATATCAGTATATTTAAAAGGTGTTACTTTATTTTGTAACATATTACAAGTATTTTTTTTATGGAAAACAATCTTGCTCAAGTCACATATAACTATTATAGATAATAAAATTTTTTTCTTTCTAAGGATTTATAGTTATATATTTAATACTCAAATTCAATACGACTTGTTAAGATAGAACAACCTTATATCAATTGAATTGTACACTTAATAGTTTGAGGTTATTTATTCATATAAAAATTTTAGAAAAATCATACTTAATTCTACAATAATCTAGGGTTTATTTACTTTGTTAATGTATTTTTTTAATATGGTAAGTGATTATCAATTTCTCCTAAGCATTTATAGTAATAATCAAGTGTGTAGTTATGACACTTACCACATATTACGACTTTCTTCAATACTCTTTATAAATACACATCAAATAATATATGTATGTATGTTATCTTTCTAATTACACTTATTTTAATATGATGTTATCTTAAATATACTAAAATATTTTTGTAAATATTCTACCTTATCTAACAGATTTAAAGAATTTAGATAGATGAAATTTGATGGAACAATTAAATTTGCTTTATTTTAAAAATAATGAGACTTAATTGACTGAAAAAATATTAGGGAAACCAAAATTAAACATAATCCAAATTAAAAGAAGCAAATTTTTTTTAAAATATGTGATTAAAATTAAAATTTGTTTGACATAGGTAAAAATTCAGATGTTATTATCCATATTTTTTTTTATAAAAAAACCATTACTTTGAACTTCATATTCGGGACCCATCTCAAAAGCAAAGGAGTGTTCCATATACGACTTTATTTCTTTTGATTGGGACCATAAAACAAAAGAACATCAACGTCCAATTCTTCAATTCATTAAAGATCACATAACAACGACTATCACAATTATGAAGGGTCTGAACTTTGAACCTTTGAAAATTCCTGGGAAAATTATTCTCTTGTGAAAGCTAAAGGCAAAAAGAAGAAAAGGAGAAAAGGAAGGCAATGAAAAAATGATGGTGGGTGACAGAAGCATGTGGACTTGCCAATAATCCCACCCTACATATTATTATCCTTGGCTCCTCCCTTGTCTTATGTCTTTGGATTGAGCTCTGAATTCCATGGTGTGTTAGTTACTTTATTTACTGATTCTGTTGCTTCCATTCAATTGGTGGGTCAATATTCACCCAATGAACCTTTTCAAACACAGAATGGCAAAGGGTGTCTTTAGAATATTAGTTTAAAAAAATTAAAACTATAAAAGTGCTATTGTGATTTTTAATAGATCTTCATGCTAACTTTTAATTAAAATCTATTTATTAATTATTAAATTACTTATCCTCTTTAATAAAAATGTTAGGTTTAGAGGTTTGAAAATATTAATTAAATCTAATAAGTTTATTTATCTCTTTTTATATAAATAAAATTTTAATATAATATTACATTTGTATATTTTATATCTTAATATTTTTCTACTATAATAAAATAATTTTTTATTCTTAATTGTTAGCTTATTTAAAATAAGTATATTAATTTATTTAAAAATAAATTTATTGTTCTATTTAACTTGTTGACTTATTTAAAAAATAATTTTATTAATTTATTTAAAAATTTTAATATAAAATAATTTTTAAATAAGTTAATAGATCAAATCAGACTTTTAAAAAGATTATGTGAAATCTTAAAAAAAAAAAAATCTTTAAGAGATAATATGATAAACTTATACCTTAATTTATAAACTAACTCAGACTTATTTACGCAAAACTTAACCTAGTTTATTTTCTAGAGTAAATATTGGATATTTTTTAATCTAAAATTAAAATTTAATTTCTCAAAAATAAAAATATATTTAAAAGAAGGACATATTTGACGCATGGTCACAAATATTGAGATCAAATGTGGACATCGTTATGTATCGACTAAAGCCGAGGATGTTGATTTATGATCATCTTAAAACCATATTTACCAAAGATGCTTTTGCTGTTGGGCCCTGTTTCCCTTGTTGGTGTGGAGTGACACTTAAATTCTAAATGAGCACCGACAAAATAATAATTCAACACAATTAAAAAACTGGGTTCAGATATTTTCTCTTTTCTTTTCTTTTTGCCAACATATAGCAGTTATTAGTTGGTCAGTTTTAGTTTCCACAATTATCTTGAGCTTGAAGGACTATTTCCAAGTAATAAAATTGGGTTGATTCAATGGGTCAACTAAAAAATTATCCAACTAATTTGATTTTGTATTTTTTTTATTTTTTTACAAAATACTTATATATGCAATAAAAAAACCTAATTTGACCTATTCGATAAACCTATTTTTTTTCAAAAATTGATCACACCTGACATGTTTCACATCTCAGCCTACCAGACCTCAGATGCCCATTTTGTCGGTTCTTATTACAATCATAATCTATTTGACTAAATTGTGCAAAAGTAACCATTTTTAAACATGATTATATACACGTGACATTACTCAATTTATAAAGCAGCATGATTTTATATTTATTAAGCTTAGATGTCATAAAATTTTCAATAATTAGATAACAAGTGCACTTGTGCAAGAAGTGCAACTAAAAGAAACATCCATATGAATTCTATTGTTAAATACACGGTTTTTTTTTTTATTATTTATAATTTAAAAAATTATTAAAATTTAATTTAAATAAATAAATGATTAAGAAATTCAAACATACAGATAAAAAAAATAATTTGAAATTATTGAAAGAGAAATGTTTCAGCTAACTGTGAGAGACAATGCATGAAATGTATACTTAAAATCGAAAACATAGAAAATGTTTAAATAAGAAAATTAGGAAAATACTATTCTTATTCTCTAAATTATATGAATTTAATGGGTCTACGAGGATAAAAGTTTTTATATCGTTAACTAATTAAAATTATGTTTAAAATAATAATTATTAAAATAAATAAATTTATCATATGATAATTTATAATAAGATAATAATATAAAAATAATTTATATTATTAATATAAAATTTATTTTTTATATATTTTAATTTATAATATAAGAATAGAATTATTTTTTATGTTTTTGATGGCCTTGTATATTATTTAAAGATTCGATTCTTAAGTTAAGGAAGATACCCAACAGCCATGTGTTGGTTTAGAGGAGGGACTTTAGAGGGGACCTTTAGAAGAATGATAGCAACCAATATTATACAACACATGATGGAAACTCTAATATTCTATCATGAAGTAATAACTATCTCAAAAATTAAGTATCTAAAAAATGTGAGAATCATAAACTTGCAACACATGTCACCACAACTCTTCTTCAATGATTCAATGATCAACAAACATCACAATTACAACAAAAATCCTTTTTCCATTGTAGGCTACATGGATGAAATTAAGAATAACAAAAATATCAACACCTATATATATAATACCTAACCCCGAATCCGAGTACTTATAAAATTCATTATTATTAAATCTATTATATATAGATAAAAAATTATTTTCCATATTTTCACAATATTTTTTTAGTAAATAAACAGATAATATAAAAGTTACATCAAGTTTTAATTTATATGCAAGTGTAATTTTTTTTTTTTACATATACATTCAATAAGAATTTATTCTCTTGCTAATAAATAGGATAACATGAGAATAAAGTGAATTCCTACAAAATATTTGTGTAAAATCATATAGATAATGTATATGAATTATTTTTTATAATTTTTAAATTCTTAAATATTTATCTATATCTATACAAATTCGCTATTTGTATTGATACATGGTAACAAAAAGGGGTACGAGACTTGTCGCTATCATAGACGAAACTCATGAAACGACCATTTTAAGAAAAACCAAAATTTCCTAATTGAAAGAAGTAAAAAGATGGGTGGATACCCATAGATATTTGACACCCATAGAAATAAATGGATACAAGATAGA
Organism: Mucuna pruriens; assembly: GCA_025330945.1. Taxonomy (NCBI): domain Eukaryota; kingdom Viridiplantae; phylum Streptophyta; class Magnoliopsida; order Fabales; family Fabaceae; genus Mucuna; species Mucuna pruriens. The sequence goes on from JAENHJ010000157.1 coordinate 333,883, forward strand.
AATATAAATATACAACATTAAAGATAGTAAAATCAACTACTCGTCTAATGATAGACTTGTGGAGTAAAGTGAACTAAGACAAAAAAAATAAAAATAATTTGTGCCTTCAAAATAAAACTCAAATCCTACAAAAACTAATTTTTTAGGTTTATAGTAATTTTTTATAGGCTAACTTCAAGTAAGATCATGATCTACTCGTTCATGTTTAATTTAACTTTAAAATTTAAAATTTAAGTATTATATTTCATCAGATAAGTTTAAAGTACGACGACTAATTTTATCTATTTTGTTAATTTTATTTAGAAGAACTTATTTATAATTTATTTAAATTTTTTATAGCATATATATTTAGAAGAATTTATAAAAATAACTTACGTTGATAACTTGTTTCAGTTTATTTTAACAAGCTCTCCTGTATAATTTATAAAAATAACTGATAGCTTATATAAAAATAGTTTAATTGTATATTTAATTATAAAATAACTCATAAGTAGTTATAAAATGAGGAGTATTTATTTAATAAAGTTTTAATCAAATTATTTATTCAAGTGGATGAAAAAAAAAGAAAGAAAAAAAGATGTATGCGTATCATTAGTTTTGAAAGGAAAACCAGTTAAATGATTACATAGCTAAAAAACAGTTTAAGCGATTGATACGAAGAAAAAAAGGCGCCAAAAGCAACAAATACATATAAAATGAAGGGCCATGGAAAAAAGTTGAAGTGAGATAAGATGATAAGGCCAAGGCTCACTCAAAGCGAAATCAGCCAAAGAATTCTTTATTCTTTAGCAAATCTCACCTCAAAATTATGAGAAAATTACAAACACCAAACTTAGATTGTAGTTTCTCATATTATTTTTCAGTTAAAGTTTTAACACAGTAATTTATATTGATTTTTAATACAGTTTTTTCTATATTAGTGAAGTGATACTTCAATCCTCAATAAATAATAGCACAAAATATTTAAGAAATTACGTGTTACAAATGTGTGTTGTTTCAAACAAATCTCACATGACATGTTAAACTATCATAATGAGGAATAAAGGGTTATATACCTTCTCTGCAGAGAATCTTTCTTTTGCTTTTCTTTGTGAAGATATGGCTTTCCTTTAGGACTTCCACAACAAAAGAGAAGAAAAATGGATGAAAAAATTGCACATTCATTTATTAATGATGAACTGTTGGTTTGTGAAATAGTGCAGAGTGTGAGTTTTGGCACTTTCATTTTGCTTTCTCAACCCGTGCCACCTATTTGTCTTGGTGTGTGCAGAGAAAAAACGGTTTCTGTGGGTCAGCAAGATTTGGAGATTTGTCATTGATGAGTTTCTAAATGTATGTCAGAAACTGTGCAATTTGTTATTGACTTATTTGTTCTTCAGATTTTGAATTTTGCTGAAAAAAAAAAATGAGATGTAGTGAATTTTTTCTTTTTTCAAATTTTACCACCTAGATTGGGTTCATAGTTGGTTATGGAGGACTAATTGGGAGTTTTTGGTGATTTTGGAAGAAGCTGATGAATGTCTGCAAGTGCAATAATCAGATTTGTTGATTTGGAATAAAATAGAAGCAAACATTGTATTCTATAAATACTGCTACCCTCATAGCACTCATTGATTTGTTTATTTACTTCATTGGGGGTACACTTTTTCTGTTGTTGAGTTATTTCATAGCTAAACCTTTTTTCTGAAGTGGTTCTACCTTGAAGAGTTTCTTTGAGCCTTGAAGATATTTGGCTCTGATACATTATACTCCATTCTTTTAATTCAATATATTCTTATGCATGTCTTCTTGGAATTGCAGAGAATCTGCTTGTGGATGTGGAGGAGAACCAAGCTTCAGTTTTGGCAAGATTGTAATCTAGAGCACATTACAATATAACAAAACCTCCCTTGTCTATAATGGGAAATAGGTTCAATCTTTCAGTGCTTCTGGTTTTGGTAACAGTTATACTTTCAATCTTTTATTCAGAGCAACTGCAATCCTCTGACACCAAGACCCTTCTAAGAATTCAACAGCTATTGAACTTTCCACCAGTTTTAAGCAGCTGGAACAAGAACACAGACTTTTGCAGCACAGATTCAACATCTTCTCTCACTGTTGTGTGCTATGAGGGCACCATAACACAGCTGCACATAGTTGGTGAAACAAGAGCTCTACTTCTCCACAGAAATTTCTCAATAGATACCTTTATCACAACACTGGCTAGGCTTCCAAGTTTGAAAGTCCTCACTTTGGTTTCTCTTGGCATATGGGGTCCATTGCCTGGTAAGATTGCACATTTGTCATCACTGGAAATAGTCAATGTGAGTTCAAATTTTCTGTATGGTTCCATCCCTCTACAGTTCTCATTACTGTCACATCTCCAAACACTCATTCTAGATAACAACATGTTTTCTGGTCACCTTCCTGAGTGGCTGGATTCCTTTCCAGCCTTAACTGTGCTAAGTTTGAGAAACAACTTGTTCAACGGCTCGCTTCCGGATTCACTGAGTAGCTTGGAGAATATAAGAATTCTTTCACTTTCTCATAACCATTTTTATGGACCAGTGCCTGATTTGCGCCAGTTGACCAATCTTCAAGTGCTGGAATTGGATGATAACAATTTTGGACCTCGGTTTCCCCAGCTTGGTGACAAATTGGTTACTCTAGTACTAAGAAACAACAAGTTCAGGTCTAGTATCCCTGATGAAGTAAGCTCATATTCCCAACTTGAGAGACTTGACATCTCAGCAAACACATTTGTTGGCCCATTCCAACTAGCACTGTTATCACTTCCTTCTATTACTTATCTGAACATTTCTGGGAACAAATTAACAGGAATGCTTTTTGAGAATCTGTCTTGCAATCCTGGACTTGAAGCAGTGGATTTGTCCTCAAATCTTTTGACTGGGAGCTTACCAAAGTGTTTAATGTCAAATTCCAATGATAGGACTGTGTTGTATGCTAGAAACTGTCTAGAAGAGACAAATCAAAATCAGCATGCACTTCCCTTTTGCCACACTGAAGCCATTGCTGTGGGAATAGTACCTGAAGGAAAGAAGCACAAACGAGTATCTAAGGCAGTTCTCTCCCTTGGGATAGTATGTGGAGCTTTTGGAGGTGTAGCAATTGTTGCAGTGCTTTTCTTTATTATTAGAAGAGGAAATGTCATAGGCAAAATCAAGAAACCTCCAACAAAATTAATATCAGAGAATGCAGCTTCTGGATTTGCCTCTAAGTTACTCTCTGATGCAAGTAACTCCCTCACTCCTCACTCTGAAATGCAACTCATGTGTGTGCTCGTGCGCACGTGCCCTCTAACTACCTTATACAATTTATGCATTTTTCAACTTGTAGAGTATTTGAAAAATCTCACACATGCAACAAGCCTTTGTTAATTGGTGCCATGAGTTATTGTACTCTGCACTCTAGGCTATATTGAGAATAGGAATTTTGTGTAGCCAAAACTACTGAATTTATATTAACACCACATCAAAGAACAATACTTGAGTTATATTTGTAAAGGCTTAAAACTATGTTATTTGAAGGAAATTTGAAAATTTAGCTTAGACTTTAGATGTTTTATTTTGCATGATTTTTGCCTTATTGGAAGTATAAAATTGCATTCTGTCTTTATCCATGTGTGGCATTCATGAGCCTTTGATCAACAAAAAATTGGTATTATGCATCAGAAATCCACTAGTAACAAATATTGGAAGAATAGGATGATAAGAGTTACTAAGAAAACCTAAGGAATATTCATTAATTTTTTATATTGCTGAAATATATTCATTAATTGAACATAAGAAAAAGTTAGCTCCCAGTAATACAGATGTTTAATTGCATGTCATGTTATCAAAATGTTAATATCAAGGAAGCCCCACAACTGGTGGCAACAATTTCTTTAGAATATGATATAGAAGAACTAACTTTGATTCATAAATTTCTTTCTATCCTTCCCTATTAAAGATAGATGACAACCATTTATTTTCCCTACAATAAAGGGTATATATCTCAAACAATGAAGTTTGGAACAGTTGGCCTGCCACCTTATCGAGCTTTTTCACTAGAAGAGATTGTAGCAGCTACAAACAACTTCGACTCGGCCTCTTTTATGGGTGAAGGTTCTCAGGGAAAGGTCTGTCACTTGTTTTAAGTTAATTTCTACATTGATTGTAGAAGATTATTTCTATTGAACCATAAGGTTAGGAATTGTGCTCTTGCACTCATGGTCTTGATGAATTAAGATGAAAGAAGGGTTTCTTCAGTCCATACAGTTTAGTATTTTGTTGTTTGAATTCTTTTGTTATATGAAAATATTTGTTGTTGATAAAGTGCTTTTAACAAGAAATTCAAAATGATTATGAGGGCGTTTGGAGGAACTCTCAAAGAGCTTTTTTGAGCTTCTCATATCAATTATAAGCACTAAAGTTTTAAATTGAAGATGTGTTGTTAAGCTTATGAGAATGACTCATGGCCCTTCTATAAGCTCTTTCTTGCTCATCAAAATAAGCTTATTGAGTTAGGCGCTTGTGATATAAGCTCTCATGGAAAAGTGCTATTATTAGAAAAGCATTTAAATAAGCTATTTGCCCAAACGTGCCTTAAATCCATATTAAAAATTGTTATGTCTATAAGCTTAAAATGTTATGACATATTACTTTTTCTATAAGAAATATGCTTTGGCTAATCCATGTTCATGTCATAATAAGGAAATTTGATTTGCGTTTATCTTAAAATTATGTGTTTTTTTTTTCTTATATGCTTCAGATGCACAGAGGTCAACTAAAGAATGGTTTACTTGTTGCCATTAGAAGTGTAAAAATGACCAAAAGCTACAGCACTCAAGATTTTATGCATAACATAGAGCAGATATCGAAATACAGGCATCGTCATTTAGTCAGTGTTGTTGGACACTGCTTTGAATGTTATTTGGATGATTCAAGTGTCAGCAGCATATTTATTGTCTTTGAGTATGTACCAAATGGCACACTCAAGAGCTGGATCTCAGGTGATTCACAAAAACTAGTTTCTCAGATTAGAGAGTGTGAAAATGGTATCATTCCAACAAGAAATAGAAAATAATGGATATGGAAATTTCTCTTGATGAAATTCAATTAGTAAAACCTCTATATATCACTTTCATGAAGTTCTAAATTTGTATCTTATGAGTCAATAGCAACAAGCTTTTTTTCTTGTTAAACCAGTCATTTTAGTCACAATGAAAGATTGAAACAATAATGCCATTTCTGATAACTTGTACGTTAACATGTTATGTGGCAGATGGGCACTATAGAAAATCCCTGACATGGATGCAACGCATAGAAGCTGCAATTGGAGTAGCCAAGGGCATCCAATATTTGCATACAGGGATTGTCCCTGGTGTATATTCAAACAATCTCAAAATAACAGATGTTTTACTTGACCAAAATTTTGTTGCAAAAATCAGCAGTTATGACCTGCCTTTGTTATTTAACATGAGAAAGGTATGGAGAAAATTAGAAAAATGCTATTTCTTCCAAAGAACAGAGGCTGAATGATCCTCCGAATCATTATGTGTTGATATCTGTCACCTTCGCGCATGATACCATCTATTGCGCACGATTCTTTTCAAGTTTATCCCTTATTTTACACAGAATTCAACTTATCACCTTTTGAATTTCAGCTCATCACAAGGGTTTATTTAACAAGGATCATACATGATAGATGGTATCACGTGCGATGGTGACAGAAGTCAACATATAATGATTCAAAGGATCATTCAGTCTCTATTTTTTTTTTTTGAAGAATGTAGCATTACTTAGAAAATAATTATGAATGTTTATGAGTTCTTTTATGAGAAAAAAAAAATCATGTTTTCACCCTTGCTTATCCTTTCAGGTTGGGCAAGGTAATCCTTCTAGCGGATTCAGAAGCCCTAGTGTTAACAAAAGGTATGTAATGAAAATTTAATATGATTCTGAGCAACTTGCACTGAGCTTCTACCAATGAAAAAGAGGACTCATCATGTTGTAATTTTTACATAGCATGTGATGTGTATGGAAAAGTTTATATTTATGGTACTGATTATGAAAATAATAATGAAAGATGTTCATTTAAAAAATGCTGTGGTTTTGCAGTGTAAAACATGAAGACAAGTATGATGTATATGAGTTTGGAGTAATACTGCTGGAACTCATTCTAGGAAGGACAATAAAGTCAAGGAATGTGAACACTTTAAAAGATCTGGTAATGAAGGAGATTCTGATTTATTAAATATTTTCCAATTTTATTTTCCTTTAATCCTTTAATTAATTATTCAAAATTAGAGAACTTGGGTATGATCCGGACATCCAGGTAAGAATGAATCTAGTGCTTAAGTCAGAGTGTAAGTCTGTTATCACTATAGAAAAAATAGTAGTACTATGAAACAGCCATCAAACAAAAAGGCAAGATAAGGCTGTTACCTGGAAAAGGCTTTTAGAATAACTAGAGTTCTAACTTAAGTTCTTATGCTCAAAGGTATCAAAGTAAATGAGTACATAGAAAGATAATAATAGTTTTCATTAACTTGCAATTTCATGACTTTGCTTCCACTGATTGGATGATGAGGCAGTTGCAAGCGAGCATAACAGCTGATGGCGAAGCTAGGAGGAGCATAATAGATCCAGCAGTTAGAAAGGCATGCTTGGATCAATCATTGAAGACAATGATGGAGATTTGTGTGAGGTGCCTAGTTAAAGAGCCAGCAGAGAGGCCCTCTATTGAGGATGTTTTGTGGAATTTGCAGTTTGCAGCTCAAGTCCAAGATGCATGGAGAGGGGACTCTCAAAGTAGTAGTAGTGATGGCTCTCCCATCTCACCTTTAGCATCTCGACGAATGACCTTCCATTAGTGTCAATACAAAGGTTTTCACTTTTTGGTTTTGATATATATGCCTAAAAAGGTTGATGTTTAGTTGTTTTAGTTGTTTACTGAATGTGAGCTTTCTAGTTCACAGCATCACAATAGTATAAGTTCTTGTTGTAAACCTTTTTTCCTAAAATAGCTGAGCTTCTAATGAAAAAAAAAAAATCAAAAAAACTTTTAGTGGTGACTTGGTGCTTACACCATGTAACTTAAGGTAATGAAATCACATTCACATTTTTCTGTGCTTGTTTTTTTTTTCTTGGAGTGAGAGTGACAGAACAATCAAATTAATCATGAGAACCACTACCTAGATCAATTAGTACGAGATTATTTAAATTTATTCAATAGTCAATGAGTTTTAGTTTTATTATTTAGTTGCGTTAAATATTTAAATAGAGAATTTTTCTATTCATAATAGTCTATTTTGTTTGAACAAGATTGTCTATCGTGAACAAAGATAACTATTATCTATATTAAAAAATTAACAAAGAGAAAAAGATAAAAAAATCAAGGATGTAACAATTGTGTCATGACTCGTGACTGTGTTAAGGATTTATATGATTGATGCTATAAGGGGATTTGGTTTATCTAAATTACTATGCAATTAATTCAAATTAATCTTAATATGAATTTTATTTATCCAAAGCATATCTAATTGACGAAGGGCTCCAAGTAGGAGGGTGTACACAAGAAGGAACAGGAGAAGAATAGAGGATGATAGCCTCTGAGTAGGTTGTAACTGTTAACTACCTAATGACTATTAGTTAGTTGAAGTTGTATAGTGAAAGAAAGAAAAAAGGAGTGGCACTTTTTGGTAGTCAAAATTTGAAGAGCCTGGTCTTTGGAACACCAGGAATCATTCTTGTCCTTTCAATTCTTCCCTAACCAGTTTTATCACCCCACTAATGCAGATTGGGAATTAGGGTTATCTCAGTAATAATTTATCAATTTGTCTACACATGATTCCCGATTCTCTTAATCCATCATGGGACGAATTCAAAGCAGTAGTAATAGAGATAAGGTTGCAACAAGGATTAATTCATGTCTTGTGACTATTATGTTGTTGTCACCTGTTACATTTCATACTTAGCCATTATAATTTCCATATACAAGTCATATGCCCAACACAAGGATCCCAATACCAATAATCTCTCCATTAAGGCACTGTTATTAAGGTGGGAAAAACAATGTGAAAAAGAGAATTCATTGGGGGAATTAAAACTATAGGAGGGTGTTAATATGCTGCAATTATCTCTCATTTAACTTGACTTGATCACATTTTCAATGAATTAGATACCTACAAATCATGAACACCTCTGAAAAATGTCATATCTATGTGTTCGATATGTTTCGGACACATGTTAAACATTCCATCACCGCATCTCAATTAAAAAATATTTTTTTTACTAGTAAAAGAAGTAAACACTTATTCTTAATTAAACAATTTTTAGATACTCGTGCTAAAATAAATAGTTTATTTTAAAAATCAATTTATATTTGTCGTATCCACATGTTCGACACGTTTTGGATACATGTTAAACATTCTATTACTATTTCTCAATTAATTTTTTTTTACTAGTCAAAAAGGTAAACTAGGACTTATTCTTGACTAAACACTTTTTAGATACTCTGCTAAAAATAAATAAATTCTTTTTAAAAATTAACTCACACTATATTGTAAATATTGCTAGCCATATAATTTTTCTTTTGGGAGGATATATCGATACCATATATCATGGACTTATTTTTATGAAATAATTTAATATGACAAAATTTATATCTAAAATGGGTTCATGTAAAAATGAATGCACTGATTCATATAAGTATATTAGTAAAATGCTAAAGAAAATTATTCAGGTTTAAGTTAGTTTCAACAATACTATTGTGAATTTTACATATACATGAGGTTGGGTGATTTGTTGGTCTTCTGTCATACTTATGGATTTAAGGGTACACGAAAGAGATGCCTTTTGCCGCTCAAACCACAGCAGGAAATCATTGCTTATAATATGATATGATCTTACTAAGGGATTAGAAGGCGGACCGTCTTAAAAATAGGTGAAAACGTGGCGTAGTGAAAAGGAACTTGACCCTAACTACGACCTGCCGGTAGAACCAACACTATAAAGCGTTCTTAATCCTAAGAACAAAGGAAAAATTCTCACAACGAGAAGACTTCATTAAATTCCAAATTGTGAATTCTTATTGATTACAAGAGTTTATTTATAGGCTTAGCTAGGCAGCATAGAAGTTAAAGCCCAATAATATTTTAATTGACATCAAATCTTAACCAATCAAAATCTCTATCTCTATCTAAAATTTTTATCTAAAATCTCTATCTCTATCTAAAATCTCAATTAAAAATCTCTATCTAAAATCTCAATTAAAAATCTCTATCTAAAATCTCAATTAAAAATCTCTATCTAAAATCTCAATTAAAAATCTCTATCTAAAATCTCAATAAAAAATCTTTATCAAAAATAAAAAATCTCTATCTCTATCTAGAATCTCAATCAAAATCTCTATCTAAAATAAAAAATCTCTAACTAACTACTTAGCTCAAATTACATGACAATGACTTTGGACTTTATTTGTATTCTTTAAGATGGGCTTCATTCTTCATCAACTTGCAATGAAGTGACCCATTTTGGTGCAGCCACTGACTCACTTTTCTCTAAGTTTTCCTTAATTCCCGAACTCAAGCCCACCACGGATTGCTTCATCGTTTTGGTTTTGGACCTAGCCATGGGACCTCCAATGTCACGCAAATTATCTTTATCTTTGTCGGTTGAGTTTCTATCATTCCCCCCCTCTTCAAAAGGATTCGTCCTCAAATCAAATTCCTCACCTACAACAAGTAAAGATAAATCAACAATATTTAAAGTAGAACTTACATTACCATAGGCAATTGATAAATCCAACTTGTAGGCATAGTCATTGATCCTTTCTAACACTTGAAAAGTTCCATCTCCTCTTGGCTGCAACTTGTATTTTCTTCTAGTAGGAAACTTTTCTTTTCGCCTATGAACCCAGACGCCATCTCCAAGCTCAAAAGTCATAACACGCCCTTTATTTGCTTGCCTTGCATATTGACCATTCCTCTTCTCAATGTTAGCTCGAACTTTGGCATGCAATTTTTTTTTTATCAAACTTTGCCTTCTGCTTTCTTCTAGACAATGCATTAGCCATACTATTCCCCTTACCTTTCTTGTACTTGACCACATAAGAAAACATCTCTATGAACTCCAGCCACTTGGCATGTCTCTTTTGAAGCTTACCTTGAGATTTTAGAAATAAAGCATACAACTCCTTGTCATAGGTAGAGTAGTTCAACCCAGCCCTACTTAGCTTCTCACTAAAATATGCAATTGGTACAACTATTCCAACACCAGAAGCATCACATTCAATTTCAAAAGCTTTATCAAAATTAGGCAAACAAAGCACAAGTGCATTGGTCAACTTGTCTTTCAACAAATTAAAAGCTTTCTCATGCACATCATCCCTCTTGAACACAACATCCTTTTTAACAAGCTCATTTAAAGGTGTAGCAATAGAAATAAAGTTTTTCACAAACCTCCTATAAAAACTTGCTAGACCATGAAAGCTTCTTACCTCGTTTACATTCTTAGGTGTAGACCATTCTCTAATTGCCTTTACCTTTTCTTCATACACACTTATTCCTTTTGAGCTAGGAATATGATATCTATACTTTATAATGATTTTATTGATGGCTCGACTATCAACGCATATGCACCATGTTCCATATTTCTTTGGAACCAAGATAATGGGAACAGAACATGGACTGAGATTTTCCCTCACAAAGCCCTTTTGCAGCAACTCATTCACTTGCTTTTAAATTTCCTTTGTTTCCTCGAGATTTATGCTATAGGCTAGTCTATTTGGGATTGGACAACCAGGAACGAGGTTAATTTGATGCTCAATACCTCTTAAAGGAGGTAATCCATGAGACACTTCATTTGAAAAAACATCAGTGAATTCTTGTAACAAAGACTCAATTTCACACAGAAGAGAAGAATGAAATTTGTTAGTGAAATAAACACCCTTGTACAAGAGTACAAGTAGTTTCTCTTTTGTTGACAACGCACTCTCAACCTCTTTTATCTTTGCAAATGCACTCATTTTCTTACTTTTCTCTTCACTGCACTCAATTTCATGTTTTTCTTTCTTTTGTTTATTTTCACTCATATTTTCTTTTCTCTCTCTTGCAAAGAAACTCATTTGCTTTTTCTTTTTTGAATGAATTTCTTTTCTTTTGTTTTTCTCATTCTTTTGTTCACTTTTTTCTTTTGTTCTTTCATTCTTTTTTTCTTCTGATTCCTCACACTCTCTTACTTTCCTCATTTTTATTTGGTCTTCACATGCTTGCTTTGGAGACAATGGAGTAAGAGTAATTTTTAGCTCATTGTAAATAAAAGACAAACAATTGGTATACCCATTGTGGATCACCTTGCGGTCGAGCTACCATGGGCGGCGCAAAAGTATATGCTTTACCTCCATAAGAACCACATCACACAGTACTTCATCTTTGTAATTCTTAATAGAAAAAGGCACTACAACTTGCTTGTCAACCTTTACTTCTCCAATATTACTACACCATTGTAGCTTATATGGCCTAGTGTGTTTGGCAGTTTGCAACTTTATTTTCTTCACTATGATAATACTAGCCACATTGGTGCAACTTCCACTGTCAATAATCATGCTACATACCTTGTCATTTATGTGGCACATAGGATGAAAATTATGTTCACGTTGCTCCACATCACCATCTTCCTTAGGCTGTATGCTAAGAGCACGCCTAGTATCAAGTATAACTCCATCTATAGGTTCAGCAACTTCCACGTCACTAGAATCCTCCAATGGTGGTATTTCATCATCACTTGAACTTTCTATTTCTCCATTATCCAATATAACCATTGTTCTTTTATTTGGACATTGAGAAGCAATATGCCCAACTCCTTCACACCTGAAACACTTGATATTATGTGATTGATAGGATGTATTAGTGTCATTTTTACCTTTAAAGGGAGCATTTGAATATTTAGAAACCACATCTTCTTTAGGATTTGTAACAGCTGTATTGTTCTTCCAATTTGATCTCCATGAAAAGCTAGAAGATGAAGCAAATTTGGAAGAGCTTTTAGACTTCAATTGCCTCTCCACTTGAATTGCTTTGTGCAGCAAATCCTTTATCTCCATATAATGCTGCAACTTCACCACATCAGCTATCTCCTTCTTTATGCCTCCAATGAATCTAGCCATAATTACCTCACGGTCTTCCTTCACATTGGCTCTAGTCATGGCTATTTTCATCTCCTTATAGTAATTTTATGAATCTAGCCATAGTTACCTCACGGTCTTCCTTCACATTGGCTCTAGTCATGGTTATTTTCATCTCCTTATAGTAATTTTGCACACTCACAAAACCTTGTGTTAAGCATTGCAATTTTCTACGCAAGTCCCTATTGTAATGATTTGATACAAATCCTTTTCTCATGACAGACTTCATATCTTCCCACGTATGAAAGAGTCTTTCTCCATTTCTACATCTGTTATTCACAAATTGATCCTACCAAATATTAGCATAGTCAATAAATTTAATAACTACTAATTTTACCTTTTTCTCCTCCGAATAGTTGTGAAAATCAAACACATGTTCAACTTTTCTCTCCCACTCCAAATATACTTCAGGATCATTCTTTCCTCGGAATGTAGGGATTGACATCTTAATATTACCCAAGTAATTGTCACGTCTTGGTTCACCTCTTCTTCTCCTTTCTTTTTCATTATGTCGTCCATCTAAATACTCTTCTGCTTCATGTTCATATAAAGGATTGCTAAACACGTCAAACATATTAGTAATTGACTTGGATGCTGGACAAGAATCTTCTTCTTCTTCTTCATTATGTCGACTAGAAAGGCTCCTATACTTGGGTATAGGTTGTAAATCATCCAACTTGGCATTTAGAGCTTTGAATTGTTCTTGAAAAGTCTTGATGAGTAATTTGAGATCAACATCCTGTTCGCCTTCTTCTCTAGTCATGATTAAAATATTGTAAAAAATAAAGTTAGAAAAAAGAGATCCTCACAAAAACACTCTCTCACATGTTTACACTCGAATTATGTGTAGTCACTCGTGTATCACTCAATTTGGCTTTTTTTTTTCTACGCCTTTTTCTACTCTCGCCTTTTACCACTCAACTTTTCCTTATAAGCTCCTAAGTAAGAACTTTTAAGAATGATGCTAAACAACAGGAAACAATACGAGTTTGGGTAATGTGATAATTTTAGAGGGTAAGAGTTAGCAAGAAGTAAGGAAGCCCCCCTCTTTTTTTTTTTGGGTGCAATTTTTTTTGTACTATTTTTTTTTGTACGATTTTTTTCTTTTTTTTTTTTGGTATGATTTTTTTTTGGTATAATTTTTTTTTTGGTATGATTTTTTTTTGAAAAATTGACAAAAAATAGAAATGCAAATGAAAACAACACCTGGTTTCAAGAGCCGAAACTCTGATACCAAATGATATGATCTTACTAAGGGATCAGAAGACGAACTGTCTTGAAAATAGGTGAAAGCGTGATGTGGTGAAAATGAACTTGACCCTAATCGCGACCTGTCAGTTGAACCAAAATTATCAAGGAAGACGTGGTGAAAAGAAACTTGACCCTAACCGTGACCTTCCAGTAGAACCAAAGTTATCAAGGGAGATGTGGTGAAAAGGAACTTGACCCTAACTGCGACCTGCCGCTAGAACCAACACTGTAAAGCGTTCTTAATCCTAATAACAAAGGAAAAGTTCTCACAACGACTCCATTAAATTCCAAATTGAAGTTAAAGCCCAATAATATTTTAATAGGCGTCAAATCTTAACCAATCAAAATCTCTATCTGTATCTAAAATCTCTATAAAAAAAATCTCTATCTCTATCTAAAATCTCAATCAAAATCTCTATCTAAATTCTCTATAAAAAATCTCTATCTAAAATAAAAAAATCTCTAACTAACTACTTAGCCCAAATTACATGACAATGATTTTGGACTTTATTTGTGTTGTTCAAGATGTGCTTCATTCTTCATCAACTTGCAATGAAGTGACCTATTTTGGTGCAGCCTTTGACTCACTTTACTCTAAGTTTTCCTTAATTCCCAAACTCAAGCCTACCACAGATTGCTTCATCGTTTTAGTTTTAGACCTAGTCATGGGACCTCTAGTGTCACGCAAATTATCTTTATCTTTGTCGGTTGAGTTTCTATCATAATAGCACTTAAAGTCATTATAATGTGATAATTGCAATGCTTAACAACTTTGCTTTTAGAAGGGAAGTATATATAAATCTTAATTCTCAATTTAGATTTTTGTCATGAGTGTGTTTTGTGATATCCTATATTTTGGACATCATCCATGTCTCAGTGTTTGAGTCGTGTCCGGTATCCATGTCTGTGTCCGAGTTGGTGATTCTAGCTTTACTCACTTATGTCTCCTTAAACAAAACTAGGTGCTGCTGCCTTGTATTTTCCCATCCTTCTACAGTTTTACAAATTGCAATCATCTAATTAAATTTTAAAAAAGGGTAACCTCAATGGTTTTAAACCAAGTGTAGACGTTTGGGACACTGCAATAAGAACACTGAACAAAAGTGAAGAATTATTATAAGTCATTGAAACTCAAATTTGCCATTGCATTCTATAAAACCTGCTGAAATGTTAATGTTGTAAAGTACTACCGCAAGCACTGCAGCATATTATACTTATTTCTTTACAATTATTCAAGTGGGAATCCTTATAAAAGATATATTTCCATTACGAAGATGCAGTATAATTCAAAGTTCATGCAGTTGCAAGTGCTAATGTTGATCCATGAATGCTCCGGAGTCCTAACGCATTTTTTTAAGCATATCATTATAAGTAGGTTTACAATTGAAACCGAACTTGTAGGTAATTTGACTCTATCCTGACTTTGAAAAAGAAAATTTGCTTTGGTAGGTAATAGAGTCGGGTTTTTCCTGACATGTAATTATCTGCTCAAAGACGTATCCCGCGGTATATATGTAATTTTTAATTATATATAATTTTATATATTATATATAATTATTAGTTATATAATTATTTTTATATTTTATTTTTTATAACTATTAAAATATAAATGAATTATTGTAGTAGTTGATAATTAAAATAATAATAATAATTAAATTATAAAGAGAAATTTATACATTTAACTAAAAATAAAATTTAATTTTTAAATGCTTTTAAATTTTTTATTATTTATTATTTTTTGTATATTATTTGAACGAACATATAATTATTAACTTAATATATTATTTATTTAAAAATATATAAGTAAAATAAATTATAAAAAAAAAATGTACAATGAGTTCTCTACGGAACCCACTTAGAAAATTCTCTCCATTAAATTTTTTGGTTGATTTTCTTACTCAATAAGTTCCTTTCTTGCTTAACAAGTTCCTTTCTCGCTTAGTACATTTGTTCACTCGACGAAGCATTTTGTTTGCTCAGTGAGATAGACCTTAGAAGTGCTACTCTTTAATTCGCCCAATGATCCAATGGATTTTCTCAACTAGTGGAGCAACAAAGAGTTTGCACTCTCAGTTCTATTTTAGTTACTTAGCAAGATCAGGGCTCAATTAGGTATTTTCTCTCAAGGAAACTAAATTTTCAAAGTTCTTGTCCTTCGCTCAATAAGTGGATGACTTACTTAGTGATTTGGTGGTATTCTAAGTTATAAGATCCTCACTCAATGAGAAATATCCCTTGCTCAATGAAAAATAATTTTTGGTTTTCTAAGATCCTCGCTCAACAAAGTTAAGGTTCGCTCAATGAAACTACGGATTTTTGGGTTCGTTATGAGTCTACATTCATAATGTTTATTAGTTCATGGTCAGAAAAGCAAGGAAATTTTCTAGGTTTTAAGTGTTATTTCTGAGGCACTCAATAAGAACCAAATCTCACTCAATGAGCACTCATACAATTATTCTAGAAATTGAGCCTTGTTGGGGCGAGTAAAGGTACTTGCTTAACAAGAACACATAACAACTTCATAACTAAATATGATTTCACTATGAAAACACTAAAAATGATATGAAATTTCATAAACACTAGTCAAAACTTCATTATATAACATAATAAACTCATATCTGATAGAAACCCAACCGACAAAGATAAAAATAATTTGCGTGACACGGGAGATCCCATGACTAGGTCCAAAACCAAAATGATGAAGCAATCATTGTCGAGCCTAAGTTCAAGAATTAAGAAAAACTTAGAGCAAAGTGAGTCAGAGGCTGCACCAAAATAGGTTACTTTATTGCAAGTCGATGGAGAATGGAGCCCATCTTGAAGAACACAAATAAAGTCCAAAGTCATTGTCATGTAATTTGGGCTAAGTAGTTAGTTAGGATCCATTTACATGTATTTTAGTATAATAATTTTGGTAGCTAGTATAGTGGGGAGTTATACCAGTTGAGATTTTATATTGGGAGTTATAGCAGTTGAGATTTTATATTGGGAATTATAGCGGTTGAGATTTTATATTGAGATTTTATAGTGGTTAAAATTTTACGCCAATTAAAATATTAATGGGCTTTAACTTCTAGGCTGCTTAGCTAAGCTTATAAATAAGCTCTTGTAATCAAGCAAAAATTAGAATTTAATAAAATTTGTGTTTTCTTTTTGTGAGAACTTTTCCTTTGTTCTTAGGATTAAAAACTTTTTTTTATAGTGTTGGTTTTACCAGCAGGCCGCGATGGTTCTACCCGCAGGTCGCAGTTAGGGTAAAGTTCCCTCTTTCACTTATTTTCAAGATGATCTCCTTTTTGAACCATCAAGATCGTATCATTTGGTATTAGAGCTTCGGCTCTTGAAACCAAGTGTTCGGGGGGGGGGCTTCCTCTTGCTTCTTGCTAATTCTTACTCTCTAAAGTTATTAGATCACCCCTATCCTTATTGCTTCTACTGCTTAGCCTTAGTCTTAAAAGTTCTTACTTAAGAGCTCCTAAGGAAAAATTGAGTGGTAAAAGGTGGGAATAGTGAGACAAAAAAGGCCAAATTGAGTGATACACGAGTGACTACACATAATTCGAGTGTAAACACGTGAGAGAGTGTTTGTGTGAGATCTCTTGTCTTTCTAACTTTATTTTTTGCAGTAATTTAATCATGAGTAGAGAAGAAGAACGAGATGTTGACCTTAAATTATTCATCAAGGTTGTTAAGGAACAATTCCAGGCGTTAAATGCGAGATTGGATGATTTATAACCTATACCCAGGTATAGGAGCCCTACTAGTTGACACAATGATGAGGAAGAAGAAGAGGAGTATTTAGATGGATGATATAATGAAAGGAGGAGATGAGGTGAACCAAGACGTGACAATTACTTGGGTAACATCAAGATGACAATCCCTACATTCCAAGGAAAGAATGATCTTGAAGTATACTTGGAGTGGGAGAGAAAAGTTGAACATGTGTTTGATTGTCACAACTACTCGGAGGAGAAAAAGGTAAAATTAATAGTTGTTGAATTTACTGACTATGCTAGTATTTGGTGGGATCAGTTTGTGATTAACAAGCGTAGAAATGGAGAAAGACCCATTCGTACATGGGAATATATGAAATCTATCATGAGAAGGGGATTTGTACAAAACCATTACGACAAGGACTTGCATAGAAAATTACAAAGTTTGACACAAGGTTCTATGAGTGTGGAGGATTACTATAAAGAGATGGAAATAGCCATGATTAGAGACAATATGGAGGAAAATCGTGAGACAACTATGGTTGGATTCATTGGAGGCTTAAAGAAGGAGATTGTTGATGTGGTGGAGTTGCAACATTATATGGAGATAGAGGAATTGCTGTACAAAGAAATTCAAGTGGAGAGGCAATTAGAGTCTAAAAGCTCTTCCAAATTTGCTTCATCTTCTAGCTCTTCATAGAGATCAAATTAGAAGAACAATAAAGTTGTTATAAACCCTAAAGAAGATGTGAAGGCCAAATATTCAAATGCTCCTCCTAAAGGTAAAATTGACACTAATACATCCTATAGATCACGTGATATCAAGTGTTTCAGGTGTCAAAGAGTTGGACATATTGCTTCTCAATGCCTAAATAAAAGAGCAATGGTGATGTTGGATAATAGAGAAATAGAAAGTGGGAGGTCAAGTGATGATGAAATGCCAACATTGATGGATTGTAGTGATGTGGAAGTTGCTGAACCTGTAAGTGGAGATATTCTTGTCACAAGACGTACTCTTAGCATATAGCCTAAGGAAGGTGGTGACATGGAGCAACGTGAGCATATTTTTCATACTAGGTGCCACATAAATGACAAGGTATGTAGAATAATTATTGATAGTGGAAGTTGTACTAATGTTGCTAGCACCTTATTGGTTGAGAAATTGAACTTACCAACGAAAAAACATCCTAATCCATATAGATTTCAGTGGCTGAATGATTGTGGAGGCATAAGGGTGACTAAACAAGTGTTGGTGTCATTTTCCATTGGCAAGTACAAAGATGAGGTTCTTTGTGATGTTGCACCTATGCATGCTGGGCATATGCTTCTTGGGTGTCCTTGGCAATTTGATAGAAATGTCACTCATGATGAGTACAAAAATAGGTATAGCCTTACCATGAACCAATGCATCATCATATTAACACCTCTTAAACCAGTTGAAGCATATTCTAATCAAATTAGAATTTCAAGAGAGTGTAAGTTAAGAGAAGAGCAATTGAGCATTCAAAAAAAAGAGAAAAGAAAATATGAGTGAAAATAAGCAGAAGAAAGAAAAACATGAAATTGAGTGTAGTGAAGAGAAAAGTAAGAAAATGAGTGTATTTGCAAAAAAAAAAAAGAGGTTGAGAATGCGTTATTAGTAAAAGGGAAACTACTTGTACTCTTGTACAAGGATGTTTATTTCACTAACGAATTTCATCATTCTTTTCCTTGTGAAGTTGATTCTTTGTTACAAGAATTCACTGATATTTTTCTAGATGAAGTGCCTCATGGATTACCTCCTTTAGGAGGTATTGAGCATCAAATTGACCTCGTTCTGGTTGTCCAATTCCAAATAGACCAGTCTATAGAACAAATCTTGAGGAAACAAAGGAAATTCAAAAGTAAGTGAATGAGTTGCTGCAAAAGGGCTTTGTGAGGGAAAGTCTTAGTCCATGTTTTGTTCCCGTTATCTTGGTTCCAAAGATAGATGGAAATGACGCATGTGCGTTGATAGTCGGGCTATCAATAAAATCATTACAAAGTATAGATATCCTATTCCTAGATTAGATGATATGCTTGATGAATTGTTTGGTTCTTGTGTGTTTACTAAAATTGATTTGAAGAGTGGATACAACCAAATTCGTATGAAAGAAGGTGATGAATGGAAAACAACTTTCAAAATAAAATATGGTTTATATGAGTGGTTAATGATGCCATTTGGCTTAACTAATGCCCCTAGCACCTTCATGAGGTTAATGAATCATTTTTTGCATTCTTTAATTAGGAAATCTGTAGTAGTCTATTTTGATGATATTTTGATTTATAGCAAGACTTTAGATGAACATATTGAACATTTGCATGTTATTCTTAATGTCTTGAGAAAAAATAAATTATATGAAAAAATGTTCATTTTGCCTTGAATCTGTTCTGTTTTGGGATTCAATCTAAAAAAAATATCATACATTCAACTAATATTTTAATAAAACTATACACACCAATCAATAAAGACTAAATAAAAAATTCTAACAGTACTAAGTAATATAACCATGCCACATTATTCAATCATGTATGAATAGGAACTAATAAGTACAATAAACAAAGTGTATAATATATGTCAATGAGTTAAGAATCTATAGTTAAGTATATTCCTAAAACATAAGGATGAGCAAAAAAAAAATCCAATTTGCCAAAATTTGTCCATTATCTGGATTGGTCTAATCTAGTTTAAGTCTATTTAATGGATTGGATTAATGATCCAAAATCTATTTTTATGCCTGTTTAAAGATCCAAAACCCATATGCTTGATCGGTTATCATATGGATATTAAAGTGGGAAACTGAAAGTCCCAAACCAAAATGAAACATCCTAACTCTTTGCTAAGTACAAATCCAAAATCCCTCAACAAGTTCTCCATTAAACATTTGGCTGAATATGTGTATGTGTGTGATACTTTCATAATTTTAAAATGGGAATGAAATGAAAACTATTAAGAGTTAGATAAATCGCTGAAAAAGCAAGAATTGAAAGGCTTTTTGTGTAGGTAGAGACTATTGAGAATGAGCTGGCTAGTTATCTTTTTTTTTTCTCTTTTAGTTCAGTTGTAGGTAAGGTGATTTTAATTTTGTGTCCCTACAAGCCATAATTACTAAAACGATTATAATATTCACGGATCAGAGATATAGATGGATCAATTCATCAACTTAATGAGAATATATAGTATAGGTATGAGTCATTGCATGAGAGGTTTTAGATTTGTTGAAAGTGAACAAACATATGATAATTGGAATGATTGTGTCTATTGAAACCTGCAAAGATAAATCCCCTGTTCATTTAGTCTTTTTCACGTAAGTATTTCAATTACACTCCCACATGTGTAGTTTAATTCCAACTTTCTTCTAATTTTCCCTTCTAATTACATCAATTATATTATAATTACAATTGAATAAAACAATTATATTATAATGTTTAGCAATTCTGGGTTGTTGCTATAATTGAATCTAAATTGGGTTGCAATGGTCACATTTTGGTTCGTTTTTTTAATTTATTAATGATAATTCAAGTAGTTGATGAATAATCCTTGATTCTACTTCTTGTTTGTATCTGGTAACGTGATTGATATTCAAAATAATGTTCTCAGGAAAATCTTCTATTATCCTATGGATATGGAAATGATATAAACGTTTTTACACCTCGTGTGCCCAGAAGTTGCTCGTGTCTTTTATGTCTACACATCAAGGTGTGTTATTTATGGTGCTTCTTTCACTTATGATATTTATGGTGTTTTATTTTAGGATTAGGCTTACATATATATTATGTTCATTTGTTTAATCTCTTGTCTATTATATTGATTTGTTTCTAATATACTATTGAAGTGTTGATGACAAACTAAAGAAGTTGATTCTACACGAGCTCTTATTTTGATTTTGCTTGAAGTGCAACATGAAAATTTGAAGTTGAAAATTGATGTTTTATTTTACATATATATGTCATCAATAAGTGATCAAGATAACTTTTCGGTCTCACATATAACTGAACATGTACTTTCTACTCCACCAACTGTCATTGGCTTTGTGAATGCAAGACCTCCTTGCCACAAGGGATGAAAAAATGGGTCAGATGCTTAGAATTATTTTATTCAGCTAGAGTCTCAATATTTTGTATATTAATGCTATATCTTTTTTGGTAAAATTTTTAATATTTTTTTTACATATATAATGCACAATTCACATTTTCTTGAGATTAATGCAATATAGATTTAAAGGTAAAAAAAGGAAAAAAAATGTAACAAAAATTAGGAATTTTTTGCCCATAAAAAGGAAGTCATAGAAGACTAGCATGATTGTGTAACTTTTAGCATACTCATGCTCTCCCTAGGATCACGCAGCACGGTCATGCAACGCCAAGCATGGTTGTGCTCACTCCAAAATCACTCAACATGGTCATGAAACTCTAAGCTCACCTATACTCGTCTCAAAAGATGTCTAGCACACTCGTGCCAAGCCCAGCATGCCCGTGCACCTATACGAAAGACACACAACATGACCGTGGTCATCTCTACAGACCTGTGCACCACCACGAAAGACAAACAACACGACGGTGCTCAACTGTACATGCCTGTGCAAACCACCAAGATGACCCACTTCGCATAGTATAAAATGGGGCAGCTTGGGAGCTGGAAAATGACATCTGGAGACATCTGATATGTGCCATTGCATCCCATCACTCCCTAGCTCTCCACAATCATTCTCTCCATCCTTCTAGTGTTTCTTGGTTGTGAGGCTCCCTAAAAGGCACCTGGAGGGCATTGGCAAGACTAAAAGGCACAGTCTATAATGGAGGAGCAAAGCCTTTGGCCTCTACGAGTTTTCCTTCTTTGTTTGTTTATGTCCATTTTTATTTTGCTTATCTTTTATCATGTGTGTGGGTAGCTAGATCATTTTTATGGATTATGGTGTAGTTTGCGCTTAGAACCCTCGACTATTCTTTTGAATGTAATTTTCTGTTTCTTGTCTTTTACTACTTAAATTATCTTATTGCTTTGAATATACTTGTGAGGAATTGATCACCCCTTGTATGTTTAATCAACTAATTAGTGACAATTGTACCCTAGTTAGTTGGTAGAATTATAGGATAATTGGATTTAGGGGAGCTGCATGACCAACCACTTTCCTCAGACTCTAATTCGACTAGTAATACCTAGTGTTCTTGTTTGAGAGTGTTGTTAGTATGTATGTTGTAGTATTTTCCTAAGCATCGACCTTTGTACATGGGCCTATCTTAGTATTTATAATCGAGGGAACCAACTCAGGAGTGGCTTGTCAGGCAAGTAACCTCCTAACTACCTTTCAACTAACTCCCACCTACTTTAGGGTGTTCTCCTCAAGAAAATGGGCCTTCCGAAGTGGATTGGCTCCCTGGACCATCCTCAATTGGGCCTCGTTGTGTTAGGGGATCCTACTTGGTGGACCAGGGCCTGGGAGGCCGGTCGGTACACAACCCCTCACACTTTCAACGGTATGCAAAGAGCTTGTCTTATTCTTGTGTCAGTCGGCCGCGTGTCTAGACGCTACGATACCCTCTCTCCTCATAAATGCTTCATAGGTCGCTGCAACGGATCATTGTGTGTTTTAATCATTACGTTGTATGCGCATTTGTTTATGTCTCCGCATTAATTGCGCTTTATGGTGTCATTTCGTTAACTTCCCCTATGCGGTTCCTTTTCTCGAAGACTTTGCTCTTCTTACACTTTTTACTTATCGAAACTTCCCCTTCTTCTCAGACTCCCATTGATCTCTTCTTCGGGAAAAAAACCCTTGGTTTCCTTTTGTTTGTTGCTTGCTTTCTGCTACCTTGTATCCGTGTTGCTCCAATCTTCTTCCCTCCGATATCTTCTTACATCTCCAAATGGCAAGACGAGGAGGTACGCTTTTGCTCTCCTCCTTTTTGTTGTCTATTTCTTCCTTTGTCTTGGTCAGCTCTGCTTTTCCTATGATTTTGGATTCTTTTTTTCTTTTGTTTTCCTTTTTCCCGGGGTTTTTAGTTAGCTTTGGCTTAGGCCCTTTGATTGACCCTTGCTTTTGTTCGCAAGGAGCCATTCTGGTGGGTCGTCTGATTCCTCAAGTGCCGGTGGCTCCACTACGCGGGGGAATGATGAAACTCAACAGTCTGCTTCCTCGACGGCAGAGGCGGAGTTCCCCTTTACGGTCTTGTTTCGAGAAGCCCCAAAGAGCGATTTGGAGGGTGGGGGTTGCCATCGTGGATAGACCCTGGGGTGACGGAAGTTTACTCCGTTTATACTCGACCAGAGTCACTGGTGGGGATGGTTGCGCTATCTACTCGCCTGGTCCGTGGGAGGTAAGGGTTCTTCCCTATCAGCCGAATGAGGTTCTGTGTGCGTGGGCTGGTAAGAGGGGGGTGCCCTACGTTTACTTTTATGAGACTATGTTCTCAAAGTTGGGGATTCGGCTTCCCTTTTCGGACTTCGAGCGGTCTAGTATTGCAAGCGCTGAGCGTGGCTCCTACCCAATTACACCCCAACAGTTGGGCCTTTGTTCGAGCCTTCGAGCTTCTATGTGAGGACATGGGGAGGGAACCCCTCTCAACAATCTTTTTCTGGTATTTCTCGCTTCGTCGGGCGGATAAGGTTGGATGGACTTCCTTGAGTAGTCGACCTCGACGGAACTTAATGGAGCCATTCTGTGAGAGTTACAAACAGTTCAAGGATCATTTCTTTCATGTCTTGACCGACCGAACCACGACGAACTTGCTCTTGGACGAATCTGGGGAGCCTCTTTTTCCCTTATATTGGACTGACCAGCTGGTCGTTTCAATTACAGTTGGTCAAGACCAATTGGAGGATTGGGAGGCAGAATTTATTGAAAAGCTAAAGGGACTGCCTACCCTATCCTGTTCTAAGCTTATTAGTGTTAAAAGTGATTGATTCTTTCTCCTTTTGCTCCTTCTCTTTCTCTTCTCTTTTTTTTTATTTTTTCATTTTGTGTGCAGGTTATTCTGTCAAAGATATTGCTGCTTTAAAGGCATGTACCTCTCGTTCTACTACCCCTGCGGTGATGGTCGTTGCCACTAAAGTGTCTCCATTGTTGGCCGCTGGGCTGACCAAGGCTACCACTCTAGAGGTGGTTTTGGGATCGGTTGGAGGGTCTCCTCCGCCTGTGATGGAGACCGCCAAGCGTGTTGTTGATGAGGGGGCTCTTTGGGATGAGGAGCATCCTTCCAAGCGGGTAATTGGAAGTGCTGCTAGTGGACTGTCAACTCATCACACTCAATGATCAGACAAAAGTTCAGGAATTGGGTCTTCCTCGGTCCTTGGAGGTGCTTTAGAGGTATGGCAGCTATACTATCATTTTCGCTAGAGCTATAGAGCGAGAGTTTGGGGACTTGGTAGCTCGCCAGGAGACGTTGTCTGCAAAGAACAAGGAAGTGCACGAGACTTTGTTGAAGTTGAGTGCCGAATATATAGATGCACAGTTGAAGATAAATAGCTACAAGGATGCCACTACCTGCCCTTAGAGTGACCTTAACAAGGTCGTGATGGAGACCAAGGATCTGCGCTTGGGGCAGCAAGAGTTGGAGAAGTCTCGGGATTATTTTCACACTCAACTGGAGATTTCGCAGAAGGACAGACTTGTTGTAAAGAAGAGATATCTCGGTTGAAGAGTGAGCTTGTTACGAAGGATGCTCTGCTGAAGGAGAAAGACGTCCTCCTAAACGAGCGTGGCTTTGCCATCATTGAGCAGTTTGAAGGAGGGTTTGCTCATGCTTTGGAGCAAATCACCTTCCTTTACCCGAATATAGAACTTTCAGTTGTAGGTCCTTTTAAGGAGATAACTGATGGGAAGCTGTTGGATGTTGACGTGGAGTCGAATCCTGACCATTGATTCCCTGCCCTTAATGTGACTGTATTCAATTTTACTTTCGGTTGTTATTTTTCGTTTCTTGGGACAAGGTCGTGTTTTGATTGTGTTCGAATTATTTTTGCTTTTGCTTTTGATATGCTATATTTTTCTTATGTATTTTCACGTTTAGTTCCTTTCGAAGTAGATTTGGGGCTCTCGGCCTATATGCTACGTTTTTCTTGTTTAGTTCCTTCTAAAATAGATTTGGGGCTCTTGGCCTCCATTTTTAGGATCATGTCCTGTTTGGACTTGGTTCCTTCTAAAGTAAATATAGGGCTTTCTGCCTCCTTTTTTAGGATCATGTCCTGTTTGGACTTGGTTCCTTCTAAAGTAAATTTGGGGCTCTTGGCCTCCTTTTTTAGGATTGTGTCCTGTTTGGACTTGGTTCCTTCTTAGGTAGATTTAGGGCTCTTGGCCTCCTTTTTTAGGATCGTGTCCTGTTTGGACTTGGTTCCTTCTTAGGTAGATTCAAGGCTCTCAACCTCCTTTTTTAAGACCATGTCTTGTTTGGACTTGGTTCCTTCTGAAGTAAATTTGGGGCTCTCGGCCTTCTTTTTTAGGATCATGTCCTGTTTGGACTTGGTTCCTTCTGAGGTAGATTCGAGGGCTCTCGGCCTCCTTTTTTAGGATTGTGTCTTGTTTGGACTTGGTTCCTTCTGCGATAGACTTGGGGCTCTCGGCCTTCTTTTTTAGGATCGTGTCCTCGGGTTTTTGTCTTTGTGCCTTGAAAGGACCACTTCAGCTGGCTTTGTATGTCTTTCACTTGTGCTTGGAGAGTACCTCTTTGGCCATCCTCTCGAGTCTTTTGTTTATGCTTGAAGGGGACCTCTTCGACCGTCCTCTCAAGTCTTTTTGGTACCTAGAGGGGACCTCTTCGACCATCCTCTCAGATCTTTTGGTGCTAAGAGGGGACCTCTTCAATCGTCTTCTCAGGTCTTTTGGTGCTTGGAGGGGACCTCTTCAGCTGTCCTCTCAGGTCTTTTTTGTGCCTGGAGGGGACCTCTTCGACTGTCCTCTCAAGTCTTTTTTGTGCCTGGAGGGGACCTCTTCGACCGTCCTCTCAGGTCTTTTTGGTGCTCACTATTTTTACTGGAAGAGTTATTCTCATTGTATTGAATTTAATAGAAGAGAAAAAAGAATCAAGTTTTGATACATTTGAAGTGGTTTGAGTCTAACTGTGATACAATCGGAGGTTAAGGGCATTCCATGTCCTGCGTATTTTCTTATCGTCAAGGTGCTCTAATCAGTAGGCTCCCTTGTCGGCCTCCTCCGTTACTCTAAAGGGTCCTTCCCAAATGGGAGTGAGCTTGTTGTTGTCTGTCGTCCTTGTTACTTTTCTCAGGACCAAGTCAAAAGGTAGGAAGCGTTTCGGGACTAGCTTCCGTCTTTGGCGTTTAATGGCTCGGGCTTTGGCTACGTATTCCTTTATTTGTGCCACTTCACGTGCTTCCTGTAGCAGATCCAAGTTCACTCTGATCTCATCTTCATTCTCGGCCGATCGAAATAGGGTGGTCTGTGTTGATGGTTCCCTAATTTCCACCAGGATGACGGCCTTTGTACTGAAGGTTAGACGAAAAGGTGTCTCGTCAGTGGAGGAATGGAGGGTCGTGTGGTAGGACCAAAGGACTTGTGGGAGTTCCTCAGCCCATCTTTCCTTTGCCTCTTCAAGTTGTCTACGAAGTTCCCATACAATGACTTTATTTGTGGCTTCAGCTTGCCCGTTCATTTGGGGGTGTTCGACTGATGTGAATCGTTGCTTGATTCCTAACTGGGTGCAAAAATTTGCGATCGCCTGGGATGCAAATTGTGTTCCGTTGTTTGACACTATTTTTCCCGATAGACCGAAACAACATATTATCTTCTTCTAGTAGAAACGCTTGATCCGCTTCGCCACTATCGTCGCCACTAGCTCTGTCTCTATCCATTTGGTGAAATAGTCGACGACTACAATTAGGTATTTCACCTGTCCCGGTGTCGATAGGAAAGGTCCTAGGATATTCACTCCCCATTTGTGGAATGGCCATGGGGAGGTGATAGAGTGTAGCTGCTTTGGTGGTGCATTGCTTACTTCCGTGAATCTTTGGCATTTATCACACTTCTTCACATATTCTACCCAATCACCCTTTAGTGTCAGCTTATAGTATCCAGCCCTGACTATCTTGCTGGTCAACGCTCGTCCCCCCATGTGAGAGCCACACACGCCTTCATGAACCTCCTTAACCACATAGCCCGCCTCATCCCCTTCGATACACCATAGTAGTGGGAAGGAAAAGCCCCTCCTATACAACTCTCCTCCAATAATGATGTATCTGGCCGCATCCTTAATTAGTTTCTTGGCCTCGGCCACATCCTCGGGGACTTTTTCATCCCTCAAAAAGGCTGTTATGGGAGTCATCCACGTTCTCCTTTCTTCAACACACCCGACATTCGGCTCTTCGATAGTTGGTTGGCCGACACTCTCATGAATGACCGACCTCTATACCCATCCTTTCTAGGAAGTGGCTAGTTTTGACAATAGATCAACTTTCTCGTTCTGCTCTCTAGGCACATGGTCGAGTGTGAATTTGTCAAAGGTGGCCACCATCTTAGTCATCTTGTCTAAGTATTTCATTAGCTGGGGGTCTTTAGCTTGTTACTCCCCGTTTACTCGCCCAGTTACTAGTTTCGAATCGCTTTAAGCTATCAGGGTTTTTGCTTCTAGCTCTTTGGTGAGTCGCATTCCAGCCAGTAATGCCTCATACTCAGCTTGGTTATTGCTAACTCGAAATGGAGTGACTGCTCAATCAGTACCCCATTTAGCCCTTCCAATATCACTCCGACCCCGCTTCCTGTTTGGTTGGATGCCCCATCTACCGATAGGAACTATCCGCCACTCTCTTCGACCTCCGAACTCCCAGGTGTCATTTCGGAGATGAAGTCGGCCAATGCTTGGGCTTTTATGTGGCCTTTGCTTTCGTAGGAGATATCAAATTTGGAGAGCTGAATGCTCCAAGAAACCATCCGGTTGGCAAGGTCCAGCTTCCCGAGCACTTGTTTAATCGGGAGATTCGTCCGTACTACCACCGCATGCCCTTGAAAGTAGGGGCGTAGTTTCCGAGATGTCACGACCAGGGTAAGGGCTGCCTTTTCTATTCTCTACTATCTTTTCTCTGCTTCCTAGAGGACCTTACTTACGAAACATATGGGGTGCTGGCTCTCTTCTCTCTCTTGCACTACCGTCGCACTTACTGCTTCTTCAGCCACCGAGATATATACCAATAGAGGGATTCTAGGTGTCGGCTTCATCAATATTGGAGGGGCGGTTAGCAATGGTTTTAGCCTCAAGAACGCCTCTTCGCTTTCCCCTATCCAGGTAAACAAGTCTCCTCTTTTAAGGGTTCTAAATACGGGGAAGGCCGCCTCCGCTGACCGGGATAGAAAACGCGAGAGTGTCGTGATCCTCCCGGTCAGTTGCTGCACCTCTTTAACTGTTCGTGGGCTCCTCATATTGATGATGGCTTGGCATTTCTCCGGGTTGGCCTCTATCCCTCGTTCGATCAACATGAATCCTAGAAACTTCCCCGCCTGAACTCTGAAAGAGCACTTTTCAGGATTCAGCTTGAGTTGATGCCTCCTCAACACTTGGAAAACTCTTCCAAGTGTGGTTGTGGACTTCACCACCATGTCATCCACATACACCTCCATATCCCCTCCTATTAGTCCCTCAAAAATCTTGTCCATCAGACACTAGTACGTTGCTCCCGCATTCTTAAGCCCGAAAGGCATTACCTTGTAACAATAGGCCCCTGCTTCTGTTATAAAGGCGGTTTTAGCTTCATATCGGGGGTGCATTTTGATTTGGTTATATCTTGAGTGTGCGTCCATAAAACTCAGGAGGGTGAAACCAAAGGCTCCATCAACTAGTCGGTCAATGCTGGGTAGGGGATACGAGTCTTTCGGGCAGGCTTTATTTAGATCCGTGTAATCAATGCACATTCTTCACTTCCCATTGGTCTTCTTGACCATCACCACATTTGCTAGCCATGTCGGGTATTGTATTTCTCGAATGAATCTGACCATAAACAACTTTTTCGTTTCTTCTTTGGCCGCTCTCCACTTCTCGTCCCCCAACTTCATCAATCTCTGAGCAACCGGTCTAAAACCTTGGGATATTGAGAGATGATGGCATATGAATTCCGAATCAATTTCGGGCATATCAGTCGAGGACCAAGCAAAGACATCCTGATTTTCCTACAAGAAACAAATAAGTCGATCTTCATCCTCTTGTGCCGATGTCGTTCCTACTTTCGTCTTATGGTCTAGACTTGGTCCAATGCTAACCTCCTTCAAATCTTCTGCCGGGAGAGGTCTCTCTCACTCGTTGTCGTACCTAGGATCGAGGTCTAGGTCTAGGACATTCACATCCATATCGTCGATCTAGGATGGCCGGGACCCAACTCTTAGGCTGTCTTCGTAACATCGCTTGGCAGCGTTGTGATCTGCCCAGACTCTTCCTACCTCCCTTCCGACAGGGTACTTCATGCATGCATAGGTGATAGGTGGAGACTACTACTCCTAATTTGTTCAACGCCGGCCTTCCAATGATTATGTTGTACGATGCTTCTACGTCGACGACCGTGAATGACACCGAGATGGTTCGCGCATAGCCACGCTCTTCGAATATGGTATCCAATTCCACCAGCCCTTTTATCTCTACGTGCTCTCCCGCAAATCCGTATATTTTTCCAACGTAGGGCTCCATGTCGGTCAGTTTTAGCCCTAGTTTCTTATATATAGACCAATACAAAATGTTGGTCGAGCTTCCTTGGTCAATAAGGACCCTCTCCACTTTGTACTCGGCTACCACCACCGAGATCACCATGGGCTCGTCATGCTTGAGCGGCTCATGTCTTATATCTCTTTCGTTGAATGCGATTACCGAAGTTAGTATCGCATCCGCTTTCTCACGCACCATCAGAACGTTGCAGGCCTTTCTCTTTCGGCTTCTCTCCGCTTCTATATGACTTCCTCCTCCTGATATAGTCGCTATGACCCCCCTGTGACAAGCGTCCCTTCTTTGGGGTGACCTAGTCCTCTCTCGCCGTCTCTCCTTCCTTCCAGGTCCTTCTCTAGTTTCCCTCGGTCTTTCACGTCTTTCCACCCTTTTGGGTACCTTCGGGCTTCTTGGGGGCTTTTCGTTCCCCCTTTGAACGTATTGGCTCAAATGCCCCTCCTACACCAGCCTTTCTATCTGCTCCTTGAGGCTCTATGAAATTCACACCATTCTTGTGTGTCCGCTCCCATTCGCCAGCCTTTTGCTTCTTTCGAGTATTTGAGTAGGTTGGTGTGGTAGATCTAACGCAATATTCAGGCCCTCTTTTCTCGTAAAGGGGTTAAAGTCAAGGGGTACTCCTTCGGTTTGGCTGGGTATTTGTTCTCTCCCTTTAGAGGTGGTCGGGTGTCGCCTGCTATCGGTTGTCTTTCTGCCTCCAAGCGGTCAGTCTGATCCTCCTCCACCTCGATGTGCTTCTTTGCTCGGGCTTTGATTTCTTCCATACTCTAGGGCTTCCTCAACGCTAGGGAATCACTAAACTACCTAGCTCGTAATCCTTTCTAGAAGGATTTCACGAAGAACTTTTGATCAGGGTCATTTACTCTGATTGTGGTGTTGTTAAAGCAGGCCAGGTAGCTCTTGAGTGTTTCGGTCTTATTTTGTTTGATGTCGAACAGGTCTGCAACTTCTAGTTGCTTTGTCTTGTTCGCCGCAAATTGGAAGGCGAAAAGAGGTTTCCGGGTCGCCAAACATCTTGATGGACCGAGGAGGAAGAGTGGCCAACCAATGCATGGTCACTCCTCTAAGAGTTCCGGGAAACAGTTTGCAGTTGAGTCTATCGTCTCCTCCACTGATATATACCTAGGTTTGGAAGGCTTGAAGATGGGTATGGGGATCTTGTGTTCCATCAAACGGTTCAATCACTATTTCTTGGAAGTTTTGGGGGATGATCGTCTGGCCAATTTCTTCGCTAAACGATTGAGCCCGAAAAGCCGGGAGATTTCCAGCCAATAAGGTACCGGTCGGCTTCTCCACCGTCGCCCTTACTGCCGCCAGCTAGCGGTGGAGCTCCTCCTCCCACTGTTCCGCCAATTTCAATGTTTCCTTATATCTTTCCTCTGCTAACCGGTGTCTTTCCCCCACTTCCCTCTGACGCTGCTCCGCCTCTGCGCTCAGTCGTGACTGCTCCTTGCTGCATGCTTGCAGGGAGGCTACCGCTAATAACAGTCACTGCAATGTGCCCTCTTTGCTGTCGTTGGTGGAACTCGCTGCTTGGTTACATGTGATAGGCATTGCTATAGGTCTTTGTTTCTTCTAGCTCCTGAGCTCCAAGGTCGGTCTAGTACTCTTGAGGCGTTAGGGAAAGTTTCACTACCGCCCCACGATGGGCGCCACTGTTCTTGTCTGAGAGTGCTATTAGTATGTGTGTTGTAGTAGTTTCCTGAGCATCAACCTTCGTACATGGGCCTATCTTAGTATTTATACCCGAGGGAACCAACTCAGGAGTGGCTTGTCAGGTAAGTAACCTCCTAACTACCTTTCAACTAACTCCCACCTGCTTTAGGGTGTTCTCCTCAAGCAAATGGGCCTTCCAAAGTGGATCGGCTCCCTGGACCGTCCTCAATTGGGCCTCATTGGGTTAATAGGCTTTGCTTGGTGGACTAGGGCTTGGGAGGCCGGTCGGTACACCCAGCTTCTATGAATCTAAAACTTGTTTAAGTA
The DNA here is from genome assembly GCA_025330945.1 of Mucuna pruriens. Classification (NCBI taxonomy): domain Eukaryota; kingdom Viridiplantae; phylum Streptophyta; class Magnoliopsida; order Fabales; family Fabaceae; genus Mucuna; species Mucuna pruriens. Next base: position 365,664 of record JAENHJ010000157.1, read on the forward strand.
TGTGTTTCTAAATGACCAAATAGGAACATCCTAAGGTTAAGAATATTAGGGGTACTAGACAGGGTTCCATTGTAGAATTAAGAAATAAAATCAGTAACACAAGGAGGTAGGATAAGAAAGTTGCATGGCACTAAGGTTGAGGGGGAAAAGCGTAAACGAAACAAAAACCCTTAATTCAAAAAGACTAAAACCAATTCTTCTCATGCTAGAGGGGGAAAAGCGTAAATGAAACCAAAACTCTTAATTCAAAAAGACTAAAGACAATTCTTCTCATTTACTCTCTTACTTTTCTATTTTATTTACCTTTTCTTTTTATTGCACAAATCTTTTCTAAAATTGATTCTCTAAACTACATAAATAATTCTTGGAAATTGACATACTAGTCCCTTAGATACAATATTTAGACTCACGTCCTTATTACTACTATAATAGGGTATGCTTGCCCTTAAGCGTTTTTCAGAATACATCAAAGGCTAAATGCAAGTACTATGATATCATAATTTAGTATGAGAATGGAACAAGTTGCTCATGTGTTGAGATGTAAGAATAACCTCAATAAAGAAGGAAAAAAGAGGCAAAAAAACAACATCATCCTCAACAACTTATGAGTATATTAACTTTCCTTCATATGGTAGATTTGGCCTCGATTTTTGTAGGAATGAATTAGTAAAGATGTTTGTGGAAGATGAACTTCCTTTTAGATTTGTAGACCATCCTGCTTTTAGGAGGTACTCTAATGTATTGCAACCGAGATTTGATGTCCCATCACGTTTTACCTTAGCGCATAATATTATATCGTTATGGGATATAGAGAAGGAAAACTTGAAGAAGTTTCTTTCGCATCATTGCCAAAGAGTTTGTCTCATGACTGATACATGGACTTAACATTAAAATATAAACTATATGTATTTGACAGCCCACTTCATTGATAATTATTAGAAGTTACACAAGAAGATTTTAAATTTTCGTCAAATAACAAGCCATGTAGAAGAGGTTATGGCTAAATCTGTTGAGTCGTGCTTGAATGAATGAGGGATGAATTGTGTTTTTAGCTTGACAGTTGAAAATGCTACATCAAATGACACAACAAGTCAAAACTTGAAGAAGAGGCTATTGTTGTGGAATAGCTTAGTTTTGAAAGGAGAGCATATTCATGTGTTGTTATGTGCATATTTTGAACTTAATTGTGAAGGATGGGTTAAAAGATATTGATGTTTCTATTTTAAGAATTCATGGTGCAGTGAGATATATTCGATCATCTCCTTCTAGATTTATGAAATTCAAAGAATGCATTCAATAACAAAAAATTAAATATAAGGGTCATAGTTGCTTGGATATTGAAACAGGGTGGAATTCGACCTATTTGATGTTGGATGCTACTTTAAAGCACAAGAAAGCATCTGAGGAGGTTGAGTTTCATGACATGAAATATATTGATGAGTTAGCAAAGGGAAAGGGTGTGCCTTTTTGTCAAGATTCGGAATATGTTGAGTTTATACTACCCTTCTTGGGCATTTTTCATGAAGCTACTTTGCACATCTCTCATACCTCTTATGTTACTAGTAACGTGTACATGTTAGAGGTGGTAGGAATTATGTTACTAGTAACATGTACATGTTAGAGGCGATAGGAATTTGGAATGGGATTAGTCATTCGCTTAAATCCAACAATGCAAAAAGTGCCACATATGAGATGGCTAAATATATGAGAAAAAAATATGAGAAGTATTAGGGTAATCTTGACAAATTGAATATGTTGTTGCTAATTGTCATTGTGTTAGATCTCAGGTAAAAAACAAGATATGTGAATTGGGCAATTAATTAACTATTTTATTTGGACAAGGCAAATGAGTTGAAGTCAAGGTTAGAGTCTTCTTTGAAGTTATTATTTGATGAATACAATAGTCATAAAGAGGTGACTCAAAATGACACACAACAAGCACATGTAAATGTATCAGATTATAAGATAGATCCATATGGTTGGAATTGATTTTTGCAAACAACAGGGCACACCTCAATGAACAAATTTGAGCTTTAAAAGTATTTAGAGGAAGAGCTTGATACAAGTGCAAATTTGAATACTCTAGATTGGTGGAAAATTAGTTCATGTCAATTTCCAATCCTTTCAAACATATCATGAGAGCTATTAGTTGTGCCTGCTTCTACAATAGCATCTAAGTCTGCATTTAGCATAGGAGGAAGGGTGCTTGATCCAATCGTAGTTCTCTATCATAACAAAAGATGGAAGCACTTATCTATACATAATATTGGCTCAAAGAAATATCTTTACCATCGTTATTTGACTACGATTTTGAAGAGCTTCAAAGTTTTGACCAAGGTATATTGATGATCCAAATTATAGTAATTCATTGATTAAAATATTTTGAGTAACGAGAAGTTTCTTGCTCTTTTTACAAAGTTGGTTTCTTAACAAGATGTTGTGAGTTCATCTACTCTTTCTCTTAAAGAATAATGTAGAATCTAGGATGGTTTTTTTTGTTGGGAATGATGAGTATTATAACTCTTATTATGAATGATTGATCAATACTATTGAGTTTTATTGTTTTTGGATATATTGATAAGAGAAATTGTGAATTACTCCTAACTTTTTATCCATTGTTGTTCCCTTTCATGTGGGTGTGGCATATCTAATTTCATGTTAGTTCATTAGATAGTGACTTGAAGAGCTAAAAAAGATTTTTCTAGATGGTTATGCCTTTCACTTTCGATTTATCTAAATGTACAATAGCATTACTACATGAGGCACAATTTGGTTAATACTTAATTACACTTGTAATTACTGGTTTTTTTGTCTTGTTATCTAGTTCTAGTAGGGTGTTCAATTTTGACATGTTAGTATAGTTGTAAAGGTTTTTATGTTGGACTTGCTTGTGTACATTACTGGTTTTTTTTGTTAACAGAAGAAATTACATTTACTAAACCGTTTGTGTTATTTGTTGTCAAAATTGTGTTTAATTAATGTTACTTGACTATTGATTTGAGAAAGAAGATGATAGATTGTGTCACCCAAAAGAGTCAAACATTTGAATTTTTTTTTGTTAAAGTTTTGATTTTAATAGGTGTAAATCGATTTTTTGTTTAATCAAATCTTAGCATTATTGTAATTGTTTTTTGTTTAAATCTGATTTTAAATTTTTTTAGTGTGAAAACTGTTTAAAAACAATTTTTAATTTAAAACCAGTTTTTGGTTTAAAATTAGATTTAAAATCAAATCAGTTCTAAAACTGGTTTTAAACCAAAAACTAGTTTTAAAACTATTTCGAAAAATCTAAATTGTTTTTTTTTTAAATATGGATATAGATATTAAATCCACCCCTTTTAATTAGATATGTCCTCGATATGAATTATGCTAAAACATGTTCATATGTATGAACCATTCAACAGTTTCATGTTTCTTTTATGAATGCACACTATATAATAATAAAGAATTTCACTTTTCATGCAACACAAGCAAGGTATATTACACTAAACTTCGAAGAATTTCAATAAAACACGACATCAAATGATGAAATTAACTGAAAATATTTATTGTCACTCCTTTTTACTAATTATATAGAGAAATGAAAGAAAAAGATTGCGAATCGATTTTATTGTTCTATTTTTTAATAATATAAGAAAATTAAAATTATATACGTACGTATTAAATTATAAATTACACGTTTTTAAAAAGAAAGAGCTGCTATATATAGTACGAAGAAAAACGAAAGAAAAATATGAATAGCTGATATGTGAAGTGTTATTAATTTTTTAAAACAAATATTAATTATAAGTTAGAAAAATATAAAAGGAAGTTTGGCAAAAATCAGCCGTTCATGTGTTTTATTCGAAAATGGTTTCGTAACAAATAGCATTTTTCTTCAAATAATAATATTTTTATTTGTTAATTATTAGTTACCTTTATTTTATGAATATGTTATTTTTTAAATAATTGGAGAACAAAAGGTCGATGACCGAATCCAGTAACTGATGTGGAAATGCTAGGTAACAGAGTGAAATGATGAGAAAATAACTTGGTGCATCGATAATATAAAAGTTTTATAAACTAATTGTAAATTAGCATACATAATTGACTTTTAAAACACTAATTATAAATTAGCATACATAATTGACTTTTAAAAAAATATTTTAAAATTATATCAACACTAATGACATCACCATTATACTTAAGGAGGCAAAGGTAATAAGATTTAGAAACAAATAATATAATAGTATTAAAAATTAAAATTGAGTGAAGATATATGTCTTTATATATATATACATAAAAAATTCACTTACTCGTAATTTTATGAGATATATATATATAAAAGATTCACTTACTCGTAATTCTATGAGAGTTACTCATTATCATTTTTTTATTTTTTTTTATTTTTTTTTTTGCAATTTAACATATAAAATATGTTATCATCTTTATCTTTTATTTTCTTACAATTTAATAGATAAAACATATTATATGATAGAACTGCTAGATTACAAGAAAATGAAAGATAAGAATGAAAAGTCACTTTCTTAGAGTTACTATTGGAATAATTATATCTCTTCTCTTTTATATATATATACACACACATGTATCCTTTATTATCCCATTGAATTTAGATACTTAATATTGTTGATCGAAATTTTATATTGTCAGGTTACCTAGAAAATTACATAATTTTTTTATCAAATCAAAATTCTCCATGAATAATTTTAAGACTCACTAATTATGTTTGGATCAGAATTTGTTGATATCAAGTATAAAAGTTAGTTAAATTATCCCGTCAATAACATTTTTTAAAATGCAAATTTAATCGACTGAACTGTCAAATTGTGTAATATTATTTTTATTATCATGTATATCAAATTTTTCATAATCTAAAATCTTTTAAATATGTTACTTAATAATGAATATTTATATGTATTTTAAATATTATATTATACGATAAAATAAAATGATGTAATGAATTATCAAATAATTTCAAAATTATATGAATTTTTTATACTTTATCTGATTAATAAAAACATCAAATCCAATTATTAAATTGATTAAATTTATATTCTAAAAAATGATTATAAATATAATTTGACTAATTTTGACACTATATTAATATTTTTTACCCTTATGTTTGATGATAAAAAATTTATGTATATTTCTCTCTCATATAATTTATTATATCATAAAAATCTTAATAATTTTTTTAATTCACTCTTTTAAATATATTATTTATAATTAGTTAAAATTAATCTAGAAAAAATAAATTATATAATAATTTTTATATAGTGATTCAATCATAAATTAACATATAGGATAAATTTATTTATTTTTATAATAATTATTTTAAAAGTGATACTTCTAAGAATTGTATACTTTTACTGCATCTATAACTAATGGTGGGTTGTATATTTTATTTATTAAAATCATAAAGAAACAAAATATGGGGTGTTATTGAAATGCTCCTGAGTGTGTCAAATTACTCGATAACCTAAGAGCGTTCAAATCATCGATTCCACATGTTGATTGTACTTGAAGTACGTAATCCACTCCCAAACCCTACCTTCCCAAACTCATTCTTGATGGCTTACAATGGCCCTTATTAATTAATCTCTTTTATTGGTTATAAGATAAAAAGAAATTGAAAAAGAAAAAGAAAGGGGTAATCTTGGATGAGTTTCTAGCCACGAGAACCATGCACGTCCGGTTCTACCATCCCACACGCGAAGAGCAACAAAGACTGCGCAGTTCTTGTGTGCTTTCCCCACAAAGACAACCTTTTCAAGTTTCACACAACCACTCTTTCATCACTCTCTCAATATTATATACATACAATCTAACAAACATGTCAACAGTTTCATCACATGCACGTGCTCCCTCACCCTCACCCTCACCAACCTTAAACGTCTTCTCTCTCAAACATCAAAAACCTCACCATATTCACCTTGCCACCCTACTCACAAGACCAACGTGCACTCCCCCACAACGCCCCCATATAAGCATCAACACCACCCCTTTCCCTTTTACTCTCCATCACCCTAATAATACTTCAATTAATTAATTATTAACATGCCAGACCCACAAAGTGGTAATGATAATGGTGATGGTAGTGGCGGTGACGGTGATAATAACACATCTGGAAGCAAACGTAGAAACACTGCTTCCAGACGTGTCATGATAGTACCGTCATCGTCGCAAGAAGCAATGGTGGGACCTTCACCCACAACACCATGTGGAGCTTGCAAGTTCTTGAGGAGGAAGTGTATTGGAGGGTGCATATTTGCACCCCACTTTGGTACTGACCAGGGTGCAGCCAAGTTTGCGGCCGTGCACAAAGTGTTTGGTGCTAGCAATGTGTCAAAACTCTTATCCAACATTCCAGCAAACCGCCGCCACGAGGCGGCAACAACCATATCGTATGAGGCTCAGGCACGGTTGTCTGATCCGGTTTATGGTTGTGTCTCCACCATCCTTGCTTTGCAACAACAGGTAAGTTGATTGGAATATCTATCACTAATTTTCCAGTTTTTGTTTAGTGTTATATATATATTTTGTCTAATTAGTTTGGTACATACACTCTCACGGTAAAGATTGTTACCGTGTTAACTGAATACAAATAAATATAAATTTTAAACAATTATTACAAAAATCTACCACCTTTGTATATAATTCAAATTTTCTTGTCCCTCAAATTAAAAAACAACATTTCATAACGAAAAATATTAAGTATAAAAAGAAAGGATGTTATGAAAAGAATTCTGAAATATGGTACCAATCCACGACAGTTTCCATTATCATGTGCATTTTGTATTCTGTAACGCACCGTGATTTCTGCTTCAGTTTAGTTTTTCGTCAATGTCACGTACAAGTTGTGTGGCTTTGGTCAAATATTCTTCTTACTAAATAGTTTTTCTGGTTACGTAATATTATATACTTTTTTTTCATATTATATTTATCTCATTTTTTTATGTATTTATGATTTTTTTTTTTTAGCATATCACTTATCACATCTACTCTATCACTTTTTTTTTCTCTTTCTTTCACTCTAATAGACTCCAAAATGGAGTGTACGTCCTTTCTTTTTCGAATAACATGTCATTTGAAAGTAAAAAATTATTATTAATGTCACTTTAAGCTTAATTCTTTCTACTTTCAGTTGATATATATTAAATTATTAATATATTTTCTTTAGCAAGTTGTGAACAGGACCCTCTGAAAAAACGTTTCTTTAGTACCTTAATTAAAGGATTGGTCAAGATCACGCTATACATGTTTGATTTTTAAAATGGATAACCAAGTGTATGTAGCAGTTGAATCGCAAATGATTTTGTGTATGCTTATAGACTACTCCAAAATAGACTCAAAAATACAAAATAGGGTGTTTCTTTTGCATGTCTAGAATTACTCGAAATTTTACTGTATGATACTACGTTAAATTTCTTCCCAGCAGCAATAGAACAAAAGGAAAAAGAAATAAAAACTATCAAGGATTTAAGAACCTGCTTGATTTAAAAAAAAACATTTTTTATTTTTATTTTTAATTAAAAAATGTCAAATTTATTTTATCTTTTAGTTTCAAAAGTTTCTATAGATGATTTTTTCTATACAAATCTTTGAAACCAAAAAACAAAACAGAAGTAAAGTGACATTTATGCAATTAAAAATAAAAAAAATTTAATTGTATTTTTAATCTTTCTAATTTGACAATTTTGATTCTTGTAATTTTAATTGTTGAATTTTTATCTTTATATTTTAAAAAATGAATAATTTTCATTTTGTAATTTTAATTGTTTGGTTTTGTTTCGTATACATGTAAAAAATTTTAATCCTATTATTAATTTATTATTTAATTTTTAATTGACATAATGATGTGACAAAGTTAATTAATTATTTTTCTTTTAAATTGGACAAATTATAATACATAAGTATTTTATATAACATTAACTATTTAATTTTCATAAATTAAATTAGTTAATATATAGACAAAAATTAATTGTTCATTTTTTTCAAATATAAAGATTAAATTAAACAATTAAAACTATATGGAATAAAATTACTTACTTTTCAAATATATAAAGCAAAATCGAATAATTAAAACTAAAAAACTAAAATTACTTATGCATCAAACTAACCAAACTAAAAAAATTAATTAATTAAACCTAAACTAGAAAATATTTTCTCAAATTAAATAATTTCTAATTTATCACTAAGTGCAAGAGATAATTGATACAAATCATTTTAACGTAACTATTGGTCACAAGTTTGAATCTGATAAAAATAAATATAATTAAAAATAAATATAATTAAAAATCTGAATATATAATTACGTTATAAAAAGAAAATCCAAAATTTTTGATAGATGAAAGAGTTGAATTTTGATGGAATTCAGGTGGCATCTTTGCAAGCAGAGCTGGCAATGTTGCAAAGCCAGCTAATGAACAGTAGGTTTGCCTATGCAAGTGCTCTTCATAGCACACAACAGCTACAGCAGCCAAACATGAATGCAGCAGCACTACAGCCAGCATACTCCAACAATTCATGTGCTTCCACCAACCTTATGAACTTAGGCAGCTTCAACAATAACCCTGGCTTTGACCTTGCAATGGACACAACACCCTCATCACACACTTTGGAGCCTCTTCAACTCTCAAGGCTGTCCCAATATGATGAAGATGATGAAGAGGAAAGCAGGACTCAACAAGCCTTCAATCATCGTCAATGACTTCCATTGCATGCTTCCCCTTTTCTTTTTTTAATTACATTACTCTCTTTCTCCTTAAACTTCATATATAATTAAATACTGCCCTAACTCTAATCTATCTATCTCATCACAATGCTGTATTTTAATTTCCATTAGATATGTTTTCTCATTGTGTTATAATACAAGGGCAATGGAAAATCCTCAAGTTTTTCCACATTCATGAATTTAGTATATGTACTAAACAAGATTATTTTAAGACGGGTAAGTGTCACATTACTACATTAATTTTCACTTAAATAACTCTTTCTCTTCCATACTCTAAAAATAATCATTTATTTATTAAAATTGTTCAATTTAATCCATATAATAATTAGTCTTAAATTTAAAACGTTTTTACTCTTAAAAATAAATATTATTTTAAATATTTCTCGTAATATTATGCTATTGTTACTAATAAATAATTAAACTGATTAATAAATAATATTAAAATTGATTTCATGGTTCCAAATGGAGCGAAAAAAGAAAATAATTGACAAAAGGTAGAAGAATGCCTTCTAACTCACCACTAATGAGGAATAGAGTTGTACAATCGTTTTAAAAGTTAGACAAACACACTAAATTGTGCAAAGGTAGATGTTTATATAGGCTCCACATCCATTAACTTTAAGAGTAAAAAAAATTTCAAATTCAAGACTAATTATTAGAACGACTAAATTGAATTATTTTAATAAATAAATAAATAAAATACGTGAGAGAAAAAATCACCTAATATAAAATTAATGTGTCTATTTGATGCTTATCAGTCATAGAATAATTATATTAATGATATAGACTAATAGTGTTTAATAGAACAGGAAGAAATAGAGTGGGTAAAAAGAGACAGCAAAAGATAAGAAATGAAATAAAATTTGACTTGTTTGACAAGAAAGAAATAAAAGAAAAGAGAAATGTAATATTAAATAAAATTACTTATTTATCCTTTTATTATTATTATTATTATTATTATTATTATTATTATTATTATTATTATTATTATTATTATTATTATTATTATTATATATTTGAATAATAATAATAATATATATTAAATACTTATAATTAAAAAATATTTTCATATATTAAATATATAATTAAAATATATATATTAAAAATAATTGTATATATTAAATATATGATTAAGATATATATTTATATATAATCGCAATTGATTATATATATATATATATATATATATATATATATATATATATATATATATATATATATATATATATAATTGATTATTTTTATATTATATATTTTCGTTGTGTGTATTGAAAAACTAATTTATGCATTGATAATATAAAAATCTTTTATATTTCTACTTAATCACAAATTATTAATAATTTTACGATAATTATATTGAAAATGGTTGAAGAAAGACTTTGGTTTACATGACAACATACTTATTTTACAGCTGCTACATAAAAATTGAACTCGTTTTGATTTGAAACAACTAAAAATCATTCTTTTATTTAACCACCATACTCAAAATAAGATACCTTGTAGAACATAATCACCTTCCTATATGAACTTCATGACAGAAACTAAAATATCTGGTGGTGTTCGTAATTTCCATGCGCTAAATCCTACAATAAAGCTGTTAAATGAACTTAAACAACGGACATAAACAAGGCTTCTATGAACATAAGTGGAACTCCGAATATCCAATTATAGCACGCATCAATTGGGATTTTTTTTAAGTTTTATTTTTATACCCGTACGTATAATTTGTACTATTAACTAATTAAAAGTTACTTATTTAAAATAATTATTATAAAATAAATGTTTTAATTATATGACAAGACATAATTAAATAATAATTTTAATATATTTTAAATTCTTACAAATATAACTTTGTTTTATTTTTATTCCTATAAATTTTTTTTATCATATCTAATACTCTAACATTTTTTAATTTCTTTTTTAGTCTTTATAATCTTCTTTAGTTGATTTAATTTTGACATTATTAATAAAATAAATAATATTAATTAAATTAATTAATATAACAGAAAAATATTTTAAATTAAAATAATTGAATTATTTTTAAATATATAATTTAATTAATTAATATATTTATTATCTTATATTACATATAATTTATTTTAAATATATTATAAACAATAATTTTATTATTTTTAAAATTATTCTTATATTTTAATTTGACATTTACTTTTAATATTATACTTTCGATATTATTTTTACATTTTAATTCATTAATTTTGATTTATAAGAATATAATTCATTTTGTAATATATATTAACAAATGATTGTCTTTAAAAAAGATAAAAATAAATTGAAATATAATACATTATATTTCAATTTATTTTTGTCTTTAGAATAAAATTATTGTTGGACGTGTATTAAAAATAAATTATATTACATTAAATCAAAATTATTAAATTAAAATGTAAAATAATATTGAAAATAAACTCGAATTAAAATATTATAATAATACTAAAAACAATAAAATTATTATTAATAATATATTAAAAATAAATTATAAAAATACATTATATATAATTATTTTATTTATATAAAATAATAAATAATTTTAATTTAAAATATATTTTATTACTTTAATTATCTTAATTAATATTATCCAATTTATTAATTATATTCCTATTAAACTAATTAGAATTAATAATAAAAATTAAAAAAAAACATTAAAAATATCAAGATATAAAAATAATAAAAAATTTACAAACACTTAAATCAATATCGTATTTACAAGAACTTAAGTCATATTTAAATCTTAAATAATAGTATAAAATTTCAATTAAATTCCTAAAAACACATATTTCGTTCTTTGCAATCACTGCATCACATCCGGTGATTAACTAAACACTCCCACCTGTTACAATGATATTTAGCCCACAGGTGCAGGCTTTGCAATGCCTGTTAAGATCTATTATCTCTAATTTATTAAAAAAAAATGTTACTTGTACAAAACATTCAACAAATTTTACAACTAAAAGATAGAAAGAAAAAATATATAATAAATACGATAGAAAAATAGAAAAAAATATTATATAATTTGTTGTAAACCTGACAAATTGACTTCTCACGACTATGGACAATCTATTAACAAATATTCCTATATTCAATAGTAGAAAACAACCATAAATTCACGAAACGAAATTAACCTTTAGCTTAATGGAAAAAAAAAGTGAAAGACTAAAATAACAAAAGTTATATGAATAACACAACTCAAATAAAAATTCTTTTGACAATTAACGTAGGTCACATCCCTAAATAGCAATTTGTCTCAAGTGTCTTCAGAGGGCAATGTTCCAAAGCAAGAAGAGCTATTGCAAAAGCATGGCAACCCATTAGGCCTTTTCCTGATTTCTCCATAGCTAAAAGTAAGCTCTTCATCTTCTTGGATATCTTTCGAAGCAAAGAAGCATAGGCGGGGGAACAAAGCTCCTGAACTTCTAACTAGCTTTGTGCTTAAGTTACCACCATCACAGGAATGATTTGCAAACCGTGCAACATTTCCTATTCTTGTGGCATCGATGTTCAATCTCAAACATGCTTTTCCAGAAGGAAGATGTTCCCTTACAACTAAAAGAGCAGAAGAGAAACGACCCTGCTTAGCCAATTCATCATAATATTGATATCTCCTCTGTGCTTCCTTGGTTGTCAAGAGTTCACCTTTTATTATAGAGGAAAACATGATTTAGTTTAACACATGCATATGAGGATTAAAAACAGACATGCATATGAAAACAACTAAGAGTATCAAGAAAGTATCAGTGACAATCTCCTTGACCTTAGCAAACAGTAGAAAGTAGTTTCCACCAACCATCATGCAATTCTTTAACTCACATACATCCGATTTCAGCATCACACATTCTATATATCCCATCAAAAGAAAGCACCATTCAGTTCCTTATTTTAGTCAAATTATTTTGTATCACTATCCATATTATGATAAGTTTGCAAATCACCCACCTCTCTCACCACACCATTCTATAAGTTAACTTACAATTTCATCAGCTCATCTATGGATTGCAAACATTCCTACCCAACAGTCAACATATTGATTTCACCTCCTACTGGGTTACCACATGCAAATACCTGTATTTCTACTAGAGCAAAACCTTTTGAATTTGATACTTCAGAGTATCGACAAAGAGATTCCTTAACTGGAAATATCAGATCAACACAGCACCTCATCTACTACCCATAGTACATCATCAATACAAGCTACTTTTAGTGCAGAGAGAATATAGATCAATTGGCAGTGAGAACACACTGACATATCATTTAAGGCAAGATTTCCCATATCATTATTCAACATGTAGAATCATACAACTCTACTTGCAAATATGTCTAGAATAATCACAATCCCAGCAGAAAACTTGTCTCGCTGGGATTGTGCTCTAGAATGTAATAAAGGTAGCATCAATCAATATTACCATGGCATTCATAGCCAATGTACAAAAAACTTGAAACCCATGTGAAAAGCCAGAAGAAGCCCAGGTCCAAACTCCAAACCCAGAAAAGAAAACCAACTCATCTAAATAAAAGTCAGCTCACTCAAATAGAGGCTCTGCAAAAGGAATGCAAATGCAGAATCAGTATCAGGCTTGATTCCAGCAGTTGCAAAGAAGGGAAATGTCCTTCCTGTTGCAGGCAAGGGTGCTCTTCAGATTTTGCCATGTAATTCAGTCCCAGATCATAGAAGCAGGTCCAAGTTTTTGATGGGTTAATTTTGGTGGGTTATTTTCTCAGTTTGGGCCAGGCTTCTGGTTTTTCAGATGGGGTTCAAGCTACTGGTACCCTGGTTATCACTTTTATGTGGTAAGAGATCATTCCTAATGTTTCATATTTCTTTTTTAGTAATCTAATTAAACCCCCCCTCCATCCCCCAATACAAGTATACAACAGGACGAGTTTCATGACACTGTAACCCAATGAAAAATATAGTAAAACCATCATGTAAAAATCTGAGCAAAGATCCTACTAATTGTTTCTCTATTTTTAAATTAGGTAAGTTCTTAAGCTTCCACACATAGTATTAATACTTTTTTCCTTTGTACCTTGTAGAATGTTGTATAGTTTCTTTAGTTTGTTTTTACTTTGTATTAGAAATTGTGGCTTGTCTCTATGGATGCACCTAGAGCTTTGGATGCATATGGAGTCTTTGGATGGCACCTAGGCCCCTTTGGACAATAGGTCCTTTAGATAGCATATGGAGTTTTTGGATGCCACGCCCTTTGGACAGCATCTAGAGTCTTTGTACAGGATGACACCTAGATCCTTTGGAGTACGCATCCGTCTTTGGATGGCTCCTGGGTCCTTTGGATGCATTCGCCTTTGGACGCACTTCTAGTCGGCGTGCTTCAGGCCTTGTTTTTGGGTTGTGTTTGTTCCAAAGCCCAAGGTCTTTTAAGTTAGTTAGTTAGTTTTCGCATCTTTTTGTAAGCAAGATCAGTATATAAACCTATAAACCTGATCCTAACTAAATTGTAACCAACTTTGGTTCATTTATGATATCTTGTGTAACAAGCATTTGAGAGAGTTCTCTCCACTTGTTCTTGGATTAAAACACTTAACTCTCATCAAGTTCTCTGTAAGGCTTTGGCAAATCTCGTTTTCTCTTATTAGATTTCCACAAAATCAATAGCGAGTCATTTCTAAATCTCATCTGTTTTCTTCTTTTCGATTCTTTTCTATCTTAAGTAAGTTTTTTCACGAATAGACTCTGTTTTAACAATAATCTTGTTCGTATTTTCTAAAATTGACAATTGTATTAAGTGTGAGATCCAAGCTCCAAAACCTATCAAGTGAATTCAAGGCTTAAGCAACCCGTGTCAGTACATAATATAAAAAACTCACTTGTCACATCCTAGATGTGGAAGCACCTAACCAAAATGACAATGAAACCCAAAAATGATAAGACAGTGATACCCACGTTTTATCCCCCTCTTACCTTCTTCATTTACTTAACAAACATAACAAAATGCAATCAATTGTTTCAACAAATACAATGACAAACAAGGTCGTCAAACTCAAGATCCAACTTAGTACCACAAGTGTAAGTAACATGTTAGGAATTGTCTTTTCCTTATCTACTTTATTCAAGTCATCTTATTAAACGATGAGAAATCTCCAACAATTCTCGTTTGAATTGGAGTTTCACCCCAATCATCGTAAAAGTAAAACTCCAATTTTAATAGGAGAACTACACCAAAAGCAGGCAGGAAACTTAATTTGAGTTTTGTTTTGTCCATGGTTTTAAAAAAGGCCAGCAACCGTAATTTGGGTTACAACTGCAAGATGACTACACCACAGCCGCAATATAAAACTTTGGTTTAGTCCTTGAAAGTAACTAAATCATTACTAATAATATTGTTACCTGCGTATTCAAAGACGAAGTCTCCTTTCCGAATGAACTGGTGGGCATGCAAACCCCATCCTTTTCTCTCATCTCTAACAATCTTCACCCTTACAGCAACCCCATTCCTGGTAAACCGGTTCCCGCACTCCGGCCCACACCGGCAACCGAGTCCGCACTCTCTGCCCACATCATCCAACCCATCCAAGCCCGCACAGGGGCACGCGGACCCCGCACACGCCTCGCAGTCGCAGCCCAACACGGCCCGACCCGACCCGTCGACGAGGCCCACCGACTCCGCACGAAGGTGAGTCGGCACAGAGGAGGGGGGAATCACGGAAGAGCCCCAGCCCCAGGGCTGGCGAGCGAGGAGCGGGGAGGGGAGGAGTTGGGAGCGCGTGTAGAGGAAGTGCGCGTAGGGGTGGGCATCGACGGTGTTAAGAAACGGGACTGGAAGGGTCTCGAAGGATCTGGAAGCGTCGGAGGAGCGGCGGAGAGTAACGGAGTGGGAGAGTTTAAGGAGGGATTTGGAGGTCAAAGAGACGTTGGCGAGTTCTGAGGGAGTTAGATACGGTAACAGCAGCTCTGCGCATTCAAGTGGAATAGGCTCTTCGGCGTTGCAACGCTTCAACGGAACACTTTCTTCTGCTGTTAGCATTGCCTACCCTTCCTTCCTCAATTTTACCCCTCTCATTCCCTCTTCCATACTCCTCTCAGCTCAAATACATCTAACATATAATTAATTAATAAATATAAGAAAAAAAAGTTAACTAAAAAATTCATAATGTTATTTAATTTTGTTAATTTCACTTTAAAATTATTTTTCATTAAAATAAATAAAGTTCCAATTAAATAAAAATATTTTTAAAATGATATTAATAAATAAAATAAAATTAATAGAAATTTATTTATATTCCAAGTCATTTTATGTTAGTTTTTCTTGTTTATTTTTTATTAAATATCACGAATGTTTTAAAATATAATTATAAATTTTAAATTATAATATATATATACACACATGTATGTAAAGTTAGTCAAATTATACTTTCAATAAATTTTATAGAATATGAATTTAATCGATTTAATTATGTGATATTATTTTTATTATCATGTTTATCAAATTTTGTGTAATTTAGAATTTTCTATATATCTTTTCTAACCATGAATATTTATATATATTTAAATATTATATTATACGTTAAAATAAAGTTACGTGGTGAACTACAAAAAAATTTTAGAGTTATATGAAATTTTTTACATTTGATCTAATTAATAAAAATATCAAATTCACCATTTGAATCAATTAAATTGATATTTTATATAAATTCATTGAAGGTATAATTTTTTACTCACTTTAATGCCTTGTGTCAACAAATTTTGACCAATATTTATTTGTTATTAACCATAAATACCTATAGAAAATAATTAGGCACTCAAGACAAAAGTAACAAGAGCACACTCGTATATTAACTCCTTAACAATTTGTATTCATTTCAATATCAACAATATTTCATGACTAAAGAATATAATAAATCTACAACAAGATAATATATTACTAATAATACATAAATACTGTTTTAGGTTCACATAGAACTTAATGAAAATTAGCGTGATAAAATCTAACTAAATTTATTATTTTATTTTTAGTTCTAAAAATTTCTAATTGGCAAGCCACAACAATTACACCTATGAAAGAAACTAAAATTATCACCTGACATTCATATCTTTTCTAATTTTTTATCCACACTCATGTATAGTATTAAAAGAATGAGTATGTATGTCATTTTATTAAATAAAATAAGATATGTAAGTATGATTTTATTAAAAATATAAGAGAGGTGAGTGTCTGTTTAAAAATTAGAGAGGTATAAATGTTATTTAAAAAGACCTTATCAGAAGTGAATATAATTTTTTCTTAAATTAATAAAATAAATAATACAATATAAGAAAATCACTTTTAAGAAAACAAAACTAAATACTAAAACAGTGAAAGGAATTAATTTGGTGATATATGAATTTTAACAATAGATTTTAATTTTTATAGATACAAAATGTTTAGAAACCAATTTTTACTTTTCTAATTAATTTTTCAAAACTATTTTTAAAATCTTTGTTTTTTAGAATAAAAATTTAGAGAACACTTAAAAGATTTTCTGAATAGTTATTTATGTTATTTCCATGATATTTTTGTAAATATTTCAAACTTTGTTTCTTTATTTTTATTATTTCATATTTTAATGATATTTTTTTAAATATCTCCAATTTACATACTAGTAATAAAGGCTTTATAAATATACTATAATGGAGAATCACATGTTTTTTACATTTTAAAGATGTCCTATCTTTCCTGGATTGCATAAAATGTAACGTTATTCGTTACTATAACAATCCATAACAAACATTTTTAAATTTCTTACCACTGTAATTTTAAACAAGTAAAGTGATTTAAATAGTGTTGCTCTTAGCTGGCATAGTAGTAAAAAAATTCAGCATTATTTTTATTATAATAAAAGTACATATAATTTAAATAATAACATATTATCCTCATCTAGTCATGTAATAAGAGTCACATGCAAGACTTCTAAATCTAAAAACAATTACCATCATAATTATTATTCCTAAAATCACTTAACTTGATTCCTAAAACCTATGTGAATTCCAGATTTATTTATCTTGTTAATTCTCGAAATCAATGCAAGTCCCAGACTCACTGTAATTCTTAGATTTACTAATCTTTTGATTTTTATAATCAGTGTGAGTCTCAAATTCACTGTGAATCCTAGATTCACTAAGATATATAAGAGTTCAGATTGATGCAATGACATCTCATTGCCTTCTCCATCCTAGATGGAGGTATTTTATATATCATTCTAGATATAGATGTGTTTAATAAACTAGATATTTCATCTCGAATAATAATATCTCTCTCATTTTATTCTCAAAATAGGATGTATATCATCACTCCTTATCGAAAGAAAATAAGTGACTCTTACATTAACAAAATTACATTATTCTCGATAACTATCAATTAGATTCTCAACCCCACATGTCAATAAATCATGTCATAACAACACTATAATATCCAAAATACCAATAAATAATACGAAACAATATATCATATATGTATATAAATAAGTCCATGTAAATGTATAAATACCTAACATATATAATATAATAAATATATATAAACATAACACATAATATATATCTAATATATAGATATATTAGCATTCCATGAGCTAATGCAACTTTTAATTGTTGTAATGTATATTCGTTCCGATAACAAACAATTTGATGTGATATGTTATCCTTTCTACAATCATACACACAAGGATCAATTTTCCCCTTATACAATCACATTTTGTACAATTAGTTGAAAACCATCACAAAAATTTATAAAAATATTTAGGAACAACGTCAAACCAATTTATACATTTAGAAATTACATTCAACATTTACTAACAACCAAATACAATTCAATCATAAATTTTAATAGGTCACTAATGCTAAATTTTTCTTATCAAGAACGCTTCAAAATTTTATCTCTCAAGAAATATACCATGGAGGTTTTAAGAAAACAAAGTTTTACTCACTTTAATACAGAGTTGTTGTTCTGTCTTCTTCTCCCACTGTTTGACGACACTCTCCAAATTCTTTTTTTTTTTTCCTAGTCTCCGTGTAACTTTTATTTTTCCTACTTATTGTTATTTTTATTTTTTTTCAAAAATTATTTACTATTTAAATTAAAACGCACTCATGTTTGCAATTCTCTACTCGATTTTTGTTGAGTGGGAACATGGAATACCACCGTGAGTTCCTTTCTTTTTATTATATATGTTATTTTTAATTTTTTCTTTTATTTTTCTTTATAACTATTAAATAATTTTAATAAATTTTATTATAATCATTTTTCATTTTAACTTCATAATAACCTAATCTTTTATCAAGTAAATAAAATATATAACTAAATAATTATTTTTGAATTTTAGGATGTTAAAAAAATCACATGGAAAATTTCACCATATAATATGGAGTCTTCTTAAATAATATTCACATGTTTTTAAAATTTTTAAAAATACTCATCTTTCCTAAATTACATAAAAAAGAAAAGTGTGAGTATCACTTTATGAAATAAAATAAGAGATGTGATTGTCGATTTTTTATTTAATTTTTTTATTTTCTTAATTATCCCTCCCCCATATTATTTACCCAAATGCCTTCTTTCACTGATTGTGTTGGAAAACTCAAGTTAAGAAGTCAAATTTTGGTAGACCCAACTTCTTAATTGAGTTTTTTTTTTGTATTTATTGATTTTTTAAATATTTAATTATATATTTTAATTAATTTATATAATTAATAATTGATTTTTAATAAATATTAATGATAAATTTAAAATATATTGTTGAGCATATATTCTTTTAAAAAAAATAAATATGAAATTTTAGGTAATTTTATGTTTTTTAAAAAGGCTTTGCAAAGCACTATTTTGATGTTCTCTCTAGAATGGAAGTCAATTATTATTCTTTATTGACTAGACTGTATAAATATTTCCTCACATGTCTATTTGGTAGACATCGACAATATTTACAAGCTACTCTCGTATGTCTGAATATAAACCAAATTAGATTTTTACAACGTTCATTTGTTGTCATTTGATGATTGAGTAATAAGTCAAAACGATACAAGCACTCCACATTGTTGAATTACGAAATGCATGTGGTGGCAAAGAATTTCCTAACCATCTATACAACATCCAGACAAACTACGAAATTAATAATGTTCAATATAGTGACAATAACGTTATTATGCACAAATTTTAAGTCAAAATTTGTAAAATATTATATTTTTTTAACCTTGTGAATTTGCATGTGATCAATTCTTAATCTGTATCTGGTAAGATCATGTTGAGGGATTCTAGTGAAGTGTAGGCCCTACTAGTCCATCTAGTAAAGTATAATTTGTGTTAGTAAAATCATTAGATAATTAAGGAAAAATTATGGCATGGTGAACAATATATTTTTACCTTTGTACAAGTAGATATGTTGGCAGAGTTGGTACAATGAGTGGGTCAACTTGGCTTGACCTAACCTACGGGGCAAAATGTGAAAATCAAGCTAGCTTGGCTTAGCCTATATTTTCTTTGGGATGTCATTTTTTAGGTCCATTCTAGCCTTATGTCAAGTCATTAGGCCAAATTAGCTTTGAATAAACATAAACAAATTTTTTTAAAAAATTCAAAATCCAAAAAATAAAAATAAAAATAAAATTTTGTTTTAAAATTAAGTCACGTTAATGAAATTTAAGTCTTTAATTATTATTTAAATAATAATTTTTTGTATAAAAATATCAATTAGATTTTGTGACTTTTTGTTTTGTTTTGAGTTTAGTCCATTTGGAGGAACATACTTAGTACCTATTGGACTACTTATTTATTGAGCTATTGACTTATTGTTTGCTACCTACTAGACATTTTTAGTTTTTATTTTTCTAACAGGCTAGTCGGGCCTTAGCCCAATGGGCCAGTCGGGCTAAATAAGGCTAAGGCAAAAAGACCTAGTTCTATTTAGGTCACTATTTAAAGACCTAGTTTGACCTAATTAATGAGTTGTTCGGGTTGGCCTATTGAACCAGAACTATTTTACCAACTCTATATGATAGTTCATGATTAACCATTGGTGTAATCAAGGGCATGTGGTACCATGCCCATAATTGCAATAAAATTTCACACCCACCCATGACTTTCATAGAAGGTGAGGTTGCACAACATAATTCTCTATACAAAGTTGTCAAACATGCTGAACCCAAGCTGTAGCATCCAACACGTGAAAATTTTGTGAGTGAGGATAGATACATTGGGCCAAGAGCCCGTTAGCAACAACATTAGCTATGGATAGTTCGTCGCTAAAATCTTGGCATCATTCTCTACCTCAAACAAAGGTTCACCAATGACCTACAAATGGGCAAATACAAGCTCAAGAAAAACCTATACAAAATGGACTACTAATAATCCACATGACCCTTCACATGGCCTACAAAATAAGAATAATATATTGTTTTTCCTTGAAGTTTCCTTAACTTTCCCTTCCAAGATCTTGGTTCCTATGCTCTCCTCCATGGAACCTTTGACTCTCTTTCTTCCCCATCTATGCTCACAACATGAAGGGATCAGACGTAGCTCTTAGTTGAAGAGTAAACCAATATAAATGTCTCTTTCATCTTCTCCCTCTTGTTTTAAGCTTTATGTCTTTTGGTGCATTTACATGAACTCTTTTTTATATATCCTATTTGTAAAAATTATTAAAAATGCACACAAATATAATTCAACTCTCCCTTCTTGTGTGCATTTTTGTTATTTTAAATTTAATTTTTTCAAGTTAGGAGGAAATTTTTATTAATGATAAAAGAAAGTTAGCTCATTTAATATAATTATATAAATATTTAAATAATTTCTTATTAAATTGATAAATAATTAAATTTATAAGAAATACTAATAAATAATGTTAGTATATAATTAATATAATTCTACAAATAAAATTTCTTCATAAAATATATTATTTTAATATATTAAATATTATACTTTTTTAAATACCTTTTATTTTTAATTCTTTTAAATTGTCAAAGCATTAATATAATTAACGAATCGTTTAATAAATTATGTAATGTTAAAATTAAAAATATATATATATATTAGAAACCACATGTGATGTTAAAATTAAATAAAAAAATATTAAAATTCTCCGCAACATATTTATAACTTTACAATTTATGAAAATTATTTTTGAAACAAAAATTATTTAAACTTATAATTTGACTATTCTTTTAAAATTTATCTCAAATTATGCTTGAAAAATGTTACAATAAATTATTTATAAGTATTAGTATCTGTATAGATTTTTTGCATATTATTTATATAAAGTATTTATATTGAACGAGTAATATTAAATAGTTTACATAAATAAAATTTTAACTAATTTGCATAAGAAAAATTACACAAATTTAATTATTTTTAAAATTATTATTTTATTAAAATTAAATAATTTCTAAGAACATGAGCTGTTAGTGATAATATTTTGAATTTATTTCTTATTTAATTATCGTGAAAATCCTATATTTTTAAAAATATCCCTGTCCTGAAATTTTGATAATTTTTAAAATTTTAAATTATTAAAAAAAAAAAAGTTGTTAGTGGCAACTACATAAAATTCACTGCTTCTTTGATTTTTGGGAGAACTTTACGTTAGAATGCTTGAATCATAATGACTTACTAATTTTTATCTTTTCAAATGGATGACAATCTTTCATATTTTTATAAAAATAAAATTTTAATTAAAATTAAACCAATTCTTTTTAAAAAAATTATATAAATTTGATTTATCATTATACTTAAGGATACGTAGGAACAAGAAAACACGTCTGTTGAGTTAAAAAATATTTTCATAAATTTTTCTTATTTAAAAAATAATAAAATTTATTTTAAACAATAAATATTGTCATGTGATAAATAAAAATATTTAAAAATTTTAAATAATAAAGTTTTACAAAATTATATCTAATGAAGTTATTTATCTAAAATGATATTTTTGAAAAAAAAACTTATTATATATTTTAAAATGTTATATTAAAACCAAACACAAACACTTTTAATTCCTATGAAACATGTTTGAATATTCCTATGAACATTTTTGAGTAAGCAAACAAGAATTATGATTCTTTGGATTTATGATTCCCAGGAATTGTAATTCTAGGATATGAAAGTTTTTCTTTTTACTTAACACCCCATAATGATAAAAAAAAAAACATTAAAATTTTCATTGTGGTTCACTAGGGTGATTATGTCCCGTTCTCATCTTGACTTTCATTTATATTCTACATGAACTAATTTTTCATACTTTCTAGATCTCACAAAATAGGACGTTTGACTTAGTTTAACAAGTAAAGGGGTAAAAAGTAAATCAAGTTAGGCCATTTTTTATATAGCGATATATTTTTTTTGGTTCAACGTTGTTTGTCGATTGGGTTATATTTTACAAGAATAAAAAACATTGAGTATGAATTTTAGGGTCTTTCTAACCTATCAAGTTAGGCCATTAGGCTAGGCCAATTTTATTAACATTAATGCTTTCAATTAGTTGTCCTGTCATTTGATTATTTTGCTCAACAAATTTCTCAAAATTTGCAATTCTAGTTTGAAGTTCATTACTAAATTCATTTTTAACTTTTTTTTAATCATTTAATAACTAACTCTTTTTTACTGCTAAATTGAGTTAGTATTTAGAGATCAATGTTATGATCACTATATATTAATTTTAATATTTTTTATTTTAATTAATTATTTCGCAACTGGTATTTCAATTCCTAAATGTGAATGTAGTAATTATTTTTGGATCACTGAACTGAGATAGTATTTAGAGATTGATATTTTGTTCGCTATATATTAAAATTGTTCATCTTATTATTTATTTAATTAATTAATTCACAATTGATATTTTGGTCAGTAAATCTAAGAGTAGTTGCTAATTTTTCAATCATCAAACTGAGGCAGTATTTAGGGGCTAAACTTTTGTTGATTATATATTAATTTTTTTATCTTTTTTATTTTAATTAATTACTTATTGACTGACATTTGGGTTGCTAAATTTGAACGTATTTGTTGAATTGTTTGTTGTTGAAGTGAAGTGAGATAATATTTAGAGACCAACATTTTAGTTAATATACATTAAAAAATTATCTTATTTATAATTATGATTAAAGAATTGATAATTGGTATTTGGGTCTATATGTGGTGACATTATTTGGCCATTAAGAAATTGGTTTCTATTTCGGTTGATAAAAATGCAACATCAAAGTTTTTAGTTGTGATCAATTCAGTAATTAAATAATTAAAAAAATTAATTTAATTTCAATTGAAAAGGATTAATAATCATATTATGTTGTGAGTTTTTTAAATATTTCAAAAAAGGTCATAACGACCAAAAGTACGAATGACGGAGCGAGTTTCTTTCCTACTTTCCTAAACAAATAAGCAAACATCTTAAGTTGATGAATTGTAGTCGTAAACACATTCCAATTATAAATTATTGAATTGGTATTATCAACATGTTTTTCAATCTGTCGACACATTTTCTGACGCAAAATATTAATTGAATGGAATTTCTAAAAAATTCAGAAACTCCACTACCATCATTATGACACTACCTCCTTTTATCCAAGGGACAACAAAACCTCTTTTATCCAATAGTTTTTCGAACCCATTGGACCTCCAAAGAACACTAAATAACCATTGGACCAAAGCCTTCCTCCCTAATCTTATGAATAGGTCATCCCTTGGCTGAGTTTGAGTTAGTGAAACCAAAGCAAAACCACCTCCCACTTTTGATTTTTGTCACCTTCTCAATCTAACCTTGAAGCTTCATTGTTGGACCAAGTTTTCTCAAGCCTTCGTTAAAGTATTTCATCCTAAGTCTTCAACCAAGTAAGAGAAGCTCTTCTTTATGTATTTTTGTGGTTGTATGTTGTTGTTATGATGTTATATATGTTGCTAAATGCTTAGAAATGCATGAATATAAAATTGTTTAGGATTGGTAGTCATTATTGTGAGTTTTAAGTTTTTCATGAAAATGGGGTTGATGATGAATCTTTGCATGCATGTTATTTTTGTTGATGTATTTATGTTTGGATGATGTTTATATAATGTTCCAGAGCTGTTGGTTGAATTAAATGTTGATTTGGTTAGAGCTTTGATGATTTCTTTGAGTTTGCATGTTGTTGTTTAGGGCATTTGTTGGGTGAGTCTTTGGCTCATCAAGCGAATCCCTCATTCTAAGCTTTATTTTAAAGGTTCAATGAGCGAGGGGAGACTCTCATTGAGTGACTTGAATTTCTGGGTAATTTTCTAGAAATCTATGACTTTTTACTGAGCAAGTACCCCACTCCCTAGGTGAGAGTTCAAGAACACATGAACTAGATAAAGACTTGTTGAGCAAATACCTTACTCTTTGGACGAAGCCACATGAATTTAGTGAGAAAACTTGGCTTTGTTAAGTGTTCTCTAGGCAAAGGAATACCATTGCTAAGTGAGTTAGGTGTAGTTGAGAATGTGAAGTCTTTCTGACTTTATTCGTCGAATGAGACAACTTACTTGTTGAGCAAATTGAAAGGAGTTTAGAGGATGCTCTCTACAACTCCTCTAGTTAGGCGAGGATGGACCCTTGCTAGGCAAAACATGTGAGGTTTATAGAGTTAAGTCATAGTGACTTAATTCATGGGTGATTGTATGTGTATGACTTTGATGACCTTAAATGACATACTCGTGGGAGCAAATGTTGAGGTCACCCATAGGATCGAGGTTTCCAAGCCTTCTAATGATGAGAGTGTACTTGGGTCCTTTTTGCATTCATTTCCAAGACACTTGGGTCGGCATCAGCAAAACATGGAGGATCTATCATGATCAACAACGGATATAGCACAAAAGAGAGGTGATCATCGAGTACATCCTCATTAGCACCATGTGGTTCACCATCACGTTCAACACCTATGTGGATATGTTTTCATTGATACTTGCGATGTGGAGTCAACTAGTCAGCATGAGGAGAGTAGAGTTGGCAGGGAATTGATGCTGCAACCACAACACTCTTGGTCCTCATTTGCATCATTTTCGGACTAGGCCTTTGAGAGTCGGGGGTGACGCTAAAGCTTCATCATCCGCATCGTCGCCTCCTTAGTGACCCAATTATTGTCTTATCATTGTATGGACTACCTTGATTAGGGTATTTTGTATATTCTCGTACTTTTTTGTTGTATTTTTCTTTTAATGTTTGGATAGATGTTTAGCCCTTAGCTTCATGTTTATTTTTTGTTATGTTGTAAATGCCATAACCCACAGACTTTCCCTAATGTATTCAAAGGTAGTTCTAATCAAATCTACATATATATATATATATAACATGTTCATGATTATTAGATGTCACATTATATATTTTATGCTTACCTGTTGTTGTGCATTGATAAGCTCGTTTTTAGTCATCTCAACGCGCATCAAATAACTAAAGCTAACTATAGCATAGTCAACCCTAGGTCGATTTTTCTCAAGGACACAGTGCGCTCAATTGTGATTCGGTGTGAAGCGAAATGATATAGAATCTGTGGTGTAGAGTATTGACTCGTCTCAGCAACTGGCTGAGTTGCTCTCGGCAAAAACTGAGTCGATATGGTCTCGATAGAGACCTATCAGACTTGGTTTCGGCTAAGTGCAGAATTAACGCTATAGAGACGTACTATCTCTGCTCGGACTCGTAAAGTGGTAAACATGGGGTTTTAATTGCGGAAACGAGAAAATGTAAATGAATGTAGAGAATAAATGTAGAGACAAGGATGCTACTGATACAATATAACTACTGTTGTTGTTATGAAGTAACTGTGTTAGTATTCAATTCCATTAATTCAAGTCCAGTCCAGATTCCTTACTCTAGTTCTCAGTCCATGTCAGCCTTGGGAATGCTTATGGCAATCGCCACAAGTTCGTCCATTACCATACTGAGGAATTACGCAATTGCTACCTCATCAGTTGGTAGGGATTAAGTTCAGAGCTGATTTTAGGTTCTCTATTAACGATCATTAAATGATTGCCTACTAAATTAGCTAAACCAGTTCCAATCGGCTTAGTTTAACTTTGTTCATGGTTCAATTGCAATCGCGGATCAAATCATGAATTAAAGAAGAGGAGAGGAACAGAGACAAGAAATGCAAAATGAAATTGATTAACAGAAAATAGAGTACAAACGCAGTGATCTGAATTCAGATGGACCCATCTTCCACGACGTTCGCCATGGTTGATGGTGGTGGTTCACCTCTAGTAGCGTGAGCGTTGAGGATCAGATCCACCAGAGTGCGTTGGAAGCCCAAGCGGTCACCTCTAACAAACTTCGGCTTCTCAGTCTCAGGCCTGTACTTCCTCGATCGAGAGAAACACCAATGTAGCACCGTGCACCACCGCAAAATGGAGAAAACGAGAGCGAGATAATGGACTCAATGAAAATGTGTAGAGAATAAATTCAAAGACCCCCAAAATGTACACGACTAATCCTATATATACATGAGCGCGCGAACTACGATGCCTAACAGAATTACAAAAGTGGATTTTCTAATCTACCCTTGCAATGCATGTTGTTGGTTACTCCAGGAGTGGCGTGGCATGTAAGTTGGAGCTAAGGTGGCCTCTATGTTGGATGGCTAACGTGGAAAGTACTATAAGGCCACTTCTTATTGGGCTACTCCCTTACTGGGCCACTTGGTTGTGTAGCTTGGCCTGACCGAGATGGAATCGGCCTGGGTCCTCCTATGTTGGACCTGAGAGCCTTGGCTGGACCTGTACAAAAAGGAAAATCAACTAAAATTCTTGAATTAGCATAGTTTTGTATTTTCTCTATCTTTAGGTTCCTAATATAAATCTCGACAAACATTCGCTCTTTAAGTATAAGATATGCTTGCAAACACCCTCCTTTGGTCCATAAAAGGTGTGTAGTTTGCGACTCATCAGACCCCCACACTTACCCTTTTGCACTCCTAGGCAAAAATGAAATGAAAATCAACAAGGGAATCTTTAAGGCTAAAAAGAAAATTTTCAATTGGCTCCCTTAAGCTCAACCAAGACAGAGTCGACACTCATTCACCCTGGGTTAAGATACTCTCAATCAATCAGAAACTACTACTCTTGTGCTCAAGGCACATTTATGACCTGCAACCGCGAGGGATAACCAACAATGATAGAGCTCTCACTTCAGCATCTATTATCTCAACTCTCAAGTATTTGGGTTTGTATTTACACTCAACATTACATGAAACTAACATTCTTTCACTTTGACGAGGCTTTCTTTCTACACCTGCAAAAACACAAGCTGTTATGATCACTAGGACTTCTTTTCGGCTTGTAGCGAGGCTAGGGTCACGGGTAGGATAAAATATGGACAATAGCTTCAAGACCCGCGGGGAGAAGAAGAGCAATGGGGAGTAAGCTTCATCAGCATGAGGGGAGGTCCTAGATGCTATGATCTCCTCTCCTTATTCTGTTTTTATCTGCTCATTTCTTTCTCTTTTTCTGATCTTTTATCTTTCATTCTTTTCTACTTTTCATGCAGTCTTGCTGTTTTGTTTTTGGTTGGCTTTACTTGGATTTTTCAGTTGTTGCTTCCGCTTTTTGGTTTTTCTTTTTCTTTTCCTTTCTTACACTCACTTCTTTTCTTTTCTTGTCTTTTCGAGCCTTTAGAGGATGCTGATCAGATTCTGCTTCCCGGAATTCCCCCACACTTGATTATGACTTACTCCCAAAATAATTTCAAGGCTCCTCAACTCCTTGAGGGTGAGGGTTGGATCATGGTTTTCCGACCCTGGTTTGTAATGAGTTGTTAGAACAAATGGTTAATCAGGCTCAATAGGGGTGATCAAGGGGCAGAAAATTTTTTAGGTAGGCATTATTTGGCTCGAGGCTCATCAAAAACATGACCTAGATCATGTCATTCCTGCATGTGAAAACAGTTGTATCCAGATAGTCAGGGCAAAATGTAGAATACACAGTTGATCATGAATGACAAAATCACTCAAAAAGAAAAGGAATGGCAAGACGCGAGCCATCAATATGCACAACAGCTCAAATTCTCACACAGGTTATTTTGCTCTATCACTGAAGGTTTTTCCTTTCAGTTTTCAGTCAATCACTGCCTAGAAACACCAAAAGTTCGCTCCCTTCAAGCTAGTGAAATCTCTTTTCAAAGTTGCAAAATTACTTCCTACTGTCTTCTCAAACTTCCAGAAGTCAATTAAAAAATCTTTCCAACGCACATTTTTTTTTCGACCATCCAATTCTTGAATTCTGCTAGGATGAACAGGACAGAAGACCAAAACAATTAAAAATCATGTTTGGTTGAAGTCACTCCGGATTCGGTCGAGGCGGCACAACACCAGAATGAGCTCGGCTTCAACAATTTTTATTGGGACTAAACAAAATAGAAAGGTGGAGACAATGACTCAGAGAAAATTGAAACAGAGACAGAAAATTCAAACAGACTAAGGAGACAAACAGAAATTCAAACAAAATTATTAAAATTGAGCCAGGATGAATGAACAATATCACAACTACAGAGTTCGGTCTTGCGGCTTCAGATTGCCACAACAATGTCCCCCCCACACTTGTTTAATGCATTGTCCCCAATGCATGCTATGATCGAGAGGGGTTGGCAGAGTAGGCTTAGGTTGTGCCATCTGGTGGAGCTGATTCCTTTAGTGAGATGATCTCCATGTCACCTACAATTGGTGCTGAACCTTGATAGAATGGCTTGATTTGATGCCCATTGACCTGGAAGGTGTGGTTGCTCTGTTCATCCTTTAATTGCACTGCACCATGGGGACATATGTTAGTGATAACAAAAGGTCCATCCCATCTAGAGCGAAGCTTACCTGTTATGAGCTTAAGTCTTGAATTGAACACTAGCACTTTCTGGCCGACATGAAAGTCTTTCCTCAGAATCTTTTGGTCATGAAATTTCTTGACTTTTTGCTTGTATATCCTGGAGTTCTCATATGCTTCCAGGTGGAGTTCATCAAGTTCTTGTAGTTGAAACTTTCTCTGTTCTCCTGCTTGGTCATAGGCTAGGTAGTATTGCTTGACGACCCAGTAAGCTTTATGCTCTAGTTCCACAGGAAGATGGCAGGTCTTACCGAAGACAATCTGGTAGGGAGACATCCCTAACGGCGTTTGGTATGCGATCCTGTGTGCCCAAAGAGCGTCCTCAAGGAGTCGGCTCCAATCCTTCCTATTGGGGTTGGTTATCTTTTGTAGCGTTTTCTTGATTTCCCTGTTGAAAACTTCTGCTTGGCCATTTGTCTAGGGTGGTATGTTGTAGCAACTCTGTGTACCATCCCATACTTGTGGAGAAGAGAGGACATGGCTCTGTTGCAAAAGTGACTACCTTGGTCACTTATGAGCGCTTTTGGCATACCAAACCTACAGAAAATGTTAGATTTCAAAAAGTTGACAACTACCTTTGCATCATTGGTCCTGGTGGCAATGGCCTCTACCCATTTTGACACATAATCTACGACCAGCAGAATATATGAGTAACCATTGGAGACTGGGAACGGCCCCATGAAATCTATTCCCCATACATCAAAAACTTCACAAAACAGGATAGGTTGCTGGGGCATTTCATGCCTTCAATTCATGGCCATTCCTGCTTTTTGGCATCGCTCGCAGGTGGAGACGAAGTGATCGGGGTCTCTAAAAATGGTAGGCCAGTAGAGGCCACAGTCCAGCAATTTCCTGGCAGTCTGAGTTGATCCATAATGGCCGCCTCCAGGTGCTGAATGGCAGAACTAGAGGACCGAATTGATCTTGGCATTAGGAATGCACCTGCGGATTACTTTGTCGTTGCATAGTCTCCAAAGGTATGGATCATCCCATATGTAATATTTGGCATCACTCTGGAGTTTTTCCTTGTATGGTCGAGATGCCTCCGGTGGGAATTGAGATGTTGCCACATAGTTGCAGATGTCGACAAATCATGGTGTAGACGCCTTGATGTGCAGAAGCTGCTCATTTGGGAATTCGTCTCGGATGGGCATTGGTTCGATTTCTCTTTCAATCCTACTCAAGTGATCTGCTACAGAGTTCTTAGCACCTTTTTTGTCTCTGAATTCTATATCAAATGCTTGGAGAAGAAGCATCCACCAGATCAGTCTTGGCTTGGCATCTGGCTTCTTCAACAAGTATTTCAGCGCAGCATGGTTAGAGAACACAATTATTCTTGAACCGAGGAGGTATGAGCGGAATTTGTCCAGGGCAAATACAATTGCCAAGAGTTCCTTCTCAATTGTTGTATAATTCTGCTGGGCCGAGTCCATGGTTTTGGATGCATAGGCAATCACGTGCACTGGTTGGCCGACTCCAGCTTTTTGGCCGAGGACAGCTCCTAATGCCGAATTGGATGCATCGCACATCAGTTCAAATGGCAGGTCCCAGTTTGGTGCTTGCAGGATAGGGGCGGATGTGAGTCGGTTCTTCAACTCTTGAAATGCTTTGATACAAGGCTGGTCAAAGTTGAATTCTACGTCCTTCTGTAGCAATCTAGATAGTGGCAGAGCAAGTTTACTGAAATTCTTAATGAATCTTCTGTAGAAGCCTGCATATCCTAGGAATGAGCGAACTTTCCTCACAGAAGTGGGGTTTGGAAGGGAGGATATGATATCTATCTTTGATTTATCCACCTCAATGCCTCTATTGGAGACCAGGTGTCCCAACACGATTCCCTCGGTCACCATGAAATGACATTTTTCAAAATTGAGCATAAGGTTTGTGTCGATACATCTCTTCAACACCTTGGAAAGATTTCCCAAGCATGCATCGAATGAGTTAGCATACACAGTGAAGTCATCCATGAACACCTCCATGCAGTCCTTCAGTAAATCCGAGAAGATGTTGATCATACAACACTGAAACGTGCTCAGAGCATTACACAGGCCAAATGGCATGCGACTATACGCAAACGTGCCAAATGGGCAGAAGAAGGTTGTCTTGTGCTGATCTTCAGGTGCAATATGAATTTGCATGTAACCTGAGAAACCATCTAGAAAACAGTAACGAGATTTCCCTGCTAGTTTTTCAAGGACTTGGTCAATGAAAGGAAAAGGAAAGTGATCCTTGCGAGTTTCCTAGTTTAATCTTCTGTAATCAATGCAGACTCACCAGCTATTCTGAATCCGCGTAGGTACCAACTCGTCTTGTTGGTTTTTCATGACAGTCATCCTAGACTTTTTTGGTACAACTTGCACAGGGCTCACCCATTGGCTATCTGAGATGGGATAGATGATGCCTGTAGCAAGTAGCTTTGTGACTTCCTTCTTGACGACATCCAGGATGGTCGGATTCAGTCTTCTCTGTTGTTGCCTTATGGGCTTGATCTCCTCCTCCATCAATATTCTGTGCATGCACATGGAGGGGTTTATGCCAGGAAGGTCTGATAGCTTCCACCTTATTGCCTTCTTATGTTGCCTTAGGACCTCCAACAACTTGTCTTCGTGCTCTTGGTGAAGATTATTGGCAATGATAACTGAGAGTTGATGTTCCTTGTCCAAGTAGGCATACTTTAGGTGACTCGACAATGGTTTCAGTTCCATAGGTGGTGGTGGGGATGGAGATTTTTCAGTCAATGAATTTGGATCCGTCTGACCGACTTGATTTTGACTAAGCACCAGGTGTGCCGACATGATTTTGGCCTTTGGCTACTTCGGTTGACTCGACTCGGTAGCTTCGATTCTTGTTGGACTAGAGTTGGCATTGGTTTCTTGTGCAGCTTCGGAGTCGGATCTGGATGGAACAATGATTTCCACTCCAGCTTGTGTCTGGTCTCCATTGGCAGAGACGATCTCAGCGAGCACGTCGGCCTTGCTGTCTGACTTTTCAGCTGAGTTTACTTTTATCTCTTCCTTGATTCGGCCTTCTCTGGCCGACTTGATTTCGATCGTAAAAATGGTCGCCAATTGTGCAATGGGAGACTCTTCAATTTCGGTGACTTTGACTTCTGCATTGGTTTGGGTTTTCAAGGTTGCAGACCTGGTTTAACAATTTAGACAATTCAACTGCAAAGTCCAAGTCAGCAATATCGCTATGGTTGTCCTCAGAGTTGGGAAGGTCTTGTACTTCCTCATAGTCGGCCTCTTCATCTGTGAACCCTAGGCAGCTGATCTCATCAGTGCTTCCAGCAAACTTCTCAATGTCTTCACTGCTGCTGTTTAGTTGAAAGTATTCTTCAACTATTTCATCAAGTAAATCAATGCCAAAGAGAAAGTGATCTTCGGTTGGGTGCTTCATTGCTTCGAAAATGTTAAATTGCACCAAGGTGTCACCGAATTCCATCGATAGCATCCCGGCATGCATATCGATCTTTCTTCTGGCCGTCATCAGGAATAGTCTTCCCAGAATTAAGGTGGATTCTTCCCAGATGTCTTATCCTCCATGTCTAGCACATAAAAATCAGTTGGAAATATTAGCTCATTCACCTAGACAAGAACATCTTCATGAACTCCCAGGGGTTGGACAATGCTCCTGTTTGCAAGTTGAATGGTCATCCCTGTGGGTTCAAGATCACCAAAATTCAGGGACCTATATATTGATGCGGGCATGACATTAATTGAAGCTCCCAAATCCAACATGGCGTTAGCAAAGGTGCAATCGCCAATGGTGCATGGGACAGAAAAGATTCCAAGATCTCTGCACTTCCTTGGCAGTGCTCGTGTGGCACCTGCAGTGAGTTCTTCATTTTTGGTCAAGGCCGACACCACGCCCCCAATTTCCATGCTCCCCTTTATCTTTTTCCTTTTATGTACGCACAATTCCTTGAGGAATTTTGCATACTTAGGGACCTGTTTAATAGCGTCGAGGAGTGGAATATTAATTTCCACCTTCTAGAACATCTTCAACAATTCTTCATCTGACTCTGGCTTCCTTGCCGAGATGGTCCGAGATGGAAATGGCAATGGGACAGCTGTCTCCAGCCGAGGCTGTGAGTTGGCAATTGGTTTAGAGTCGGCTTCGGCTGACCTTGGTGGTTGCTGCAGTGCAGGTTAAAGTAGTTCTTTTCCGCTTCTGAGGGTGACCACACTGGCATTTCCTCTCGGATTTGGAATGGTTTGAAAGGGTAGGTTGCTTAATCCAGCTGACTGTAATTGGCTCACAGTATTGGCTAGCTGTCCAATCTGCGTTTTGAGGTCTTGGATGGTGGCGGTCATGTTCTACTGGAATTGCATATTGTTGGAGCTCATGGATTGCTGGAACTCCAGGTTGCTAGTTACAAGTTGCTTCATTAGATCTTCCAGAGACGGAGAGTTTCCTTGAGTAGGCACTCTCTACTGCTACTATTGTTGTTGGAAAGGTGGTGCCTGATATTGTAGGCTCGGCTGTTGGTAACCTGCTGATCCCTAAGGCACATTCGGCACAAATCCTGCTCTCTGAGCTGCATACGGTCCTTGTTGCGGACCTGGCTGAAATGGTTGTCTTCCATATTGGTTATCAATTGGCCAAGGCTGATATGGTTGCCTCCCATACTGGAGTCCACCTACAGCTCCAACATGCTCAGGTTGGTCCGCCTCAGATTCTTGGAGAGTGGGGCACATATCAGTAGGATGCTCCACGGAAGTACATATGTCATATACTTTTGCTGTCATGGTTGGTTGGTGTTGACTAATAACTAGTTGTCTCACTAATGATGTCAGCTCGGTAAGCTGATTTTCCAGTCTTTGGTTGGAAGCTGCGCCGATCTCATTTAATATTCGAGACTGATTCGACCCTCTGATCCCAAACTGCTGTGTATTTCTTGCCATATTAGAGGTCAGATGCCTTATTGCTAGTGGTGTTTTATCCATCAAAGCTCCTCCACTGGCGGCATCGATCATGATTTTGTCCATCATGGATAGTCTTTCATAGAAATATTGGATCAGCAACTGTTCGCTGATTTGATGGTGTGGACAGGTGGCACAAAGTTTGTTGAACCTCTCCCAATATTCATGCAGAGTTTCTTCGGTATGCTGCCTTATCCCACAAATTTCTTTCCTGATGGATGCAGTTCTGGATGCCGGAAAGAATTTCTCTAGAAATGTGCGCTTCATGTCTCCCCAAGTGTTGAAAAGTGTTGGCTGAAGGTACAGCCAGTCCTTTGCAGCTCCGTCAAGTGAGAATGGGAACGCCTTCATCTTGATATAGTCTTCTGGGATCCCTTGTGGTCTCATTATGGAACAGACCACATGGAATTCCTTTAAATGCTTGTGGGGGTCCTCTCCTGCAAGACCATGAAATTTTGGCAACAGATGTATAAGACCAGACTTCAATTCATATGTTTGAGCCGGCTCTAGCTGTGGATATTGCATGCACCATGGTTGGTATACCACATCCAGAGTGGCTAACTCCTTAAGGGTTCTATCATTATTCTCCATCTGTCCTGGCTCTGCAAAAATGTTAGAACTAGAAGGAGATATGTCAGTACAAAGCTGGTCAGAGTAAATAACAGAATCGGAACTACTGCTAATATTTACCACAATATTTCTAGTTTTTCGCAATCTACGTAAAGCATATAATGGATCAGTGCTACCCCTAGTCATGCATTATAAGAAAATCATGTAGCTAAATCAGTAATCCTATTGAGACTATAAGAATGCAACGTGAATAGAAAATGCAAGTCAGTTATATAACGCAAAAATGAGCACAAAACAAAATTCTAACAGCATTACAATACAGAAATTTAATACAAACTTGGCATGTGTATTATTCAGGATCCGAAATCTAGAGAACAGACACGGACAAATTCTAAGACTCAACAGACTGACTTTTAGACACACTCTACAGACTCGGGATTCGACTTCACTTAACTTGGCACACAAAGACACAAAAGAACTTGTCTCTCCGGCAATGGTGCCAATTTGATAAGCTCGTTTTTAGTCGTCTCAAGGCGCATCAAATAACTAATGCTAACTATAGCATAGTCAACCCTAGGTCGATTTTTCTCAAGGACACAATGCGCTCAATTGTGATTCAGTGTGAAGCGAAATGATATAGAATCTGCGGTGTAGAGTATTGACTCGTCTCGGCAACTGGCCGAGTTGCTCTCGGCAAAAACTGAGCCGATATGGTCTCGGTAGAGACCTATCAGACTTGGTTTCAGCTAAGTGTAGAATTGACGCTACAGAGACGAACTATCTCTATCTTGGACTCGTAAAGTAGTAAATATGGGGTTTTAATTGCGGAAACGAGAAAATGCAAATGAATGCAGATAATAAATGCAGAGACAAGGATGCTACTGATACAATATAACTATTGTTGTTATTATGAAGTAACTGTGTTAGTATTCAATTCCATTAATTCAAGTCCAGTCCAGATTCCTTACTCTAGTTCTCAGTCCATGTCAGCCTTGGGAATGCTTATGGAAATCGCCACAGGTTCGTCCATTACCATACTGAGGAATTACGCAATCTCTACCTCATCAGTTGGTAGGGATTAAGTTCGAAGCTGATTTTAGGTTCTCTATTAACAATCGTTAAATGATTGCCTACTAAATTAGCTAAACCAGTTCCAATCGACTTAGTTTAACTTTGTTCATGGTTCAATTGCAATCGCGCATCAAATCATGAATTAAAGAAGAGGAGAGGAACAGAGACAAGAAATGCAAAATGAAATTGATTAACAGAAAATAGAGTACAAACACAGTGGTCCGAATTCAGATGGACTCATCTTCCACGGCGATCGCCATGGTTGATGGTGGTGGTTCACCTCCAGTAGCGTGAGCGCTAAGGATCAGATCCACCAGAGTGCGTTGGAAGCCCAAGTGGTCACCTTTGATAAACTTCGGCTTCTCAATCTCAGGCCTATACTTTCTCGATCGAGAGAAACACCAATATAGCACCGTGCACCACCGCAAAATGGGGAAAATGAGAGCGAGATAATAGACTCAATGAAAATGTGTAGAGAATGAATTGAAAGACCCCTAAAATGTACACGACTAATCCTATATATACATGAGCGCGCGAACTACGATGCCTAACAGAATTACAAAAGTGGATTTCCTAATCTACCCTTGCGATACGCATTGCTGGTTACTCCAGGAGTGGCGTGGCATCTAAGTTGGAGCTAAGGTGGCCTCTGTGTTGGATGGCCAACGTGGAAAGTACTATAGGACCACTTCTTATTGGGCTGCTCCCTTACTGGGCCACTTGGTTGTGTGGCTTGGCCTGGCCGAGATGGAATCGACATGGGTCCTCCTGTGTTGGACCTGAGAGCCA
Organism: Mucuna pruriens; assembly: GCA_025330945.1. Lineage (NCBI taxonomy): Eukaryota > Viridiplantae > Streptophyta > Magnoliopsida > Fabales > Fabaceae > Mucuna > Mucuna pruriens. Next base: position 402,551 of record JAENHJ010000157.1, read on the forward strand.
TGGTTGGACCTGTACAACAAGGAAAATCAGCTAAAATTCTTGAATTAGCACAGTTTTGTATTTTCTCTATTTTTAGGTTCCTAATATAAATCTCGGCTAACATTTGCTCCTTAAGTATAAGATATGCTTGCAAACACCCTCCTTTGGTCCATAAAAGGATTGTAGTTTGCGACTCATCACGCATCATGAAAAGGAAAAAATTGTCTACTATTTTTAAAATCAAATTAATTAAGATCTTATTAAAATTAACTTTCTACGCTTGGTATGGTTTACAATTGTTTACAAGTTGTGTCAATTGCTAAGTTGTTAAAAAAAAGTTCAACATTTATAAACTAAAAACTTTATAATTGATCTACTAAACAATGTTTTTCTTTATGTTCTAATTAAATTGATTGAATAATTAAAAGAGTAATTAAATTTAAATTTTGTTTGAAATAATTAAGAAAATTTTGTGTTGTGCATTTCTCGAGAAAGACCAAAATGGTTGGAAGCATGCTTACCGAGGTGAGTCTTCCCTAAAAGTGGTTGCCAGAGTTTAGACAAAGCACCAAGAGTTTATGAATAAGAACCCCTTACTATTTTCTAGTTGAGTATAGTCAAATTAGTGTCATCAACACGTTTTTCAATATGGAACACCAAACGGATATAGTTTTGGAGAAAACCATAGAACCCAAGCTGTCATTTAGGCTGCTTCCCCCTATTACCCAAAGGGTAACAAAACCCCCTAAGATCCAATGGGCAACCAAACCCCATGGACTTATGGTCCCTTAAACCCATTACCCAAAGGACAATAGCATATTCCCTAAAACCCTATATATATGCAACCTGTTGGGTGAGTATGGGGTTAGAAAAGCCAGAGCAAACTCCCTTCCCTACTTGCATTTTTGTCCATATTCTTTAGCCAAGTTTGGATCCACCATCATTGATCAAGTTCATACCTCCTTCCTTAAAGTTTTCTAGCCCTAAGTCTACAGCAAGTAAGAGAAGTTAACCTTGTATGATTTCCATGAACTCTATGTTGTTCTTATAGTATTATTATGTTGTTTAAATTCCTAGGGATGTATGATAAAAATTTGTTGCGAATTCGATAGAAATTGTTGAGTTTTGAGGTTTTTGAGAAATTATTGAGTTGAGCATGAAATTGTGGTTGCATGTTGGTTTTGATGTTATTTTTACATTTAGAACTTGATTATATCTTGATATAGAGCTTTTGGTTGAACTGTATGAAGATTTGTTTGAGTTTGGATGAATTTCGAGTGATTCGCATGTTGTTGTCGAGGGCTTTGGTTGGGTGCCCCTTGTCTAGCTAGGCAAATGCCCCTTTTTAAGGTTTATGTTGAAGGGTTGTTAGGAAAGAGGAAACTATCACTGAGTGAACCTGTATTTTCTGGGTAAATTTATGGAAAACATGAGTTCCCACAAGGTGGGAGCCTTTCTTATTGGGCAAAAGTTTCAGATTGCATGAACACGATGGGTTTGGCTAGGTAAATCTAAAGTCTGTCTGGGTGAGTCAAAGTTTGGCTGGGCGAGTCCAATGTCTGGTTGGGTGTATCCAACATTTGGTTGGGTGAATTTTGAGTTTGAGTTGAACATTTTAAATGTAGTTAAGAGTGTGAAGCCACTATAACTTCTTTCGCTGAGCAAGACCTCCCACTTGTTAAGCCCATAAGAGGTGAGATTTTAGGGGTTTCTTTAAGGCCTTTGACTAAGCAATGATTTAGTCCCGCTTAGCAAGACATAAGAGGTGTGTGGAGAATAAGTTTCAATGGCTTATTTTGCTAAGCGAGATATTCACTCGCTAAGCAACTAAAACATGATTTAAGCTCTTTGTTTTATTCACTGAGTAAGGCCAGACTCTCATTGAGTGAATATGCATATAGTTGAGTGGTACCTTTCTAGAATGTAAGGATTCGCTAAGTGAACGATCCTTGTCGCTAAGTGAATCCACTAGTAGTGAGAAAACAACCTAAGTTGCAAAACTAAATGGATGAATAATTTGTGTAATAAATACTTTATACTTATGTTATAAAAGATTAATGATGGGTAGGATAGGTCTAAAAGAAATAAAGTGGAACAATAATTCAGTTGAAATTCATAAAATGTGGAATGTTGCTATCTTTGAGAGATAGAACACTTGTTGATGAGTTAAAGTAATAACTTTACTCTCGGGAGATGGTTGATGAACCATTCTTATTTTTGTGATCCTGGTTTGTCTTAAGGAGCCATATTAAGATGGTGGGTGCATGTTGCTAGTACTTGGATGCCTAAGAAAATTGGGAGTGATTAGAAAATCACAATTGTGGTTGTTGTTAAGTCTCGAGTGGACGCTACTAACGAGTAGGCATGTAAGTCAAGAACCACCATGAGTTGTGAGGTTCATGACCAGTAATGGGTTTGGAAAGGCATCCCCCACAAATGGGTGTAGTCTTTTGTAAGGACTATTGTCGTGGAAAGTCATTACCTACATACAACCTATCTCGAACCGAACACTTCTCAATTTGCAAGATCACATCCTTTTTGCCCAATATTAGGAGTGAAGGTATGTTAAGGAAGTGATAGGAGTAGTGACCGCTCGACCTATAAATCTCCATAGAGTAGTATAATTATATGTATGATTGTTGAATATAAATTATTAATGATGGTTATGTGTGTGTTGGAGTTTCCTATTAATCTGTGAAATTTATAATTGTTGTAACCATACAAGTTGTTCTTATTTTCTCTTTAGACTTAAGGTCTTTTTTGTAGTAGCTTACCCTTATGTCTATATGTTGTATGTGTGTGTGCGACTATGATGACTGTGACTTGATGTTTGCGGGAGTAGACGATGAGACTATCCTGAGGATAGAGGTTTTCAAGCATTCCGCTTATTAGGGTCCACCTAGGGCCCTTCTGCTTTTGTTTTCATAGGGAGCATGGAGGATCAATCATGACCTACAGTGGGTCTCATACCAGAGGTGAGTGTGGAACACATCAGACCCAGAGTCCAAGTATTCTCCATCACCTTCTACACCGAGCTAGAGATGTTTTTGTCGATCTCTATTATATGAGCCCAGCCCACAAGGATGACGAGAGTAGAGTTGGCAACAAACCAGCATTGAAATTGTGATGCTTCGAGCCCCCGCCCGCATCGCTTTTAGAGGACCATGGGAGATGCTTATGCTTCTACATTTGTACAACTATCACCTCAATTATGTACTTGTTGTTTTTCTTTTGTAGAGACTAGCTTGAATTGTATATGGTGTTTTGTGTATCTCTTTTTTTTTTTGATGTTGTAGCTTTTCTTATGGGCAAGTGTTTAACCTTCAACTTCAATCTATCTTTAGGTGATGTAACTGTCATAAGGCACGGGTTATATTTTATCACTATACATATTCCCTATTTTTATTTCATTATGCATGTTCTCTTTCAATTGTGGTGTAATAGTGACATTAATGTTTGTTGCCTAGCACGTCTTTTGAAAAAAAAAGTTAATCACCCTTTTTTAAAATTAAATTAATTAAAGATCTTATTAAAATAAACCTTCTATCCATATTCGTTTAGTTGTGTCAGTCTCTGAATCGTTATATTTCTACTCTAATATAATATATTATTGTTGTTATTATTAACTTTAATACTTAATTAAAAATAATATAAAATAATATTCTATTATCCAATAGAATCTCATCAACAATGTACTTGATCTCAGAAGTTACTATTATAAAAAATTTATCGTGTTTAAATGAAATAACACGATAAATGAATTCGTCCAAATACCTTGGTTCGTAAGACTTATGCTAAAACTTGCATGTATTGGTAAGAAAAACCATGGTTGCTATCTTAATTAGGAGATCCTTTAAACAATTTGCTCAAAGGTTTGACTTTTAATATTTTCCTAACATCGCAACTTGCTTGTTTTATCTCCACTTTAACATCAATATCTAAGCTAAACAAGAGATATATATCCTTAATTTATAATACATTACAATTCTAATAATTGTAAACTTAAACATAAAACAGAAGAACGGTGGTTTAATTATGTCTTGAAAAAGATTTCACAAATCATTCTGACAAGCTTAGTTCTTAAAAACTCAAGTTTTAAAAAAGGATAGAACGATATGTCATCCTTCTTATAAGTTCGTAAAAAAAAGGTAAGACAAAGTAGATTTCATTTTATTGAATCCATGTAAATCTTGTGATTCAAGTCCTTGTTTAGACAAAGACTCCAATACAATAACAAATTTTAATAACCAAACTCAAATTGGTTAAACAATAATCAAACAAAGTGGAAATATAACTTTGTTTAATTGAATTGTTGCAAAGAATAAAAAACAAAGCATTTATCCTATTGACTACCTGCAGGAATCAAACTTAAATGAAAATAAATGGAAAATATTAAATAATGAAGAAATGCATAAGATTGTAAAGACAAAAATAGGAAATTAAAAGGAATGTAGACAATGACACAATTGAAAAAATGACGATTTGCAAAGAAAAGTAAATGCAAAAAATCAAGTTACTAATGCAAAATAAACACGTGAAGATTAAATAAAGCAATTAAATAGAGGGAAATAATCATGTGAAGAACACAATATAAGATGCAAAGGAAGGCGAATGTGATTGTAAATGCAAAATTTGACAAAGAAATTTTAAATAAAAAGGAAAAGAAAGATAAAGATGAAGAAGTAATGTAAATTGAAATTAAAACTTAAGAAGTTGATCGAATACAAAGAGATAATAAAAGCGAATAAGATAATGAAAATCTAAAATACATGAAAGAGACAGACATTATTAAAATGAGTAGTACTCATTAGATTAATAGCCATTATTCGATGCGTGTTTGGTTACAAAATGTTTTCCAACCCTTTTGACAGAATGAAAAAGTTCTAAGTTTTCTTTCAAATTTTTATTCCTTTGAGTATCCTCTTGACCTTTTAGACTTTTCCGAACAACTTTTGATTTTACTAAGTCTTTTGACTCAAAACACCAATACGATAAAACATTTTGTCCGTCGAGATTTATTGGAAGCATCATCTAGAATATTGCACACTTATTCAAAAGACATTACTACAATAATTTTCTTCCTTTATTATTTATTTGTTATTATTAAAACTCAAAATTAGACCGTCTTAGATCATCTAATACAGTTTACTAAAATTCAAATGTATATATTTACTCATGTTGAAAGGTCACATCAGTTAGAACTTTGTTGTTATATCTATCTATATATATATTACTATAAACAATAATAATATAAATCCAATCAATGTTACTTGTCACTTTCTACTTATTAATTAGTTTTTTATATGCCCTAATTTTAAAAAGTTTATATTCAATTCAAATTTTAATTATGTCATTTGATTTGATTTTAATATTTAATAATTTTTACTCCCTTAAATATCAGTGGCTTAATTACTTAATTTTTTAAGTTTAAAATTAATTTAAATATCTATTAAATTAATAAATGAAAATATAATTATTTAATTTCTAAACTTCAATTGAAATATGAACATAATATGTGCATAATTTAAATACCTTGTCTTATTTCGTGCAATTGGTGTTAAGTATATACGGAGGGTACCTATTCAACAACAACAAAAAGTATATAGGGTACCTCTCTTAGTATCCTTGAAAATGATTTGTTTAATTTGAGTTTTGATTATAAATTTTGAAGAATTAATGTCAAAAAATTAATTTTAAAATAATTATGGTTAAAAAATCAATTTAAAAGAATTTGGTATATATTGTCACAACCTAAGCCGCAACGGGGTCGATAAGGAATAAAAGTTTGGAGTCCACGTTCCTTTTAGAGGAGGGAACATGAAAATTGGAGTCATCACCGGCATTTTAAAAAAAAACAAAAAAAAAACTTATGATTGGATAAGGCTAGTGTTAGAAACAAAGGATCGAATTCAGAAGTCGGTTACACGTAGGGAAAACATAGGTATCCCATCGTGTCCGTCTTAAGTCAGTTACCCTAACTAGATGCATGAAATATGAAATGACTTCTATACTATGGTTTTCACCTCTCGAATGTTGGGAAGAGTGGGTATTTACAAAGAGAGACGAATGGTGTTTTGGGTTTTGTGAACTTGACAAGAGTTACATCTTGCTCCTACATATCCCTTAATGCAATGGAGAAGTCAAAGTTTATGTAGTTTTGGTTGAGGCTTAAAAGGTTATGTGAGAAAGGTTGATATCGAAGTGTCGACCAAGTGTCGATTGAGGTAAGGTACCAACTGGGAGTCGACAAAGGTATAGTGTTGACTAGGAGTCAGTGAGGACAAAAGATAACGACTAAGTGTCAGCATGATTTGACTCAGAATCGGTCAGGGAGTGCCAACTCATAGTCAATTGACTTGGATACTAGGTGAGGTTTGAGGCATGACCAATCCAAAATCAGCCTGCTGCTTGAGGTATGAGCGGACCTTTAAGTTTTTGGTGGAGTGTTTGTCTATGGGTTAGAACTGAATGTCTCATATAGTATGTGCACACTTAAAAAGAGTTCCTAGCATTTACCTGGTATCCAGGTGTCTCATCAGTGTGTTTGGGAGAAGATCGATCTTACTCTTTCTTCGTCTTCTTAATGCTTCTTCTCTCTCGAAAAAAAACTCTTTCTAGTAGTTCTCCTTTTCTCCAAAGTTTTTTCCGACCCCCTTTCCTTCAAGTTCAACCCCTTTTATAGGTTAGTTTCTGCTCTCATGATCTTTTGATGAGATCTTCCACCATTAATGCGCAGGACCTCATTAATGGCATGGTATCGCCTCCCCATAATTAATGTGACGCCTTCCTCATTCAATGCGGTGGTGACCTCTTCACCTTTCCCCTCACTAGCGTGGCGGAAAGCATTTTCTATGTCTTTGGTTGCCCGCGGGATGGCAAGTCTGAGATGACTTTTCTCAAAGGTCAAGGCCTAGCGTGTAACTCCCTATTTGTTGGCACCTGCTTGAGGTAGAATGAGTCTGTCGGTCCCGCTTTCCCATTCTGTTTTTTCCAATATTCTTTATCTTTTTTCTTTTAAGGGAGGGTCAACTTACCCTTTCTTTAGTTCATTTGTCCCCTTCCCTTTTTAAATCAAAGGATAAATTTGAGTATCAACATGTATACATAATAAATAAAATCATTTTAAAATTAATATATTTTAGAAAATTATATGCTACATAGAAAATCATATAATCATATACAATGTATGTTACTATAGGAAATTAGAAATCGATTTTTGCACGCGCAAATGTGACCTATTATTAACGAGGATAGTGGCTCTGGTTTCCTGGTACACAAAGGAGAAAGTCCATCACAGTAACGACAGAGTGTGTGAGTATTTACAAATATAATTTTGGATAGTCTTGAATTTAATGATCTTAATTTAGAAAATAATTAATTTTGGTTTAAAAAAATTTAAATAAAAATTATTTAAGTTTAAATTTTATTTTTAAAATAAGTTTGTAGTGAAATTTAATACGATAATCTTAAAGAAAAGTTACTCTTTTTTTTATTATTAATTAAACAATTTTCAAAATAAAATCAATTCTAACAACAATCACACAAAATTTGATTAACAGCCATGAAAAGTGAGTCTGAGGACTGTGACAGTGTTACTACATATCTTCGAAACAAATAGACATCTATCCTTATGCAAGCATGAAGTAGCCAGAAGCAGGGACCAAACCAGGACTAGACAAACCGACTATGAAAAATAAAATTCATTCAAATATATATATATATATATCCATTTTATACAAAAGTTAATTTGATGGTTAAAAAGTTAATTATATTAATTATATATCAAAGCATGGAACATTTTTTTATATTACAAAAATTATCTATAATTGAATTTACACTAAATTTTTTAACAATTTTATTTTAATGTATATTAACAACAAACTTAACAGTGCAAAAATTATCTTTTATCGTATTGCGAAGTGTAGTTTTGACTATGTTTATAATGGAAAAAGATTATTATGTTATAACTTCTTAGTAGACATACAACATGTAAATTAATTAAATATATATATAATTAAATTAATTATTCTAATATAATATATTTAGTAATAATCTTAATTTTTTGTCCTATAACATCATTCAAATTCAACTATAAAAGAAGAAAAAAATAAAGAAACTAGAACAATCAATATATAAAGTTATATACTATATAATATATAATATATTATAAAATAAAAACAATATATATAAAATAAAATAGATAACAAATATAATATATATCTATATAATATATCAAATTATATAGTCTATAATAATTTATATAGTATATATTATATACTAATATATTATATATACAAAATAATAAAATATATAAAACATTACGTATACTAATATAATATATAAAATTTTAAATTTTAATTAAATTTATAGTTCTAAAAAAAGTCAGGGGCCATGGCCCCTGAGGCATAGATCCGTCCCTGGCTAGAAGCCAAATTCTTACTATTGTTTGGGCAGTATTAATTAAACAATTTTATGTCAGTGTTTGGTATGTTCAGTGATATTCATTTTTCATTTGTTTTATATTTGATTTGAAGGATTTATTTGGTTGGGTTTTGGGAATGTGTAGAGGAAAAAAGGGTTTACAGTCTTATTTGAGGTTTATCTCATTCTTCGATTAAGTTGGGTTTCTCACAAAATTTTATGTTAATTCTTTATTGTAGATTTATTGTTTTTCGTTGGTTCTCGGTTTTTGCAATTTTGGAACTTTTATCATTTTTTCGTTGGGTCCTACGGTGGTTTGGTTCAGTTAGGACTTTGCATCAATTTATTCACTTTTCCGATGATGATGAGCCTAATTTATGTGGTTGAGAGACGGTTTTGGAAATATTTGTCCTTGCCCATATATGCAGGTAGTATATGCAATTAGATCTGAATTGGACTCTTCAACTTCTTTATCATATATAACTGTTTATTTACTCTAAAAATAAAAATAACTCTAATTCATTTTTACTTCTTATGTTAGAACTATTAAATTACAAAAATAAAAAATTAAAAGGGAAGATGTTGAGTAAAAAAATTTCTCTTCTCATATATATATATATATATTGGGAATTAAACCATTTAATTCACATAAGTCATTTAGTCATTTACAATGTTATCCAATTGCTTATATTTCATATTTGGAGGTTGTACTTTCATTTTAATATTAAAAAAAAAATTCAGCTCTCTGGTTCCATAGCTCCAAAACTCGGTGAAACATGGCCTAGATGGTTATTATATTTTATATTTGATGGGTTGGTTATGGATTGTGTAAGTTAAAAATATCATTTCTAGATGTAACATTGATGAAAACAAATAAAGTTTATTATACTTGCAGTTACATTTTCTTAAGTCATGAATCATCTCTTTAATTTCATTAGTACTTAAGTCTTTATTCTTAATCCAAATTCACCCCAACAAATATCTTAGTCTCATTTTGGTGCTTCTGATAAATATGAACCCACTTTAGTTAGGTTTCAAAAGATCCAGAGATGTTTGGGAAAGTACTAGAATCGGAGTAGTGAATTGGGAAAGTACTAGAATCGGAGCCACTAATTTTCATTTTTCTGGTAATAATGGTTGATGAGAGAAAATGTTGAAGGAAGCGTCGTTCAGTTTTATTTGATTTAATTATAGTTTCCATTTGGGGCCTTTCTTTCATAGAACTCAAGAACTCAAGAACTTGATTTAATTATAGTTTCCATTAGTCAGTACTTTTTGTGATGGATACGATTTTTGAACTATTTGTTTTCATTAATTTTATGTTTTTCATGTTCTTTGGATGTATGATGCCAAGTGACACATGTTCTCTTTTGTAATCTAAAATGATGTAAATGACCTATGATGAATAGTATATGATGTTTATGTTTTCAATTGATGTATTTGCTTGTATATACTTTTACAATTTATGTTATTTGTATATATTATTACAAATTAAGAAAAATTTATATATCATTTTCATAATTAAATTAATATAAGATTTTACTTAAAATTAACTTTTTAGGTATAAAAGTTTTGGTGTTTAATAAATGTAATGAGAATTGGTCATTACACTTGCATCTTTCATGAGAAAAAATATGTAATTTATTTTACATTTTAACATAAAATGAATGATAATATTTATATATTTCAAAAAAATATATAATTTATTTTATCAATATTAAATAAACTAAATTATATATTTTAAGTAAAAAGAAATAATATATTACTCACATTTATTACGATACTGAAGTACAATTTACTGTAAAGTTAATTTAGAAAACAAAAAATCAACCCACAATCAATGGTATATGCAATGAATCAATACAAACGTGACTTTGGATTTAGGAAATGGGGTCTTGCTATAGTTAACTAATGAGGATTGTGACATGCGGGGAAAAAGGCGGGCCCAAGTCCACCACAACATATGAGTATAGTAAGCAACGTAAACATAATTTTAAACTTTTATTATATAAAATTATTTCTAATTAAAAATAGTAAATGAAAGGGAGACACTGAGGTTGGGAACATGCGCCTAGACCGACAAATGACAGCAAAATTTGCAGAGAGAGAAAAATAGTAAGTTTGAAGCATTAGAGACCCCGAGAACAGGGGGCACCAATATTCTCTTTCCCATCGTAAGGAAAGGGAGAATAGAATTGCTTCTTCTCTCTCACTCACTCAACCTTCGTAATCACTGTCTCTCTATTCAGTTTAGTCAGAAGCAGATAATGATCCAAACCCAAATCAACTCATTACTTAATTGAAAATTAGCTCTGTTTGCTACTAATAACCATTATTTGTGTTTTGGGCCAAAAGACAAGAAAAGTTGGGATGGGGATTTGGGTTGATTCAGATGAGGGTGATCAAAATAGAGGACACTGTTCATGGAGATTCTTAACTAGGAGGAAAAGGGTGGATTCTGCAGTTAAGACCACTTCTCAAGCCCAACTTGCCAAGGAGTTAACTGTGCCTCATCTCATGGCAATTGGTACTTCAACTTTTTTTTTTCCTTCTCTTCTCCTCTCCCCTCCCCCTTTGGTCCATTTTTTATTCTGAGAAATCCAAATTCTAGAAATAAAATATATAAATGAAAGATAATTTTTAATTTATAAACCAATTTTATGAAATTGGGGTAACCCAAATTTACTTTCAAATTTTTTATCAGGTTTTTCATATGGGTATGGATGTGGAGAAGGTTTTTCAGAAAAATTATGTATAATATAGTCATAATTATTGTGGCTCTAAAAAATTTTACGAAATTACTGTGTCCAATGATCCCTTCACCGTTTAGTTTCAACAGTTTGTTTCCAAAATCCCAGAATTTTCTTTTTTTTTTTTTTTTAATTCCGTTTATGAATACCTTTTTCTTAAGATCTTGACAGTTGGAGTAAGGCTACTTGCTTTCCTGTTTGAATTTCTTCATTTTGAGTCAAAAATGAAAAAAAAAATATATAAGGGATCCGTTGAACTGAATTTATGTGGTGGTGTTATTATTCTTGGTCATGAACTGTTTTAACCTTTGTGGTGGTTTGGCTTGGCTCAGGTGTTGGTGCGACAATTGGTGCTGGTGTGTATGTTCTGGTTGGAACGGTGGCTCGGGAACTCGCTGGACCCGCTTTGCCACTCTCTTTCGTGGTGGCTGGTTTTGCAGCTGCTCTTTCTGCTCTTTGCTATGCAGAGTTGGCTAGTCGCTGTCCTTCTGCTGGAAGTGCATATCACTACTCTTACATATGTGTTGGAGAAGTGTATCCATTCATTCATCTTCTTGCTTAGTGGTTTTCTCTTCCTTTTTAATTCCTTGGATGTTCTGATTATGATGTTGACTTTGCTTGTTGAAGATCAAAGAGGGTTAGTTGTGCTTTTTCATGAAAAAATAGGCTATGCAGCGATATTACAAGAAAGTTTTACATAATCATCCATCACCATAAATCTTAAAGTTTATTGAGTTTTATAATAACTATCTTAAATCTTATCCTTAGTTATAAAAAACGAACTTGAACTTGGGAATATCATATTCTGATATTTGATAAAAGTTTTTCAAGTGATATTGTTGATTCCAACCTATTAAATGTCAATCAAACATGTTGGTAAGAATAATATTTCTAGGCATGATATTTTTGGGAATTTGATTTCTGATAATATAATATTATACCTCGAATCAAACGCTCCCTTGTATGCAATTCCTTAAATGTATTTAGTGTGGTTTTGTAATCAGAATTTGAGTTTCACATCAGTAATTTATGTAAATTCCTAATAGAAAACTTTGTTATTCAAATTATCGAAATGAAATTTTAATTTTAATTATAACTAAAAACACAAACAATTGCACATAATTTTTGTCTTATTTTTAGTGTGTGTAGAGAAACTTTGGAACCTATGTGAAGGGGGTACAACTAGTGTTTATGTTCTTGGTTGAGAACGTGTCTGGTAGTTTGAGGATTTATGTTATTTAACTTACGTGGCCGTTTTCTGAAATTAAAAAACCACATGAATGTCAATTGTGGATTTGATATATTTTGATTAATAGAGAATGATTACTTTGTTTTGCAGAGTTGCTTGGTTGGTTGGTTGGGCCTTAATACTGGATTATACAATTGGTGTTGCTGCGGTTGCTCGTGGCATAACTCCCAATTTGGTGTGCTGTTGTTTTAGCTTTTTTTGCAGTTTATGTTTGTCTCAGAGGGTGTTGATTATACCATCCTATGTTTTTGAGTGATTCAGTTTCAGTGGATAGGAGTAAGGTTTTTGTTGTGACATAAGTTTGAACCATTCTTTTCTTGTTTTGCAATTTTATCTTCTGAATCTCAGAATGAACTCTGAGGATGTTTTCTTTGTATTTTGGTTTAATAAAGTGGGTATTTCTCTGATTAGGCTGCACTAATTGGAGGAATGGAAAATTTTCCCAGCTTCTTATCGTGTCATCGCATTCCTGGGATTAATATTGTTGTTGACCCATGTGCAGCAACTATCATATGTATTATTACTGGACTCCTATGTTTTGGGATCAAAGAGGTACGTTTCTATTAGTTGATTGTGACCCTTTTGTTTTAGGTTGGTGAAATTTATTATTTTATATGTATCCTCTGTAAATGGGTTCTGAATTCTCTTGAATCTACTAAAATATCAAAATATATTCTCCTGGGAGCTAATTTCGGTTAATGCTTGATGTATGCAGAGTACAATGGTGCAGAGTATAGTCACATCAGTGAACATATGTGCATTGGTTTTTGTCACGGTAACGGGTGGTTACTTGGCATTCAAATCTGGATGGGTTGGATATAAGGTTCCCACAGGGTATAGTATAAAATATAAAATCCTTGTTTTGCATTTTTTTCCTTCTTTTGGTCTCTTCCAGTTACTGAATCAATACTTGCCTCTCGGTTTTGTAGGTATTTTCCCTTTGGGGTAGATGGAATGCTTGCTGGTTCTGCAACAGTCTTTTTTGCATATATAGGTTTTGATACAGTTGCCAGCACTGCTGAAGAGGTATAAAATAGAGTTTAATTTTTATACAGACTTAGTATAAAATAATTTAAAGTTTCTTCAGATAAATATTTTCGTAAGAAGAAAATTTGAAGAAAAAATTAAATAATTTTTTTAGATTATGGATAAATTAAAAATAAAATTTTGAAAAATTAATATAAAAGAGTTTCTCAAATTAATATATGTATAAGTTAATTTTAGTTTATGAAAATACTTATTTTATTTTTTTCTTAGAAAAATTTATCTAAACAAGTCCTTATTTTATTAATTAATTAAAAATTAATTAAAATAGTTATAGTAAAAGTGAATATATTTGTTATATGAGATTATATAATAATATAAAACTTCTTTATCCAGTTAGTATATATATTATGTTTTGAAAAATATAATGGTTTACCAAATATTATCTTAAAAGTAATGGATAGAGAAGCAAAAATATGAAGTTTTTATTTAAAAAGTATAACATTCAATGATATCAATGCATAATTACTGTGATTTTTATTTATTATTTGTTTAATAATGTTTTACTATGATGAACAGGTGAAAAATCCTCAACGAGATTTGCCACTGGGTATTGGTGGTTCATTGTTTCTATGTTGTGGGTTATACATGATGGTCTCCGTTGTTATTGTGGGTTTAGTGCCTTATTATGCTATCAATCCTGACACCCCCATATCATCTGCATTTGCTGACAATGGGATTCAATGGGCAGGGTAAGTGTATAAAGTTTAGGCACCTGAACTGAAGAATATGATTGTTTTAAATTGAGAAATGACATAAATTGTAAAACTTTACCATTAAGAGAAAAAAAAAATTTAAAAGTAATAAATGATATAACTAAGAAAGATAAATATATAAAATAATATTGTGTAAATTGATATATGTGTATATATTTTTTTAAATTTTGGTAAAAGTGATTTTTAAATATTTGATATTAAAAATTGATTTATATTAAAAGGGTGGAAAATGATAGATTTACATTTTATTTTTTGGTGCATCATAAAAAGAAAGAGACAAAGAAAGTAATAGATGGGATAAGTAAGGTAATGGAAAATAAAAAATAATAATAAAATAAAATAAAAATGAAATAAAAGATGAAATAAATATGTAATAATAAGGGTAATGGTTTCTAAAGTCACTTTTGCTAATTGTGATTGCAGGTACGTTATAAATGCTGGGGCTTTCACAGCTTTATGCGCAAATTTGATGGGTGGGATATTGCCCCAGGTAAATAAATAAATTCATTGGAACCTCAACATTCTCTGTGCTTATGCATTACATTAAATTCTTAAATTGCTGGCATATTATTCTCCCCCCAATGCCTGTTTTGCAATTTCTCTTGCTATGTAGTACATGAAAATGGGGGCTTCTTGTTTTAAGGGCAAGTTATGGGTAACCAAAGTTCAAATGTCCACATGGGATTGCACTAGAGACAACAAAAATTTAATATATTGAGCAGAGTGGTCACAGATTTATTTGTTTAGAAGTAAAGTGAAAGTATTTAAAAACAAATAAGGGTGCTTTTCAAGATTTTTTTTAAAATATATTTTTAGTATAATTTTTTATTTTATCTTTCAAATTGTGATAGAAAATGACTTGTCTAATTATCACAAAAAAAAAAATTAAGCTGACAAAATGGACTACTTGACTTAGTCCAAATCAAGGAGAGAAACAGACAAGTCTAGCCTAATTTTTATATAGGTCAGGCTAATTCCGATAAAAATACTTAAACTTTTAAAGAAAAAATTACCCGATCAAATAATCTTAGTGTTTTTTGGGTCAACTATTTTGGAACATGTCAAGTCAGATTAAATTAGTTTGATTGTATGTGGACAAAATTTTTTGAAGTCCACATTGATCTGGACCATTTTGCTATGTTCTGCGTGATGTGTTCAAGGCAGGTGCGTGGAGTTGGGGAATATGTTTTGTGGTTGAGGTTGGGACATTTGGTTGAGTGAGTGTCATGGATTTGGGTTTGGGATATGATTTATTTAATTTTTTTCTATTCTAAGGTTTGGGATACAATATGATGCGGTGGGTATGCTTAGGGAATTGCGTTGCTGGTTTGATAGCTATCTTGTTGGGAAGCTTTTTGGATTGGATCTGTTATTTTTTCTTGACTTCTAGTATTATTTATTCTCTCTGCACACTATCAAAATGAAAACTAGGAGATTCCAAATCACTTGAGTTGGCAATTTGGTATCTTCTTTGTATTTTTCTCCTGTTTAACTCTTGTTTCAATAAAACTCCCTCTGGAATTGATCATGACACATTCATCATTGTTTGGGAAGTGGGATGGATTATTTTTAAGGACATAGTGATATTTTAAAATTGATAAAAGATTGTTTAAAATAAATTAAATTTAAATCATATAATTTTTTTACATTAACAGAATTTTAAAACTATTATTGTTATTTTATATTTTTAAATAGTATATTTTATATTTATCTAGCATAAATATATATTTCGATTGATGTGAACTTTAATATCATATAATAAGAGGAGGGTCTTTCTCCAATATTACCATTTCTTTTTCGAGAATTGAATTATAATAAAGTGAATTTGAGTCTAATTCAATTTTAAAAATTAGTCGATATTATTTTAATTCTAGTCAACGAAAAATTGTAAGTTGAATCTGTACATATTTTGGTGATAATAGAATTGTTTAGACGAAGGGGTAAAATGATAATTGCATTAAGTACACATGCAGTATGTGTTTATTTGGGATTCGTGTAATTTTGAATGTTTCTATTAGCCTATCCTTAAAATTTTATGCAATAGCCGAGCTAGATGTGATACATTGAATTTAATTAAGATCATAATGTTCCAAACATGTGCTGCATTTCTTTTTGCTGGTTTATACTGTGATTGCCTGTTGCAGTTATCACAGTTATTTTTTTCTTTTCCTTTTTCTTGAAGTTTTCTATTTGCTGGGTAAAATTATGAACATGTTTTGTTTAATGTCTCTCAGCCAAGAATATTCATGGCTATGGCAAGGGATGGGTTGCTGCCACCATTGTTTTCTGACATAAACAAGCACAGCCAAGTTCCTGTTAAGGGCACAATAGTTACTGGCCTTGTTGCTGCAGTCTTGGCATTTTGTATGGAAGTCTCTGAACTGGCAGGGATGGTAAGTCTACTTTTACAACATTCAAGATCCCCTGATTTTTCTTTTGTTAGGATTATGAGCTTTAATGTTGTTTAAAAGTAACTCAATTCAAAAGCTTGTGTAGTTTATGACAAATTAAAATAGCTATGACTGTGATAGTAAGGTGAGGCACGGATTATTCTTCGACTAAAGTGCAAAATGAACGTGTGTAACGGGAAGTATATGGTGAGAATGAAAAAAAAAATTTACCATTAAATTTTATCATTAATGATCGATTTAAAAGACACAAGTCTTGTGAATTTTTTTAAAAGTCAAAACTTGGATGTAATTCCATAAGTATTTTAGTCGTGTTTTTCAATCAGAATTGAAGTTTCACCTTGATAGTTCATGTTAACATTCAGGACCGATGCAACTCGTGCAACATATTTGTAGGCCTAAAGAAAATATTAAAATGGAGTCTTTTTTAAATAGAGTAACTTTTGAGATAATTTTGATAAGAATTGATACATTTAGAGAGTAATTTTTTGTCATTGGATAATTTTGGTAATAATTTATATATAGAGAGAAACTTCTGAGATAATTTTGGTGAAAATTGATACATTTAGAAAGTAACTTATGATATAGTTAATCAAGAAACAACTTAATTAATTAAAATTAAAGCCTAATGAATTTTTAAGTGGGAGAAAATAACAAAAAAAAAATTATGGACCATAGAAAAAATAAAACTAATTTTTCTTTCAGTTGGCCTTTCAAAACATAAAATTTGGGGCCTAAAACAAGAGCGTGTGCTGCTTTACCCTTAGGACAACCCCGTTGACATCTAATAGAAACCTTTATTATATGAATTAATGAGACGAAACTTCAATCTTAATTAGATAACAGTACTAAAAGCACTTAAAATTGCATATAAGTTGTATCTTTTTTTGAAAGTCAGATAAGTCTTTTTAAGTGGTCATTTGATGTTAAATTTTTAACCATTCATGGATGATTATATGACTCCAATCTATTTTTTCATTTTCACATAAAAAAAAGCCATAAGTTGGAGAAGGGTTGTGTTCTCGTCTCACAGGAACTCTCCTTTGCTACTCACTTTATTCTTTCTCAACTAGTCTCCTTGTTCTCGCTCTCGATCCAAAAAACCTGCCTCTTTCCCCCCTCGATTCTTCTATTTATAGGCTGCGCACTCCCTTCCCACTTGCTTGGCTCATATTCCCATAAGATCTGTGTCAGAAAAGGAGACCCACTTGATGGGTTACTTTTCTGATACGAGGCGGCGCCTATTCGATATCGACCACCGACATCGGCTATCGACACTGCCATCGACAGCTTGTCACCTACCATGCAGCTTCCTGGGCTCGGCCGTCCTCACCTGTCGGTCGTTTGACCGACCATAGGGCATCAGGTCCTGGTTGGTCGGTCATGGCCGGACGGTACATTGATTTCTTAAGTTTTGATCCAAGGTCAAAACTTAATTATCTCGGCCATGGCCGTGTTTTCGCACTTCCCTGTCGTTTTGGGAAGTCGTTTCAGCTTCCTCTAGAAGCTTTTATTTGAAACGTTCCCTCTTCCTTTAGAAGTTACCTTTTTTCGCGCCTTCGAAATGATGGGTCATTAACTGCGTGTCGTTTTCTTTCCCAATGCTGCGCAATGATTATTTACCATTAATGGGCTTCAACCATTTCCTACTTCACTCCTTTTTACCCTTCATTCCTGCGCCACTCCCTTTCATCTTCTTCTTTCTCAAACTTCCTATTCTCAGATTTTTCGTCTCTCTCACCTGGGTTTAGTAGCTTTCTTGCTATTCTTCGCGCAACACCATGGACGCAGATATCAGTAAGGCTCCTTTCTCTCCCTACTTGCTTGCTTTCTTTCCTCTTTAACCCCCCTTTCTCCCCTTTTCCTTTTCGTCAAGGGTTTTTCCTTCTTTCGCCTATTTTCCCTTTTCCTTTTTCTCTTTTCTGGGTTGGGTCTAAAACTGACCCCACCTTCCCTTTGTCGCAGGGGGCCCTTCCCCAGGTACTGCTGGTTTTTCTCAGGAAAACCGGTCCCCTTCCAGAGTCGCTTCGGGGGCCGACTCTTCTTCGTCCGACGGTCTTCCGAGCTCATCGAGCTCTGGGGAGGTGTTCCCATTCGAGATATGGTACAGGGACAACTCCGAAGATGATGTCTCCGAAGACCCATTTTCATGGGTTGACAAAGAAGTGAAGAGGGCCTTCTCACAATATACCCAAGGTAGCCTTCTTCTGGGTCTAATGAAGAAGCTCCTTCGTCCGGGT
Organism: Mucuna pruriens; assembly: GCA_025330945.1. Lineage (NCBI taxonomy): Eukaryota > Viridiplantae > Streptophyta > Magnoliopsida > Fabales > Fabaceae > Mucuna > Mucuna pruriens. Next base: position 421,358 of record JAENHJ010000157.1, read on the forward strand.
CCTTGGAGGGTGCGGCTTCGCCACTGCCGACCGGACGAGTCCGTGAATAACTCGGCATCTCCGAGTGAAGCCCCATTCTTCTACGCGTATGAGCCGGTTTTTTCTAAACTCGGCTTGAAACTTCCCTTCTCCCCCTTCGAGCAAACAGTTCTTAGGGCACTAAATGTGGCCCCCACACAGCTTCATCCCAACAGTTGGGCCTTTGTAAGAGCCTTCGAGCTCTTGTGCGAAGATCTGGGCCGAGCCCCTTCGTTGGGAGTTTTCTTCTGGTTTTTCAGAGTGAAGAAGGCACCAAAGGTGGGGTGGATGTCGCTAAGCAGCCGTCCCAACCGACAACTCTTGAAACCCTTCTTAGAGAGTTGCAAGATTTTTAAAGATAAATTTTTCAAGGTTTCTCCTGGAAAAGCCGGACCAAATCTTATGATGGACTCGTCAGGGGCGCCCCTCTTCCCACTCTACTGGACTTCCCAGCCGGCGGTATCTATCACCATAGTGCGGAAGGATTTGGAAAAGTGGGAAGACGAGTTCGTTGGGATTCTTGAGAATATTCCGCGCCTATTTTGCTCTGAGATTATCAAGGGATCAGGTCGGACTTCCCTCTTCCTTGATTGTCCCTTTGCTTTTCTTTTCTAACGGTCGATCTCTTTCCTTGTAGGTTTCTCAGTAAAGCTTCTGAAAGATCTGAAGAAGAACCTGTCCCCGGTCGAAGAGGAGGGGACGATTGCAACTGCCGAGCTACCTCAAGCCGCTGTGCCCATCCAAGAAGTTCCTGCTAACCCTTCTCCTCTTTCAGCGGGTTCCAAGGCGGCGGCGGATTGGTCGGCTGGAGGTCTAGAGGCTGAAGAGGTTGTTAGGAGGTCGTCGAAGCGTCCTCGTCCTGAGGATGAGTCTGAAAGCGAGCTGGGTCGGCCATCTCATTCAGTATGGTCCAGATCCAAGTTCATTACTGAGGCTGTGGATCAAAATGTGTTAACTCCTTCTAAGGGTTTCTTGGTTAGGCAGCTAGGGGTCTCTGGGGCTTTGGATGCTATTCAGCGTTTAGCTGGTTGCTCGGCTATTCTTGCTCGGGCGGCTGAAGTGGAATTTGGCCCGATGGCCGACCAACTGGCTAAAGTAGATGAAGAAAGACAAGTCTGGGATCATACCCGTGCTGAATATGATAGCCAACTTGATATGCTGAAGAAATCGGTGGCTGTCCTTCAGGAGGAGTTACGAAGTTCAGCCGATCAACATACTCGTGCTCAGGAGGAGTGGGCTTTGAAGCAGGATGCTCTTGTCGCCGAGTCGGAATGTGCCAAGGCGAAGGTATCTTCCTTAGAATCCGATGTGGCCGCTCTTCAGTCCACGGCTGCTGCACAGGAAGAACAATTGAAGATTAAGGACGCGACTATTTCCCAGCGGAATGCTGCTATGGTGAAGCAATATGAGTATGGTTTTAACCATGCTCTTGATCAGACCAAGATTCTTCACCCGGGCCTGGATCTTTCAAGAACCGACCCTTATAAGGAAATAGTGGATGGCCAAATTGTTGATGTTCCATGATTTCTTTTCTTCCTATGTAATATCGTACCTTTTTTGAATGAATTTTTTCCTTGAGTTCGGCCATCTTTCTACAGTTATTTTAAGTTTCATTATTTAAGTCGTAATTGCGTAAAGTTCGTAACAAATGAATCTAATTTATCGCTTCTAACGACAATGCGCGGATCTTAAAAACAGCTCGGTTTTAAAATTTATTTTCCTTTTCGAACTATTTTCCGAACGTTCTCTAGAAACAAACTTTAAATTTTGAGTTGCTTCCTTGGATCTGATCTTTTTTGGAGGTTGGATTTTAATTTCAAGTTGCGCCCCCGGACTAGTCATTATATGACCGACCGTTATCGGGCTTTATTTTTCCGAGTCGCGCCCCCGGACTAGTCATTATATGACCGACCGTTATCGGGCTTTTACAGTAGATGAATCCAGCTGAAGTAAAGTCTGGTTTGGAGTCGAGTCTCTCTTTGAAGCAAAAAGATTGTCATAGAAAAACATGTTTTCCTATCCTAACTGTAATACATGCGTAAGGAAGCGGCGTTCCATGTTCGCGGCAGTGCCTTCTTTTCTAGGTTCTCTAACTTGTAAGCCCCTTGCCCTGTCTCGTTTACTATTCTGAATGGCCCTTCCCAGAGTGGTGGGAGCTTGTTTTTGTTAGTCGTCATGGTGACTTTCTTTAGGACTAAGTATCCTGTTTTGAAACTTCTTGGAATTACCTTTTGATTATACCTTTGTGCTGCTCTTGTTTTGACGGCGTATTCTTTGACGTGGGCTATTTCTCTTACTTCCTGGATCAAGTCTAAGTTGGCCCTCAATTCTTCCTCGTTCCTGCTTGGTTCGAATAGGGTCGTTCTAGGGGACAGTTCTCCAATTTCCACTGGAATCATAGCCTCTGTTCCAAACGTGAGGCGGAACGGAGTTTCATTCGTTGAGGAGTGTGGGGTGGTGTGGTAAGACCACAGGACTTGGTGTAATTCCTCTGCCCACCTTCCTTTTGCCTCCTCTAGCCTTTTTCGTAATCCTCTCAAGATGACTTTGTTGGCCGCCTCAGCCTGCCCGTTCGATTGGGGGTGTTCGACCGACGTGAAAACTTGCTTAATTTTCAAACCTTGGCAGAACTCAGTCGTAGCTTTTGAGGCGAACTGCGTTCCGTTGTCGGAGACTATTTCGGCGGGTATGCCAAACCTACATACAATCTTTTTCCAATAAAACTTCTTGACTCTTTCGGCCGTGATTGTCGCGACCGGTTCTGCTTCTATCCATTTTGTAAAGTAGTCCACTGCTACAATCAGGAACTTTACTTGCCCTGGGGCTGGAGGAAATGGTCCCAAGATGTCTACCCCCCATTTGAAGAAAGGCCAGGGAGACATTACATGGTGCAGGCTTTCTGGTGGCGCTTTATGCCTTTCAGCAAATTTTTGGCACTTGTCGCACTTCTTCACGTAATCCATACAATCCCTTTTCAAGGTAGGCCAATAGTACCCGGCCCTAGCTATTTTGCTTGCCAGTGCCCTTCCTCCTATATGAGTGCCACAGATTCCTTCATGTACTTCTCTTAGGACATAAGGCGAGTCTACCACGTCCAGACACCTGAGGAGGGGGAAAGAGAACCCTCTTCTGTATAATTGTTGACCCAAAATAGTGTACTTGGCGGCTTCCTTTGTTATTTTTAGTATCCCTTCCGGGTCGCTTGGGCCGCCTCCTTGGAGATAGTCAAAGATGGGTGTCATCCATGTTGTTCTATTGTTGACGTTTAGGACCTCGGGCCGCTCTATGGCAGGTAAGTCTAGTTTTTCGTGGATGACCATCTTCTACTGCCCTCTTTTCTGAGTACTGGCAAGCTTAGCCAGCAAGTCGGCCCTTTCGTTTTGTTCCCTAGGGACGTGCAAGAGGGTGAATTTGTCGAATGAGGAGGCTGTGGAGGCCGCTCGTTCACAATATTTTGCCAACTGAGGATCTTTTGCTTGATAGTCTCCATTGACTTGTCCGGTGATCAGCTTCGAATCGCTTTTTACTGTGAGCCTTTTTGCTCCCATTTCTTTGGCAAGTTTTATTTCTGCCAACAATGCTTCGTACTCCGCCTGATTGTTGCTAGCTCTGAATTCGAAGTGTAATGACTGTTCAATGAATGCCCCGGTCAATCCTTCCAATATCACTCCAGCGCAGCTTCCTGTGTGGTTAGACGATCCGTCTACCGAGAGGAACCATTCCCCATCCTCATCCTTGTCTGCCGCTGGTGTCATTTCGACCAAAAAGTCCGCCAAGGCTTGGGCCCTGACCTGCCCTTGACTTTCAAACGTTATGTCGAACTCTGATAACTGTACGCTCCAAGCTACCATCCGTCCGGCCAAATCGGGTTTTCCCAAGACTTGCCGAATAGGCAGATCTGTTTTTACAATTATCTCGAAGTTCTGGAAATATGGCCTTAATCTTCGGGAAGTCGTCACCAAAGCCAGTGCCACTTTGTCCATCTTTGAGTATCGAGTTTCGGGGTCTTGCAGAACCTTGCTTACGAAGTAGACCGGCCGTTGTTCCCCTTCTCGTTCCTGTATTAAGACAGAACTAATGGCCTTTTCAGAGGCCGATAGGTAAAGGTGAAGTGGGGTACCTGGAGTCGGCTGTGTTAGGATAGGGGGCGCTGACAGTGTTGCCTTCAAGCGTTTGAAAGCTTCCTCACATTCACTCGTCCATGTGAACCTTCCTATTTTTAGTGCTCCGAAGATTGGTAGGGCGGTTTCGGCCGACCTGGGAATAAAACGGGACAAAGCGGCCACTTTTCCCATAAGCTGCTGGACTTCTTTGAGGTTCTGAGGGCTCCTAATGTTGATTATGGCTTGACACTTATCTGGGTTGGCTTCAATTCCTCGCTCTGTTAACATGAAGCCCAAGAACTTTCCTGCCTTGACTCCAAAGGAACACTTTTCTGGGTTCAGCCTCAACTGATTCTTTCTCAATATAGAGAAAACTCGTTCAAGCGTGTGGAAGTGTGTTTCAGTCTGGGATGATTTGACCACCATATCATCCACGTATACCTCCATATCTCTCCCGATTATCTCTTTAAAAACTTTATCCATTAGACGTTGATACGTAGCCCCTGCATTTTTCAACCCGAATGGCATGACTTTGTAACGAAAGGCCCCTGCTTCTATTATGAAGGCGGTTTTTTCTTCGTCATTCGGGTGCATCCGGATTTGGTTATATCCAGAATATGCATCCATAAAGCTCAAAAGGGCCTGTCCGGACACCCCGTCCACCAGCCGATCAATGCTTGGAAGCGGGTAGGGATCTTTTGGACAGGCTTTATTGAGATCAGTGTAATCAGTACACATCCTCCACCGACCATTTGCTTTTTTTACCATAACAACGTTGTTCAGCCAAGTGGGGTATTGGACTTCTCTTACGAAGCCGGCCGCCAATAGTTTCTCCACCTCCTCCTTGATGGCTGTTTACTACCGTATAAGTTACGGGTATTGTTTTTGCCCCATTCTTGTCTCCGAATGTTGTTTCGATCTCGACCGTTCCCATTATGGGGACACGCTCTCCTGCAAAGCCATAAAGGACGCCTTCACACCTGGTTAGGTTTCTTATTCCTAACTTTTGGGCCGCCACCCAATAAAGGATGTTGGCCGAGCTCCCTTGATCTACCAATACCCTTTCAATTTTATATTGTTTTGCTGTGACTGATATAACCACAGGCTCGTCGCTCCCACTATCCTGTCTTCTGCAATCTTCTTTTGTAAAGGTGATGGCTGGTCCTACCATTCGTTTTCCCAGCGGGGTCATATTTGTCCCGGTCAATACGGCCTGGACCTCGATTCAAGACCGATTACATTGCGGGGGACACGTTTGTGCCCCTCCGGCTATGGTTGAATTGACTCCTTTGTGGGGGGTTGGACTATTCTGCCTCGACCGACTTCGCCCCCTATCCTGGCTTCCTTCTCCTCGCGTCCATTGTCTTTGCGTGTTAACGTATTGGGTTAGCCTTCCTCCCTGGATGAGCCGTTCTATTTGAGTCTTCAGGGTCCAGCATGCTTCTGTGGAATGTCCCATGGTGCGATGGAATTCACACCAGTCGGACTGATTGTTGCCCATTATTCTCCCTTCAGAGGATGGGGGAAAACGCAGCAACCTTGTGTGGCATATCTCCTTAGTATTTGAGCCATTTTTTCGTTTAACGGAGTGAAGTGTTTGTCTTTGTGTGCTGCCTCCACTCGTCTTGACGTTTCTACTTTTGGTAAGGTTGTCCGTCCTTCATTTTTCCGGCGGTTTTGTGCTCGTTCCTCCGCTAACCGCTCTGCCTGATCCTCCTCCACTTCTATATGCTTTTCAGCCCTGGTCCTGATTTCGGCCATGCTGTTTGGTCGTTTCAGCGCTAACGAATCGCTGAACGGGCTCGCTCTTAGACCCTTCTGGAAAGCCTTGATGAAGAATTTTTGGTCGGGGTCATTTACCCGTACGGTCGCCGTATTGAATCGTGCTAGGTAGCTTTTAAGACTTTCTTCCTTTGATTGTTTTATGTCAAATAGGTCGGCCACCTCCAGTTGTTTTTTCTTATTTGCTGCAAACTGGGAGGTGAAGGCATCGGCTAAGTAATTGAACGTTTGGATTGTCCTTGGAGGCAACGTCGCCATCCACTGCATTGCCACGCCTCTCAGCGTTCCAGGAAAAAGTTTGCAGCTTAACTTGTCGTCTCCCCCACTTATGTACATTTGTGCCTGAAAGGCCTGCAGATGAGCATGGGGGTCTTGGGATCCATCAAAAGGTTCAACCATAATTTCTCTGAAATTTGGGGGAACCCTCGTTTCATCAATTTCTTGGCTGAATGGTTGTCCCCAGAAATTCTGGGGAGTCTCCTGCTGGGTGGGAGCCTCTCTTCCACGAGCTCCCTTTATGGCTTCCAACTGCTGTTGCAGTTCTTCTGCTCTCTCCTGTGCTCTCCTGAGAGCTTCCTGGTGTCTTTCCTCCGCCATCCTGAATCTCCTTTCAGCTTCCTCGCTCAAGCGAGATTGTTCATCACTGCGAGCTTGCAGCGAAGCCACAGTATGAAGCAACCTCTGGAAGGCATCCTCATCTCCTCCGTTGGTTGAACTAGCTTGGTTTCTGGTCACAGGCATTTTCGTTCCTCCTTCAAGTTTTTTGCTCAGATTTCTGTGGGTGGGAGTAAAAAAGTTTACCTTGCCCCACGGTGGACGCCAATGTTCTCGTCTCACAGGAACTCTCCTTTGCTACTCACTCTATTCTTTCTCAACTAGTCTCCTTGTTCTCGCTCTCGATCCAAAAAACCTGCCTCTTTCCCCCCTCGATTCTTCTATTTATAGGCTGCGCACTCCCTTCCCACTTGCTTGGCTCATATTCCCATAAGATCTGTGTCAGAAAAGGAGACCCACTTGATGGGTTACTTTTCTGATACGAGGCGGCGCCTATTCTGATATCTGACCACTGACATCTGGCTACTGACACCTGGCTACTGACAGCTTGTCACCTATCATGCAGCTTCCTGGGCTCGGCCGTCCTCACCTGTCGGTCGTTCGACCGACCGTAGGGCATCAGGTCCTGGTTGGCCGGTCATGGCTGGACGGTACAGGTTGGAAGACGGTTGTCTTGATAATGCTAAATTTGTCAACAGAATTTTAATCTTACTTGATGTCGAACACAATTTGCGTATAAGTCTGGAACAATTAAACCAATCTCATGAAGCCATTGGCCTTATCAATGTAATCCAGGCATTGTTTTTCTTTTCTTTCTGTTCAGAAATTATTAAAGCATATCTGAGGCACTTCTGAAGTCTTGCATGAATTTGCCTGGTAGCATCTTTAATTGTCAAATGTAAAAGGATGTTACTGACTTATATGCATAGTACTAATGTGTATTTAGCTTGTCTCCTATAGGTCAGTGCGGGTACACTTCTTGCATTCACCATGGTGGCAATATCTGTGTTAATTCTCAGATATATCCCACCAGGTGAGGTTCCATTGCCCCCTTCTCTCCATGTACCAATTGTTTCAGCGTCAAGTGTTGGTGCTTCTGGGAGCAGGAAATCTGAAGTTGTTAAAGAGGATGTATCAATTGATTATCCCCTTATTGCTAAAGATCCTCTCATAGGCAAATGTGAGTTATGCTTTACCTTTTCTGTTTAACAATCTCTCTATCATGCATATTATGAAATGAATGCTTAGGCTGCTATTATAATTTCTTTTTTGCCTTTCCTTCTTTCATTGATATCTGCTATTTTTGTCCTCACTCCTATTTGTTTTTGGTGCAGATGTACATGAGGGTAATAGGAGAAAAGTTATTGGGTGGGTAATAGCATTCATATGCTTAGGGGTGTTTGTCCTCACATTTGCAGCTTCAAATAACACTATTCTCAGGTTGGTATATTAGCAAATATTTCAGTTTTCAAGTTGCATGTACTTTGATAATGTCTGGATATACATGCTCAAAGTCCTACATACTTTATCAGCTGATTTGAGATGTTATTAAGTATGGAGACTTGGCCATAGTGGGGTGTGCTACATTAAATTTATGCACTTCATTTATGTTTGTCATGCCATTTAGGTATTTTTTTTATGTTCTTACCTTTGAAGCATTTTTTGTTTGGCATTACCAGTTCTGTTCGTTTTGCATTATGTGGAGTTGGAGGCACTCTTCTTCTGTCTGGTTTTCTCTTCCTAACCTGTATGGAACAAGATGATGCAAGGCACAACTTAGGGCACTCTAGAGGTATGGTTTACGAATTAAATCATTATCTTATGGTAATAAATAAATTTATATGGCCTTATTGAGCAAGTGTATTGTTGTTTCCAATTAATACACGTGTGACACTTCTAAATTTTTTTCTATATTTCTAAAATGAATGAATGCTATTACATATTAACAAAGGTTAGAGACCTAAAATACTGATTTTGAATTTTGGAAGGATGAAAACCATAGAAAAATATTTTACATAGATGATAATCAAAATTCACTTATTTTATATGAACTAAAATCAATGATTTCAAATTTTATAGGGATGAAAAACAAAACAAAAAAATTTATAGGACAAATAAAAAACTAGTTCATTTTATAAAGATTAAAAATATATTTAAGTAAAAAACAAATTATGAAAATAGGTTGACCATAAGATTAGAATTTTCCAACTAAAATATGTTGGATTAAAATATGTAAAATTAGAATTTTCTAACTAAGAGCATTTTTTATTTAGTTGCCTAACTTCATTGCAAGATGGGTTTTGGTGTAAAAAATAACTACAGTTTGATCTGTTTTCAGGTTTCACTTGCCCATTTGTGCCTCTGCTGCCCGTGGCTTGCATTCTCATCAATACCTATTTACTTATTAATCTTGGGTAAGTATTTATATTTAATTTTTGGAAGTACACAGAAGTTTTCCCTTCAAATTATTTAAAAGTAAATATTAGTTAATCCTAAAAAATTAAGTTGCAATTAATTTGGTTCCTGCAAGGTAAAGTGACAATTATGTAACTCTTCAATAATGAAAAAAAAATCAATTTGGTTCCTTAATCATTGAAAGTTGATATTGACTTGGTCTGTCTTTGGTATAAGAAGAAGCTCATGGTAGACCAAGAGAGAGGACAAGTAAATAGGAAAGGGATGAAATGTGTTAGGAAAGATTAAATCCACACACTTATTATTCATATTTCATAGTTTAATCAATTGATCTGACTCAAGGAAATGTTCTGATAATAAATGACATTAATTTACACATTCAATCTCAGAGTTTATGCCCACCCAGAAGGTAATCACATTTCATAATTGAATGATTAAATTGATGTTACTTATCTGAGCCGAATTGATGTCAAGTGTTCAATTGTTCATGTCCAAAAAAATAAGCTGTTTGTTACAGATGATCACTTTTTTTTTTTTAAATAATCACTTATTTCAATTTTTATGAGTTTGATTCACTTTTTCAAAATAATAAAAAGTTAAAAGAGTCTAAAAATTAAAATCAAAAGTTGTTTTAAATAGCTTCTCACAAAATCAATTGTTTCTTTTAAAAAAAATTATAATTGTAAAAAACATAAATTAACTTATGATTTTTTTTAAATCTCCAAAAATAATCAAATTATTTTATACCAAAATTACTTATTTTTTAATATGTAACATACAGGCCCAATATGCTGAATATGAACTACAAGTTATGGTATATGTATTATAACCTTTTAACATTGCTCTATGAATTCACCAAAAAAACAAAAACATTACTCTATGAAGGCTTGTTCCTTAAATTACACAACCTTACCAAATTTTTCTGTTATTCTTGCAGGGCTGCTACTTGGGCACGTGTTTCTATATGGCTAGCAATAGGAGTCACTGTTTATGTATTTTATGGTCGAACCCACAGCACTCTGAAAGATGCAGTTTATGTGTCAGCAACAAAAGTTTATGCATCCACAAGTTATCTTGCTTAATCTCCATGAACTTCACATTAAGACAAAATGTGACCATGAGGAGCTTGCATGCAAAGAAAATAGTGCTGCTTTACTAGTGATGTCTAGTCACTAGATGTATATCACCACAAGGATGTACATAGTATAAGAAAAAATGCGGAGTTATAATGATTGATTAAAAAATTAAAATGTAAAATTATGATAAAAATATATAGAACAAATATTTAATTATTAAAATTAATTCTCTTAATTTTTGTACCAACAATTGTAATTATAACTCTGGAATTTTTTTATTAGTTCTTTCTGTTTAGATTAGTCAAGTTCATGTAAAAATGTAATGGTGGATGGCTTGAATTGAAGCTCAATTATTCTTTCCTGTTGTTTTACCTTTCCTTTTACGATGAAATCATTGAAATGGGTGGATGAGTCATGACTCATGAGTCATACTGGACTTGTTATAAAATGTAAATATAATTGGATATTTGATGTTAAATTTAGCTTCAACGGCTCCAAAATGTGTTTGGTTTGATTTGGAGATTAATTTTTGTATTTAGAAGTCATTGTAAAATTAGTAGAATTATATGAAGAGTGTATTCATGTTGGTTTTTATTTAAGTTACTACACTACTTGCAGTTACAATGAACTCCTAATATTGCCTAAAGGCCACCAGTTATATGATTTCTAAGCAAGTATAAATTAATATTAAAATCAATAAAAATTCATCGCATATGTTCTAATATTGTAGATTGTAATTTGTTTCCTTAGCATAGATTCTAATATCTTTCGTTAGCATTCTTTAATTAAATTTTAACTCTTAAAATTAAAGTGTATACTTTACTCATTGTTAAATGCATACAAGTATTTAAATATTACACTATATTCAAACTTTACTAACTAACTTTCAATGATCTATTACTTTAAGCTTTAGGTATTAAATCTAGGTATTAAATCTAACTTGTCAAATTTAACTTTTTAATACTAGTATTCTTTACATGGTTTTCTTTTCTTTACCTGACTTATTTATTCTAACTAAACTTTATTAAGTAATTAATTTCTTTGAGTAAGTAACTTTTAAATCAACTTCTAAAATAGATCATGTTTATAAATTTTAATATTGTTTACTAATACATAATATCATAGAGATTATTTTCATTTTAATATTGAGCTTAGGTTGTTATCTAATTTACCTCTTAATTATTAGTATAGATTAGTGTATAAAGAAACAAGTTTTAAAATAAGTTCCTTTTTTTCTTTTAATAACCATAATATTAGTAATTCACTAAAACATATTTAATTTTCATATATTCAATATAGTTATGATCACCAAACAAGAGTCACTAGGTTTCTATTCTTTCATTTAACTCTCTCTATGAATATATAATATTATAAATGAAATTGACTTGCGTATAAGTATATTATACGAATTCCAGGAAATTGAATTCGCGTAGGCCCATTTGGCTTTGCATAAATAGAATCACATTAATATGTCCATAAGGACAATTCTGATACAGGATGAAATTGGAGCATTTAACCCTTCATTGGTTCTTTACCGCAACAGACCATGATATTTAGAAATTTTCTTCAAGTTTTTAGACATACCAAGTGCATACAACATTAATAAGTAATTTATTTGACAGTGCATTGACTCAAATTATGTTCCTTAAACCTGCATAAAAAAAAATTATATATTCTATAACAGTGAAATAGATTCACAGTATCATTCAAATTCATAACTCTGTAGTCAAAACAAAATTCATCTTTTCAAATTATAAATCTATTATGAACAATAAACTTATATAATAACTTTTTATACACATACTAACATGTTTCTCATACAACAAAGTGTTGGAAACTCTTCTTCTAAACCCTAGTTAATGCTATTAGGTTTAATTCAAATAATCTATGCAACTTGAACATCTCTTGGTCAACATAATTGTACTAGCTCCCCTTCTTATAACGTCTAATCGTTAAATATCTATTATCTAAATATTTGAATGCTATTAAATATCTTTTATTTCTAAAGATAATGTTTTCCAAATATAAATGATATAAATATAATATTTATAACCATATTTGAAAGTTTGTTAAATATTTGTTAAACATAAAGATAATATAAATATTTTTTTAAACATCTAAAATTAATTAATTATATTCGAATTTAAATATTACTTAATATCTAAGTAACACCTATTTTGTCAAAGATATAATTTATTTAATTATTCACAAGAAATAATTATTTTAAAATGTGACAAAACACATACTAAGTTTACAACCAAGGGAAAACCTATCCACTAAGGTCACAATCTTCGCTTAGTGAATCTAAACACTTGTCCTGCGAACAGGGACGAGATCCTTGTACTAATACTCGCCTAGTGAATCATGCTACTTGCCCAATGAAAAGATCACACTTACCTAGTGAGCTTTATACTCGCTTTGCGAAAGGGACAATAGAGAGTCCTAAGCCTTCACATTTGATCATCGAATCTCGGATTTGTCCTACGATTCGAGTCATAGAGAGTTACCACAATTGCTTTTATATATTTGTGGCAATTCATTATCGTCACTATTATGTATAACTATCAATGGAAATGTTTTTGTCACAACAAATTTATTTTTAGTGACATTTAAAAATATTGTCACTAATACAATAATGATTTGAGTATTAGTGACTATAAAAATATTGTCACTATAAAAATATTGTCACAAGATTTCTATAGTGACAAATTTATTACTTTTAGTAATGAATATTGTTATGATAAAAAATCATTTTTTCTTATAATGTCTTTTTCTCACTCAGCGAGACTTACACTCACCTTTTTACCAATCAATTCAGCACAAAACCTAAAAATTCATAACAACCTATTAATTTATTCAATTGGCAGAAAATACAAGTCAATATACACACAAAAATCATACATATAATCCACAAAAGTCTAGGGAATTAATTTAGTATTCCCCTTAAGGACCATCAAAACACACTCTATAGAGACCGAGGATATCCCTTCTACTCGTACTTACGTAAAGGTAACCCACAAAATACACACAAATCCCTAGTCCTCTTTGTTCATGACTATATGATTCATGCTGTTACATAGTCAAAAATGTCATGTTATTGATTTGTTGTATGAGAAACATGTTAGTATGTGTATAAAAAGTTATTATATAAGTTTACTGTTCATAGTAGATTTATAATTTGAAAAGATGAATTTTGTTTTGACTACAGAGTTATGAATTTGAATGATACATCAAGTGTTGTATATCTTAAAGAGATTGAGAATACTTTTTTGTAAGTCAATGTGAATTTAGTGAATAATTCATTCGAGTTGAAGGGACTAGATGTAGCTCTTGTGGAAAAGTAAACTGGGATAAATTCCTTGTGTTGTTTTTCTCTCTTACCTTCTTTGCTTTAATTCTGTACATTTTTGGACAGTTGGTTTGGACAACACTTGAAAACTTATATATGATTTGTATTTTCCTATTTCTTGTGTTTCCTATTTCTTCATAAGGGTTGGCCTCAGACCTTCATTGGTTGCTTGTGTTTGATTGTCTCTGTTAATTGACAAAGTGTTTAATTGTTTTCCTATGGTTGCTTGTCTTTGTTAACTGATAGAGTACAAGGCTCTTAATTTTGTGATTGTAGGTTAAAAAGGGTTGTCATTGAAACCCCAATATGTCATATTTGTCTATCTCTCATAGTTAGTAGAGTATATGATTTTTAACTTCGTGGTAACGGGTTGAGGGGTTTTCCCCCAAACCCTAAGTTGGTATGCCTTGGTTCCCTAAAAAAGGGATCAAATTAATTGTTTTTACTTATGGTTGAAAACTATATGTCTTGACTCCTCGGAGGGAGAATCAAGTTAAGTACTCATACTTAAAATTGTATGAAATTGATTGTGTTATGAACAACATAGAAGAACCTTAGGTTTCCCTTCGAAGCTCATGTTATGATACCATAAACCTTATTGTATGAAGTTATACTATATCATGTATTGAATTTGTGTATATTGTATGTGTTATGTTAGTATTAGAAATGCACAATAAGAACATGGTATACAAATGAAATAAGTAATGACGACGAGTGTCAATGGATTACCAAGGCCAAAAGATGGTGGGAATGGACTCGTGTTCACTTGTCAAGTAAGTAACCTAGTCCAAAGGAATAAGAATAGTACTCAATGACTATTGTAGGTCATGGATGAGGTACCTAGGTTTAGAGGGGTGATAAATATGTTTTTAGTAATCTTATGGTTATCAAATAAAACTAGAGCTAACTATAGCATAGCTTGACCCTAGGTCGATTCTCTCAAAGACACAATGTACTCAATCATGACTAGTGCGGAAACCAGAATCTTATGCAAAGGCAAAGTGCATGTAGAATGCCTACTATGACTCAGATAGAGTCGATCTCGGATGGAGGCGGCTCAAACTCGGTCTCGGGTAGAGACAACTTGGACGGAGTCAGACTTGGACAAAGTCGAACTCGACTCAGACTCGGTTGGAATTGGAAAACAGCGGCGTTTGTGTGGAAATATAAAGTGTGACAAAAAGTAAACTAAGTAGTTGAAAATAAGTGCAACTAAACCATACTATGCTACGATACCTATCATACCAACACACATGTTTAAACAATGAAAGGGTTTCAGTTCTTTAATGGCTAACTATGCGATCGCCACACATTTGTCCCTTGCCTTCGGAGGACTTACACAACCACAGCCTCAAGGGGACAGGGATTACGCACCTGGTTGATTTTAGGTTTTCTTAGCGATTACCTAACTAATTGTTAGATCGGTTCCGATCGGCCTAATCTAACGTTATCTACTACTATTCCTCTTGCAAGCTAGGAGTACAAAACAGTGAAATATACAGGAATCACAAGCAGAAAAAAGGTATAGAAACATGCAACCAATTTTATTGACAAATAAAGGCATTGATACAGAATTACATGGGGTGATGAAATCCACTTCCCACGACGACCGCCGTGGACAAATGGTGGTGGTCCATTGGAGATGACTAGAACATTAAGGGTTCATTCCACCAGTAATGTGTTAGCTAAACTAAAAGTCCCCTCTAGCGACCTTCGGCTACTTAGTCTCTAACTCTGCATCTACTCGATCGAGATAGACACCATCGAAGCATCGTGCACCATCGTGAATGGAAGAACTTTGAGCTAAGTGTATGTGTGTGCAATGGATTGTGTATGTGTAATTGTGCGACTTAGCTAACCTAAGCATGATCTTCGCAGCCCCTTATATACAAGTCTCAGCTGAGAATAACAGACTAACTAATAACTCACCGGTTACACATTAATCACATGTTAAACATTTGTCTCGTGGTGATTATCCTAACTGACTATCTAACGGAATTAACCATCTAGCTTCCTTGTGAATCACGTGCTTCATTTCCTTCACATGCTAGATTCCTTCATTGGTCACATGCTGAATTGGCATGCTAATCTCGTGTTGGCTTGCCACGCTGGACACGTGTCCTTTTATGTTTGGAGTTGGTTCGTGGAGTCGGCTTTATCGAGGCCTGTGCCCGTCTTTATTCCAGTTTTCGGCCTGCGCATTTGAGCTTGAACATTTGTTAGCTAAAATCATCCAATTAGCACTTATTTATATTTTTCCTATTTTTAGGCTAATAATCTGAATCTTAGCTAATTTGTATCTCTTGGTTACAAGATAGCCTCAACTGTACCCCTTTTAAGACCTTGTAAGGTGGCTAAAATATGACTCATCAAGGGACGACAATGGTTCTCATCAGACCAATTTGCAAAAAGTGAAACAACAAAGAATAATCTACATCATGCATCATTTAATATAAATAAGCATGTGAGGAAGTGGATATGAACCTGAATTAGTAAGATCATTAGACCTCTTGAGGGCTACTTGGTAGTTAACCTCCAATAGCCATGTTTGATCTCATGTGCTGAAGCATAAGTGCAAGTTGAGTAAATTTTGACGTGCTACCAGACAATATCATGCTAGAGTGGAAGAGGTCAACTAGAGGGTTGAGTCATGTTACCGCTAGCCCACTCTTCAAAGATTGATTGGTACCATATGAATATGAAGTAGAGACTAGGTTGTATCATTGTCATTCATATGCATTTGGATAAGTGTCTTTATGTAATTGTTATAATTTGTTATGTTTGTACTTTTATCTATTATATGGTGTCGTGTGAGTGCTACTTACGTTGTACTCACACTACGAGTTGAGTGAGATCCGTTACTCATTCCCTTTTGTTGTTATCTATTTTCCTAGGTTGAATGCTAATTGTAGGTAGTGTTAAGTAGGAACTCAAAGATTGAGTTACCGTTATCTTTATTATTTTATTTTATCAAGAGTTTTGTATATGAGACTTTGCTCTGATAGGTTGTGATATCGGGTTAGATCTTTGTTTTGATTAAAGTTTTACTTTATATTGTTTTGGTAAGATCAGTAGACTTCTTGGAGGCTACTCATTAGTTAACCTCCAATTATCGTATCTAACCACATGCGTCAAAGCATAGTGCAAAACTGAGTAGATTTTCATGATGTCTTACTAAAGGGTATCATGCTAGTGTGGTATGGTTGACAGTAGAGGTGAAGATTAGTAGAGTTTTCCCTAGCCTACTATTTTGGATTTGAGTTTGTTACCACATACATATGGAGTAGTGAGTAGAATATATCATTATCATAGCATGTGCATTAGCGACTAGACTGGTCAATCGCTCGAGTATCACCAGCACCGGCCAACTATAACTTGATCGACTGTCGAGCGGCCAACCAAGATGGCCAAATTTAAAGAGTCTTCGTCTTCACTCGGTGCTTGTAGGGCTATGGATTGGCTGATCATCCGAGTATCACCAAGACTGGCCAACTGTAACTTAACAAGTCTCCTAGCTATAGGGGGCGACAACGTTGTGGACCGACTGATCGACCGAGTATCACCAAGTCGACCGACTGTAACTTAACAAGGCTCTTGGTAGTAGGGGCAACAATGAAGTGGATCGGTTGACTGACCGAGTATCACCAGGTCGGCTAATTGTAACTTGACGAGGCTCCTAATAGCTAGTAAATAGTAGGGGCAATAGATGATAGCGCCATTGATGTCAAGTAACCCAAAGCGTACCACAAAAGTCAAGTAGGGCAGTAACAAAAGTAAGGTATCAGTGACAAATTATGCAACAAAGACGAAGGGACGAGAAAAGCTATAAAAGGAGCAAAAGAATTACCCAACAAAAGGGGACAAAGGCATCACCTAGAGAGGCATTCAGAGTAAGAGTTAGGATTCATGCCTGTTATCCTTTAGTATAGACATGAACATTGGCACCCACCATGAGACCATCGAGAAAATTATCCCCAACACCACTACACTTAGAGGTAAGGAGGTAGCGGCTACTGAAGTCAATAAAGCTTTGGAAGCTAAGGTAAGAGATAATAAGGGCGATGAGGAAAATGGCCCGGAGGAATATGGCGTTGCTAGAGGCGAAGATCCACTCGGAGCCGCCGCCAGGGTGGCAGATCCGTCCTTCGTCACCGACGTAGATCCACCCAAAACTACCCCACTTAAGTCCTTCGTCTCAAACCCTTCGGTTGCACGCCATTACTGCTCTGATCTCCTTTATACGTTCACTACCTTACTCGATCTCCTTTACTCGCATTATTACTCCTCCAATCTCCTCTGCACACACCAACTCCACCCAGATAAGGTATGCACGCAACTAGCTCACTTACTTCTCAAATTCTATTTTGATAATGGTAGCAACAGGATTTGATCACACTTTGATAAGATGTTGATTGCTCTGGCTGGTGAGTTGGGTCATGGCGTTGCCCATGTTGTGTTCTTCTGCATTAGCCTATTAACTCCTACATTTGGTCCAGCAACATATTTCATTGATAGAGGGGAACAAAGTGGATCAATATTTTGTTCCCATTGTTCGTATTCTTGTAGGAACAGTAGCCAACAGTTTCTAAACAATGATGCAAAGGTATATGATAGCCTATGTTGTCCAAAAAAAGCAATTCTCTTATACATTAAAAAATGGATGCTGGCAAACTATCATATATTGATATGATAAAGCCACAAAAATGGGGAAAGCAACTCAGTTGTTGGTGAAGGTGGAGTTGTGGCTGTAGGAACTGAAAAGAAGCGTATGTTCTCTAAAGATGATGCGGTAATTAGTAGTTGATTTGGGGTTACTGCTATTGTCATCAACTTTTGGTAATTGCTGGACAAAAAATATATTATTGCCTGCTTAGTTTCTATAGTAATTGATATTATGAATTGAGAGCCAATTTCGTGGGCCATAATTTACATTTTGTGTAGTGTTGAAGTATCAAAAGAAGTTCATCTCCCTACTCTGTCATGCCAATTAAAGACCACTAAAGACTTGTGTGAGGTGCTTAACCAATGACCTCCTAGGCAAAATTAAAGATGTGTGTGAGACAATCGACTAATGATCTCTTGGGCAAATTTATAGACCTGTGTGAGGCGATCGACTAATGACCCCTTGGGCAAATTTAAAGATTTGTGTGAGGCAGTCGACCAATGATCCTTTGGACAAATTTAAAGACCTATGTGAGGCAATCGACAAATGACTCCTCGGGTAAAATTAAAGACTTGTGTGAGGCGATTGACCAATGATCCCAGGCAAAATTAAAGACTTGTATGAGGCAGTCAACCAATGACCTCCTAGGCAAATTTAAAGACCTATGTGAGGTGGTTGACCAATGACCCCCAGACAAAGACTTGTGTGAGGCCGTCGACCAATGACCCTCGGGCAAATTTAAAGACCTGTATAACATGGTTGACCAATGACCTATGGACAAAATTAAAGACTTGTGTGAGGCAGTCAAAATGACCCCCCTAAGCATGTGGGGTTGTGGATCGGTCGAGTCGCCCCGAGTATCACCAAGTTGTTTGACTGTAAATCGGTCGATTGGTGAACGACCATCCAAGATAGCCAACTTTAACTCATAACTTTAAAGCGTCTTCGTCTTCACTTGACGCTTGTGGGACTGTGGACCGACCAGCCACCCGAGTATCACCAAAATCGACCAACTGTAACTTAACAAGACTCCTAGCAATATGGGCGATAACACTGTGGATCGACCAGCCAACCGGGTATCACTAGGGTAGTCAACTGTAACTTGACAAGGCTCCTGATAGCCTGTAAAGAATAGGGGGCAACAACTGACAGCTTCGTTGATGTCAATCGACCCAGAGCGTACCATAGAAGTTAGGTAGTGTAGTAGCAAACGTAAGGTATGAGTAATAGATCACGCAACAGAGATGAAGGGATGAGAAAGGCTATAAAAGGAGTAGGAGAATTACCTAACAAAAGGGGACAAAGAGACCACTTAAAAAGGCATTTAGAGTAAGAGTTATGATTCACGCTTGTTATCCATTAGTACATACGTGAACGATGACTATTGTTGAATGTAAATGGTGGTATTTGTGTATGTGCACTACCTGGCCTTGTCGATGTTTCCCTTGTAGCAGTAAGACACATTATCACTTCTCTTTGTCTTGTCTTATTTGTGTTTAAGTTAAATGTCATTTACAAGTGAGGACGAGCAGAAACAAAAAGAGTGAGTTGGACTCTTCGTTGTTGTTTTAGCTATTTAGTTTTATTTCAATTTGTTATGAGTTTTATTTTGCTTTAATAGGATATGTTTTTTATTATTTATGTTTCTTGGATTTTGGACATGGACAGGTTATATTGGCCTTTGGAGTGCAAGTAGATTTTATGTTTTGACATACTTTATTTTAGTATTGTTGGAAAGACATGTGGATCCTTTACCTTATAAATGAATAATGTTTTGAAATTTTTAGTTTATCCAAGAATGAATTGTTTAAATATTAGTAAATAGATCATGGGATAAAGGGTATCACAAGTGAGCATCCTTGCTCAACAAGTGCACCTATAGAGAGGTAGTATCATTTAGGTTAGGCTTACTTACTCAACAAATCTCTAGGGTTGCTCAACAAATGTAGCTACAAAGAGGTATGTTTTTAACCTTTATTTTTGGGGCTCTGGGGGAAAGGATGCTTCACCCAACAAATCCACTTAGAGAACTCAATTCTCTACACTCATTTTAGTTACCCAACGAAGGGTTCCTTCACTTAAGGATAAAGACTATAGAGAATCCAACCTTAACATTTGCCTAGTGAGTCCTACACTTGCTCAGCAAATAAAGTCATTAAGAGTTTTGTTCTTTATTTCCATTTTAGTTGTTTGGCAAGATATGAGTCTTGTCAAGCAAGCCAGGGCAGGAAAATTAGATATTTTGAAGGTCTTAGCAAACGCTCAGTGAGTATATAACTGACTCAATGAGCTTATGAATTTTTGGGTTTCTAAAGTGCTTGCTCAACAAGCACGTGACTCACTTAGCAAAAATATGAATTTTGGGTTTTTAGGGTTCTCTCCCTACGAGTGTATGACTCGCTTGACGAAGATTCACTAGTTAAAAGATCGTGGTTTGCTCAGTGAGAAGCATCTCTCACCCAACAAGCATTCATACAAATTCATATAATTATGATCCTCACTTAGTGAGTATCGTCAATTTCTAGATTTTACATTTTGAGGCACTCAGCAAGCACTCATTAGTTTTCCAAATTCCAAGCCTCACTAGGCGAGTAGGTCTACTTGCTCAATGAAAGGACATACCAATCGCATATCTTAGCACAAATTTTCAACGAAAATACTTAAAATCACATATATCACTTCAATAACAACCCATAACATCATCATATAACAACATGAACACATTATATTAATAAAAAAACATCATTATAACAACAAATCAATGTTTCATGATTTATCATACATATTTTCTCATATTTTAAGAAATTTTATAATAAATCATATTTTAGCTTACTACATCATACTCTCATGCGTTAAACTTAATTTTTAATTATTATATGACATAATTCAACCATTAAAACACATAGAGACAAGCATCATATACTTGGAATGAAAATTGGAATTGAAACTTTAATGAAGGAGCTTGAGTCACCAACAATGGTGATGCTAGGTGTGTGGGATGAATTTTTAAATTCAAGGGGTGCAAAAAGCTCTAACTTACAACTAATGGAGGTGTCAAAAAGGATAGTTTTAACCAAAGGATTAAGTAATGATTGAAAAAGAAATTTTTACCACAGAAGGCAAAAGTTGATTGATTGGAATTTACCACAATTAACTAATTTTACTTTTGAATTTTTTACCATAAATGATAAGGTATTTAATTATAAATGATAAGGTATTTAATTATAAATGATAACCTTTTGTCAAAAATGGACATTGTATTATTAATCCTCAATATTTCTAGATTGGTCCTTTACTTCCTCAAGATAAGTCATTGTCTCGATAAATGTGCATAAGACGATTATTGTCTCGTTAAGAAAACATGCAAATATTATTTATTGATTTTTTTTGTTGAAATTTAATTTAATTTAATCTTGAAATTCATTTCAATCACTTTAATTAATCACACAAGAAAACATGGTGTTACGTAGGGCCTATTACCCCTGTACAATGAGATGTAACCTCAAACTCAAGGTGCTGCATCAAGAACGTATGCCCTGAAATCAAATAAAGACGTTGACGCACCTCAAACAATCAACCAAGGGCTAGTAAGGCTTATCCCTTTTGTGTTTGGATATGAAATTTTAAGAGTGCAATTCATTCTTTTTAGTGAATTTGAAATACTTTGTGGTAAAATGTGTTGTTTGACTAAAGAATTTAGGAAAAAAAATGAAATTTTAGTAATTTATAAAAGCATTTTGATTACCTAAAATTATAGAATTTAAAATTCCACAAAAAAGTAGGAATTTGAAATTCTTCATTCTCACTTTAACTTCCTTTTCTTTTACCTTTATGTCACAACTCTCTCATCTCTCCCCCCTCACCTTTCTCTTCACATCATTTTCTCTCTCTCCTCTCCCATTTTGTTCTATTCTTCTCTTCACACTCTTTTCTCTACTCTTTTTTTTTTGTCTTTCTCTTCACACTCTTCTCTCTCTTTTCACATTATTTCTCGTCTCTTCTTTCTCTCTCATTTTTCCTCTTCCTATATTCTCTTTCTTTGTTTTTTCTAAAGTCTCACATCTCTCTTATCCCTTTTTTTCACTATTTTTCTTCTCTTATCTTCTTCTTTCTTATCTCTCTTCTCTATTAACATTCACGTAACAACATCAATATTTATATTTTTAAATTATTAAATATTTAAAAATTACATATTGAGAAAATAAAATTGCTCTATCTATACTAAAATTTGAAATTTAATAATTTTAAATTAATTTATCCAAAAAAATATTTAAAAATACAAAAAATTAAATATAAACAATTTAAATTTCATACATTTCAAATTTCTTAAAATTTAAAAATGCTTAATCCAATAGAGAAATGTCCCATCCCATTGGAACAACCTCCCTTGAGAAGACTCCGCTCCTAAACCATCATGTCTCATCAAAATTTATCTTACTCGCATTATATTAATTAATATAGTAATGCAGTTAAATGGTTAAATCTTATAGAATGTATCCTTAAAAATGTTTTACACTAATCTTGTATATAAGTTAACTTCTATTATTGGACCCATCAATGAAACAAATTAATTAGAACGGATATACATTGTAATTTTTTTTTAATGTTATCGAATCAAAATTATTATTTACACTAAAATTATTAACTTTTATAATAATTATTTTAAAATTCAATTTAGAATAATTAACCGTATCAAAATATTTACATGGTATGAAAATTAAACTTCCAATGAATAAGATTTTTTTGGAACATCCTTCTCTCTTTTTTTTTATGCTTAATAGATTGACGGGTACATGATACTAAGTTGATTATATAATTATTTTTTTTAAGTTAGTTAGAAATGAAAAATAATCATGTAAATAATTTAAATTTAAAAATACATCTCAATAAATAAATACAAATTCTAATCCCTTTATATATAAATGAGAAAAATTATCTGCTAACTAAATATTAAATTATTCTCCCTCTCTTAATATTCCACTATTCTTATTCTCCATTATATTCATTGTTATTTGAATATTTCACTCTTTTAGCATCATGCACTATACTATCATATAATGCATCTCATATTTTATTTTCTTCTTTCCTCGTTTAAAATCTCATATCAACGGAATATTTAATGAAATCTCACAAGAAAACAATATCTTATCTTCTCCACAAGACAATTAGTTCTTTGCATCTATCCTCCTGTAGAATAATTTTTTGTAATACTTATCTCTATTTTCTTTTATTCTATTATCTTATTATCTTTGAAATTTTATTTTCTTCTTTCCTTATTTTTATATTATTTTTTTTATCTCTTTACATATTTTATAATCTCCAATTTTTTGTGAGGATAAATTAAAAATTCTTTTCAAGTTTTATATGACATGGATAACAATTTTTTGTTTTTTCAATTGACTATAAAAAATAAGTAGCAAAAAGTAAAGTTGAGAATAAACCAAAGAAACTCGAATATAATCTGAGATTCATTTGACAAATGACTTATTGAATTTGATTCATCAACTAAATGAGTTTCATTTGAGTAAAAAGTGAGTTCGTTAAAAAAACAATTGAACTTGAACTTTGTATAATTCGACTCCATTGGTTCAGAAATCCTAAACCCTAAATCATATATATATAAAATTAAATAATACATTTTATTTATTATATTCATATAATTACTTTTTTTAATTAATTTTATTTTTATATAAATAAATAAAAATATGTAAAATAATTATGATTTCAAAATAAATCAAACTATTAAGTTGAATCAAACTATTGCTAATATGAATATTATCGAATATTGCTAATATGAATAGTAAGACACTTTCACTATTAATTAAAGTCTAAGATTTCATCTAACTTAAACATGAAATCACAATACGCAGCACTTTATTTTTAAAGGGTGAGAGGGAATATTGGAGATGCAAAACATGAAATATATTATTTTTACAATAATTTGTAAAACAAATAAAAAAATTGTAGTAATGTTGTATGAAAAACCAGTTTTTATTCCTGAATTTATTTATTGAGTGTACGTGGCATTTTCCCTCCTCATCCCATCTCTTCCCTCCCCACGCCCACTTGTGCTGCTTAGCCGAATGCTTATTCAGCTGCTGCTGTAAACTGTGAAGTGAAAGCATGTCTACGATGCTCTCTCTTTCTGCTTCTTATTACTCTTCTTCTCGTCTCTTCTCTCCCTTCTCTTCTCGCAGTCCCCTTCTCTTCCTCACGCGCCCTCGTCGCATTCCTCTCTCTCGTACTCGCCGTCATCTTGCAGGTTCTCTTCGCCTAATTCCTCTTCCTCTTTGCACCAACAACACTTGTTCAATTCTGACTATCCATATAAACGCTCTTTTTTTTTTCTCGCATTATAACGTAAACAAAGTTAGGTTTAACACAGTTAAATTCGTTTCTTGTTTAAACCAAACACGTTCATGTTTTTCAGTTGCTGCTTCCGAGAGAGAGAATGGTGTCTTTACATCTCCTGAGATTTCCAAATCCTTCGACTTTGCCGCGGAAGAACGCATATACAATTGGTGTGCTTTTGAAATTCGTTTTGATATTTTTTTTATTGTCTCTTTTTAATTCTGTTTGATTTGTTCTTTTGAAACGACACTGCGTATGGGAGAACGGCTTTTGCTGTTGTCGTTTGTGATGGTAAAAGAATGTTACGAGTGTGCATTCGGATTATTTGATCCCTTGATGTTTTGTATTGATATAATAAAGCTTGGTTCTGTCTGTTTTCTTTTGCATTTTCGACTCCAAATTATTTCAGTTTTGGTTTCCGTTTTTTCCTTTCGGCTGTTCAAACTTCGAAGCATGTGATTTACGATGGTCTGTGGTTGAATCTTGAAGCTTTAGAACATGTCTTAAATTTGTATTTTTAATTGTGAGATGTTTTGATTGTGATTATTGGATGCTAGGTGGGAGTCTCAAGGGTATTTTAGGCCGAGCTTTGACCGGGGAAGTGATCCTTTTGTGATACCGATGCCGCCTCCCAATGTTACTGGTTCTCTGCACATGGGGCATGCCATGTTTGTGACACTTGAGGTTTTTTTTTTTTTTTTTTTTTTTTTTTAATTTATAGTTCGTGTATGTTATTACTATATATGTACATTATGACGTGAATATTTATGCAGTTAGACAAACTTTCTGTATTTTGGTATTTCCATATTGCTAAGGTTCCATTTTTTTCTATGTAATTTACGATGGTATTTATAACAATGGATTTCTGATTCACCTCATTTAACTTTTTTAAGTCATAAATTTTTTAGGGTTAGTTGCTTGTTATTTATGTGCACAGGGTGATATGAAATTGGGAAAAATAAGAAAAGATGTTATTCCTTCCCTTTTTATGTTTTCCTCTGCTTGATGCATTTTGTAAGTGATATGGAGTTGTGGGTGCTTTGTTAACTTTTTACACTAGTACAATTTATGCGTATATAATATGTGTATGTATGTATTTCTTATCATGCTTATCCATGTATCCATGCAGGATATTATGATTAGGTACAACCGCATGAAGGGAAGGCCAACCCTTTGGCTTCCAGGGACTGATCATGCTGGAATTGCAACTCAGGTTTGTCAATTGTTATGCCAATTTTTTTTACTCATTTTACTTCTCTCTCTCTCTGTCTGTGTTTCTATCTATCTATTATGTAGTAGTACTCCATAAGATATAATGCTCATGTTTTCTTGTGGGTCTGAGTGTTATTTTATTTAAATGTTTTAATTGCATGGAATCTTCGTCTTGAATTTGCTGCAAATTATGGGTTTTCCATAGACTTTGGAGGTTTTTTTAGTGAATTTGCTGCAAATAGTGGGTTTTCCATATACTTTGGAGTTGTTCTGGTGAGTTTGCTTTAGGGCTTTGACAGGAAGGGGGACAGTGATGACTTGTTTCAGTTGTGAATGATTTATAAATTGTAAATACTGGGAGTTTAAATGAAAATACTGGGGCCTCTTTTTAAATTTCTACAGGTTTTGGTAGGAAAATGGAAGAGAAGCTTTAATAGGAAATTTGGGATAGTATACAGTTTTGGCAGCAGTAGGTGCTGCATTTTACTACAATTATTAAGTAGAATTTAATGCTGTTCTGTTTATTCTGAGCTAATATTGTAATGAGTCTTCTAATGGATGTACATGACTATGGTAAGTTCTCTAATGTCTCTGCTTGGGTTACTTTCTTATTGGATTCCTTTTGCTTCTTTCATGCTCTTGTTATAGACTATTTTATTGAAGAAAAGAAACCAAGGAAATGTGTAATGTTAACACTGGTTTATTTTCGCTATGGTTGGAGTCTAAGGCTAGAGTTTTTGAATTTTATGGCCAGACATATGGTAGGATAGCAGTGTCTATATGACCTTCCCCTACAGCTCTATTTTTTTGGATTTTTAAATGCCTGGCTGTTTTTATAGTTTTTCCCTCCCTCATTTCTTCTTCCTTTTCCAAGGTCTGCCTTAACGATTATGTCATTCGACATTTCAATCATTTTGCATTCCCTTACTATGCAGTTTTATTTTGTCAGATAGAATTTTATGCTTCTTGCTTTTTCTCCTTATTTTGTTCAGATAAAGATCTTAGTTTTCCACTCTCAGTTTTCTTTTCTTTCTCCCAGTTGGTTGTTGAAAGAATGCTAGCTTCTGAAGGAATAAAAAGGACTGAAATGAGTAGAGATGAATTCACAAAAAGGGTTTGGCAGTGGAAAGAGAAGTATGTCTTCATATCCTTGCTTATCTTTGTTCCATCTACATTTTTTGTTTTCACACTGCCAATGGATTGCCCATATCAAAAGAAGTAGAAGGGACTAAATCTCATCATTTCCTAATACAAGAGATTAGAATCTGGAATATTGTAAAATCTTAGGTGTATGACTTATATAAGAGGATAAATGCTAAGAGATAAGAAATTGTCTAAAACAGTCATCTTTGGCTTGTCCTTTTTCGTCTAAATCTAAACTATACTTTCTCCAAATAACCTAGTTCCACTTCCACTTCTGCAATAATATAGTCTTAGAGGAATGTACCAAAACCATTTATCTGCTTAAGGAATATTTGAAATTTTATTGAATATATTGTAGTTTGGTTTACATTCAATACTCTTATTTAGTTTGAACAAAAACATTAGCTGGATGGTGAAGAAAAGGAAGAACCAGAACTGCTCTGATACTGATACTGATACTGACTTGAATTCAAATGTTTGAACAAAAACGGTCTTATTATTGATTGATTCTCATACTTACAGACATATAGGGATACAGGATATGCAGAAATCCAGAATAGGGATTTCAGATTCTAAGGGATTGAAATCTTCTGTCCCAATCAAGGTAACTAGGTAACATTAAAAGAATGAATGAATATCACAAAATCAATCATAATCAACACACAATCAAGAGGATGAATCATGAATGTGCTGCATTTTGCAGAACTAGATGTTGCCTATGATTAAATTACTATCTGTGAAGGTAAAATTAGAGTTACAATTTCATTGTACTGTTTCTTCATTGATATATTGTTGTCTTGTCCCCCTCCATCCTTATCATAATATTTGTTTACTTCATTCAGATACGGTGGAACTATCACAAATCAGATCAAGAGACTTGGTGCTTCTTGTGATTGGTCTAGAGAGCACTTTACACTTGATGAACAGCTAAGTCGTAAGACAGTTTTCTACTAAATAGAACTCTAGCTAATCTAGAAAGTGTATGGGCACATATTGGAAAAGTTATGGTGATACAAATAAGATAATTGATGTAGTTTTGAATTTTGATAAGTGTTTTTATTTAGTGCTATTCTTATTATTTTCCAATGTCTGTTAAATTTACCTGAATTTTTCTCATCAATGTAAATCCAACATTGTTGTATTGTTAGCATTTGTTTACTCGTGCTGTAACATATACTGATACCTAGCCTTATAATTTATGCAGAAGCCGTAGTTGAGGCATTTGTTAGACTTCATGAGAAAGGTTTGATTTATCAAGGTATAAACTGAAGTTACATTATGGTATATATTTTATTTACTCTTTGTTTTTGGTTTGTGTTTGGTTCAAGCTTATTTTGCCTAGTTTTTTGAGAGAGCTATGGAAAAATAAGCATTTATTTCCCTGAACAAGAGCTCTTCTAAAATAGTTTTGTGAGGGAGTTTGTGAAAAATAAGCAATTAGTGCCCTAAGAAAAGCTCTTCCAAACATGCACGTAGGTTGTGTTTTAGCCTAGCTTTTTTTTTTTTTGGCTTAAAAGCTACTTTGAAGCTACAACACTAAGGGTATGCTTGGCCTAGCTTTTTTCTACTTAAAAGCTACTTTAAATTAAAGCTAGAAATAAGAACTTAATAAAAGAAGTAGAAGCTGTTTGTTAGTTTTTATTTATTTTTAACTTAAAAGCTCCTTTTAAATTAAAAGTTGTTCGGTAAAAAAATTAAAAGCTTTAGTTTTATTTAAAATTAGTTATCTTTTAAAAGGTTACTCTTTTCCTTTTATAAAAATTAAGCTATTTATTTTTTAAGTTTTACAGGAAATGTGTTTGACTTAGCTTCTTCTTAATGAGAAGCTCAAAGGGTCAAAACTATTAGAGATAGTTATTTTACATTTACTGTTACAGTTACAAAATTAGTTAGTTTGTTAGATGTTGACTCAGCAATGAGTCATACAGTTCTACTATAAATAGTTACCTCTTTGTACATTCCTATCAATGAAAGATTTACAGTTTTGTTGATCTGTTCAGTTCTCTCTCTTTATCTTTCTCTGTTTTTCTATTATGGTACCAAGCCATGGCTTCTTCGTTCAATCAAGAAACTCGTGTAGCCAACACCTTTTCACATCAAGTCTTTGTTAAGCTTGATTCTAAGAATTTTCTATCGTGGAAACAACAAGTAGAAGGCATTATTCGAGGTCACAAACTTCTTCATTTTTTGGTCAACCCTACCATACCTTTGCGGTATCTCACCGAGCAAGATCGTGAATCTGATGCTGTTAACTGAGAATATTTTGATTGAGAACAACGACTTGTTACTATTCACTTGGCTCTTATCGACCTTGTCAAGATCGGTGCTCTTTAGGGTTGTGCGATGTCTTTATTCTTGACAAGTTTGGGAAGAAATTCACAAATATTTTCACTCTCAGGTAAATGCTTGATATCGTCAACTTAGATTAGAGTTGAAATCTATTGTAATGGGAGTTCGCACTATCGAAGAGTATCTAGCCAAAATCCAAGCTATTGTCAGCTTTCTTCTCTCTATTGGAGATCTTGTTTCTCATTGTGATCATATCAATTCCATTCTTGATGGCCTTCCTCATGAACACAATCCTCTTTCTGTGATTATTCACTATCTCATAGAATCATGTGATATTCTTGAGGTTGAATCAATGCTTCTCAGTCACGAAGCAAAAATTGAAAAGTGCAAGAAAGTTGTTCTTGCTGAATTGATCTTGGTACACATTGCCCAAACTGCTTTGTCTCAAGAATCGCCTATTTATGAATCTTATGACTATGACCAATTGCATGGTGGATGTGGAAGTTGCTTTGACCTTTCTAGGGGCAGAGGTGGCAGGTTTTCAGGTCGCTCTAATGTTCAATGCCAGATTTGCCAAAAGTATGGGCATGATGCAAGTATTTGCTACCAATGTCATACCTTTGGATCAAACCCACCCTGGTCTTGGCCCACTCACTGGTTCAACACACCTTCCTTTGGTCCTTGGGCTAGACCAGTCCATCCGTTTGGACTGTGCCCTACTTGTGGCCCAACAATTCTCAGTTTCCCTCTGCTCTCGCACCTTATCAAGCTCTTTCGCATCAACCTTCAAATAGTCAACCTCAAGCCTTTGTAGCACATGTAGCTAATCAGAACAGTTCTCTTTGGTATTTTGACTTTGGTACGATGCACCATGTGACAAATAATCCTGCCAACCTGATGGACAACACTCCTTTTTTTGATTTGGATCAAGTTCTCCTTGGAAATGGCCATGGTTTATCCATCTCTTCCATTGACTCTTCTAAATTTTCTTATACTTATAAGCCATATATGTCATTAAGGTTGTAGAACTTATTGCTTGTTCCTACTGTTACCAAGAATTTAATTAGTGAGTTAGTTTGCAAGGGATAATTTGGTCTACTTTGATTTCCATCCAACCTTCTGTCTTGTCAAATCACATGCTAGCTTTGAGGTTCTTTTGCATGGCACTCTTGACACTAATTGGATATACACCTTCAATAATATTCTCTCCATTCCACCAACAATTGCAACATCACATTTTACTCTACTCTGTTGGTTGTTAAACAGACAATACTTCTTCCTTAGGCAATATTGTATATGCTATGTGGCATTATAGACTTGGGCACCCTCATCATGAGGCACTAAAAGTTGCTCTTTCATTGCGTAATATTGCTATTTCTAATAAAACAATGGTTAATTTTTGCTTTGCTTGTTGTCTTGGTAAAGTTCATAGACTACCTTCTCATGCATCATCTACTACAATTTATACTTTGGCTTTTTAGCTTCTTTACTGTGATTTATGGGGACTAGCCCCTGTGACATCCTCATGTGGTTACCGTTACATGCTTACTTGTGTTGATGCGTTTACCAAGTACACATGGATCTTTCCTCTGAAACTTAAATCAGATACGTATACTTTCTTTACTCACTTTAAGGAGCTTATTGAAGTACAATTTGGTATTAAATTGAAAGGAGTTCAAATCGATGGTGGTGGATAATTTTGCACCCTCACCTCTTAGTTTGCGAAACATGGAATAGTACATTGCTTCACCTATCCACGAACCCATCCACCAAAATGGCTTAGTTGAATGAAAACATCATCATGTGGTAGAAATAGGTTTCACTCTCCTTGCCCCAGCTAGCCTTCCTCTTACCTTTTGGGATCATGCTTTTCTCACTGCTACTTACCTAATCAATAGGATGCTTACTGTAGTTCTGGATATGAAATCTCCATATTTTTGTTTGTTCAACAACATACCGTATTACAAATTTCTCAAGGGTTTTGGATGTTCTTGCTACCCTCATCTTAGATATTTTTGTTTGTTCAACAACATACCGTATTACAAATTTCTCAAGGGTTTTGGATGTTCTTGCTACCCTCATCTTAGACCTTGCAACATTCACAAACACTCATTTCAATCCATAAAATGCACTTTCTTTGGATACTCTACCAATTAGAAAGGTTATAAGTGTCTAGCTCCAGATGGTTGAATCTTTGTCTCTAAAGACGTCCTTTTTAATGAGCACAAGTTCCCTTACTACTCTCTATCTCCCAAATCATCAATACAACCTACTTTAGTTTCCAAGCCCCCTCACTCTACTTCACTTCCTCTATTTTTGGTGCCTCAGTCACCCTACTACAACTCAACATACACTACCTGCAAGTCCTGTCATCAACGCAAGTCCAACACCTGCGCCACCTTCTCACCCAGTTCAACACTGTTGGATCTTCTCCTTGCCCTACATCACTATCTTCTACTTCCCAAAACAATGCTCCATCAACCGCAAGCTTTGATTCATCTCTCTCTCTCTCCTCTTATTCCCTTTGTCAATCTTGACAATATTCTCCCCATGCAAACTAGGGGCAAGTCTGGAATTGTGAAGTTGCACCTGCACCCTACTCTTCTTCTTACAAAGGTTGAACCCTCTCATTATAAGACCACTTTGGCTAATCCTACATGGATGGCAGCCATGATAGATGGGTATCAAGCCTTACTCAGAAATAATACTTGGTCCCTTGTCTCGCTTCCTTCTCACAGGAAAGCCATTGGTTGCATGTGGATTTTTCGTATCAAACAAAATCCTGGTAGTTCTATTTAGAAGCACAAGGCTAGGTTGGTGGCAAAGTGCTTTCATCAACAGCTCGAGTTTGATTTTCAAGAAACTCTCTCCTGTGGTTAAACATGCTACTGTTAGAATAGTTCTCTCTATTGCTATAACTAGACATTGGCACATTAAATAGGTTGATGTCAACAATGCTTTTTTAAATGGAATTTTAGCAGAGGAGGCTTACATGCAACAACCTCTAGGCTTTGAAGTTGCTGACAAAACTCTGGTTTGCAAATTGAATAAGGCCATTTATGATCTTAAATAGGCCCTTAGAGCCTGGTTTGAAAGGCTCACTGTAGCCCTTGTTGCCTTAGGGTTCAAAAAAGTAAATGTGATCCACCTCTCTACACCTTTTCTTTTGGCCCTTATCAAGTCATCATGCTAGTATACGTTGATGATATAATAGTAATTGGTGATCATCTGCCTCTTATTCAATGCCTTATTTCTAGTCTTAATGATCAATTTTCTCTCAAACAGCTTGGAAATCTTGAATACTTTCTAGGGATTGAAGTTCAATGGTTGACCAATGGTTCTTTACTTCTATCTCAAACTAAATATATTCGTGACTTGTTGTCTAAAGCTAAAATGACTGATGCAAAAGAACTACCCACTCCTATGGTAGCAAATATCAAACTCAGTAAGCATGGTGCACATTATTGTTCCAATCCATCCTTTTATTGTTCAATGGTGGGTGCATTGCAATTTATAGTTTTGTTTATATGGTTCAGTTCCCTCTCTCTTTTATCTTTCTTTTTATATTAAAAACTACCTTATTCTTCTAGATTGCTTTTAACTGTGAAATCTTGGAAGCATTGTTGTCAAAATTGCAATTATACTCGTAGGACTGTATGATCCTACGAATTTCCTATTTTTGATCCTGTTCACACCTATAGGCATAATGTACAATATGCTCCATTGGATATGATAAAGAGGATGTTGTAAATCTATTAACTTTGCTAAGAGTCCAATATTTTTTATATCCACTCCCATACTGTTTTTCTCTTTTCAATGATATTTCCTGGTAGAAATTTATCACTTTAGAAGCTTGACTTTATTCTTTTCTCCTAATGATTTTATACACATGTATATGTTGTATTCACACTTTATACGTTATCTAGAGGTGTATGATGTAAATCTCTGGCTTCTGCTTGCTTTAGGTTCATATATGGTAAACTGGTCACCTACTCTACAAACTGCTGTTTCTGACTTGGTAAGTAACTTTTTATTTGGACTATACTGTACTCTTGTTAGTTGTTACTACTTAATTGGTTCTTGAATGTTCGGATTGAACCTTTCCTTTTATGCTTAGGAAGTTGAATATTCAGAAGAGTCTGGATATCTGTATCATATCAAGTATCGTGTTGCCGGGAGGTACATAGTGGATGCTTCCTTAAATTATTTAATGTTTTTTTGTAAAAGCATATTGTCTGAAGCAACCTTTAAGTTCAATGATAATATTTTTATTCAAAAGTAGTCAAGTTGTCAATAGTACGCTATAGAGGCCCCTTGCTGCTATATGCATTGCCATAGCGTCACACTTAAATGTAGCAGCCGCAATAGCATCACTTTGCGGTGCCTTAGTACCTTTGCCGGTGGTGTCCAAAATCCTGAGAATGGCCTCTGATATAACATTAGAGGGGCATTTTATGGAGGTGATCTTGGGTAAAAAATGGGTTTGAGCTTGTAGAAAGCCCTTTCAACCTTTCAAAGTTCTTAACTATCAAGTCTAACTTGTCTCCTCTCCTTCCTTGCGACCCTATGGTGACTCTTTGGCAACCCATATAGCAGCTTTTTTTACTTCTCTCATTCTCATTTTTTTCTAGTTTTCTCTTGTAATCTTCTTGTCATTGTTCTCTTATTCTCAATCTCTGTTTTATGTGTTTCCATCTCTTTACTGAGTTATTTTTTCTTTTTTCTTTCTGTTTGCTCTTGTTCTCTTTGTTCCAATATGTTCTTTGTTTATTGTCTCTCTAGCTTGAGTCTCTGAGGTCTTATTTTTGGTCATCTATCTCCCAAATACCCAAGCCCATTTGTTCCCTTTCTCTTTTTCTTTTGTTAGTCATGGTTTCCTTTGTTACTATTTACTTGTATGTTTGCTTAAGAGCTAAATACCCATGGTTATTGAATCGAGATTGAAATTGTGAATTTGAAGAGCCATTTTATGAATCGTGAATCTAATTGTATTATGAGTCGTTAAATACATGATCAATAGAATATCGCATTTTATTTACAATGGTTATCTTTAATTTTTTTGTTATCTATATTATCTTTTGTTAGGATTAATTCAAAGTTTGTTGTAACTAACTAGAGAATCAGTTTGTTAGCTAAAGTTTGTTATGCTTGCTGTGCTATATAATCAGCTAGTAACTCCATTTCAATATACAATTTTATCATTTTGTAATATACACTTTCTATCAAATACAATTTATTCATTTATGAGTGATTGCTAACATGGTATCAGAGTCCATTTGAACCTAGACCTATAAGGATTAAGAAAGAGAGCAATACTGTTGACACCTACCAAGAGAAACCCTTTCTTTGAATCTTTTTTGTGAAAACTGAAATCTGTGAGTGATTCTTTACTATCTTCCACCACTGATTCTTTACTATCTTTCAACTCAATCAATACACAATTTCACTTACTTTCAATTATTCATATATCATATATTACATTATGTTTTTGTTTGTCACTTTTTTTTTTTCTTAAAAATGTTATATTTTATTGATCGAGATTGGAATTGTGAATCTGAAGAGCCATTTTACGAATCGTGAATTGAATCGTATTATGAGTCATCAGAAACATAATCAAACACAACCATTGATGGGTTAACAACCGAGTAGCCTCCAAGAGGTTTAGTAACTTTACCAATTAGGGTTACATCTACATTCTTACAACATTAGTTGCATTACATGATGCATGTCAAACAAATCATTTTTCTTTATATACTCTTTCAAAGTTGGGTC
This sequence comes from Mucuna pruriens, assembly GCA_025330945.1. Lineage (NCBI taxonomy): Eukaryota > Viridiplantae > Streptophyta > Magnoliopsida > Fabales > Fabaceae > Mucuna > Mucuna pruriens. Next base: position 456,086 of record JAENHJ010000157.1, read on the forward strand.
GATGAGGACCATGCTCGCCTTTCATAGGCTAGGCACCTCATCTCACTGAACCCACAAAATCAATGAGCACCATTCTCGCCTCTCATAGGCCTAGGTAGCTCAGTCAACAATTGTCACTTGAATTCCTTTCTCGCCAACTCTTGAGCTAGGCAACTTGTCAAAATGACCAATTCTTTGTTACTCAAATTCATGTTTCTTATTCATCCGATGCAATGACAGTTCATATTTCTCATTCATTTCATGCAACAACAATTATATACAAACATATCACTAATAAAGGTATACAACTCAAATCTATTGCTTAGGGGAAACCTATCCACTAAGTTCACAACTTTTGTTCAGCAAGTCCAGACACTCACCCAATGAATGAGGACTACAAGAAGCCCTGTACTAGCATTGCCCAACGAACCATCCTGTTCGCCCAACAAAGGGATTACACTTGCCCAACAAGCCTTGTGTTTGCTTAGCGAAGGGAACCATAAAGAGTTACTACTCTGAAGTTCTCCTTCTCTTGCTCAGCGAGTATCACACTCGCCTAGTGAGTTGAGCCATGGAGAGCTCTAGTGGTCTTATTCTCACAATGAACTTCACGCTCACCTAGTAAATAAAGCTACAGAGAGTTCTAATCCTCTCATTCACTGGGCAAGACTTTTGCTCGCCCAGTGAATAGAGCCACAAAGAGTTCCTACTCTTTGGCTTTCACTCTCGTCCATTGAGAGTACCTTTTGCCTAACAAAACTACCTCTCGCTTAGTGAATAGAGCCATAGAGAGATTTGCTCCTAGACTCTCTCACTTTGACCCAACAAGCCCCACTCAACAAGAGGAGCCACAAAGGAGAATAGTCCTCTTTATTTCGCGTCCTCGCATAGCAAGAGTGACGAACAATAGTTTGCGATTTTGTGATTTTTGCATAGAAAACTTAGAATTCTTGGGTGAAACCTTAGGCTTTCTAGGTTCTCTTCATCTCTATGAATACAACACCCAACAATGCATGCAAAAATAGTGCCATCACACAATTTAACACACAATTCACAAAGTCCCTAATTTTGCTAATCAATTCAACAAAAACCTAAAATATAGAATAGCATAATAATCCATTCAATTAGAATAAAAACACAAAGCAAAAACATAGAAAATCATACACCGTCAAAACCTACTCAACAAGGGTCCTAGGGATAACCCTCTACCCGTACTTACATATAGGTAACCCATAGGGAGATAAACTCACTCCCCCTTACTTGGTAAGCAAAGAAAGCAGCAAAAATGATCCTCACGGTTCTCCTTGTTGTTCTTTTGAAGTTTCCTCTACAGATTCTCCTCCTCTCTCGTTTGCAGAAACAGCAAAAGGCAAAACTGACTAAGCGTGAAATGATTTTGATGCATAAGGGGTTGCATAAGCTTTTCACCCCAATGGGCCTAGTTACTTTTTTGACCAAAAGCAAGCCCAAATGGCTCTTTTCTTAATTTAATTAATTAAAAACCCACATCTATATTCCTAAATAATATTTATTTAATTAATGGCAAGTATAAATTAAACAATCACTTCATAATAATAATAATCATAATAATAATTTAAGAGCAATATATATATCAATCACTAATAAATAGAATACGAAACTAGGGTGTTATACTATTACCTACTTATATCAAGATTTTTGAGTATTTGTTTTTTAATTTTTGAGCATATATGTGTATAATTATTGTTTAAAGAGAGTGAAACAAAAGGATATTGACTGAAACCGTGTGTTTGAAAGACACCATGGAGCTTGATTTATATAGGCTTATTCCAATAAATATAATTGATTATAGGAGATTTTGTTCCTATAAATCAGATATGATTTTGCCTATGCAATTGTTATTCAATAAGTACATAATATTTGAATATGATTTTCAACATTCTTCCTCAAGTTGGAGCATGTAAATCATATGTACCAAGCTTGTTACGTATATGGCCAATACTAGGGCCTCTTAGGATTTGGTGAAGATATTTGCCAATTGATCACTAGAGTTGACAAAACTAGTGTTATTGTCCCCTGGTTCGATCTTCTCCTTGATGAAGTAACAATCTACCTCGATGTGCTTGGCCTCTTAATGAAAAAACAATTAGAAGCAATATGCAAAGCTACTTGATTATCACATATTAGTGTCATTTGCATAGTCTCTTCAAAACAAAGCAACCTAAGAAGCTGCTTCAACCAAATGAGTTCACAATTTACTAACACTAGCTCTGTATTTAGCTTCAACACTAGATCTTGCCACAACGTTATGTATCTTACTCTTCTAAGATATCAAGTTTCCTCCAACAAGTACAAAATACCAAGAAGTGGATCGGCTATCACTAGGTGAACCAGCTCAATCGGCATCTGAGTAACCAACTATCTAAGCATGACCTCAATCTTCATAAATGAGTCCTTTGCTTGGGGAATTTTTAATATATTTCAGGATTTGTATCATTGCATCCCAATGGTTCTAGCAAGGAAAATTTAAGAACTAGCTAACCACATTGATCGCAAAGGAAATGACTGGTTGGGTGACTATGAGGTAGTTTAGCTTTCCAACCAATCTCTTGTATCTCTCTAGGTTAGACAATGACTCTCCTTGATTAGGTAGAAGTTTGACGTTTAGATCCGTAGGAATGTCAACAGGTTTGACATTCAACAAGTCAGTCTCTTCAAGAATATCAATGACATATTTCCTCTACGAGATCACTAGGTCATCCTTGGATTAAGCTACCTCAATACCTAAAAAGTATTGAAGCTCACCAAGGTTCTTAGCTTGAAACTGCCATGAAAGATATTGTTTCAAGGGATGTATGCCATGTCGATCATTGCCAGTTCACATACACAACGAGATAGACGCATTGGAATCTGCCATGTTGACTTAACATACACAAAGATATTGTTTCAAGGGATGTATGGCATGCCCACTTCACTATGGATCATACCAAATTGTTGTGCTACCATTGGAATCTGCCATATAGAGACTTGTGAAGCTAACAAACCATGTTAGTAAATTAAATGGACAACTAGGTACATACAAGACAAAGTCAATCGTTAAGGAAGGGGATGGTAGTGCTAATCCCTTGGGATTGGGTTTGATAACCATTGGTGGAAGTAATACTGAGTAAATAACCAGATGTAGAGAGGAAATAAGAGATCTATTACTAGAGATGTGATCAGGTGCATTAGAGTCAAGAATGCAGGGACCAAGGGAAGGACATTGAGATATGTAAGCAAATGAATTACTAGTGTGGGCAACCAAAGCAGTAGTGGTGGTGTTTTGGTGGTTCACCTTTAGTGGAATACTACCAAAACTGCACAAAGTAAAGTGAGGTAGGCATGGTTATGGCGAAAAAGCCGTTGGAAAAGTTGTTGGATGGTGCCAGGTGGTGGTATTTGCCGAAGTAGGTTGTTGGAAAAGAGAGATTGTGAAAAAATGGGGAAAGTGGGTCCACTGGAAGGCACAATTTTCAAGGTGCCTCTATCAGGCTCTAGTACCATGTTTAACGAGAGAAATAAAAGCATATTGACTGAAATTGTGTTTAAAAGACACCACGAAACTTGATTTATATAGGCTTATTTCAATAAATACAATTGATTATAGGAGAATTTGTTCCTATAAATCAGATATGATTTTTCCTATATAATTATTTTATATATACAAAATATTTGAATATGATTTTCAACAAGTATGAATTATATAAACTTAATTATATAAGCATGTGCTGTCCATTGAATTTGTAGAGCAGCATAGCTGTAACTCTTAACAAAAATCTCTAAGGCCATTTGATAGGAAAAATTTAGAAAAGATAAAAGGGGACACAACCCTCCCAAGTCAGTGTGACTACTCTGGACTGTGATTACAGAATTAAATTCCCCGTATCCCTACATTATTCTCCCCGTCCTATAACAGAACCAGTAGTCTCGTTCTCTCTCCATAACTAACTCTCCTCTAATACTTGTTTGTGCAACTTCTAAAGTGGGCCCTAGATCTTGGGCTTGCGGTAGAGACCTTAAGAGGCTTCTCCATTGAGTCCAATTTCCTATCACCATTTAAGTCACTCTCTTAACTCTTCAGTTTGCTTGAAAATTTCAGATTTTTAAACACAGTAATCTGTGCCTTTGCTTTTTCTTGGGTGAAATGCTTTTTGATCATCGCACCAGAATGCATGAATTGGAAATGTGATTTGATTATTTATGTAGATTTTCTTTTATTTTCATACTTTGAAATGAGATTTATTTTTTCTGTGGAGGCACCTTGTGGGTTTTCAATTACTATTAGCATTGATGTTTTAGCATCTGCTCTTTTTGTAGGAGTGAGTTCTTGACTGTGGCTACAACACGACCAGAGACTTTATTTGGTGATGTGGCACTAGCAGTTCATCCAAAGGTAGGGTAGATTTCTTGTCTTAGTAGGGTTGTGAATCTAGTTAAACATGAGAAATAAATTATGTTTTGTGTGCCATGGTAATTGAAAGCCATTTGTGTGGCCTGCTTTCACAACAAGTGTAACATAGTTGACCATTCATATTTCCTTACCCTCTATAAGAAATAGAACTTCAAAATGGAATTATTTTTAACCATCTTTTGACTTGTATAATTATATTTTATATTTTGAATAAGGACAAACATAATATTTCCTTTTTTTTTTGCATTATTTAGTAATAGTATAGTAGCTGATTTCATAGATCTATGAAATTCCCTAAACCAAATAATATAATTTTCTTATCGAGAATTTCTATATAGGTACAATGACCCCCCGCAAATTGCAAATACTAATTTGTTAAGAATTAATTGGATTGAAACTCTAGCCGTAGCACATACATGATATATATACATATATATATACATATGTATATATTTATTAACTTTTGTTTAAACATTAATTTCCATGTGTTTTCACATATTTTGATAGATATTTTATATGAGTAACGAGCGAAGTGATTGCCAGAATAAATTAAGATGATCTCTTGGAATATGTTTGGTACGAAGGAATCCTAAGTTCCAGTTATCTAGCGTATATAGTCGTATAGGATATATTGAAGAAATGAGAAAGAGAAATACTACGTGATTGTTGCTTGGGTGCAAAGGCAACACATACATGCACACTTCTTGATACAATTTTCAAGGCTAAGGATAAGCGAGTGCTATTTTCTATACATTAATTCTTGTGACACCAAATACTGAGCTATAAAAAATAACGACAATAAACTCAATGTAGCAAAGATGAGAATGTTGCATTAGATGAGTGAAGACATCAGACAATATAGGATTAAGAATGAATGTATTAGGGAAAAAGTTGGGTTAGCATCTATTGTAAAAAGGATGGTAGTCTCATTGTAGATGGTTTGGGCATGTATAAAGAAGCCCTGATGCGGCGTCGTTTGAACCATGTAATTGACTCCACGTAGTGGGAAAAGGCTTGGTTGTTGTAATTCTATGCATAGTAGTTAATCCCAGATAGCGAAGCGGAGCGACCGAGCCCGAACTGGGATAGCGGGATAGCCGCTATTCTAATATTATATATATATTAAAAAATTATTAATATACTTATATTATATATATAAGCTCAAAATTCATAAACTAACAAGTATCATTAATAATAAAAATTCATAAACAGAATTGTAGAATTGCAGAAAAAAACAGAAAAAAAAAACTGAAGAAATTAAAAAAAGAGAATTGCAGAATTGCAGAAAAAAACAGAAAAAAAAAACTGAAGAAATGCAAAAAGTAGAATTGCAGAAAAAACAAAAAAAAATTGAAGAAATGTAAAAATTACTTCAAAGTCGCCGGAGAAGGTAAGACAGTGAAGAAAAAGAAGACAGGGAAGGAAGAAGAGAATCGGATGGAAGATGAGAAACAGATGAAAGAGGAGACGTAAGGTTATTTAAATTTTAAAATCCTAAAACGCAAAAAGTCAAAAAATGCCCTCACTAATGTTTTAAACAGGAGGGCATTTTTTACTTTTTCCCTTCCAGTACATAATAGCGGCCACTTTGCCACGATTTCCCGCTGTTGCGGTCGCTCTGCTCTGCCGCTATAGCGGCCACTTCGGCCGCTATTGACTACCATGTTCCTATGAACTACTGTGGTTATTTTGAGACTCCTCCTCAAAGCTAAAAGCTTACTAAACTTTAAGCTTGTTACATATAAACCCTTCATAAAAAAAAAATGAGAAATATAATTTGGACACCAGTAAACATGGTTGTAAAGGCAACAAAAGGATGATGGATAGATGATTATTGTTGCAAAGGAAACACAGCAAAATGGCTGGAATAATCATCAGCCTGATGAGCTGGTTGGAATGCTGCATGACCAAAGAAGTTGAAATTTAGCTAGAATGATCATCAAAGGTAATTTCCTGGCAAGTAAATTATATACAGCGTGAACTATCATCTATTTGGATCTACTGCTGTTTGGATACATATTTGGTCTATTTGATCTTATTCTTATATTAGCTATTGAATGCTTGGATTCTGTTTGGCTCCCCTGGTCTACTTGCCAGGAAATTACCTTTGATGATCATTCTAGCTAAATTTCACTGGTGGTTGAATCTAGTTGGAAATGTTGCTGTAAGATTCAATAGAAGCTTGCTGGCGGTTGAAGGTTACTGGCAGTTGCAACCATGGGGAAGTGGTTAGAGATAAGCTGTTTGCATGAGACAAGAGAGAATAAAACTATTGGAAATTAGAATAATATAAAATCGATCACTTCTCATAGTGGTTCCACATTTGGAGACTTTAGTAGTGGAATAAATTAGGTAAAGGAGGATGGTTTTGCTTTGATACCATGTGGAAACGAGAGAGAAATGGGATTGAGTTGTTTGAGTGAAAAGACACAATTTCATACGTGTTCATGCACGCACGCACTTCATGATACAAGACTAAGTGGGTGATATGTCCTTGACACTAATTCATATCAACACTAAATGATACATAAACTTCATGTGGTTATTCTAACATGTTATTACATCAAATTTCAAACTCCCCCATTTTTAGTATAATAATTGAAATAATGAAATTTTAATTTTTCATACATTAAGAAAAGGAAAAGTATATTTTATACTTAACATCCAGGTTGCTTGGCATTGGCAATTTAGATTTTAGATTCCTACATATCAAACCAATTTATATCTATCTTATAATGTAAATTCCCCTATACAATTTGTATCAGAAAGTAATGTTTATGATTCTTTGCCTTTGAAGTCCTAAAATCTTGTGTTTTCCACTAAATTGCAGGATGATCGTTATTCTAAGTATATTGGTATGATGGCAATTGTACCTCAGACATTTGGCCGTCATGTTCCTATCATTGCTGACAAGGTATAGAAGTTTCAATTTGTTAAACCAATGTAGTTTTTTAATTATTATTGTAGTGCTTGAATACCGATTATGCTATTTTCTTTCATTTATTAAAAATTTAGTTTATTTAAGGAGTATGTACTTTGCCATTGCAAAACACCACATAACTCTAAATGATCTATCATTAAAAATTACCAAGTAAACCTTGAATAATCATCAATGAAGGTAATATAATACTTACAACTTAAAATAGAATACGACAAGGACCCCTAACATCAAGATGAATAACATGAAAAGGAGGCACAGACTAACTGTTGACACTAATAGGAAAAGAGACTCTAGCATGCTTGTCAATTTGACGTGACTCACTCTAGGGACCTCAATTGTGAAAGATGACCCAAATGACAATGAAGAAGCTCGGGAGACATTGAAACAATATATATGGTGGATGAAGGTAGTAGGAACCTTGTGATTATCTAGCTCTAATCATCTGTCATGTACTTTATCCTGTATAACAAAAGAATCATAATTAAAGGTTATTGAACAATTTTGAGTGCGAGTGAGTTGATTGATCAAAATTTAATTGAGGGGACATTAGGAACTAATAAAGCTGAATTTAAAGATAAGGATGGAAGGGTGAAGCTTGGCCAATACTAGTGGCATTTTTCTTAAACCCATCAGCAAGAGTAATATAGTGAGGTGTCTTAGGAGGTGACGATTTAGATAAAAGAGAAGGATTATTGGTCAGATGATCAAAAGCACTAGAATCTAAAATCCAAGACCCAACAGATGTATAGTGGGAAAGGCTGACAATAGAATTACTTGTGTGAGCAACGATGGTTGGTGAAGAAGAGGCTTGTTGAGTTACCTTAAACTGAAGATGCTCCTTGTACTCATTGGCAAAAAGCAAATGATCTTCCTAAGATTGGATCTTTTGCTCAACCATAGATCTTGGGGATTGAGCTACATTAGCAATTTTTTCCAAATATCCATGTAAGGAATAATTTTGATCTTGAGTGTGTCCATCTTTCTTGTATCAAGAACAAAAATAAAAATTCTACCTTTGTCACGACCATAACTTTAGCCTCCTCCTCAATCACTTGAATTAGAGACCAAAACAAATGATTTAGATGTTGACAATTATCTCCACATGATACTTTTGGTGAAGGAACTAAGAGAAGATGATCAATGAGCTCCTCCATTGTAGGAATACTATTGAAAGGCCTTGATGGAGTCCATGAATAATAAACACCATAAGCATATTATCCAACTTATTTGTCATTTTCTTTGCATCATCATGGACCAACAACGATTTAACCTCCTCGCAAATAGATTGTGCTTTATTTTGATAATAGGGAAAATCAAGATCAATCATTCAAACAATTGCCAAAGCTATGGATCGATTTGTATAATTGTTGTATATCATTAGCATAAACATTTTGGGCCTTCCTCTAAAAGTCATAACATGTTTTGTAAGGACAAAAGTGTACCATTATTTAGCTCAATAGTTTTGTATAATTGTTGTATATCATTAGCATAAACATTTTGGGCCTTCCTCTAAAAGTCATAACATGTTTTGTAAGGACAAAAGTGTACCGTTATTTAGCTCAATAGTTAGCCTGAGCAGTGTCATGAGCTAGTAATCAACCCATTGCCATTCTTCCTTCTTAGGAATATCATCAACCTTCTTGAGGTGGTCAAACAACACTTGACCTAGAAACCATATCTCTATTGTATTGTGCCAATTCAAATAGTTCTCATCATTTAGCTTTTTAGATGTGATGGTAGGGACCTCAAAAAAAGCAAAGAAGATTAAACTCTTTTTTTTCAGATATGGAGGAATCCTTGGAAGTCGCAACCATGATAAACAAAAAAAAAAAAACTAAGAGAACCAGGACTACAATAGAGACACGCTTGCAACAGAGATACAATCCAGGAGCAGAATAGGCAAGAAATAGAAGCAAATAGAGACACAATAGGGAAAAATACATGTAGAGCTTGAGTACACATAAAAATTGGGATCCATAAGCTAGAAGGGGTATGTCTCATGATCAATGATATTTGAGATTTTTTTACTTATATGACTCTTTAATATTTCAATGTTGGGATTGGTTACTAGTTCAAATTTGATACAAATTTATGTTTTTTGGGAATTGGTTGGAATGTGTTCTTACTTATTAATAGGCTTTTGGTTCACACGTCCTATTGCGGCAAATGCTTGTCAAAAAGCATTTGTAATTAATTGCGTAGGGGATTTTGCCAAGGTTGGTGAGTCAAGAGGAACTAATGGCTTGGTGAATAGAAGGCTAGAGTGAGGAACATGGTTCTCACACATTGGCAACGCTTTGGGAGAAAACATGTGTGGTGGCAATTTTGACAGGATGCTCTGGCAAACAACAAATAGGCAGCTTGGGGGTGATTGGTAGGTCAACCTTGGTCATTGGATGTCAATGAAGAATGGGTCAACACTCATTTCAACAAATGAAATTGTTAAAAGAAAATAACCTTAATCACTGGATGTCAATTAAGAATAAGGTGAAGACTCACTTTAGCAAATGAAACCCTTAAAAGAATAGAAAGGAACCTTTGGTCACTGGATGTCAATGAAGAATAGGGTCAGCACTCGCTTCATGAAACCCTTAAAAGAAAGAAAGGAACTCGAGAGCTCTGGATACCAAGTTGAATCTGTATTTTTAAGTGAATGATCTATGACATATATATAGAAGTAAGATGCTATCTAATCTTATCATGATCCTACAATTTTGGGATCAAATCAATTATCCTAACAAAGGCTAATAATAAGGAAACTAAATATCTAATTACAAACAACAACTATATTTGCTTTTGATCAGCTGATTAAGTTGAAAGAAAAGGAAACTATATATTTAATTGTGTAAATAATACAATCTTTAATATTCCTTTTATAGGATAAAAGTAAACCCATGTAAGATGACTTATCTAGAAAAGATAACAGTAAAGATATTGATAACCATAAAGATAAAATAAGATATTCATTATATCCCAATAAGATATTCATTATATCCCAATGAGATATTCATGATATGTACAACACTTCTCCTCAAGTTAGTAAACGAATATCAATCATTCAAACTTGCTATTAAGTTCTTGAAATCTAGTTGTAAGAAGCCCTTTGGTGAAAACACATGCCACTTCGAGTCCCTTAGGAGCATATGTTGTGACTATAAAGTCCATTGTCCAACTTCTCTTTAATAAAAAGCGTCTATCAATCTCTATGTGTTTTGTCTTGTTATGCTGGATTGGATTATAGGCAATACTAATGGTTGAGTTGTCACAAATAGCTTTAAAGGTCCCTCATATTTTAGTTTGAGGTCATCAAGAATAATTTTTATCCATAATCTTTCACATATCGTGTGCCATAGCTTGAAATTATACTTCTGCACTAGACCGAACAACCATATTTTGCTTCTTGCTTCTCCATGTTACTAGATTTGCTCCCAAAAATATGTTGAAAGTTAATCTTTTATCTACAACTAATTTTGCATAGTTTGCATTTGTATATATCTCCATGGATAATGTATGTTATCTTCTAAACAATAGTTCTTTTCTCGGACTTGCCTTCAAATATGGGAGGATCCTTTCAATTGCCTAAAGGTGCCTTTCCCTAGGATCACACTAATAGCATAGGTGATGTTTGGCCTAGTGTGGGATAAATAGATTAATTTCCTTACCAATCTCTAATATTGAGACTTCTATGTTGTTGGACTTTCTTCACATCCAATCCTATGGTTTTGTTCAATAGGTACCACCGAGTTCTTGCATCCAAATTTTCTTGTTTCTTTGAAAAAGATTGAGTACATACTTCTTTTGAGAGATAGAGATACTTTGTTTTTAATAAGCAACCCTTATCCCAAGAAAGTACTTCAGCTTTCCTACCTCCTTCATTTCAAACTGTGTTGCCAACTTATCTTTTAGAGCTAGTTTTTCTATCTCATCATCAGTTGCAATGATCATGTCATCTACATAGACTAGGAGAAGAGTGAGTTTGCCACAGGGTGAATGGTTTATAACGAGAGTATGATCATTTTGACTCTGTTTGTATTCTAGGGATATCATGGCTTGAGTAAATCTTCCAAACCATGCTTGAGGAGATTGTTTCAAATCATACAGTGCTTTTTTGAGTCTGCATACCTTGTTCTTTTCATCATGATAATAGAATCCTCAGGGATTCTCCATGTAGACTTTTTCTTTTAGGTCTCCATGAAAGAAGACCTTCTTAATATCAAATTGTCACAAGTTTCATCCCAAACAGGTGGCTAAGGAAAGAATAATTCTCATTGTATTCATCTTTGCTATAGAGGCAAATGTCTTCTCATAATCTATTCCATAAGTCTGTGTGTACTCCTTTGTAACTAGTCTCACTTTGTATCGATCAAGGGTCCCAAATATAGTTACTAGCTAGCTCCTATATATTAGAATGAATAAGGTCAAGAGGGGCATGACTTTTATTTTTACTAAGAGAAGAAGTTGCACGATGGTATTTTAAAAATTGACAAAAATCATAATGAAAAGACTCGATAGACTCTTTTATAAATAAATGAGGAAATAATGACTGAACAGTGGATGTTCGAGATGTTTATGGTGAAGTCAAATTTGGAAAATTTCCTAAGTCTTTGAGGTTGCCTGAGGGGAAGGTAACTCCTCCTTATTGGAGTTGTCACTTGTCTTCGTGTGCTGCAAGAAGTATAACCCACCTTGCACTTTAGCAATTCCAAACATCCTCCTCGTGACAAGGTCCTAAAGGACATAATAAGAATGAAGAAAAGGTAAGTGCACAATTCAAAACTTGTGGAAGCCTAGGGATAAGATTATTAGCCAAATTAGGAACATGGAAGACATTGTGTAAGGATAGAGAGGGCTGGAGTTGGACATTGTTGGATCCAACTATAGGGACATAATCTCCATTAACAACTATAATGAGTTGCTTTTTAGATGCTCCAGAGCGTGATGGCAAGTTTGAGGAGAATGGGGTCATGTGATTAGTTGCCCCAGAATAAGGATACAAATTTGAAATTCCTTGAGAAACAAAATTAGAAATATTGTAAGAACTCTTATCTTTCATGGTCAAGGAGCAAGTGCCAGAAAGCTTACTAAGATCATTAAGACCCAAAGAGATGACCTTTCTTCAACCATGAGAATCTAGGCAATAGGGACATTTGGTATGAGTTCGTAACAATTGACTTTGAAAAAAGTAGTCAAGAAAAAGGGGAATGTGTTGGTGTAGATCTGCAACACAAGACACCTGATTTGAGAAGAACAAGCCCAAAAACAAGTAGAGGCATTACTGGTGAGTCTTTTTGAGGTGATTCCGTCAAGTGGGTAATACCGGAAGGTGGTGCATGGCATATAATGACATGCATGAACAATACCGCATGAACAAGATGTGTGAACAGTGTGAGTGAGATTGTTTGATTTTTTTGGTTCCACCATCGGTATCATAGGTGGCAAGGGTGGCAAAGCGGAAACAAAGTGCCTAAGTCGGGAGCTCTGATACCAAGTTAAAACAAAATGAAACTATATATTTAATTGTGTAAATAATACAATCCCTAATATTTCTTTTATAGAGTAAAAGTGAATTCCTAAAAGATGATTTATCTAGAAAAGATAACCATGAAGATAAATGTGATATTCATGATATTTACGACAAATTATTAGGATGTAATTATCCTTGTGATTATTTCTTTTCTCTATTGTAAATATTGTATGAATATCAATGAATAGGTGCGTAGAAAAATGCACCTTTTGCTCTGGCATATCTAAACTAATGATTAAGTCAAGTAGAAGTGTAATATTAGTACAATCCCAACCAGATAACATCCTGTATATTGTAATAGCTACTTTCTAATTCTAACTCTTCTGCTTGTGGCAATAATATTTCCTTGTTACAATTTTTATATTTTTAGTACATTTTTTAAGTGTTGCTTTTTTGTGCCACAAATGATTTTGCAACCAATATTTCATGGACAATTCTGATGTGAAATCCTTGTCATTATTAGTCTATATTGATCTATGTTACGTGTCACAGCATGTGGATAGAGAATTTGGAACTGGAGTATTGAAAATTAGTCCAGGACATGATCATAATGACTATCTACTTGCTCGAAAACTTGGTCTTCCGATACTTAATGTGATGAACAAGGATGGGACGCTAAATGATGTTACTGGCTTGTACAGGTATTTGTAGAACTATCTTATTAAGCTGTTGTTTACCATAAGTTGTTGTCACTAATATATCGAAGCCAAATCTGTAATACTAGTGGCCTTGATCGTTTTGAGGCTCGAAAAAAACTATGGGCAGAGCTTGAGGAAACTGGATTAGCTGTGAAAAAGGAACCACACACTTTACGAGTTCCCAGATCTCAGCGTGGCGGAGAAGTAAGATAGTATTTTCTTAGTTGATAATTTGCATTATATATTGTTGCTGATATGTTTTGCTATTTGTTTCACTCACTGGGAGTTTTTCTTCATTTTTCAATTAGGTGATAGAGCCTCTTGTTAGTAAGCAGTGGTTTGTGAGTATGGAGCATCTTGCTGAGAAAGCTCTTCAAGCAGTTGAAAAAGGAGAACTGACCATAATTCCGGAAAGATTTGAGAAGGTTTGCATATTCACTGTTAGACATACACCCAATCTTAAATGCATATAGTCAAGGACTGTTTTATTGCTTAAAAATAATACACAATGATTGTGCTTGTGTAGAAAATGCTTTCTTCAGAGGCTTTTCCTTGTCTCTAATCTCTCTACCTAGTCTCGACACCCCATGAAGAACTTATATTCTATTTCATTTGGGGCACTCACTTAAACTGTAACTTACTCTTTAGTAGAGATTTGAGGGATAGGGAAATTAGCCTATTCCATCCATTGGTATTCAAACCTTATCAAAGTGAAAATACAAAAACCTTATTGTCGTGCCAAACAGCTGAACTCACTTGGATTCAAATGACGGTAAGTTTGTTGCGTTTTGACTTGGAGGCTGCTGGTTCAAGTTTTAGAAATAGTCCTTGTGTGGGTAAGGCCATGTACATCTCCACCCTCCCTGAAATTCATCAGGCAGGAGCCTCATACACTGGGTCATCCTATTGCATGGCCTGGGCAGTCCATGCCCTAGTTTTTATCAGAACAAGTATTGCAGCATGCAAGATGTGGTTTGTTCCATTGACTGTCACATGAAGATCCAGATCCAGATCCAGCAGTTTTGGTGGAAGCAATAGGCTTATCAAATTGCTCAAAATCCAATGTTCTTTTTGGCCATCAAGGGGTACTTTGGCTACTCATGTTCGGCCTGTGTACAAATCATTCTCTTTCACGACCCTTATATCTACACCAAGACCTAGCGATGACATTAGTGGTTTTCTTCCATGCTCAACCAGCCATACAAATCCAATGTGCAGCTTCCTCCACCCTTGTGTACCTCTTTTTCTTTTGGATAATACGTTTTAGAATTTACCTTATTGTCATCCTTGTGATCTCTGTTTCTAATAATTATTTTGTGAATAGAAAAATAATACAATGTAATTTGTGTTCATGGCAGATTTACAACCATTGGCTTTCCAACATTAAGGATTGGTGTATAAGCAGACAACTATGGTGGGGACACAGGATACCTGTATGGTACATTGCTGGAAAAGATAATGAAGAGGACTATATAGTTGCTAGGAATGCTAAGGAAGCACTTGAGAAAGCTCACAAGAAATATGGGAAGGATGTAGAAATATATCAAGATCCCGATGTTCTCGACACTTGGTTTTCTAGGTAGTTTATTTTAGATATCTCTTTTGATTTGAGATGCATCTACATGACTTCCTTTTTGTATGCAGTAGAAATGATAATGCTGTCAACTAGTGTTTGTAGATGTATTTAGGCATCCATTATTAAGTAGTATATAATGTGTGGATTGAGTGTATGGTATGACATGTTTGATGTATGCTACTGGAGCTGCTGTATCCTTTGGTACCAGGTAGATAGATTGACACATTTGTTTTTATTATCCTCTATATTCTTTTTGTTCTCTATATTTGTGCTTTTTATGCCCCTCCCCTCCCCCTCCAATGCATTGAATTGTATGCCCGGCTAATGACAGATAATTGAAGTCAATGGAGTCATCTCTTTTAAGCCTTCTTTCTTTCTTTCTTTATGTTCTAAATGACAATTTCCCCTATACTTTGTCTTGTTATGGCTATATTCTAGTTTATTTTTTTATCTCTGCTTCAAAGATTGGTTTAGTAATTTCAGTAATGTTTTTAATGGTGCTTCCAAATATACATGTTGAGGAATTGGGCATCTTGCTCCTTTAATTTCCACTTTTATCTTTGTCATTTTGTTCTTATGTTATGAAGGATTCCTTATACTCCCATCTCTTTGTAAATTTTTCTTTTCATCTTTTTTATGTTTTTAAAAATTCTTCCATATGTCTATG
Source organism: Mucuna pruriens (assembly GCA_025330945.1). Lineage (NCBI taxonomy): Eukaryota > Viridiplantae > Streptophyta > Magnoliopsida > Fabales > Fabaceae > Mucuna > Mucuna pruriens. The sequence goes on from JAENHJ010000157.1 coordinate 471,840, forward strand.
TAAATTTGCCTTTTTGGGGTAAAGCTGTGCTAGCATTATGTATTCACATGATCTGTTCGGAACTTTGAAGTTTGACATTATTTTTGCTAATAAGATTATGGACAATGAATGGCTGTGATAGGTCCATTATGAATGGGTATGGTAATGGCATGAGGCCCATGAAAATGACAGGTGGCAAGGGGAGTGAGGGAGGAGAGAAGGATTACATAATGTGTGTGGTAACCGAATAGGGGGAGGAAAGGGGTATCAATATTGGCTAGGTTGAGTGAAAAAGTTGGTTCTTCCTCGGGAAAGGAATTTCTCTAATTTCTGTTATTTGTTTGTTATTCATCTTGTAACAGAGGTTTATACCTCTGGTATCATTCTAATTCAGCATCAATATTACTTTAGTTACTATTCATATTCTGGTTCCTATCAATTGGGTATCAATATTGGCTAGGCTGAGTGAAGAAGTTGGTTCTTCCTTGGGAAAGAAATTCTCTAATTTTTGTTATTTGTATGTTATTCATCTTGTAACAGAGCTTTATACCTCTGGTATCATTCTAATTCAGCATCAATATTACTTTAGTTACTATTCATATTCTGGTTCCTATCAGGGTGAAAGAAAACAAATGCATTGTTCCTTTTTTTTCTTTTTTCTGTTCTCTTTCCTTTTCGGAAGAATTGCTGAAATCTTTTGGAAGCATGTTTAAGATAGAGGCATTTCTAACCTATAAATTAATGTGTAAACTAAAAATATTTCGGTGTTCTTTGAGATATTTCATTATTACAATCACTGTGTAAATAGTTTGCAGAATATTTATGGAAGCATTCTTTGCTTAGTGTTTTTCCCTTTTTGAGTTTCTATTTCTAAGTCATCGTGCTCGCTCAAACATTTGTTGAAAATATTTTAACTTATTTTTGGGCAAATCTTAAACCTGATGTGGTAATTTTCAGTTCTGAAACCTGATCTACATGATTTGTTAGATTTCTTGTATTTTATTCTGGCAATTGTATGACTAACTATAGACTCATATTTGATCAGTGCGCTATGGCCTTTTAGTACCCTTGGATGGCCAGATTTATGTGCAGAAGATTTTAAGCGATTCTATCCAACTACGATGCTTGAAACTGGGTATGTGCTTGCTTATGTGTGCTTTTGATACTTGATGACAGTGAAGATTTTTCTTACTGTTTTTAGCCTGTTTATATTTGAAATAATATATACTTCTGGTGGGTTTTGGATATGAATTGTCATCTACTCTGATGTTTCTTTTATAGTTATTGTTTGAACAGAAATGATGCATATACTGTTGATTTTGGGCGATAAACATTAGTAATTTTTCTCATATGTATTGGGAGGAGAGAGAAATGAGAGACATAGTGAAAACCTATGGCGTTTACATGGCAGACATATATAGCTGATTCAACTATATATAGGCGATACAATAATCACAAGGACCCTAACATCTTAACTACCACAATTACATGATTTCCCTAAAATATTTACATGTATTCCAATAGTATGCAATATTTGACTTGTTTTATGTTTTAAGGTATAATTAAAAAAATGCCACCTTGTTTATATTGTGCAATTTTTTTTCAAAATTTTGTGAAGGGAACTGTGAAAGAAACTTTTCCTTGTTTTCTCTATTTCCTTTACAACATTTTGAAAATAGAAAACAAAATGCAACTAGGTGACATTTTTGTAATTATTGTGGAATATAGTATTTGAAAACGAAAAAAAAAAAAAAAATCTCTTATTTTTGTTGTTGTTATTTGTTTCTTGTGTTGTTCCAAAATTTAAATTCTTGAGAGTAGTAAATTAATTCCTAATTTCTAGATAGGAAAAGAAATGAAAGACCCCAAAATCTAAAGAGATTCACTAAATGCAGGTATTGGAAATGAATAGGGCCTAACTCACTACAAACTTCTACATGGTATTAGAGCCAAAATAACGTAATAGTCCATACTCTAATTGAAACGAAAAAAAAGGAAGAAGATGAAAAAAATTGGGCCTTTGAGACTTAAGAAGCACAAGTCCAGGCAGTAAGAAAAGAAGACACAAACCTAAGGCCTCTGAGACTGACTTGAGTATGAACTCCCAAAAAAAAAAGAAACAACCCAAGCAATAAACCCCCCACCCCCCCCCCCCCCCCCCCTCCAAAAAAAAAAAAAAAGAAGAATCTGTACTTATTAGATGAAGGTATGCAAGTCACAATTAATCCAATACAGTTGGACTTGAGGGGGAGTGTTGGACAACAAATCTTACATCAGACAAATAAAAATAAATAGAAGGGTGAAGAGGTAACCAATTGGTTCGAATCTTTTGGTCAACATTTTTCTGTAGTCCAAGTCACACTCTTCTATTGGGTCCGCTCTATAAACTTCTACAGGTGTTTATAAAACTTAGAACACTAACCTTTACTTGTACTAATTGAAATCCTAACTAAGGAAGCAGATCATGATATGATAGGGAAATATGGTAACTATCTTAAAAATAATGAGGAAATAGGAAAGCTAATCCTAGGGGACAATCTAAGATATACCATATTTTTGGATATTTTCATATATTCTAACAATCTCCCTTAAACTAAAGCTTACTAAGCTTTAATCTTGTTACAAATAAACCCTTTAAATAAAAGAAATCAAACTATATAATTTGGAAGTATGGAGTAGAGGGATTAGGATCATGGTTGTCAAACTCATGAGTTAACTCGTAGAGTCATACGAGTTCATGATTCTAGGTTGGAAAATTGAGTTAACTAGCTAGCAAAGTTGTTTCTATGTAAACTGGGAAACTCAAGTAGACTTGGGTAAACTCACATAAACTTGCAAATTTGAGGGCAGTTGAACAATCTACACCAGAAAGATGTTCTGCCTTCAAAAAAGCCCAAAACAACAGTGTTTTATTGCTTTTCAAAACCCAAAAACTCAGCACCATGAAATTTGAATGTACGACTTCATCCCATTTTATTGACCTTTCCAACCCTAATTATATTATATATATATTCATCATTTCCTCATCGTTTTTGGCATCTGAAAACCCTCATTTGTTAATTTTCTTTCGTTATTCATGTTGGAAGTATGCATCTGCTCATCTCATAAACCATGACAAGCTCAAGCTATTGCATTTGCTCATCTTTTCTACCACCACAAGCTCAAGACCAAATATCACTCCCTCTCAAATGCCTAAAGGCCCTAATTCTCTCACAAAATGGCCAAATATCACTCCCTCTCAATACCCCTTCTTATTTATAGGCAACATGCCTTAACCAAACTATCTCATGTAACTAATACTCACTAATATAACTACAAATAGGTAACTAACTACCAATGGGGGTTACCTAAAAATACTCCCCCCTAACTTTCACCTTGTCCTCAAAGTTGTTAACTCAATAGCTTTCACTCCTCTTATGTCAAACACAAACATGTGAATGCCCCCATTCTCTTCTACTGCTCTATTTTCTGCAGTATTTTTTGCCATGAAATAGGGCATCAGTGCTGCTGCAATTGTGATGAGGTCCCATCGTTCCATTTCATTATGTTGGGCCCATTCTACTAATCTTAGAAAATCAGTTCCCTTTTTAGAATCATTATTCTTCTCTTTAATCAATTGGGCGTGATCCATGAATTTAGAAAAAAGAGCTCAAATCCTTTTGTTTTTTTCCTGATCCTTCATCACTAGGGCCCATTCCCTAGCTTTACTTTGTTGGGTTTGGGCGTTTGGCACATGAGTGTTTGAAGAGAATCATCTCAAAGGGTTCAGGCCTGGTCCGTTATGTAAAAAATTAGACCAACATTTTGTAATTTCAATCCTGCCCTTGTCTCCATCACCTCAGCAACAACACTCTTACTTTGGAGTTGGGGAACAACACCCACCTTCATCCTCATCTCTGACTCCAGCATAATATCAACTACCAATGAGTACCTGATAGTGTACTTTGTGTTAGGCTATCTCTGTACATATGTATATTATAGCTGCTGTGTTAGTTTATCTGTTGAGCTAACTCAGCACTGAGATGGTTGTTGAGTCAGCACCCTGTCTGAGTTAGTTAGACCAATGGTCATTCTGTTAGGACAACTGGAGTCTGTTGTAAGCCAGTTAGACCTTAGCTATTAAGCTTGCAACAAAAGCTATCTTGTTATGTATATATAATGAGTTTTGCATCTCATTCATTAATAATACAATTTTCATGCTAAGTCTAAGAGATGTTTTTTCTGACATCACCTTCTTTGAGAGTACCCCTTTCTTCTCCTGTTTCATCGATAACGATGATCCTCTGGAGGTTCTACCAATTGTTCCGCCTGTTATTCCAACCCCAATCGTTGCCACTACTCCACCTCCACTACTCACTTACCACAGACAAACACAGCCACAACTGGTAGTACCATCTACTGTTCCTCCAACATCATCTCATGCTCCAGACACCCTTTCACCACTTGACTTTCCCATTGCCTTTTGTAAAGATATTTGGTCTTCTTCCAACCTTAATCCGTTATATGATTTCACTCTTAAGTTTTAACTATGATCCATTATCTCCCTTCTATTTCTTCTGCATCTCTTCTTTGGATTCTATGTCTATTCCCAAGTCTATAGGTGACGCCATGGTGAATCCCAACTAGCAACAAGTGATATTGGAGGAAATGGAAGCATTACATGACAGTGAAACTTGGGAGCTTGTCCCTTACCTTCCGACAAAACTATTGTTGGTTGTCAGTGGGTTTATATGGTAAAGATTAGCTTTGATGGCAATATTGATCGCTTCAAAGCTTGCTTGGTGGCTAAGGGGTATACTTAGATTTTTGGTCTGACTATAGGGACACCTTTTCCCTCATGGCCAAGGATCACCTTTGTTCGTCTCTTTCTTGCTATGGCTGTGGTTGCTTCACCAGCTGGATAATAAAAATTCCTTCTTGCATAGCGAGTTGCAACAAGAGGTGTATATGGATCAGCCACACAGTTTTACATTTTCAGTGACTTCCACCTTGTCTATCGGCTATGCCGTTCCCTCTTGTTTTAGGAGTGTCTTAGCAAGTTACAACTTGGTGTATTTTTAAGAAAATTAAAGTTATAGTTTGCTAAAGTACTCCTTCTAAAAACAAGTGGGTGTACGTTAGCAAACCCATTAAGCACTTGCTAACATACACCTACTTGTTTTTTAGAAGCAATACATTAGCTAGTTACACTGTATTTTTAGATAATCATAGTTATAACTTGTTAAAATACTCCTAAAAAACAAGTGGGTGTACATTGGTAAATCCCATATATATATATATATATATATATATATATATATATATATATATATATATATTAATAATTGTTCAAATATTTCAAATGAGGGAAACTATACTATTGATTTTGTGAGAATATTGTTGCTCATGCTTGTATGAAATTTCTTTTGTAACCTTGTGTATGTATCAGGTTTTATTAAATTTTATTTCATATTTATAATCTATTTTCCTGCGAATTGTTTCCTTGCTGAAGTTCTATGAGGTGATGTTGCATTCAAACTTTTGACAGGCATGACATATTGTTCTTTTGGGTGGCAAGAATGGTGATGATGGGGATTGAATTCACAGGGACTGTTCCATTTTCTTATGTTTATTTGCATGGACTCATTAGGGATTCACAGGTGACTTAAAGCTATTTATGTATTTGTAGTTATCACGGTGTTAGCTGAACTGCTTTCCTCTGTTTTATTATTTTAAATCTTGTGAGTCGACAATGTTTTTGCTTCTGTATGCATTGCTATGTATCTTCATTTTGACTTTTTCTCTTGGTTAATACAGAAGTTTTCCATATAGGTGAAATAAGTGAAAAAATGTCTGAAATACAGTTAATTGTATTTGAATCTTTATGATTTTTGCTCTTCTATAAGTATTAGGAACTGTATGCATTGGCTTTAAAACTGTTAGAAAGTTGAATCAATTTGACTTGGACACATGTGGATAATAATTACTTTCTAAACTTTTTTTTTTCTCTCAATAGATGCTATTTTCAGTTTCTGAATACAGAGGACTCTGACCTATTTTTTATATGATGTTAATGAGATAAACAGTGTCAGGTTAAGATTTTGTTATATTTATCATTGCTTTTTTTCTTTCTGAAGATATTGTTAATGTGATTAGAGACAGAGTCAGGAAGATATGTGCTTTACAAACATTCAGTTTAAATTTATGTTTGCAATCTTTTGGTCCTTTGAGTTTACTACTCATCCATAAAGAGACTTGGGAACAAATATTAAAACGTCATGCAATTTGCTTCTTAGTTTTCTTGATTGTCTGTAAAAAATAACCTGTTATTTGAAGAGAAGCTGTTAATAGTTTAAGTGTAAAGATATTATAATTTGGATTGATATCTTATAAGCTGTAAAATAAATGTTACAGCAGTCTCAAAATTGCAGTTGGAATTGGAAGTAAAATAAGGAAACACAGTATACAAACCTTTCTTAATTGCCATATCATCCTATTGATTGAAATTCTAATTCTAGTGTATGAAAAATTAGAAATTGATTCAATAAAATATAAAAGGACCTTGATAGATTTTCTTGTTCAAAGAGCATAAATGAGTGACATACTCAGTTATGTAATGGTTAGGTGTTGTAAATATTATTCAACAAAATGATTATGTAAACATGGTCAGGTTTTAAACTTGTACACCTTCGGCGTATCATATCTTACCTTCTACAATTTTGATTTGGGGTTTTATACATCTTGGTAATTTACCTGCTTCAAACTTATGCCATGTTTGTAAACTGATTGTCTTACAATTATATTATTTGCAGGGGAGAAAAATGTCTAAAACATTGGGAAATGTAATAGACCCCCTTGACACTATCAAAGAATTTGGGACAGATGCTTTACGATTCACACTAGCTTTAGGAACAGCTGGCCAGGTTTGTTTGCTGTATTGTAGACCAATGTTTATTCCATGATGAAGTTGATTATCTTTTTATGACGCTGATGGGATACTGTTTTGTTCTTTCAGGATCTTAATTTGTCTACTGAGCGGTTGACCTCCAACAAAGCCTTCACAAACAAATTGTGGAATGCTGGCAAATTTATATTACAAAACTTGCCTAATGAGAATGATACTGCTGCTTGGGAAAAAATATTGTCTTATAAGGTGCGAAACAATCTTAGCATCCAAGAGTTAGATAGCTATTCCCCCCTCCTTTTCTTTTCATGATTTATATATGTTTAAAAGGATACCCTCAGTTATACACGGGAAGAAAATTACTTTTATCAAAAAATTCTGTTCTACACGGGAAGAAAATTACAGAGAAGGGAAGATAAGGAATCCTCCTTTATAGAAGTACAAAGCAGAAAATAAAGAGAAAATGAATGTAAAAGCGTTGCCCAAGCTCTCAACATATCTGCTATTGAGATCTCATTAGAAAGGCCATGTTCCTTGCACTAGATAGAATCCAAAAGCCTATTTGTATCTCATACCAAGTGGTTATGCCATCGAAACCTTTTCAAAAATACTAGTCACGCATTGACTAATTGCATCAAAGAATAGCATATGTTGCACATTGAAACAAAAGTATGCCCTCGAAACCTTCCCAACATTCAACATAAATTCTAAATAACGAATTTCATAATGAATCTGAAGCACGACATTGTAAGAACAGGTGTGTGGTTTGGTTCTGAGCATTCACTATACATTACACACATATCAAGGAAAAGAGCCTTATGAATATTACGAACTTTAAACATGTCATTATTAGTAATTATTCTACTAAGCACTGTGGCCAAATAAAAGATATGACCTTTGGCAGAGCTTTGGATTTCCTATGGGGTTTATCAAGAAGGAAAGCATCCACATAAGGCCATAACCCATTCAAATAATGGGAAACAAGTTTTTCACAAAAACACTTCAGAGAGAGACCAACTTTGATCCAGGTTAGAAGACAGATGAAAGAGTGAAGGAAGACATAAATACAAGGAACTTTGAACTACAGTTCAGAAAATCCCTACCATTCAAGTTGCGAAAAAAGTTAAAGTTCCATGAAGCAACAGAATCATGCATGCTAAAAAGCTTATGTGAGGATGAGAGGAGATAAAGACATGGAAAGGGCATAAGAGAAATCTCCTACCCTGTGGGCTGGAAGTTGACATGAGAATTGTTACCCAGCTTTAAAGAAAGCCAAGACTTAAATGATATACATCTTTTGAAAATTATAAAGTGAATATTAGCAGTAAATCTCCAGACATGTGAAAGTGAAACAAATAATGAACTGCAGTTCCAAGTTTGACAACTTGTAAGTACTAGTATAGTTTAAAGTTGGGTCTTGTTGGGTTTCTTGTAGTATTTGGCAAAAGAGGCAGCTAAATTAGTATGGTCAATTTATTGTGATGCTATCATTTTAATAAAGGAAGTTTAGTTAATATTGGTACTTCAGTTCCTTCTAGTTTGGCTGATGTTTACTTAATACTAGTCCAACATATTCTCTTACTAAGACTTCTGTATTGTGTGTTTAGTTTGACAGTGAAGGCACCGTGGTTAATCTTCCTTTACCTGAGTGTTGGGTGGTAAGGCAATTTTGTTTTTACATTTTTTATGTTGCTTATTTTACTCAGCTGTGATAATCTTGATTTATTTTTTTTAGGTGTCAAAACTTCACTTGCTCATTGAATCTGTCAGTGCAAGCTATGACAAATTTCATTTTGGAGATGTGGGGCGAGAAACATATGATTTCTTTTGGGCTGATTTTGCTGATTGGTATGTTGCTTTTATAATAGTAATATTACGTGTTTGTGTTTCTATGTGATGATCTTTGTGGGTGTTTGCCTTGATTTTGAGTGATGCTCTCTGATCTTTTAGGTACATTGAGGCTAGTAAAGGTCGTCTTTACCAGTCTGGAGCTGGAGACAACTCTGTTGCTTCAGTGGCACAGGCTGTTCTATTATATACTTTCGAGAACATACTCAAAGTGCTTCATCCTTTCATGCCATTTGTAACTGAAGAGCTGTGGCAGGTAAATTTGACGCAGACTCTATATAGTGCAGCATGGACAAAGTTATAGTGATGCTTATCTATGTTCCTACAATCTGTTGCTGTAAGTTTGATGGGGCTTTTTAGGGAACATCTATAGGACGAAGATTTCTAGTCTTTGCCATTGAGTTAAACTATAGTTCCAATCTAGCACCTTTTTCAGCAACTGTTCAACTTCCAGCAACTGTCTGATATTTTGTCTGCCCTTTTACAATGTGTTCTAATTCTGATCCAAAGGAGCAATCTTCTCTCTACAACTTATCTGTCCCGTTGATTACAAACAATAAATAAACTAACTGGTTCTGCTAATTACAAGTCATGAGCATCCTCTGTAAAAATTCGGTATACTTACTGTTCTTCTTTCTATTGACCCATATTGTGGACCTCTTCCAACCTTTTGAAACATGTTGTGAAGTATGGCATGCTTTCTGTTAGAGAATTAGAGCAGTGCAGAAAAGAAGGATAAGGAAGACCTATGAAACATGGATACTTAGTATGTCATGGGTACGACACAACATGGATACGGGGATTTTTTGAAATTTAGGTGCATATTATCTACAGTTTGTTTCTTGAAAAAAGAGGATAAGTAATCGTCAATAATAGAAAAAGGAAAAGTATACAAGAAGGAACAGACATCAATGTGATAGCAGCAGAATAATGCAAGAAAACATATTTGTTAGAATATCCACGTGGTTCATGTATCATAAGTTAAATGGATTAGTATCTAGGAAGTACCACTCACTTATTCTTCTCCTAGGAAATAGTACCCACTAATCTATATATGGATGCTCTGCATAAGAAAGAAAGCAATTTCGCTCCAGCAATTCCACCCTATCTCCCTATTTCTCTATCTATATCCTTTAAATTCAACAGTATTCTATCTCAATATTAGTTCAATTTCGGTGATTATATGATGGAAAATTTATTATGTTTTGATTTCTTCTTTATCAATAGGCACTCCCTAACCGGAAGCATGCTCTTATTGTATCACCTTGGCCAGCGACTCAACTTCCAAGGAACGCCAGCTCTATAAAAAAGTTTGAAAATTTGCAAGCATTGGTGCGGTCATATCTTTATTTTCTTCTCTCGTTCTATTCAATACTTTTTTGGGACATGATTCCTTTACAATCATCATACTGCTGATGTTATAGAACCATGGCAGTTTTTATCGTTTGTTTTCTTATTTAGGTTAGAGCTATCAGGAATGCTCGTGCAGAATATTCTGTTGAGCCTGCAAAGCGGATATCAGCAACTGTGGTTGCAAACAATGAAGTTATAGAATATGTTGCTGTAAGTGTGATTAATCCTCATTTCTCAGCCCCCAATCTTTGGGAAAATGAAAATGAATTGCAATTTCATTTACAATCATCTGTTTCTTTTTTAATCTATAGTTTTTGATATAATTTTTTGACTTTTTCTTCTTTCCATCTACCTGCTTAAAACGTGACATGCCTCATTTTTGGAGGAATCATTTCATTTCTAGGCAACATGGGAAATATCACCGTGATGAAGTTCTTAGAATTTCTCCCCTGCTCTTGTTTATGGGATATACTTAACTAAATGGTCTATCTTACGTTTCACCAGGAAGAAAGAGAGGTTCTAGCACTTCTCTCTCGGCTGGATTTACAAAATCTGCATTTTACAGATTCTTCTCCAGGCATGATTTCTCACTTTGCACTCCGTGTTAAAAATTGAAATTGCAACTTTGTTTTATCTTCTCCTCATGTTAATTGTTTAATGGTTCAATAAGTACTGGTGGCTGAACCAATGTGATGTAATATGCTTCAGGAAATGCAGATCAATCAGTTCATCTCGTGGCTGGAGAGGGACTAGAGGCATATCTCCCTCTGGCCGATATGGTTGATATTTCTGCAGAAGTTGAACGTCTTTCAAAGCGCCTTTCCAAGATGCAGAAGGAGTATGATGGATTGATAGCTAAACTCAATTCTCCTCAAGTATGAAACAATATATTTCTTACCTACTGTACTATTTAAATGTATATAAAATCTAAGATAAAATATTTTGGTATAAATTAAAATAAACAACTATTGAAGTGCTTGAGTATTATCTGGTAATATTTTTGTACAAAAGCTTTTTAGGTCGTTTAGAACTAGCTCCAATATTTGGTTTCACTTCACAAATATGCCAGAGGGAAGATATATCTGCAGACCGGGGGGTTTCAATTGGTGACAGAAAAATTCTTTTCCAATTCATATGAATTGAGTAGCTGGTCAAAATATCTGGTATTTTGGGTTGTTTCCATTCTGAATACTGATTGGTTGCTTCTCTAAAAACTTAATATTTTTCTTATAGATAATTGCAGTTATAAAATCATTCCACTGATTTTCATTTTATTGTCTTTATCTTTGAATGGTTCAACATCCATTAAATGGTTAGTTTTGGTAGTTAGCAAAATGTCAATTGTTTTAAGTGTCCATCTTTATTTTGGCACTATACTAGAATAGTCTATGTATAGAATTCTTCTGAAATTTATGCACATAAAGCAATCTTTGCCAATTACTTATTGCTATAATTTGCTACAGTTTGTAGAGAAGGCACCAGAAGATGTGGTCAGTGGGGTGCGAGAAAAAGCCGCAGAAGCAGAAGAGAAGATCAATTTAACCAAGAAACGACTTGCATTCCTGAACTCTAATGTTCTAGTTTCAAAATAGGGTTGCCTGCTCCAGCTATGGATTAACGCCAGTAGTATCCAATTTCATGCCCTGTTATGGAAAATCATCAAACATCTTTGCATCTGTTTCATGTTGCAGTAAATGCCCAATGCAGATCGGCAGCAAAAATCACAGCTATACTATGTATGCATCATTGCCTAGAGAACAGTTTAACTATCTGATACCATTGCCTTCTCATTTTTTGTCCTAACACCAGGTTTTTTAATCTTGCTAGAGGGATGAACAGAAAATTTACAAAGGGTGCTGTGACCCGATGAGCTGTTATAAATGTAGAGTATTGCTAACTTTATTTTGCAGCGGTTTCTCAAGACCCATTAGCCTCAATTATTTGATTACTAATTGGATACACATTGCAAGGCATCAAGGACAGTACCGACACCTATCTTGTAGATACTTTATTAAAAAAAGGGTTTCTAGGAATTTTTCCAAAACAGTTTTGTGAAAAACAAATAATAGCTTCTACTGGCAAATATTTCGGTTAAGATTATTACATCAAATACCAATATTGTACAATCACAGTAAGATTATATGCTGCTCAGTTGTGTTATCTCTTGTTGAAGTTTGCTTTTAGTACACAGAGGATTTGAGAGTCGATACGGAGAACTTTATTTCTTCAATTCAGTTGAGTTCCAAAATACAATTTTGATCAGAAAACTTATATATAAATTGCCAGACAGAACAAATTGCAGGGAATTTAAATAGGAACATATTATATGTATGATATATGCGGAATCAACTATAGCATAAATGAAACAAGGAATTCTTATAACACTTATCCCAATCCAATGACATCCTTCGTTACACCTTTCTACAGTCTTGACATGCTACTCGCTAGAAACACTGCATCGTTAAAAGAACTTGACCGAAAGTTTTAAAAATCAGATTTGAATAATTTACAAATTAATCAATTCATTTACTTTACTATTTCATAGCCTCAAAAAAGCACGAAAATAACTTAAAACAATGAGTCATTTGGCAAAACAAAGATTTCTTACTATGTTAAGGGAAAAAAAAGGGAACATTTATAAAATAGTTATGCTAACTCAATTCAATAGGAACATGGAATATGAGCACATAGGTTAGTAGATGATACAATCAACTTTAATGGCATAGAGAATCGTAGAATGCTTGTGACTGCAACTTGTGTTTTATCTTTGCTAAATGAGATAAGCAACAGATATGTTATTTATCTTTTGAGTGATTTTATACAAAAAAATTATAATTTGGTATATAGGAGGAAGAGATTATAAACTGAGTTATAATATGTTAGAATATCTAACCTAAAACTATATATATCGATAGGTCAAGTAAATTTTACTAGGAAGGTGAGCTCATTGATAATGAGACTAATCCAAATAGTATAACAAAGATTACTATGCCATCTGCACTTTCTTACCAAGCTAAGTTCAGTTTAGAGCTCAAAACTACAACCTTGATCAGAACTTAAAACAAATAAAACAGTAAGACAGAAGAGAACAGGACAATCTATTTCATTAAAAACATGTCATGTATGCTGAATAAGCCATTCATAGCATTAACGAGAGCAGGAGCAATAAATAGTAGACCACCCATTGTTAAGATGCCATGAAATAACTCCAATGTGAAGCAAAAGGAAGGTGTTAAGAGACCCTCTTGACACATCCCCTCCTTTTTCAAACCTGCTACCATTTCGAATCAAGAGATAGATAAATAGACACATCTCATTGCCCTGATTGTGGGAGTTATAACCTGAGACAACAAATTTCCAGCCACACTAGGTCACAGAAAAAACTGGCATTTGGACAAGTGTTAATCCCAACACTGACACCCTAGGTGCACCCTTCTGGCCGGCCCTGATATGCTCTACTTGCTACAAATACAGCCCACCATTAAAAAACAAACTTGATCGAGATATTTTACAAATAATTCAATTCATTTACACTGCTACTCGAAGAGCAGAGGCAGAACACCAACAAAAAACAACCCATAAAACCTCAAAACATGACCAAAAACAATAAGTCAAACACCTCAACATAGCATTGGACTTTGAAGAAGGCAATAAAACTGCACTCAACTCCACCAAGCATAACAATCACTACCAGTCCAACCAAGTAATCCACATGTAAAGGAGCACAATTAATCTTTCCTTGAGATCCACTCAACAATCCTCCCATTAAACTCGTATTCATATCCATCTCTGTTTCAAACAGGAAAGTTTTAATCAGGTTAAACTAAAAGTCTCGTATTCATGTCTTGATGTGTATGATGTCAAGGTTAGCATCAAATTATTAAGCAGGTGAAACTTAATCAAACAAAAATTACTAATTAAATGATTGGTAAGGTGGGGTACCCATGTTTGAAATGATGATTGATGTAGAGCCATCTTCCATTTCTTCAACTTCTCCATGATGGTTGAACCTCTCCTTATTAGCTTTGAACCTTTCCCCATGCCTAGCCAATGCTTCTCCATAACTACCTTTCTGGTGTCGTACAACAGAAGGATCGAGATGATAGGTTTTTGGCTAGTGATAGCCAATGCTTTACAACACGGATCCTTCTGATGTGCGACAACAAAAAAGTAGCTAATGACTTCACCACGGGTTCATAAAATCTTTTAAATCCTACACTAGCTAAAGAAATAATAACAAAAAAAAAGCCTTTTCCCACTTATGGAGTAAAACTTTAAATACTTGGCAAAGAATGATAACATAAGCATGTTCTATGAAGAGTTGAAAAATCAAATGCATGTTCAAGATGATTAAAGTACGAAAAGTAGATAAACATGAAATTAAAAAGTTTAATTTCATTATTTTTATTTTACATTAATACAGAATGTTGTTAGCTAAACCCAAAACCTTAAAGGGGCCAGACAGGGAAAGCTGCAGCCAAAACCAAAAATAGCATCTTCAGGAGATGCAGCATTCAACATAGATGTAAGTGACAGGTTAACATGCAACCTTCAAACTAACCGCGAAACAAACACTGCATTTATCATTAAAAAGATTAAATAACTGAGAAAAAAATATTTTATAAACAAAAGGAAAAGGCAAGTGTTCGCAGCACGAAGTGTGAAACCAACAATAAGGAACTGAAGAACCCAAAATCCATCATAAAAGAATAAATAAAAAAAAAAATCAGTGAAGTTGAGTTTAGAGTGTTGTGAAAATATTGAAAACAGGAAAAGAAGAGAATAAGATGGGAAAATGGTGAGGAGGAATAAATGCACTAGGTTAGGGTTTCGAGAAGCTTCCAAAATGAAATGAAAGCACCACTTGAATTTCATAGTCCAAAAGGACCTAAACCCTTTCATAATTTTTTTTTAAATGGAGGGGGTAAAGGCCCAAGATAAACTCAGCACAGGAAGTAGGGGGCCTTGTTATTCCCACTCCTTTTATGTCTAAGTTCACGTCACACTTTTTTTTTTTTAATTTATGAAATTACTAATGCACCTCTTCGCCCTTACCCACGCGTCTATTGAAAAAAGTATAAAATATTATTTCGGTCTCCAGAAGTATACGTAGCTGACAAGTAACATATATAGGAAATTCCACGTTCTCATTCTTATCTAATTTTTTCAATTTTTTCTCACACACTTTTAAGTACATCTTTATTTTTACTTCCATCGTATTAAATATATCGTTTTTCATAAGAATATAAAATTATGTTTTAAACTAGAATTTTACATATGTGGTGTGAATGAGTAAACTCAAATTAAGTATATTTAGACTCAACTTATTAATAAACTTAAAAATAATTTTTAAATTTAACTTATTAAATATTGTTTTAAGAGTTTTTACACGGTGATTAACAATATTCATAAACGACGAGTATAATGATAAGTTAAGCTTCATAATCATCTTTAAGTTTATTAACTAAAGTTAAATTTACTCTATTTGCACTCATTTACGTTACTAAGAACTTTTGAAGATTTTGAGAAAAATTACTTTTTCAAGAACACAGTACAATGAAAGTTGTAAACTGTGTTTGGGGGAAATTATTGTCTATCATTGGCTTCTATGATAGAATCAATTTGGAACTGAGAGATGATGGTTTACCATGTGATAAATGTTAATAGTTTGAGTTTGCTTATCTCCAATTCATAAACTTAACTGATATAAAGTTATATGATAACCCTTGCAAACAGCTTGATGCACTATCTCTCTTCAATCTTTTGAGTGAAATGTGACAAGAGGAAAAAAAATCTATGAATTTTGTCATCATCTCCACCATTTGAAACTTAGTTTTATGCTCTTATGAAAATAAAAAAAACATATCTTATGGATCAAATGTCTATTACATGCATGTAATTTTTTACTTTTTTAAATCACAACAAAATAAATGAATTACAATAAAATTCCTTTAAAATATTTTTAAACAAATACATTTATATTAAGAAAACACTTTTTCTACATATTAAAAAATAAAAATAAATAAACAGTAAAATACCCAATTATAATTAAATATTTTTTATTGAAAACAATTATGTTAAATAAATGTATTTAAAAGTTATTTCATAAATAATTAATCAATTTTACTGAAAATGATTATCTTAAATAATTATATATTAAAATTTACTCCACAAGAGAATATTTCTAGTTTGATTTTTTTTTTATTATTTTACTCTTTCGACATTATTTAACTTTTATTATCTCCTTTTATTTTATTTTTAATTTTAAAAAACTGAGACTCGAAATACCTCTTTTTCTCCTAGTATATATGATGATTATAATGAATTTAATTTGTTTATTTTAATTTCATAACATATCAATTGTTTTATTAGACAATATTTTAACTATTGGTCATTGACTTTGTTCAAAATACTTAGTTATTGAATTAATAGTCGAGCAAAAGAGCCACTAATTATATAAACTAGTCTATATATATATATATTGTGTAAGCATTATTTGTCTAAAATATATGTTTGTTGTAGTTGATTTTTTTAATAAAATAAAAAATACAATAGCAGTAAAGTTAAAATTTTACACCAACCCAAATGATTCAGGGTGTAGTGATTTACATTAACTTCTTGACTTCTATTATTGTGAATGTTAATTTTAGCTTTTTCCTTCAAAGGTCGTGGGTTCTATTATTAGCTTACTGACGTGATTACTCGGTTGACCGGTTCGGTCAAACCAATTCAATCAGCCGGTAACGGAAAATAGTGGGTGGAGATTTCTCTCTAAAACAAAAATATTTTTTTTTCTCTATTTCTGATTCTTGAAAAAAAAATATATCCAACATCTCATATTAAAAGTGATCATTTCATAAAAAAGTAATTCTTTTAAGAAGTAATTTTAAACAAATGAACTCCATATGTTACTTCCATTTCATAGCCAAGTGTAGATATTTAATTTATAGTATGTTATAAATAAATTTTCAGGTATGCTCATTCAGCTTTAGATCACTTTTGTGTTTGTTAAAACCTTACAAGTTGTTAAGGTTCAACTATAATTATTTAACAAAAAAACGCACTTAAAACTTCGACATGCAATTATAAAAACAAATAAATTCATGCCCTAGAGCTTAAAAGGGATGGGCATATGTAATGTAATTTCAACTGTGAACAAAATTGTGTTTTGACCAATTTGTCCACTATTGATGTTTACTATTGCAAATATTTATATTGGTGCATAAATTTATGAAGTCAATTAATGCAAACAGTCATTCCAAAATTAAATTGATAAAATACTTAATGTTGGGTTGGGTAAGGGGATCAAATATCATGCAAAGTCTATATCAATTAATAAAGCATAACACCTTCGCTAACCAAAACATCAGAATTCTGTCATAATTGATGCATACATTGTGAGGAAACCATGAGAAAACTCCATTATGCAAGAGGTTATGTCCAGTACATAATTCATTTAATTGCATCATGGAAAAGCAAAACCATCATCTGATCTTCAGCCGAATGTTGCAATAAGGAAGGATTTATAAATGCTCATGAACTTAGCCACAAATGCTGCCAATGTAAACAAATGAAAAACAAAGTGGTCAGTAAGCAAATGTTAGGCCCAGCTCGTATCAGAATCTATATTCACTTTGAACAAACGCATTGCTTTAAACAGATGAAGATTTATTGAGTTTACAAGATAAATATAAACAGGGTCTATAAAAGATTTCACAATGATCACACATAATCACGTCAAAATACCTTCAATGTGAAAAATTGCCTTCTGTCCAAGACGCATCCTATGTTCCTGGTTCAATGAAGGGAGAAAAATATCAGGAATCACTTCGGAAAACAAGAGGTGAAAATAACTAGACAAAATCTTCATCCATTAATTTAATAGCTAATTCCAAGCTAATGACTAATGAGGAAAATACAATGGGGGAAAAAAGATAGATGAATGCTTATACCAAAGTACATCACAACCACACAAAGGAGAATCAGTTGATTAGGTTAACAAAATAGGAAAAATAAATACAGCAGGCCTGAACTCTTCTAGAAGACATTACAATATCAATTCCAGATGTTGATATGGAAAATAATATGGATAAAGCACTTACATAATATGCAGCCCAATGACATACTTCATGCTTTAGCTCTGCATCCAGTTTCCTCAATAGCTCATAAAGAAGCCTCTGAACCAACAAATATAACATGAAAGTAAAGTAAAAAGATAAAAAACTTCCATGCAACAATGTAAAGGAACACGTTTACCTTAAGAATGATCTGCGGAGGAATGCAATTGATTAGCAGCTCATAGAGCTTTCCTCGAACTTGAAACAACCTAAGGTAGATGAGACAGGGAGAGATGAAAGCGGCATTGCACACCACATAAGTTACTCAGATAACTAACTAACTACAACATGAAATTAGTTGACTACACAATTCAATAGGTGATCCATGAACCTGACAAATTTCAAGGTTCAATAGAACATTCCATTTATCATGAAAGATCAAAGTAAATTTTATTAAAAGCAAACCTTTTTGGGCTCTGTTCCTTCATTATGTCAGATGCAATTTCAGAAATATATTCTTCCCAGTCCATTGGAGGAATTGTTTGTTTGTTAGTGAAAGGATACCTGAAAGTATAATATGTGACAGTATGCAAAAGAGATAGCTGTCAGTAGTTGACTAGATGAACATTTGAGGTTATGCATCCACTAATGAAGAGGAAGCTTATGGAGCATTGGAGCTTACTGTTGAACACGACAAGTCTCAAATGACAATATGGCCCTCCTTAAATTCCGATTTGATTTCTCTGCAATGCGAGCAGCAAAACCAGGAGGAAGTTGCAGCCCTTCTTTCTTACCAATGAATTCTAAAACTTCAACAATCTGCCATATAGGTTTCCAAAGATTTGATGAGATAAATATTCAATTCAGAGAATGGTTAACCTAAACAAGATCACCATATAGTATATATAATAATGTCCATTGACATGGTATATTTTGGTGGATGCCAATTTGTTGCATAATATATATAAACCTTGGATGCCATTGAAATGCCTTTGGCATACCCTTTAAGCAACAAGGAACAAAAAAATAAAAATAGATTGAAGTGTCAGACATATTAATAATGATTAGTTGATTACCAAAGAAAATTTTAGCGTTGTTTGATAATTAAACATTTGTAATTTCTCAGTGGAGAACTCTTCACTTAAGTTTCAGAAATTAATGTTACTGTTCTTCATTATATTTACAGAAGCGTTATATAACATAAACTTCCTCTACAACTTTCTTAATCAGCATATCATCGTATATCTTGAAAAGGAATAATGTCTAACAAAAATAAAAATCTAAGAATAAAACAATGAACCTAACCTACTATAATGCTTGCAACAGCCACAACAAGCACCTGGTAGAACATCATTCATCTAATGGAACTGACTAGCAAGCAAAATAATACTATAAAAAGAATGAAACTACTTTGATTCACAATCCTGTCAGAAAAACAACCGTCTCGCAATGAAACAGACTCCTTACTTTCCCTGGCCACTAGTATATGTTGAAAATAGTTACCTGTTCTTCACTAGGTGCATTTACTCGTACATTGAGACATCGAGAGCGGATTGCTTCAGTGACTCTAGAAGAACTATTGCTACATAGAATTAATCTGCAATAAGCACTGTATTTCTCCATTGTTCTGCGAAGAGAATGTTGGGCTTCTCTTGAAAGTTTGTCAACATCATTGAGCACGAGTACTGATACAGAATGAAATCAAACATCAAGAAAGAAAAAGGTAAAGGTAAAACGCTTGTAGTCCTCTCATTTATTATATGGACCAAGGTGGAGAGGTTGCTTATTTGACATAGACAAAAGGAAACAGCAAAAAAAAAAAAAAAAAGAGGACTACATTACGAAAGTAACTTAGACCCTATCAAACTAAACCGCAATGCCAACAATCAAAGAGAAAATGTTTCACAACACAGATAAGAATTGAAAGATAACACTTATATACATTTGCAAAAAAACAAAAACAAAAACAAAAAAAACTCCATAATATATGTTATTATGTTAACTATGCAAAGGTGCATTTCTATTGCTTAAAACAACACACTGATGTAGAGGTAAAAAACAAAGATTGCCAGTTACCTTTAAATCCTTTCTTCCCCTTAGTATCAATGGGTCTATTCTTAGCCATTTCTTTAATTATTTCCTGAACAATGTATCTGTCCTGAAATCCTGCATCACTTGGACTCATTTCAATGTGATTGGCACTTGACAATGTTGTCAGCTCCAAATCAATAGATCTACTCCCAGCCTGAAACCAATTCTCAAGCATTTCAAAACAAAAACACGTAACTAAAAAAACACCAACAATTCAGTTTATTATGCATAACAAATCCATGGGAATACAATGCAAACTTATATCACAAGATGCTAACATAAAGCTGCACAAGTGAAGGGCCATATATGTTGCACACATGATATTTCTAATCGAAAAGAATCTAAAGAAATGTTGTGGTTATATTGAAGGCCTTCACTATTTCCCAAGTCATGTCCTCACGTAAAAACATTTGTGTCATAACCAGCGACTCCATCAGAATATTTTTCACAACAAAACACATCTTTCTTTTTGTAAACATAATAAAACCTTGTAAAACCATACATTAGCAACATGATATGTTGATATCAAGAAAGTTTCTCTGGTACCCTTCCTTTCTGCCAAGGTACCGGAACCTCATAAGCTATTGGCAGCCACTAATAAAAAAGGGTACAATTAGAATCATAAAAACTCCTAACAGATGGAAGAAACTTACATCCACTTTCCAAGTCCTATTTTCCACCTTCACCTGCAAAGTGAACAAAGCCAGTTTGGAATGAGGGCCATAATTAAACTACATTACTCCAAGACACTTGTGTGTGTGTGTGTGGGGGGTGTATTCAGTGACGGTCGAAAGTGATGTGAAGCAAAAAAGTGAACCTTTTCGGCACCGGGTCCGAACATTTGACGGAGAAGAGCCATGATTAGGGTTTTCTTGCCAGAGCCAGATGGGCCATGTAAGAGTAAATGGGGGCAATCCTGTTCCGTTACCTGCGATAATAGAATTCGGCAACAGAAAGAAAAATAAAAATAAAATGGTTGATTGAAGAGAGAAGGGAGAAGAGAGTACCAATTTCTTGAGATTGTGAGCGATGTCGGTGTGGACCATAACCTGGTCGAGGGTTTTGGGGCGATATTTGTCCACCCACAACATCCTCTATGTGTTTCTGTTTCTTCAACTATTGTTGCTGCTGCTGCTTAGAAGGGGCTCTGGCGGGAAAGGAGAACCTTTATTTACCTAAACCTGCTCCCTTTTTTATTTGTAGCCCGTCAAACATATGCTTCTGTGGGCCAATGATCTTCACGGCCTCACTCATTCAATATTAAAATTTTAATCTATTCATCATGCTTTCTTTCTTTCTCCACTATATAAACCACAATTCTCTTCCTCACCGAAACCTCCATTCACTTAGAATATAAATTTAGAACTAACTCAATCTTATAAGATTAACTTATAAAATAAGAATTGTTTTCACTTATATATTCTATTTTAATTATATTTTTAGATGATATAAAATTTCTAATACATTAAGAATTGAACATGTCAAATATAAGTTTGCAAGACTGGACATCTATATGGTTTCTACATGGTTTAAGTCTAACTCAACCTATAAAATTGACTTATAAAGTGAAGTTGTCTCCCGCTTGTCTTTATTTTAATTATATCTCTAGACAACTTGGGATCTCCAACAAAATTCATTTCATTTAAACAATTTTAGCATGATCAAACTTACCTTTTCAATTAGCATTTCATCACAATTAATTTTTTTTAAGTATACATAGACTTTGTTTTTCGTTTTCTCTTACAACTTATCTCACCCTTAAAATAACATTTTCCTATCCAGGAAAGTATCAAACCTTTCAAGTTTTCCATTGAGGTTATTATTTTGTGCAAATAGGAGAATGATAAAAGAACACCATATTCTAGTCATACTAAATAGAAAAGACCTAAAAAATTAAACACAAACTTTTCATGTTCTTTCTTTAGTTCTACAACACTAACTTACAATAATTCACTTAGCTCACATAGCTCACATAGCTCACATTTAAATAAGATGAGACAAAACATTTGAGGTATCATTAATTATATGTAACTACAACTTTTATCTAAAATAAAAATAATTAATATTATTCAAATAAAAATCTTAAATAAGAAAATAAAATTGACGTATAGAATTATTTCATATTATAATTGTTACTATAAGATATTTACACAAATAATAAAATTATTTTGTAAATAAATGAAAATATTATCACAATTATAATTCAAACATATTTTGCAATTTTATCATTTTTCTTATTTTTTATGACTCATTTTTCTACCACTTCTCTTTAATAAATCAATACATCAAACACATAAAAAAAATTGAACTTCCTGTATTTATAAAAGTCAAACAAATATGATTTATTATTATTATTTTTATAAGTGTATTATTTTATTCATCCAAAAGTAATAGAAAACATATAGTTCAATCTATTAAGTGGAAGTTACTTAAGTTGAAATTATAACTCACTAATCTTTCTATCTGTTTTATTTGTTTGTACTAAGGATATTTGTCAATTGATAATTGAAAACTAATTTCTTGTGAGAAAGAAATCATTGAAGTATGTTTTGTCTATCCCAACAAAGTCTTTTCTATACATGACTATAACATATGTTTTGTCTATCCCAATAAAGTCTTTTTTTTATACATATGACTAGAAATTGAATTCTTTACAACGTAATTAAAGAACCTAGCTATCTACCAACTGATCTAGACCTTATTAGTAATAATCTTCATATCAATTACATCTTTTTAATAATTTGAAGAAAATTCAACAACAAAATCTCTAATGTATAATTAAGAGATTTGTTTTTTTACATGAGTTAAATATACTGCATTCAAAACTTCGTTAAATATTAACGAGATAATATCATCAAATACTTTTTTTATAAGATATTAAAAATGAAATATATATATATATATATTATCGAATTATCATATTCAATATGATCAATTACCAAATATTCAAACAATATAACTAGTATAAACTAAAAAAGATTTTAACATAAAAAGGCCTTTCATCTTTTTTTATCAAAAAATTAACCTCAATAACAAACACAATCAATATCTTAATTAAACAAAAAGATGATTATAAGTGTAATATTATTAAAATTATAAAAAAGAATTATGAAATAAATTAATTATCAATATATTATAGTTTCAAATTAGTTTGTCTATGGCTACAACTTTATCACAAATTTCTTTCAATTTTTTTATATATTCATCTAAAGACAAGATCTTTTTATAAGAAATGATTTTTATTTTAGTTCAGCCTCATGGCTCACTCTACATGACATGTCACCCATTTGTAGCGAGTTTTTGAATGTGTCAAAGCTTGAATCTTATTAAGTGGTTAGGTCTTTTTGATAGAGGTCCAACCAACAAAGCCAGCGATAATTTACATGACACTAGAGGTCTCATGACTAAGTCCAAAATTAAAATGATGAAGCAATCCTTGTCGGACCTGAGTTTGGGAATTAAGGAAAATATAGAGCCAAGTGAGTTAGAGGCTGCACCAAAATGAGTCACTTTATTGCAAGTTGACGAAGAATGAAACCCATCTTGAAGAACACAAATAAAGCCCAAAGTCATTGTCATGTAATTTGGGCTAAATAGTTAATTAGGATCCATTTACATGTATTTTCGCATAATAATTTTGGTAGCTGGTAGGTGGCAGAAAAAAAATAGGAAAGTCAATTATAGCGGTTGTGATTTTTGGGGAGTTATAACTGTAATTTTATATTGGGGAGTTATAGCTGTTGCGATTTTATATTAGGCAGTTATAGCGGTTACGATTTTATTGTGGGGAGTTATAGCAATTGAGATTTTATGCCAATTCAAATACTAATGGGCTTTAACTTCTAAGCTGCCTAGCTAAGCCTATAAATAAGCTCTTGTAAGCAATTGGAATGCAGAATTTGGAATTTAATAAAATTTGTGTTTTCTCTTTGTAAAAACTTTTCCTTTGTTCTTAAGATTAAGAACTTTTTTTTATAGTGTTGGTTCTATCGGCAGGTCGCGATTAGGGTCACGCTTTGATAACTTTGGTTCTACTAGCAAATCGCGGTTAGGATCAAGTTCTTCCTTCACCTATTTTCAAGATGATCCCTTATTAAGATCGTGTCATTTATAATCAGAGTTTCGATTCTTGAAATCATGTGTTCTCTTCCTTTGTGTTTCTATTTTTTTTTTTCAATTTTCTATAAAAAAAAGCAAAAAAAAATTTGGCTAGTAGTCAACTTGTTATTTTGCATTACGTATTGCAATCCAAAAAAAAAAAGCCAATTCTTGCTTCTTGCTAATTCTTGTTTTCTAAAGTTATCATATTACCCAAATCCTTATTGTTTCTTGTTGCTTAGCATCATTCTTAAAAGTTTTTACTTAAGAGCTCATTAGGAAAAGTTGAGTGGTAAAAGGCGAGAGTAGTGAGACAAAAAAAAGCCAAATTGAGTGATACACGAGTGACTACAACATAATTCGAGCGTAAACACGTGAGAGAGTATTTATGTGAGGTTTTTTTTTTCTTTCTAACTTGATTTTTGCAGTATTTTAATCATGACTAGAGAAGAAGGCGAACGGGATGTTGATCTCAAATTAGTCATCAAGGCTTTCCAAGAACAATTCAAAGCTCTAAATGGCAAGTTGGATGATTTACAACCCATACCCAAGTATAGGAGCCCTACTAGTCGACACAATGATGAGGAAGAAGAAGAGGAGTATTCAGATGGAAGATATAATGAAAATGAATGGAGAAGAAAAGGTGAACCAAGACGTGACAATTACTCAAGTAATATTAAGATGACAATCCCTACATTCGAAGGGAAGAATGATCCTAAATTATACTTGGAGTGGGAGAGAAAAGTTAAACATGTGTTTAATTATCACAACTACTCGGAGGAGAAAAAGGTAAAATTAACAGTTATTAAATTTATTGTCTATGCTAGTATTTGGTGGGATCAATTTGTGATTAACAAATGTAGAAATGGAGAAATGCACATTTGTACGTGGGAAGATATGAAGTCTATCATGAGAAGAAGATTTGTACCAAGTCATTACCATAGGGACTTGCACAAAAAATTGCAATGTTTGGCACAAGGTTCTATGAGTATGGAGGATTACTATAAGGAGATGAAAATAGCAATGATTAGAGCCAATGTGAAGGAAGACCGTGAGGCAACTATGGCTAGATTCATTGGAGGCTTAAAAGAAGGAGATCACTAATGTGGTGGAGTTGCAACATTATATGGAGATAAAGGATTTGTTGCACAAAGCAATTCAAGTGGAGAGGCAATTGAAGTTTAAAAGCTCTTCCAAATTTGCTTCATCTTCTAGCTCTTCATGGAGATCAAATTGGAAGAACAGTACAGCTGTTACAAATCCTAAAGAAGATGTGGTTGTCAAATATTCAAATACTCCTCCTAAAGGTAAAGTTGACATTGATACATCTTATAGATCACATGATATCAAGTATTTCAGGTGTTAAGGAGTTGAACATATTGCTTCTCAATGTCCAAATAAAAGAGCAATGATTATGATAGATAATGGACAACTAGAGAGTGAGAGCTCAAGTGATGATGAAATGCCACCATTGGAGGATTGTGGTGATGTGGAAGTTGTTGAACCTGTAAGTGGAGATATTCTTGTCACTAGGCGTACTCTTAGCATACAGCCTAAGGAAGGTGGTGACATGGAGCAACGTGAGCATATTTTTCATACTAGATGTCACATAAATGACAAGGTATGTAGCATGATTATTGATAGTGGAATTTGTACTAATGTTGCTAGCACCTTATTGGTTGAGAAATTGAACTTACCAATAAAAAAAATCCTAATCCATATAAACTTCAGTGGCTGAATGATTGTGGAGACATAAGGGTGACTAAACAAGTGTTAGTGTCATTTTCCATTGGCAAGTACAAAGATGAGGTTCTTTGTGATGTTGCACCTATACATGCTAGGTATTTGCTTCTTGGGCGTCCTTGGCAATTTGATAGAAATGTCACTCATGATGGGTACAAAAATAGGTATACCCTTACCATGAACCAATGCATCATCGTATTAACACCTCTTAAATCGGTTGAAGCATATTCTGATCAAATTAGAATTGCAAGAGAGTGTAAGTTGAGAGAAGAGCAATTGAGCATTCAAGAAAAAGAGAGAAAAGAAAATATGAGTGAAAATAAGCAGAAGAAAGAAAAACATGAAATAGAGTGCAGTGAAGAGAAAAGTAAGAAAATGAGTGCATTTGTAAAGAAAAAAGAGGTTGAGAGTACATTATTAGCAAAAGAGAAACTACTTTTACTCTTGTACAAGGATGTTTATTTCACTAACAATTTCCATTCTTATTTTCCTTGTGAAGTTGATTTTTTGTTACAGGAATTCACTGATGTTTTTCCAAATGAAGTGCACCATGGATTACCTCCTTTAAGAGGTATTGAGCATCAAATTGACCTCGTTCCTAGTTGTCCAATTTCAAATAGACCAGCCTATAGAACAAATCCCGAGGAAACAAAGAAAATTCAAAAGCAAGTGAATGAGTTGCTGCAAAAGGGCTTTGTGAGAGAAATTCTTAGTCCATGTTCTGTTACCGTTATCTTGGTTCCAAAGAAAGATGGAATATGGCGCATGTACGTTGACAGTCGGGCCATCAATAAAATCACTGTAAAGTATAGATATCCTATTCCTAGGTTAGATGATATGCTTGATAAATTGTTTGATTCTTGTGTGTTTACTAAAATTGATTTGAAGAGTGGATATAATCAAATTCGTATGAAAGAATGTGATGAATGGAAAACCGCGTTCAAAACAAAATATGGTTTATATGAGTGGTTAGTAATGTCATTTGGCTTAACTAATGCTCCCAACACCTTCATGAGGTTAATGAATCATGTTTTGCGTTCTTTCATTGGGAAATTCATAGTAGCCTATTTTGATTTATAGTAAGATTTTAGATGACCATGTTGAACATTTGCATGTTGTTCTTAATGTCTTGAGAAAAAATAAATTGTATGGAAATCTCAAAAAAATGTTCATCTTGCCTTGAATATGTTGTGTTTTTAGGTTTTGTCGTAAGCTCAAAAGGGATAAGTGTGCATGAAGAAACGGTAAAGGCAATTAGAGAATGACCTACACCTAAGAATGCAAATGAGGTAAGAAGCTTTCATGGTCTAGCAAGTTTTTATAGGAGGTTTGTGAAAAACTTTAGTTCTATTGCTGCACCTTTAAATGAGCTTGTTAAAAAGGATGTTGTGTTCAAGTGGGATGATGTGCTCAAGTGGGATGATGTGCATGAGAAAGCTTTTAATTTGTTGAAAGATAAGTTGACCAATGTACCTGTGCTTTGTTTGCCCAATTTTGATAAAGCTTTTGAAATTGAATGTGATGCTTCTGGTGTTGGAATAGGAGCTATATTGATGCAGGAGTCCAAACCAATTGCATATTTTAGTGAGAAGCTAAGTGGGGCTGCGTTGAACTACTCTACCTATGACAAGGAGATGTATGCTTTGGTGAGGACATTGCAAAGTTGGCAACATTATCTATGGCCAAGGGAGTTCATAATCCATTATGACCATCAAAGTTTGAAGTTTCTAAAATCTCAAGGTAAGCTTCAAAAGAGACATGTCAAGTGGTTGAAGTTCATAGAGATGTTTCCTTATGTGATCAAGTACAAGAAAGGTAAGGAGAATATTGTGGTTGATGCATTGTCTAGAAGGTATGCGTTGCTTACTTTGTTGCAAACTAAGTTACTTGGTTTCAAGATTTCTATGTCAATGATTCTGATTTTGTATGTCAATGATTCTTATTTTGATAAGGTTTGGAATTCTTGTATTAAAAATGCTTTTGGAGATTATTATATGTATGATGGGTTCGTTTAAGAAAAATAAATTGTGTGCCTACTTGCTCCTTGTGTGAAATGCTAGTTAGAGAAACTCATGGTGGGGGATTGATGGGACATTTCAGAGTAAAGAAGACTCTAGAAATTCTAAGTAAGCATTTTTATTGGCCTAATATGAAACATGATGTGCAATCTATTTGTAATCAATGCATTACATGTAAGCAAGCCAAATCTAAAGTCATGTCCCATGGTTTCTATACACCTTTGCTTGTACCTAATCAACCTTGGACTGATGTTTCAATGGATTTTATGTTAGGGTTGCCAAATCTCAAAGTGGAAAAGATTGCATATTTGTTGTTGTGTATAGATTTAGTAGAACGACACATTTCATTGCATGTTCTAAAACCAATGATGCAACACATGTTATTGATTTGTTCTTTAAAGAATTTGTGTGCTTGCATGGGTTGCTAAGAGTAATAGTAAGTGGTAGATATATGAGGTTCCTAAGTCATTTTTGGAGGACTTTGTGGAGTAAGTTAGGCACTAAGCTCTTGTTTTCCACTGTTGCACATCCACAAACAGATGGACAAACTGAAGTTGTAAATAGAACACTTGCTACCTTGATACATGCAATCATTCAAAAGAATTTGAAAAATTGGGAAAAATTTTTACCCCATGTTGAGTTTGCATATAATAGAACTATCCATTCTACTTCTTCCTATTCTCCTTTTGAAATTGTGTATGATTTTAATCCACCGACTCCTTTAGATATCTTAACTTTGCCAACTAATGAGCATATTAATTTGGATGGAAAGCAAAAGACAGAATTTGTTAAGAAATTGCATGCCAAAGTTTGAGCTAACATTGAGAAGAGGAATGAACAATATTCAAAGCAAGCAAGTAAAGGGCATGTTATGACTTTTGAGCCTGGAGATTGCATTTGGGTTCATATGCGAAAAGAAAGGTTTCCCATTCAAAGAAATTCCAAGTTGAAACCAAGAGGAGATGGACCCTTTCAAGTTTTAGAAAGGATTAATGACAATGCCTACAACCTGGATCTACCAACCACATATGATCATATAAGCTCTACCTTTAATGTTGTTGATTTATCTTTATTTAATGTAGGTGAGGAATTTGATTTGAGGACTAATCCTTTTGAAGAGGGAGGGAATGATAGAGACCCAATGAACAAAGCCAGTGATAATTTGCGTGACACTGGAAGTCCCATGATTAGATCCAAAACCAAAATGATGAAGCAATCCTTGTCGGGCTTGAGTTTGGGAATTAAGGAAAATATAGAGCCAAGTGAGTCAGAGGCTGCACCAAAATTGGTCACTTTATTGCAAGTTGATGAAGAATGAAGCCCATCTTGAAGAACACAAATAAAGTCCAAAGTCATTGTCATGTAATTTGGGCTAAGTAGTTAATTATGATCCATTTACATGTATTTTCGCATAATTATTTGGGTAGTTGGTAGGTGGCAGAAAAAAAATAGGAAAGCCATTTATAGTGGTTGTGATTTTTGGGGAGTTCAAATACTAATGGGTTTTAACTTCCAGGCTGCCTAGCTAAGTTAATAAATAAGCTCATGTAAGCAATTAGAATGCAGAATTTGAAATTTAATAAAATTTGTGTTTTCTCTTTGTGAGAACTTTTCCTTTGTTCTTAAGATTAAAAACCTTTTTTATAGTGTTGGTTCTATCGGCAGGTCGCGATTAGGGTCACACTTTGATAACTTTAGTTCTACTAGCAGATCGCGGTTAGGGTCAAGTTCCCTCTTCACCTATTTTCAAGACGATCCCTTATTAAGATTATGTCACTTTAGTTCAAAATGCTATTCACAATTACAAAATGGTTCATTATATAGAAGCAATAAGTTATTTGACGTGGGATTAAAGCTTAACTTATATGCTTCCACATTTACATCAAAATTATAAATAAGCCACTTAATGTGAGACTATAATCAATTATTATATTGTATAGACATGTGTAGTATAAACATTAAGAGGTTAAGCCTTCAGCCCAATATAATTTTTACATATGCAAATGGTTCAATATATATAATTAATATACATAACTACTTACTATAGTATTCGATGTGAGATTAAAACTTAACTTTTATATTCTCATGTCTACAACCAAAGTGTAAGTTTTTGTCCCATATCAAGTAACTTAACAAGTTATACATACTAATTATATATATTGAACCATATGCAATTGTAAAAATCATGTTGGCATAGAGGTTTGATCCTTTATATGCAATTATATTTTTTTGATCCTTAAAAAAAATATTTTCAAGAAATGTTGTTTCCCAGTAATGGTTTTTGCTTAAGTTTCCTAAAAAAAAAACATTTTCATGTGGAGGTGAGAATGTGAGAACCTAACTTTTTCAAGTTTTCCATATAGAAGTAAAATTTGCAGTAACAATTATGAGAGAGGAAATTTTGAATTAAGAGGGGAAGAGCATACGAGAGAGGAAATTTACTTTTGATACCATATTACGGTCATAGTTTCTTTTTGGTCACTAAAACCATGGAAAATTTTAATGATACAAAAATCCTACAACACCCTCATTAACTTTTTTTAATACAAATATAAATTTAGAAACAACTTTTTATTAATTGTGATAAATAACTATTAAAAATAATAAATACTAATAAACATTGTTAATATACTTAATACAATTTTAAAAATAAAGCTATTTTATAAAATATATTATTGTAATTTTTAATATATTAAACTTATACTTTTTAAATATTTTTGTTTTTTAATTTTTTAAAGATTGTCAAGGTATTAATTAACAAATTATTTAATAATAATATTAGTACAACCTTCAAGAAATATTTTAGTAGAAATTGTATAAAAAAACTTAAAGGAGAGAGGATGAAAAAAATTGTTATATTAAAGTTAAATAAAAACATTAAAATTATACTAACATATTTATAAATTTAAAATTTATAAAAATATTTTTAACAACAAAATTTATCCAAATCTATAATTTTAAATTTTATAAAAATTATTTTTACAATAAAATGTAATATAAGTTTATCTAATGAGGTTCTTTATCTAAAAAGACATTTTTGGAAAAAAACATCACTTGTATATCCAAGAAAGTTCTATTAAAACCAAACATGAAAACTTTAATTCCTAGGAAACATACACAAACATTCTTGATAATATTTATGACTAACCAAATGAATTTTAGTCATTCATAGGAATCATAACTCCGTATGATTCTTGATATGAAAAAACTCTTCTACTTGCTCCTTGATGTCTATACTACACAATGTTTATATAATATAAATATTGTTTTTAGTCCCACATTTAGTGACTTATAATTTTGATATAATTGTGGAAATAAATAAAATAAGTTTTTGTCCCACATCAAATAACTTAAAAATAGTAATTTATATTAGTTATATATAATGAACCATCTACCATTAATAGTATTTTTGACTTAGGGCTTGACCTCTTTGTGTTGAGGCTTGAGTACCTAATGAAGTTTAAATTTTACCTATTTTAATAAATAAAAATTTATTTTTTTAACTAGCTATGGAATAATAACAAGTTGCACGTGAAGATGACATGTGATACATATGGAGAGATTTGCTATTATCAATAATGAGTTCACTTTGATATTGTCATGTGGCAAAGTTTGGTCTAGTCAAATTTTTGTTGATGTGGATGAGAACTTGCTAATCAAATTAGTGAATTAACCTAGTTAATAGTCAAATCAGACTCATGCCAATAAATTGTTTCAAAATGATCTTTTTTAGATAATTTGTTTGTAAGAGTGACCTACAATGGTCAATTACTCTTACTCTCTTATGATAAAAATACTTTTTAATATTTAAATTTGAAACATTATTAAAAAAATTAACTATTTATTACATAAGTGACGCTTTAAATGAGAAATTTTTATAATGAAAAAAATAAAAACTTTAAATCATATTTCTTGAATCACAATTAAAAAAAAATGCGATTGAATTTAAAACTCAATTAAAAATATCATATGAGATTATCATTGTCGCTACTATCACAATTGATTAAAAACATGGAGTGAGTTGTTTTTGCTTGTGATGGTAATTATAAAATAACAACTTACAAAATCAATTATAGATAAGATAATGTTTTGGAAATGATTCTAAAACTTGTTTATGGTTTTGAAAATATCTAAATCATGCCCACACTTAATGGGAAGAAGGGTGAGAAAAAGGATTATTATGGTGACTTCATCAAGTTCAACTTGGACCAATTGAAAATTGCCACCTCAGAATTTTCACCTAACAACATTGTCTTAGAACACGGTGAGAAAGCTCCCAATACAAAGGAAGGATTAAATATGACCACCAGGTTGCCATGAAGCACTTCAACTAGTTCGTTTAGTCTAATTCGACATTTCTTAGTTCGTGAAAGCCAATGTTTGATGTGTTGAAGAGCGGTAGTAGTACACTTTCCAACATTCTCTAAATCTAAAACTTTTTAGTATTGGTTAAATTTTATTAGAAACTAAAAAATCACGAGTAAAACTTGTTAAATCATAATTGAAACTCAGATATGTGATTTTCAATAAATTTCAACTAATAATAGAATGTTAAAAAAAAGTATGTTAGAAAATGAATTGCTATCATTTATCATGTAAAGGAATTTTGTTGGTTGGAAATTTTAGGAGGAAGTAGAAGCAGGTGAGAAATCAAATGAGTAGTTAGCTAATTTGGTTGGGTGTTGTTGCCAAGGATAATAAAACTCTCTTAGAACATCTCTTTCACTTTTGAGTTTCCATTCATTTTTGTTTCCATTATGTGTTTCTTCATCAATCAACAAAAGCAAAATAGTTATTGGTAAACTGATTTTGGGATATGCCATATGCCAACAATGCTAGATGTGACACATTTTTCCCCCAACGCTAAGCCCTAAACTTTAAAGTCATACATCATCTAATAAAGGATTTCACAAAAACCTGCTCATGTATTGATATTAAATAAAAATAGTCATATTGACATTTCAAAGGCCAATTTACTTACATTGTCATATTTCACCTTTGTAGTGGGCACCTTCACTAGAAAACTCTTCCCCACTTGAGAAAGAAGTGTCCTATTAAGAACTTTCACTATCCACCTCTCCATTTTTTCTTAGAACCATAGTCCTCTTATTAGGGTATTGGGAAACAATATGCCCATTTCCCAAATACTTAAAACACTTAATATTACTAGATTTGAAGGAACTAGAAGTAGAGGGTAAAGTCATGTCTTTTTGGCCTTGGGAAATATCATTCCCTTTCTTGGGACTCTTGTCCCTCCTAGGCCTTTCTTTCTCCTTTTTCTTACCCTTCCAATTAGCATTAGGGTAGGACTTCCTAGAGGATAACTTCCTCTTGAGTTAAGACTCAACCTTGGTGACATGATGAACTAGATCCTTTAAAGAACCATAATTGTGGAGTTCCACTATATCTTGAATTTCCTTATTTAGCCCATGTAGAAATCTAGCCATTGTGGCCTCTTTAGATTCTTTTGTTTTTACCTTCTTCATACATATTTCCATCTTCTTATAGTATTCCACTACACCCTTAGGCCTTTAGTATAGTCTTTGTAACTTAACATATAGGTTTCTAGCATAGTAGGATGACACAATTCAGCCCAAGTGTCATAAAGAGCCTTCTCATCCTCCTAACATTATACATCACTTGGTACCACTACACTAATGCATAGTCACTAGATTTTAAAGTGACTAATTTCACTTTTAATTTCTCATTAATGTCATGGCACTTAAACAATTACTCCACCTTCATTTCCCAATCTAGGTTGGCATCTAGTTTGTTCTCTCTTAGAAAAAGGAGAAATTTGAACTTCACACTCTCTAAGTCATCCCTCCTAGGCTGATTCCTTTCCCTCTTACGCCTTCCATGTCTCTCTACCCTCTCATTATGTCCATGTTTATGGCTCCTATGAGATATAGAAGATCCACTTACATGGTCCTCTTCATGACTAGTCTCACTTTCTTGCATGGAAGAATGCATATTCTCCTCATTCTCTCTACTCAAGACTTCTACTTTTGTATTGATACTTAGAATGTCTCTTTTTACTGAGTCTATGTCTTTTTTATTCTCTTTTTCCATCCTCTCAAGGCTCTCCCCTAATTTGGCTTATAACCTCCTCATTTGCCTAATCATCATCTTAGTTTTGGGTGAGTAACACTCCATTTCTTCACTAGATTCTCCCAGAGTATTTTTCTTCACTCTTCACTCACTTAGAACAACAACTAAACCTCCTAATATTGCATAAAAATCGAGATCTAATCAATGCACAAACATCACCAGTCTTAAGTGTATAATACTCACACTCGTTTTTCATACTTTGTGGCTTTTTCTCTAATGAACTCTCTTGTCTTCTTCCATTCAAGGACTCTTCCATTCAAGGACTCTCCTCTATGTCTTGTACAAAAATCCTACTCTACTAATCGAGATTCAAGCTGCAAGTGAAAGATAAACAAATCTCTACAAACTCTTAATAATTTTAAGAAAAGAAAACTCTAAGACAACTAGGAAGCCAAGAAAGACAATCAACAAAAGCTCAACAAGGATGCTAAATTCAAATGTAATTTAATAAGACAATTAAGAAGACTTAAATGAAATGAAAATGAACTAAAAAGTGTAGGGGAATACAAGTATTCATTGTTGTCCAAAAGAAATATACAACACAATACAAAGTTATGAAAAAAAAAAAACAAAAACTAGTCATACTAGAATTGTAGAAACTAGGTGTGTCACTTATTTTTGCTTGGGACCTTCCATTAACTTTTTCTTTTACTTTTCTTGCTTGTTTTAATGTGCCTATATGATAATTCATATTTTAGACACCCAATAAGGTCTTAAGATGAGTAAAATAGACTCGTAGCTAAGAATCACGTAGTAGCTAAGATTCAGATTATTAGACCAAAAACAAGGAAAATACAAATCTATGCTAATTTAAGGATTTTAGCTAACAAAAAGTCTAAACTCATTTTGCAGGTTGAAATTGGAGTTTCAGATGAAGTCATCCCAACTGAGACCGAAGTTGTCCTGGCCAAACGAGTTCCTATCCAAACGACTTCGACTCTGTATTTGCATGTCGACTCTGTCTCCAGTAGTTGAGTCCAATCCATGTGCCGACTCCGACTCTAGTAGCCGACTTTATGTCGAAGTTGTCCCACTATCCGAACTCATCCCGATAGTAAGACCAACTCTGCCCTAGCGATTTCAAGCACGTGGTCATTTAGGAATAGTTAGTT
This sequence comes from Mucuna pruriens, assembly GCA_025330945.1. NCBI lineage: Eukaryota > Viridiplantae > Streptophyta > Magnoliopsida > Fabales > Fabaceae > Mucuna > Mucuna pruriens. The sequence goes on from JAENHJ010000157.1 coordinate 507,133, forward strand.
AGTTCGTTAAATCTATTATTTCAGTTAGTTGTCAGTTAGTTAGTCAGTTATTTATGTTAAATCAATTAGGGTACGATTAGAGAGTTAGTTAATCAAACGTGTATAAAAAGGGAGACATAACTCGTTCATTGGTTATGCAGTGACGCTTTGACGCATCTATGCATTCATACTCCATCGTACACACCTATACTCTCACTCCATTAGTCAGTGTTTCCATGGTGCTTCAGTATGGCATCCAGTCGATCAAGTGGATGCAAGCTCAGGGTCTGGGTAGTGACTGGTTGCTAGAGAGGACTGACCAAGTATCTGGCACACTCTGGTGGACTAACCCCACTGTACCTGACCATTTCCGGTGGAACACTACAGTTCTGTCACGACAATCATTGTGGGAGGCTGAGTCCATAAGTCCATGTATCCATGCTTCTTGTATCAATTCAATAGTTATGCAATGAAATGAGTTTGTGTTTCTCTACTTTTCTATTTGTGATTCCTGTTTGTTTCTTTGTTCTTGCCTGTGTCATGATTATGCATGTGTAAGAATAGACTACGTTAGGTCAGGGGTCGATAGAAAACCTAAATCAATCACGGGCGTAATCTCTGCTAACTCGAGGCTGCGATTGTGTAAGCCCTCAGTCGACAATGGACGAATGTTAGGCGATTGTCTTAAGACTTAGGTTGGTTTGGAATCGCACACATTATTAGGAACCGGAACTGGGACCATTTACTTGCTAACTTTGGAATTGATATGCTAAGTATTTTGTTCATTATTTGTTTGTTTTTAATTCTGTAGCTCGTAGTTTACTTTCTACCTTTACTTTGTAATCCTACAAACCCCCCTGTTTTTACTTTCGTTGTTCGAGTCTGCCTTCTACATTCCCGATTCTACATGATTCTCAGCCTTGTACACTAGACATCACAAGAATAACGTTTCCTCTAGAGATTCGACCTAGGTTGCCCATATGCTATATAAAACATAGGTAATCTAGTTATTTTTTATAGTTGAATGGACGACTAAAAACAACTTATCACTATACTCTATTTTTACTGCACTTTTTCTTACCACTGATCACTTTTCTCCTACACGTTTGTAATTCTCTTAACAAAACTTTTGGTTAACAATTTTTTTCAAGACTACACCACTAGAATTCTTACAAAAGCTAATGTGCATATCACTAAAAGAATTCATAAAACACTTGGTATGCACTTCACAACCATAGAGTACAACACCTTATATGTATAAAGAATTCAAATAAGGCAATTGATCTCACAAACTTATGCATAGGCGAGATCCAACAACATAAGATACATCAAGAAGTTCAATTAGTCAACATCATAGAACATGTAAATAAAAAATCCCAAAAAATTCAAGCATAAATCCTACAAAATCAAATCAAGAATTAGGATAGGAATTCTCCAATTTTGAACTGTGAGAAGATAGATACACGTTAGGTGAACAAAACCTAACAAACTAGAAGCAAAACAACCAAGGATTAAAGCTAGAAATCAGGTAATCAAGAAATGACATTTACTTGTTTGGTGCCCTGATATGAACTTGGGAAGGCATGAAGTGTTGAAACATAAGTATATGCGTTCAAAATGACCCAAGTATTTTGATGATAATAAACATTATAGAAATAAATAATATATTATGATTGACCGTTGTTATCTAAATTTCAGAAGAACTGCAAGTTATTGGACTTAAAGGTTGGAACGCATCCATTTAAGGGAAACTGACCTTAAAAGAAGTTCATCTACTGCGTCCATAAGGAGCTCGACATTCATAGATACACTAATTATACAAAGGACGTAGTCATATGTGCTCAACGTTCATAGAGTCACTCGCCATCTAAAAAACATTTCAAGTGTCCATAACGAGACTCACCATCCAAAGGACTTACTCAAACATTTCCTACGTCCAAAGAATTACTCATCGTCAAAAGGACATATTTTGTGTCCATAGAAAAGCTCCATGTACAAAAGATATTCTCAACATCTATAGTGGACTCAATATTCAAAGACACAGTCAAGGGTCCATAGAAGAACTCAACATCCTAAGACATTCATGCCATCCAAAGAAGAAATCGTCTAGAAAGTGGAATGCCTGCATTGTTCCAATCAGGAAGAACCTCTCACAAAAGTGTAAAGTGTTGTTTATTTTGCTTATCCTATCTCCTTTCATTTGTATAAAGAGTTGATTATGTAGATCCAACGTTCAAATGTCTACCTAATATATTGTTTGAGAACGTGTTAAGCTTTCAGATTGATGAAGAACAACAATAAAGATTTTATAATACAAGTAAAGTCTGATAAAAGGAAGCCTAGATTATGACTCAATTCAGAAGGAACTAACAAAAGCTTCCTCATTCATCAACAAAAGCTTCCTCATTCATCAACAATAGACAACACGTAAAATTAAGAGAAAAGTAGCTTTTCTTGATACAATCTTTCTTTGTCTTTAGAAAAAAAAGAGTATATATAGATCTATCAAGCAACATTCAAATTTTCACGTGCTATATAAATATATCTATCAAGTTCAAAAGAGGTGAAGCTTAACTACAAAGCATTCTATCAAGAAAAAAAAAAACATTCCCTTGTGTTTTGGATGATTATCTTGTAAAACTTTCTTTACAAAGAAAAGTAAAATCTGTGTTTTGTTTTGTAAACACTCATTGTGTGAGTTACTCTTTTATGAAAACTCTACTGAATTAGTATGATAGCCTGAAGAGGTTAAGTATCAAAGAATACTTGTGTTTCTTGTAATCAGGTAGATTACAAGGGTTGAAATACATGGAGAAGTAAATAATACTTGTGAGTAAATTAGGTAGACTTAGTGAAATTCTTTCATGTTGAAGGGACTAAACATAGCTCTATTAAAAGAGTGAACCAATATAATCCCTATGCGTTTTTCTCTCTTACCTTAGACTTTTTTTTATTTCAGCACTCCTTTGGAAAACCATATCAAACTGTTTTTAAATCCTTTAGTTTTGCAAAAAAGCTTTCATAAATCACACACACACAATTCAACCATCTTCTTGTGTGTTATCTTTTCCTTCAATTATAAATCTATTATAAAAATAGGCAATATAAAAATAACCTTTTATATCAAATATTGAACTGATGTAAAATGTACATTCTACATCGATTATAAACAACAGATGTAGAAAGTGTTCATCAATTTGGCCATCAATTGCTTTGGAATCACGAATTTAGTTCTCTCAACCCACCTTGGAACTCATTTCTACAACTTCAAATCTTTCCCACTTACCAAACCCAATGTCCAAGCTTTCACCTTTTCTCCCCTCTCTTCAAGAAACCCCAGTAACACTACCAAGGGAAACCATCAAAGTCCCAATTTTTTGCCTTCCAAAGAGAACCACAATTTTTTGCACAAGTAAAATGGACCTTCAAATGCCTAAACATGGGTATGTCATTGTTTCTTTACTCGTGGTTGGTTCTGCCTCTTCCCTTTCTTCATAAGAAAGTTTGATGTCTTCATTGTTCAAGTTGATGCAAAAGGATGATTCTAAATAGAACACTACATCTTTGAATTCCCCTTTGCCTCCTCGTAGGAGGGGTTATTATTTCTGGTTCTCTTCAAAGAAGAAAGAAAATAAGAAAATCAATACTAAATATATGAAGAAACTATGTAATTTCTAATAAACTTTACACGCAAGTTCAAACTACACCTTAGAGGAGTGTTACTTGTTGAACCCTTGTAAATGGGTTGTTGCCTTCAATGCTTGGTAGGAAGAAATTTCAGAGAGAGAAAAAATGATTTTACATCAATTAAAATTATAACTGATATAAAATATTAGTTATATTTCAACCAATATAAAATGATATTTTATACATTGGTTGAAATTCTAACCATATTGGTTAAAATATAACTGATGTAAATAATTCAATTTATTTTAAGAAAATGCCACCATATTTTCATTTAGATCGATCTTTTATAAACTAATATAAATAAGTCTAATATAAAAAATTATTTTTGTACTAGTGTGTTTTGAGTTGTCTTTGTAGTTGAATGCATTTTGATCCAATGGTCCAATATCAACTCTAGTAGGTTGATCTTCATATTTACCATCATGTAGTAAAGGTAGAAATGGTCCTTTCATCTGTCACAACCTAAATTGTGACGTCAGACGGGGTGGGCCGAAACCGAGTCGGCCAGGTAGGAGTCGCCACCGGCGTTTTGGTTTAGGGAACGCCAGGAAACCTGGTGGGAAGGCTGGTCTTGGATCAGAGAGGTGGGTTCGGGAGTTGGTTACATACCAGGGAGCAGGGGGAGCACCCCAGCATGCCTATCACTTGATAGTTACCCTTGGCTAGCTACATGGGGAGAGGGATGACACTTGGACTTGGTTTTGTCTGGGGATGGAAGAGGTTTGGGTGAGGTATTCTGGGTTTAGGATTTGACTTGATAGGAGTATGCCTCCTGTGCCTACGTACCTCGGCTATAGAGGAGTCAAAGTCAACGTAGTTCTGGCTGGGGGAGTTTGGTTTTTTAGAGGAGGGTGAGTTTAGGAGGAGAAGGGACGACTCACCCCTCTCGGCTCCGTCAGGGCCGAGTCGGTTCGGACATGGGTGTTTAGGTTGGGAACCAAGCCGACTCATACCGGCTTGGCTCTGCTATGGAAGGGACCGAGTCGGCTTCGGTGGAAGGCGGGATTGAGGGGCTCAGGTCATGTCGGCTGGCAGTCCAAGGCCGAGATGGACTCGGCCCAGGCCACGTAGCAAGGTGGGGGATCTAGGCCTGAGATGGGCAATGGGGAATCTAACCTGGGATGATGCGAGGGTTGAACTAGAGTACTAACCTGGTATTTGAAGATGGTGGATGTATCTTCCCTGCCTTTGTCCAACGTCTGATCCTCTCTTTCTACCAGCCCTTGGGATTCTCCTTTCGTTTCTTGCGCGTCGTCGTCAACTTTTCCTGGCCTGTCTCTGGTTGTTCTCTCTCTTCGGTCCCTGCTAGCTTCTTTGCTCTCTCCTTCTGCCTCCGTCTTTTTTTCGTCCCTCTCTCTTTCGTCCTGGGCTTTATATAGAGCTTTGGGTGGCTGCATAACAACCGAATCCCAAGATTCTCTCAGATATTATCCTCTCCTTCTTTCTGTTTCTCCCATGACGCCTGGGGTCCACTGGGATGTGGGGAGACTCAGTCAAGCGTAGACTGAGTCAAGCATGGACTTAGTGGTCTAAGCCCTTCTCAGCTTGGAGTCATGCGGGAATGGCCCAAGAGCTAAAAATTGGGCCGGCTTTGGGGAAGGCGGATCAAGATGGTCCTAGGAAGGGCTGAAACGGCGTTCCGGCCCGGACAATTTTGGGGTGCAACAGTTGCTCCCTCTTTATTTGCATTCAGTATTGGCATAGTGATAATGAATGCGGATAAAGACTCTAAGCTCCAGTAGGGAACTGGCCAACGGGGCAGTCCTAGGACTGAGCTTCGAGTGGTGAACTACCTTGGAGTAAATGGCTATTGGGCTTTCCATGGGGTGCCTAGGTTTGAAGAAGCCATTGGGATGTTTGCTTTCAAGTGATCACTAGGCTTTCTACTTGGCGCCTAGGTTTGATGGTGCTGTTGAATTGCCCTGACTTGATTGGCCTTTGAGCTTTCCATTGGGTGCCCAAGTTTGATGCCGGCCATTGGGCTGTCTGTGTCTGAGGGTGACTTGCTAGGCTTTCCTTTGGGCGCCTAGGTTTGATAATGTTTCTGATCCTGCCTTGCTTGGTCCAGATTTGGAGAGGCGAATCATCTATTGGAACTTGGTATGGTATTGGATAGGCTGGGTCAAATCTGATTTGATGGGATGCTGGCTGCAGCTCCCTGCTGTTAGCTATCACAGGTTGGTGCTGGGTGAGTCGGACTGATACTAACTGGGTCGGGTTGACGTTGGCCGAGACAGATTGGATGCTGGCCGAGACGACTTGGGTGCTGGCTGAGTCGGATTGGTACTGGCCGAGACGGCTTGAGTGCGAGCCGAATTGAATTGACTGAATTTAATTCTTTCCTTTTTATTTTCTCTTTTTTTATTTTATTTATTATTTTTTTATTTCCATTGTCATTTTTTTTATTTGTGTCTTTTGGAAACTCAATAGTCGCGCCTGAAGGTACGCGCCTCTCTGGTTTGTCTTCTCATTTCTGGGAGGCGCATTGATGGCGCCTTTTCATTCCTCGGGGCACATTAATGTGTCTTTTCATTTCTTGGGGTGCATTAACTCCAGGCGTGATGATTGCGCCGTCCTGGGAGATTGCACCTGCTTAATGGTGCGTCGCACCTTGTCCCTAGGCAGCCTTTGGTTCCTATAAATAGGCGCTTAGCTGCCCGTTGGAGCCTCATTTCCCCATTTTCCAGATTTGAGCTTAGAGATTTCCCCTTTCTCTCTTGCGTCTTTCCCATTGCTCTCTTGCGTACTTCTTCCAAAGCTTCCTTTCTTCTTAACCACTATGTCAGGTGCTGTAGAAATCCCCTCCTCTTCGTCTTCTTCTTTTACTTCCACTTCCAGTCTTAAGGCCATAGCTGCCATTCCTGTGGCTATGGCGGACAAAGCAGAGTCCAGTCCCAATGCCCCCACTTTGTCAGGGGAGGAGCATTTTGAATGGGTCCACCAGGACGTTCTGTCCTATGGCTCAAAGATGACACCCGAGGAGGTGAAGTCCCTTGCTGCCAAAGGGGACTGTGTCTGTGGGCCTCATGCCCCTCAACTGGAGATGACCCACTGCTCTCCCTCAGAGCGGGTTTGCCATGTGTGCAGAGAGGGAGAGTGCGATTTCGTGTATATGTACGAAACCGTCATCCAAGATTTGGGGGTGACTTTTCCTCTAGACCGCTTTACAGCGGATGTGTTGAGACTGGTGGGCGTGGCTCCTTCGCAACTTCATCCCAACGGGTGGGCGGCTCTTCAAGCGTTCAAGGTGGTGTGTGCGGTGTTGACCTTGGCCCCTTCAGCCCCAGTGTTCCTAAGTCACTATACTATCCGAGTGGGGAAGAAGGTGGGTTGGGTCTCTTTGGTACCCCCCCAACACCAGTTTATTCACAGCATACACGGCGTCCTACAAAGGTTTCAAGGACCAATTTTTGAAGATAAGGGCCCTAACCGAGGGGTCCTTGTGCACAGACGAGCAGCCTATGCCGCTGTATTGGAGGCTACCCTTGAAGGCCTCAGGGACGCAGAAGAGCCGACTTTCTCGCGAGGAGAAAGTGACTCTCCAACTGTTGGACGAGTTGCCCCGAGGGATGAACTGCAAGGAAATCGTGGCCCTAGCCCTTGGGAAAAAGCCTATTTCCCACCTAAAAAGTGAGTCTTGTTTTTCTATTTGGGTATAGTGTAAGTCCCTACTGATTTTCATTGTCTTGTTTTTTGGTGTTGGCAGGAATGATTGAAGATGAAGGCATCGACATGGGTTCCTTGATTAGAAAGGTGAAACTGGCCCGTGGGGCCGAGTCCGCAACGAAGTCGACACTGCAACCAGCCGGAATTGAGTCGGCACCCACGGCCGAAATGCAAGCGGCGCCAGCCACCGAGTCGGCTACCGTGGCCGAAACGTCAGCAGCGGCCGAGACAGAGTCGGCGCATGTGGCTGAAACGGCGAGGACTTCTGTTGCTGTTGCTACGCTGATGGCTTCGACACAGGCCGGAGGCATGCTCGCTCAGGCCGACACAAGGCTCCTCACCTCAGATGTCATGACACGAGGCGCCAAGAGGAAAGCCGAGGCCCTTGCTGCTGAAGAAGCTGCCAAGAAGAAAGGCAAGAGCGTAGTGTCCCCTGGCCTGTCTCCAATCAACCTGACTGAGCAGGGTAGGGTGACCATAACCGTTGGCCCTGAGCTACCTTTGGGAGGTCTGCCCTGCTTCAAGGCCCTTGCTAATGTAATGTCTTTGTGGGGGCCTAACGTCGACCTCCTAGGCTGGTTCCCCCTAAGCTCAATCCCTCAATATGACCCTAGGCTCTTGGTCGCCGCTGGGGTGGATGGGACCTTTGAGATGCTGGAGGCATATCAACTCAGGTCGCTGGCTTCCCTGGAGGTATCCAAGGGCCTGGTGAAGAAGGCGGAGCAAATTGTGCTGAAGGAGGCCATGAACAAAAAAGAATTTGAAAAGATAGCCAAGGCCAACCATGACCTGAGGGCTGAGGTGGAGAGGTCGAGAGCCGAAGTGGCTAAATTAAGGACTGACCGAGAAAGTTTATGGGCTGACTTGGCGAAGTCAAAATCAGAGGCTGCGCTGATGGGGGGAAAGGCCGCAGCGGCCGAAGCAGATGCCGCCAAGCTGTCAACGAAGATAACCGAGGCTGAAGCTGAGACCGCAAATTGGAAGATCAAGGCGGCTACATCTGATTCTGAGGTGGAAAAGTTGAAGATGGCTTTGGCGCTTGCGCAGAGGTCGTCAGAGGCTTTGTCCAAGGAACTGGATGCAGCCCGCTCCTGGGCTACTGAAGCGGAGTAGGTCGTGGCGTCCGACAAGGAGACCAAGGCCAAATTAGGGACTACTCTGGAATTGTTCGCACAATTCCGTCATCATCTTGTTGTTCAGATTGGTGCCATTATCTGTAATGACATGGGACGGGATACCGTAACGGCATATGATGTCCCTTTTAAGGAATTTTACCACTACGCTTCGTGTTACAGCCGAATATGACGCTGCCTCTACCCACTTGGTGAAGTAGTCGATGGCCACCAGTATGAACCTGTGCCCGTTAGAAGCTTTGGGCTCGATGGGTCCGATCACGTCTATACCCCACATAGAGAACGACCATGGCGCGGTTAAGCTGTGTAGGGAGGAAGGAGCGACATTGATACGGTCGGCGTGGACCTGGCATTTCAAACACCTTTGGACATGTTGATGACAGTCTGATTCCAGCTTGGTCCAGTAGTACCCTGCGCGGAGTATTTTGCGAGCCAAAGTATGGCCACTTGCATGAGTGTCGAAGGTTCCTTCGTGGACCTCCTCTATTATCCGTTCGGCCTCTGGGCGATCCACACATCGCAGAAGTGTCATGTCACAAATAAACAAAAAAAAACAGAAAAATAATAATAATAAGCATTCAGCGCCTTAGGATAAACACGCATTCCCTTAACCCTAAAGAAAAGAAAGAGAAAATAACAAGGAAAATTAAAGAAAGATGAAACCCTTCATCCTAAGTCTACCCAAGGTTGATTCCATTTCGGTTCGGTTAGTCAAAGCTAACTGGTCAGGCACCCTTAATAGGCTCTCATTCCAGTCCACGAATCTCTTGCCCCCAAGAAATAGCACTCAAAAAAAAAAAAGAAAAGAAAAGAAAAGAAAAGAAAAGAAAAGAAAAGAAGAAACGAGGAAAAACCCTGTCGATTCCATTTCGGTTCAGTTAGTTAAAGACTAATTGGTCAAGGATACCCTTAATGGATTCTCATTCCGGTTCAAGGGCTTCCAGCCCCTAAAATATACCCTCTAACGCCAAAAAAGGGGAGAGAAGAGCAGCAGAAAATAAAAAAAGAGGAAATAAGAAAGAAAGAAACACAAATAAAATTTCATTAAATAACAGTTCTTTTTACATTCATTGGGGAGGGGGGTCAAGTAGGGAAACAAGCTTCCCATCCTTGATTTCTAAGGTGACCGAGTAGGGGCTCAAGTCGAAATCGGGCGCCAGAAGGGCTATTTGCTGAAGGCCTTGGACTGCCAGCCGACATGACCTGAGCCCCTCAATCCCGCCTTCCACCGAAGCTGACTCGGCCTCGGCCACACCTGATGGCCAGGGCCGACTCGGTCCCTTCCATAGCAGAGCCAAGCCGGTATGAGTCGGCTTGGTCCCCAACCCAAACACCCATGTCCGAACCGACTCGGCCCCGGCGAAGCCGAGATGGGGCGAGCCATCCCTTCTCCTCCTAAACTCACCCTCCTCTAAAAAACCAAACTCCCCCAGCCAGAACTACGTCGACTTTGACTCCTCTATAGCCGAGGCACGAGGCATGGGAGGCATACTCCTATCAAGTCAAATCCTAAACCTGAATACCTCACCCAAACCTCTTCCATCCCCAGACAAAACCAAGTCCAAGTGTCATCCCTCTCCCCATGTAGCTAGCCAAGGGTAACTATCAAGTGATAGGCATCTTTGGGGTGCTCCCCTGCTCCCCGGTATGTAACCAACTCCCGAACCCACCTCTCTGATCCAAGACCAGCCTTCCCACCAGGTTTCCTGACGTTCCCTAAACCAAAACGCCGGTGGTGACTCCTACCTGGCCGACTCGGTTTCGGCCCACCCCGTCTGACGTCACAATTTAGGTTGTGACAGATGGCGACTCCACTGGGGACTATCACGTTACGTTGAGAGTTGATCCCTGATAGGCTAGCGTGAGGGAGAGACCAGATAGGCCAAGGGACCGGTTTTCTTTTATTATATTTCAGCAAATCTCATGCATGGTCTTTCTTTCATTTCTTTTATGTACTGCCTACACAACTCTAGGATAGACGACTAAGCACCGTCGCCATAATACTGTGGGGTTTGCATGGGCAGAGTGGGGTGAGATGTGAATGAGATGGGCCTTATTCCCAGGCCTGTGAGTTAGGGAGAGAGGAATGTGTAGTGGTCTCCATGCTAGAGGTGTCTCAGTACTGGGATCGCGATAGTTCCACTTGGGGCTGACCATCCTAGGGGGGTAATCATGTTCTGGGAAATCTATCCTGTCCATGGTACCGCCCCCCAGGGAAGGTCTATAGACCCAAGAACCTAATTGGAAAGGATGATTAGAAAGATTCTAGAGAAAAGGGGGGGACGCGGCCCATCCAACCGCGTGCCTGATTAGGGGACAACCAAGCAAACCGAATTGGAATCAACTGATAGAACCGAAATGGAATCGGCCCGAATAAAAACCCTCATACTAACTCATCACGCATGCATCTCATACAAAACAAAAAAAAACCAAATGAAAACAAACAAAAATCATGCATCATGATACATTGATCACGAAAATTTCAGATAATGGAAGCAGGGTCACAGTATTGGGCTAGACCACCTCGGCACGTCCAGGCCAAGGCGCCAAATGTCCAGACACTTCGCTATTGGGGCAGTTGCTTGAAAGGCCCATGGCGCAGGCGCTTCGAGAATCTCCACGGCAACCTTCTGAGGCTACTAGAGGTTGAAACTCAGCCAGCCGCACTAGAGGCCCTCGCCCAGTATTATGACCCACCGATACGATGCTTCACCTTTAAAGACTTCCAAATGGCGCCGACCTTGGAAGAATATGAGCGACTGATGGGATTACCACTGACAGAGTCCCCACTTTACTTCCACCAAGGCCAACCTCCGTCTTGGGCCACCATCGCCAGATTACTAAGGGTGTCAGAAACAGAAATAGCTAAGCGGAAAAGGAACTGCAACGGCACAGAAGGGATACCCAGAGTATACATAGAGGAAAGACTGCTCCAGTTTCAGGAAGAGCAGGATTGGGACGCCATGATAGACATACTGGGCTTGCTCCTCTACGGGGTGGTGTTGTTTCCCTACATCGAAGATTACATCGACCTCGCGGCCATAGAGGCATTCTTGGCTAAAAGGGACAGAGGGGAAAACCCCACCATGGCCCTCCTAGCTAACACCTATCACACACTCAGCTACTGCAGTGGGCGGAAGACGGGGAACCTTAGATGCTGCACCCCCTTGTTCTACCTGTGGCTAACTGCCCACCTCTTCCAATGCAAAACAAAGACTGCTTGCCCGATAGAGGATTTCAAGTGGAGCTGCATAAAGAAAATGACTAAGGAGCAATGGGTAAGGCAACTAGGGGAGGCCACCGAAAGAACAATCCGTTGGTACCCCGCCTGGAACGAAAGGCAAGAGATGATCACCAGTTGTGGGGAATACCCCAATGTCCCCCTCCTCGGAACTCAGGGAGCCATCAATTATAACCCAGAGCTGACCGCCCGACAGGCCGGGTTCCCCATGGTTTCAAGCCCCGTCCTGGAAGTTCTCACTCCTCTCTGGGTAGAAGGCACGCAACCCCATAGAGGGGAACATCATAGGAAAATCCGACGAGCTTGGGCTAGCATCGTTAGGCAAGGGGTAACGTGGCGAACTAGAAGCTGTGGGACCTCACCGGAGTACAGAGCCTGGCTCGAGCAACGAGTTCACCTCGTGGGCCTGCCTTGGGGGAGCATCCAACATCAAGACCAAGCAACCCAGGTTTATGAGATACAGGAGACGCTCCAAGTCGAAGCACTCCAAGGCACCCTGGAACAGATGAAGACGGAACACGGAACGTTGAAGAGAAAATTGGAAACTGCTCTAGAAGAGGCACGATAGGAAAGGCGGCTGAGCGACGAATTTAGCAAGAAGGCCCGAGCAGAGAAGGAGATTCGCTTGAAAATAGGCCAGTGCCTAAAGGCCGCCGACCAGGAAATGTGCTCAAGCAGGACAGAACGTGATCAAATGGTGGCCGAGAAAGAACAGCTAGAAAAGACCGTGGCGACCCTCAAGGCCAGAGACGCAGAAAGGGAGGATGAGATGCGCGCCCTCCGAGAAAGGACACGTATGCTTGAGGAGGAATTAAAAGCAGCCCAACTTTCAAAGGAACACCTACAAAACCAAAGGCGATCCAGACTGCTGGCTTTGGTCGAGGCTAGAGGAAGGATTGACGAGGCAAGGTCACAGCTCGAGGAGCTAAAGCGGACCCTAGAAAGCTGGAAGAAGAGATGCCAAGATATCGCAGATGAGGCCGAAATACAAGTGCGAGCCGCTACGGCAGACGTACAATCTTGGAAGGACAGGTATGTCAAACTGGCATGGCTCGCCAACCAGGCACTGATGAGCATTCCCCGAAGGCTCCGCGCAGTAGAAGGCATGATGGATCCCACTAAGACACCAAGAGAAATCAAGGAATTCTTAGAACATTGTAGGGCATTGTATGATATGGTGAAGGAATTGTCTGCCCCACCATAGGAAATTTTTTTCAAGATTCACGCGCCCTTTAAGCTCAATAAATATTATTTTGAATTTCCGTGACTCAATGTTATCATTGCATTTGCATCATTCATTGCATTTGCATCATTCATCATTCATATAGCACAGTTAAGTACATATTCCCCAGGCATAAAACGAAAAAGCAAAGAATATAATAAATGAAAATACGAAAAAGACACAAACTAATCTAAAAAATACCAGGAAGAAGAAATTGACTGCGTCCTACCGATACCACACGCGATCCAGGACCAAGAACATGGAACAAGCAATTGAAGAATTGGAGTAGCTGAACGCCGAAATAAGGGCAGAGATGAGGATGGAGATGGGGAAAATGAAGGAACAAATCAATAAAATGTTCGAGATCATCACTCGAAATGCAGCCCCAACCCCCGCGGCGGCAACTCCGGGGGTAGCTCCTAGCACAGCCACATCTGGAACACCTACGCACCCTCCGGGATTCACACCCCCAGCATGGAACGCCACCATGGAAAACCCACCGGCTCCCCAAGAGCAGCCAACAGGGAACACTTCGGGACTAGGTCGGGGGCAAGGATCAGGATCTGGGCCTTTCCCAACTCCAGGAGCCACAGTCTACTATCACCCTCCCCCGGAAGCAGGCCGTGTGCTTGGGTCCACCCCAGAGCCAATCCTCCTAGGCAGCGAAAAGATCAATGCACTCGAGGAACGCATGCGGGCCATCGATGGAACCGGCGGCCATGGCATCGACGCTGTCAATTTATGCCTAGTCCCCAATATCGAGCTACCCACCGATTTCAAGGTCCCCAAGTTCGAAAAGTACAAAGGAAGTTCTTGCCCACGCGTGCACCTGGCCATGTACTATCGAAAGATGGTCCCCTATACCCAACAGGACAAAATCCTAATGCACTACTTCCAGGACAGCCTGACAGGGGCAGCACTGCGGTGGTACGTCGACTTGGACAACGGGCACATAAAAACATGGAGAGATCTCGCCGATGCCTTCCTCCGACAGTATAAATACAACGAGGATATGGCCCCAGATCGCTCCCGCTTACAAAACCTGTCCAAAGCAAACGCGGAAGGCTTCAAGGACTATGCTCAGAGATGGCGGGAGTTGGCCGCCCAAGTTCAGCCGCCCCTCTCAGAAAGGGAAATGGCCTCTATGTTCATCGACACCCTCCCCTCTCCCTTCTACGATAAAGTCGTAGGGAGCGTGGCTTCCAACTTCGCTGACCTAGTCGTCATAGGGGAGAGGATAGAAGCCGGCATTAAGCGGGGAAGATTCGCACAAGACCAGGGAAACACGAGCTTCGTCAAGAAGATAGAGAAGAGAAGGGGGGATACTAATGCCGTAATAACAGATCCCTCTCGCCCACTGGGCTAGAGCAAGCTCATCCTGAGCAGCACAGGAATAGTCTCTCCACCTGACTCGTCACCCCAAACTGAGACGGCAAATACGCCGGAGACCCAGAACCCCGCCTGGCACGTCAAAGGAGAATTTTTACTCCCATTCCAATGCCTTACTCAACTTTGTTCCCCCTCCTGCTCCAGAAAGGGATGATAGCAATCCTGCCGCTCAAACCGCTAGAGCCTCCTTACCCCCGATCTTACGACCCGAGTGTGAAATGCGACTATCACTCACGGGCCGTGGGGCATTCCACCGAAAGGTGCTGGAGCTTCAAGCATAAGGTCCAGGATCTAAAAGAAGCAGGGTGGCTCGGATTCGAGGGGAATAAGCCCAATTCAGCACCAATCCACTCCCGACCCACGAAGGGCAGACCATCAACACTTTGAGCCATAGCGCCGTTGCCACAGGTCAAGAGGAGGAGGTAGTTGCTGTTATAGGACAGCAAAAGACCCTCCCGTTTCAACCGCTAATCATCTAGTGTAGTCCGGTCCGCCCCACGCCATTGATCATAGCGGCCCCACCTAAGCCCGCCTACAAAAATAATCACGCCGTTCCTTGGCATTATGACCCGGTGCCCGAGGAACTCCCTGGAGAGCAGACTGAGGAACCCCCGACTAAAAAAATCACTAATATCGCAGAGCCCGGGGGAATGACGCACAGCAAAAGAATCTATACCCCTGCAAACCTCGGAGGAAAGGACCCTAAGGGGAACCCAAAAGGAGCGCCTAAGGAAAAGGAGGTTGAAGAGTTCCTGAAGCTCATTCGCTATAGCGAATATGAACTGTTGGACCACCTGAACAAGACCCCGGTGCGCATCTCGCTCCTGTCCCTACTTTTGAATTCAGAAAACCATCGTAACCTCCTGCTGAAAGTCTTAAAGGAAGCTCACGTAGCCCCGGATATCACCACGAAAAGATTCGGGGGCATCGTCAGCAATCTCACCAGCATTGGGCGATTGACCTTCTCAGACGAGGAAATCCCGGCAAAAGGAAGACAGCATAACCAGCCCCTTCACATTGTTGTCAAATGCGGAGCCTACGTAATCACCAAAGTACTAATTGACAATGGCTCTTTCCTCAATGTCCTGCCAAAGGCCACCCTGGACAAGCTGGGTTCCGTCCAGGTGCAACTGAAGGCCAGCCCAGTAATAGTGAGGGCGTTCGACGGCTCAAGAAGGGATGTCATGGGAGAAGTTACTCTCCCTATCTACATTGGCCCTACCTTGTTTCACATTCTCTTCCAAGTCATGGATATCCGCCCCGCATACAGCTGCCTTTTGGGAAGGCCTTGGATCCATGGCGCCGGAGCTGTACCTTCCTCTCTTCATCAAAAGGTCAAATTTATCGCAGACCGGCAGTTGGTCAGCGTGATGGGGGAACGGGAATTAGTAATCAGCACCCCCGCACCAGATGAATACATCGAAGAAGAGGAAGAGGCCCTGGAAACCTCCTTCCAGGCACTTGAACTCACAACAAGCCCGGAGGAGCCCCCATCTGCGGCAGGAAATATGGCATTTCGCGTCATGATCAAGGAAGGGTACCAACCTGGCAAGGGGCTCGGCCCTCTCCTAGAGGGAATCCCAACTCTAGTTGAGATTTAGGAAAACAAGGGGAGAGCTGGACTCGGGTACCAAGCAGGCAACCAGGCGAGGGCACGCCAACCTGGGCTGCGGGGGGCCAATATTTTGTTCGGGAAAGTGTGGCGGTGATAGGCAGCCAGCCTAGAGATCAATCTGGAAGAGTCTGTGTTTTCGAGGGACAGCTGGCTAATTGGACGACCGAACCACTCGCGGACGAATTTCTTTTTGTAGTGTAATTTCTTTTGTAACTCGTCTTTCAGGGCGACTTTGAATTAATAAAACTTGGCATGCATTTTCATTCATTTCCAGTCATTCTCTTTGTTCTTTTCTTTCTCCGTGTTTTCCATACTTAAATTTCACTAAAATAAGACTCTCTTAAAAATCACCACCAATAACGAACCTGTCCCAAACAGCGATACAACCCGCATACGCAAGGACTCTAGTCCTATTGAGGAGCCGGTAGGAGAGGAGGACGCAGAAACTGAGGCTTTGGCCGAGGTAGAAAGGCAGATAGAACAAGAAAGACCAAAGTTTCAACCCCTAACCAAGGAGTTAGAAAACGTGAACCTAGGGGATGAGGGGAATAAGAAAGAGGTGCGAATAGGAAATCAGATGTCGCCAGAATCGAAAAAAGCCCTCGTAGAACTTTTACAAGAGTTCTCAGACATATTTGCATGGTCGTACCGAGACATGCCAGGTCTCGACCGCAACATAGTGGAACACAGACTCCCCATGCTCTCAAAAGCGGTCCCTGTTCGCCAGCAGCTGCGAAGAATGAAGTCCGACGTGGCCTTAAAAATCAAGGAGGAGGTAGAGAAGTAGTGGGACGCGGGGTTCCTGGCCAATGGGTAGCGAACATCGTACCCGTACCCAAAAAGGATGGAAAAGTACGCATGTGTGTCGACTATAGGGACCTAAACCGGGCCAGCCCCAAGGATAATTTTCCTTTACCCCACATTGACATGCTCGTAGACAATACGGCATGTCACGCCTTCTTCTCCTTCATGGACAGCTTCTCAGGGTATAATCAAATTTTAATGGCGAAGGAAGATCAGGAAAAGACGACCTTCGTCACCTTATGGGGAACATTTTGCTACAAGGTAATGCCATTTGGTCTCAAAAACGCCGGGGCAACCTACCAAAGAGCGATGGTAACCTTGTTCCATGACATGATGCATAGGGAAATCGAGGTATATGTCGATGATATGATTGCAAAATCAAAAACTCCGGAGCAGCACATCAAAGACCTACGAAAACTGTTCGGTAGGCTTCGCAAGTATAGGCTAAGACTTAATCCGGCCAAATGCACTTTCGGGGTGACATCGGGGAAATTATTAGGCTTCTTGGTAAGCGAAAGGGGTATTGAAATAGACCCAGATAAGGTGAAAGTCGTTAGGGAAATGCCTCCTCCCACAACAGACTCAGAAGTTCGGGGCTTCCTGGGGCGGATAAATTTCATAGCTCGATTCATTTCCCAATTAACGGCAACATGCAACCCCATATTCAAACTCCTCCGGAAACGGCATAAGTTCGAGTGGGATGCAAAATGTCAAGAAGCCTTTGAGAGGATCAAGCAATACTTGGAATGCCCTCCGGTCCTCGTCCCCGCAGCCCTTGGAAAACCTCTGATTCTCTACCTCACGGTACTCAACGAATCCATGGGTTGCATGCTAGGACAGCAAGACGAGGCTGGGAAAGAACGGGCAGTCTACTACCTCAGCAAAAGGTTCACAGATTGCGAGAGAAGATACTCAACCTTGGAACGAACTTGTTGTGCCTTGGTCTGGGCTGCCAAGAGGCTCCGGCCATACATGTTGTCCCACTCAGTCCGACTAGTATCCAAGATTGACCCCATCAAATATGTATTAGAAAAGCCTACACTAACCGGACGCATAGCACGTTGGCAAATGGCTCTGTCCGAATTTGACATCACTTATGCGAGCCGTCACGCTGTTAAGGGAGGTGCTCTAGCAGATCACCTGGCCTATCACCCACTGGCAGATTCGCAGCCCCTAGCTCACGAATTCCCAGACGAGCACATCATGGTAACAGGCGACGAGCCCCGGCCCGAGAATGAATGGACGATGTGGTTCGACGAGGCATCTAACGTGTTGGGAAATGGGATTGGCGTGGTCCTGGCCTCTCCAGCCGACCATTACTTCCCTTTCGCCGCTAACTTGGGGTTTGATTGTACGAACAACATGGCAGAATACGAGGCTTGCACCATGGGACTCGCCATGGCCCTGGAGCACCAGGTCAAGAGACTCCGGGTTTACGGAGACTCGGCCTTGGTAATCTATCAACTCCGCGGAGAATGGGAAACGCGGGATAGCAAACTTATCCCGTACCACGACTACGTGAAAGAGATGACAGAAGCCTTCGACGCCATCACATTCCACCACGTGCCACGCGAAGAAAATCAAATGGCGGACGCCTTGGCAACCCTGTCAGCCATGGTACGGGTAAATGAAGGGCGGGAGATGACCATACACGTCTGGCAACTCCCCCGCACGGCCTATTGCCACCACCTGGGTCTTGGAGCACCCAGGACGGACCCAGAACCCTGGTACCTCGACATAAAGAGGTACTTGGAAAAAGGGGAATACCCGGAGGGGGCATCGGAAAACAGCTAAAGGACGTTGAGGAGGCTAGCGGCCGGCTACCTTCTGAGCGGAAATGTACTATACAAAAGGAACGCAGACATGACACTTCTGCGATGTGTGGATCGCCCAGAGGCCGAACGGATAATAGAGGAGGTCCACGAAGGAACCTTTGGCACTCATGCAAGTGGCCATACTTTGGCTCGCAAAATACTCCGCGTAGGGTACTACTCGACTAAGCTGGAATCAGACTGTCATCAACATGTCCAAAGGTGTTTGAAATGCCAGGTCCACGCCGACCGTATCAATGTCGCTCCTTCCTCCCTACACAGCTTAACCGCGCCATGGCCATTCTCTATGTGGGGTGTAGACGTGATCGGACCCATCGAGCCCAAAGCTTCTAACGAGCACAGGTTCATACTGGTGGCCATCGACTACTTCACCAAGTGGGTAGAGGCAGCGTCATATTCGAATTTTGTAACACGAGCGTAGTGGTAAAATTCTTAAAAGGGACATCATATGCCGTTACGGTATCCCGTCCCATGTCATTACAGATAATGGCACCAATCTGAACAACAAGATGATGACGGAACTGTGCGAACAATTCCAGATTCGTCATCACAACTCCACTCCCTACCGCCCCAAGATGAACGGAGCGGTAGAGGCCGCCAACAAAAACATCAAGAAAATAATACGGAAAATGGCGGAAACCTATAAAGATTGGCATGAAATGTTACCCTACGCGCTACATGGGTATAGGACCTCCGTGCGAACCTCCACCGGAGCAACCCCTTATTCCCTAGTTTATGCACGAGGCAGTCCTCCCAGATAGAGATTGAGATACCTCTTTAAGGGTCCTGGCCGCAGAATTAGAAAGACGCCGAATGGATTCAACGACGCCATGACCAACTAAACTTGATCGAGGAAAAACGTCTCACGGCCCTATGCCATGGTCAGCTCTACCAGAGTAGGGTTAAAAATGCCTTCGACAAAAAGGTGAAACCTCGGATGTTCGGGACGGAGACATGGTCCTTAAAAAAGGTATTGCCTAACGCCCCGCGACCGAGAGGAAAATGGGCACCCAACTACGAAGGGCCATACGTGGTGAAGTATGCTTTCTCGGGAGGCGCTACTCTAACCGACATTTGAAGGATGCGACCTCAAACACCCCGTCAACTCAAACTCAGTCAAGAGGTTCTTCCCTTGAAATCTCGCCTAAGCAGCAGTGGAAAGTCGTCCGCATCCAGCCGGAGCCAAAATAAGATTAGGGAAGCCAAGTACGGGGTTACATTGCTGGTCCCAGCAAACGGCCATCCTGTACAAAAATGCGAAAAATCGTGCCTCCACTTTGCATATCTGTAAACCATATATCTTCAATAAAGCGTCATTTCTTTTTATTCTCTCTATTTTTGCATGCCAAATTTTCTTAATTCAACAAGAGGAATTACGTTGCTAAGAATGGTCCGCGACCAAGAATACCACCTTCGTCACGAATCCACGAGGTTCCTGACAGCCCAATTATATGGCGACAGTCCGGTCCGAGTTGTCGGGCGCAGTAAAAAATAAACAAAAAAACAGAAAAATAATAATAATAAGCATTCAGCGCCTTAGGATAAACACGCATTCCCTTAACCCTAAAGAAAAGAAAGAGAAAATAACAAGGAAAATTAAAGAAAGATGAAACCCTGCATCCTAAGTCTACCCAAGGTTGATTCCATTTCGGTTCGGTTAGTCAAAGCTAATTGGTTAGGCACCCTTAATAGGCTCTCATTCCAGTCCACGAATCTCTCGCCCCCAAGAAATAGCACTAAAAAAAAAAAAGAAAAGAAAAGAAGAAACGAGGCAAAACCCTGTCGATTCCATTTCGGTTCAGTTAGTTAAAGACTAATTGGTCAAGGATACCCTTAATGGATTCTCATTCTGGTTCAAGGGCTTCCAGCCCCTAAAATATACCCTCTAACACCAAAAAAGGGAGAGAAGAGCAGTAGAAAATAAAAAAAGAGGAAACAAGAAAGAAAGAAACACAAATAAAATTTCATTAAATAACAGTTCTTTTTACATTCATTGGGGAGGGGGGTCAAGTAGGGAAACAAGCTTCCCATCCTTGATTTCTAAGGTGACTGAGTAGGGGCTCAAGTCGAAATCGGGCGCCAGAAGGGCTATTTGCTGAAGGGCTTTTTCAAAACCCGCCTCATGCTGGTCCATGATGGCGTTCTCCAAACGCTCCACCCTGTTAGCAAGGCGCTGTCTTTCCTTTGCAGAAGTAGCAACCTCAGCCTCTAGAGCGGTAGCCTTGGCCCCCGCCGCCTTTAGAGCAGTCCCTAATTTGGCCTTGCTCTCCTTGTCGGACGCCACGACCGCCTCCGCTTCAGTAGCCCGGGAGCGGGCTGCATCCAGTTCCTTGGACAAAGCCTCTGACGACCTCTGCGCAAGCGCCAAAGCCGCCTTCAACTTTGCCACCTCAGAATCAGATGTAGCCGCCTTGATCTTCCAATTTGCGGTCTCAGCTTCAGCCTCGGTTATCTTCGTTGGCAGCTTGGCGGCTTTTGCTTCGGCCGCTGTGGCCTTTCCCCCCATCAGCGCAGCCTCTGATTTTGACTTCGCCAAGTCAGCCCATAAACTTTCTCGGTCGGTCCTTAATTTAGCCACTTTGGCTCTCGACCTCTCCACCTCAGCCCTCAAGTCATGGTTGGCCTTGGCTATCTTTTCAAATTCTTTTTTGTTCAAGGCCTCCTTCAGCACAATTTGCTCCGCCTTCTTCACCAGGCCCTTGGATACCTCTAGGGAAGCCAGCGACCTGAGATGATACGCCTCCAGCATCTCAAAGGTCCCATCCACCCCAGCAGCGACCAAGAGCCTGCGGTCATATTGAGGGATTGAGCTTGGGGGGAACCAGCCTTGGAGGTCGACGTTGGGCCCCCACAAAGACTTTACATTAGTAGGGGCCTTGAAGCAGGGCAGACCTCCCAAAGGTAGCTCAGGGCCAGCGGTTATGGTCACCCTATCCTGCTCAGTCAGGTTGATTGGAGACAAGCCAGGGGACACTACGCTCTTGCCTTTCATCTTGGCAGCTTCTTCAGCAACAAGGGCCTCGGCTTTCCTCTTGGCGCCTCGTGTCATGACATCTGAGGTGAGGGGCCTTGTGTCGGCCTAAGCGAGCATGCCTTCGGCTGTGCCGAAGCCGTTGGCGTAGCAACAGCAACAGAAGTCCTCGCCGTTTCGGCCACATGCGCTGACTCTGTCTCGGCCGCTGCTGACGTTTCGGCCACGGGAGCCAACTCGGTGGCTGGCGCCGCTTGCATTTCGGCCGTGGGTGCCCACTCCATTCCGGCTGGTTGCAGCGCCGACTTCATTGCGGACTCGGCCCCACGGGCCAGTTTCACCTTTCTAATCAAGGCACCCATGTCGATGCCTTCATCTTCAATCATTCCTGCCAACACCAAAAAACAAGACAAAGAAAATCAGTAGGGACTTACCCTATACCCAAACAGAAAAACAAGACTCACTTTTTAGGTGGGAAACAGGCTTTTTCCCAAGGGCCAGGGCCACGATTTCCTTACAGTTCATCCCTTGGGGCAACTCGTCCAACAGTTAGAGAGTCACTTTCTCCTCGCGAAAAAGTCGGCTCTTCTGCGTCCCTGAGGCCTTCAAGGGTAGCCTCCAATACAGCGGCATAGGCTGCCCGTCTGTGCACAAGGACCCCTCGGTTAGGGCCCTTATCTTCAAAAATCGGTCCTTGAAACCTTTGTAGGACGCCGTGTATGTTGTGAATAAACTAGTGTTGGGGAGAGGTGCCAAAGAGACCCAACCCACCTTCTTCCCCACTCGGATAGTATAGTGACTTAGGAACACTGGGGCTGAAGGGGCCAAGGTCAACACCGCACACACCACCTTGAATGCTTGAAGAGCCGCCCACCCGTTGGGATGAAGTTGCGAAGGAGCCACGCCCACCAGCCTCAACACATCCGCTATAAAGCGGTCCAGAGGAAAAGTCACCCCCAAATCTTGGAGGACGGTTTCGTACATATACACGAAATCGCCCTCTCCCTCTCTGCACACATGGCAAACCCGCTCTAAGGGAGAGAAGTGGGTCATCTCCAGTTGAGGGGCATGAGGCCCACAAACCCAGTCCCCTTTGGCAGCAAGGGACTTCACCTCCTCGGGTGTCATCTTTGAGCCATAGGACAGAACATCCTGGTGGACCCATTCAAAATGCTCCTCCCCTGACAAAGTGGGGGCATTGGGACTGGACTCTGCTTTGTCCACCATAGCCACAGGAATGGAAGCTATGGCCTCAGGACTGGAAGTGGAAGTAAAAGAAGAAGACGAAGAGGAGAGGATTTCTACAGCACCTCACATAGTGGTTAAGAAGAAAGGAAGCTTTTGAAGAAGAACGCAAGAGAGCAATGGGAAAGACGCAAGAGAGAAAGGGGAAATCTCTAAGCTCAAATCTGGAAAATGGGGAAATGAGGCTCCAACGGGCAGCTAAGCGCCTATTTATAGGAACCAAAGGCTGCCTAGGGACAAGGTGCGACGCACCATTAAGC
Organism: Mucuna pruriens; assembly: GCA_025330945.1. Lineage (NCBI taxonomy): Eukaryota > Viridiplantae > Streptophyta > Magnoliopsida > Fabales > Fabaceae > Mucuna > Mucuna pruriens. Next base: position 530,177 of record JAENHJ010000157.1, read on the forward strand.
AGGCGCAATCTCCCAGGACGGCGCAATCATCACGCCTGGAGTTAATGCACCCCAAGAAACGAAAAGACACATTAATGTTTGATGAGTCACAATTTATACATATTTTAAACACCTAAGAAGGAGGTTTGCAAGACTATTCTGTGCTCAAGAATGGATTGTTAGCTAAGATTCATTCTATGGGTTTGAATACAAAGAAAATACAAATCTGTGTTAAATCAGACTTCTTAGCTAATAAAAGTGTCACTCCCTCTTCTACAGGTCAAGCCGAGTTGACCAGGGTCAACAAAAGGAGTCTCAGCCGAGATAAAGTCATCCTGGTTAGTCCGACTCCATCTCGACAGGACCAGAGTCGTCTCGGCCACCCATGCCTTGCAGCCCAGCAGCCCAGTAGAGAGGCCCAATTGTATTGACCACATCAGCTATCCAGCTCGGAGGCCATCTTAGCGTCAGCTCAAATGCCATGTCACTCCTAGGAAATCTGCCATGTCACGTTAGAAGATCTGCATAGGGGTAGAATAGGATCTTTCACAATGTAATTCTGTTAGGATTCGTTAGGATTAGCATATCACAGCTCGTGTATATATAGGAAGAGCTGTGCACTTTTTACACGTTCTGTCTTTAAATTCACTCTTGATATACCTCATTTACTCCATCTCTTCGCCCTCATCTCTCAATTCCTGGTGGTGCACGGTGCTGCATTGGCGTTTCTCTCGATTGAGGAAGTGCAGGTCTGAGACTGGGAAGCCGAAGTCTGCCAGAGGGGACCGATCAGACTACTGACGCACTCTGGTTGAGCTGATCCTCAACGCTCAGGCTAACGGAGGTGATTTTTGCATTCATGATAACTGCATATTCTACATTTTGCCTTAACTCTCTGGATACGACTGTTCTCACATGCAGGAATGACATGATCTAGGCCATGTTTCTTATAAGCCCTGAGCCAAATAAAGCCTACCTGAACAAATGTGTCTGTTGTTTACCCCTTTTGAGCCTAATATAACCATTCTTCCTAAACAGCTCACTACAAGCCAAGGCCAGAAAAACCATGAATCAACCTCACCCTCGAGGAGCAGAAGAGCTTTGGAATTGTTTTGGGAGTAAGTCATGATCAAGTGTGGGGGAACTCCAGGAAGCACAAGGTTGTTCAGCACCCTCTAAGGCTTGAAAATGCAAGAAAAAGAATAACAACGAGTGAAAGAAAGAAAAGAGAAAAAGAGGAAGCAACAGTTGAAAATCTAAGTTGAAACGAATAAAGAAAGAAAAACAGCTGCATAAGTTGTACAATAAGAAAAGAAAAGAAAATGAGCTGGTAGCAGCAAGAAGGAGGAATTGACAGCATCCTGGGTTATCCCTCAGGCTGATAAAGCTTACTCCCCATTGCCCCTCTCTTCCTCGTGGGTCCTGAAGCTAGTTTTCTCATGTTTCATCCTACCCGTGACCCGGCCTTGCTACAAGCCGAAAAGAAGCCCTAGTGATCATAACGATGTGTGTTTTTGCAGGTGTAAGAAGAGAGATTTGCCAAAGTATGGTAATATCAGTTCCATGAATGTTGAGTGTAAATACAAGCCCAGACACGTGAGAAATGAGGGAGTTATTTGCCTAAAAGAGAGCTCTATCACTCTTGGTTACCTTCTCTTGTTCGCAGGTCATGAATTTGCCTAGAGCGCGGAAGGAGTAATTTCCAGATTGTTAGAGTATCTCGATCTCAGAGTGAATGAGTGCCGACTCTGTCTCGGTTGAACTAAAGGAAGCCAAGTGAAAAATTCTTTTCTACCTTTAAAAAAATTTCCCCTTGTTGATTTTCATTTTATTTTGCCCAGGAGTGCAAAAAGGGTAAGTGTGGGGGTGTGATGAGTCACAATTTATACATCTTTTAAACACCTAAGAAGGAGGTTTGCAAGACTATTCTGTGCTCAAGAATGGATTGTTAGCTAAGATTCATTCTATGGGTTTGAATACAGAGAAAATACAAATCTGTGTTAAATCAGACTTCTTAGCTAATAAAAGTGTCACTCCCTCTTCTGCAGGTCAAGCCGAGTTGACCAGGGTCAACAAAAGGAGTCTCAGCCGAGATAAAGTCATCCTGGTCAGTCCGACTCCATCTCGGCAGGACCAGAGTCGTCTCGGCCACCCATGCCTTGCAGCCCAGCAGCCCAGTAGAGAGGCCCAAAGGTATTGACCACATCAACTATCCAGCTCGGAGGCCATCTCAGCATCAGCTCAAATGCCATGTCACTCCTAGGAAATCTGCCATGTCACGTTAGAAGATCTGCATAGGGGTAGAATAGGATCTTTCACAATGTAATTCTGTTAGGATTCGTTAGGATTAGCATATCACAGCTCGTGTATATATAGGAAGAGCTGTGCACTTTTTACACGTTCTGTCTTTAAATTCACTCTTGATATACCTCATTTACTCCATCTCCTCACCCTCATCTCTCCATTCCTGGTGGTGCACGGTGCTGCATTGGCGTTTCTCTCGATTGAGGAAGTGCAGGTCTGAGACTGGGAAGCCGAAGTCTGCCAGAGGGGACCGATCAGACTACTGACGCACTCTGGTTGAGCTGATCCTCAACGCTCAGGCTAACGGAGGTGAACCACCACCATCAACCATGAAGATCGTCGTGGAAGATGGATTCACCTAAAGTCAGAACCACTGTATTTGTATTCTGTTTCTGTTAATCGATTTCATTCTACATTTCATATTTCCTTTCTCTTTCCTCCTTTTTAATTCATGTTGAATCGCGATTGCATTTGAATATGAACAATGTTAAGCTAAGCCGATTGGAACTGGTTTAACTAATTCAATAGGTAATCAGTTAACAATAGTTAATCGAGAACCTAAAATCAGCTCTGCACTTAATCCCTGCCAACTGATGAGGTAGCGATTGCGTAATTCCTCGGTATGGCAATGGACGAATGTTTGGCGATCGTCATAAGACTACCAAAGGCTGACATGGACTGAGAACTGGAGTGTGGAATCTGGACTGGACTTGAACTAAAGGAACTGAACATGAACACAGTTATATAATAATAATAATAGATAATTAGTGACAGTAGTATATGTTTACTGCATTCAGTCTTAGTTTACTTTCTGATGTACTTGCACTCCAACCCCCCTGTTTACTGCTTTTAAGTCTGAGACAGAGATAGTCCGCCTCTGTAGCGTCTGTCTGCACTTAACCGAGACCAAGCCGGATCATCTTTGTTGAGATCAACTCGGTTCAGTCTCTGTTGAGAGCAACTCGGCCATTGCCGAGATGAGTCAGTACTTTACATCTCAGATCCTACTCCACTTCACTTTACACCAATTCACAACTGAACACACTGTGTCCTTGAGAAGAATGACCTAGGGTTAGCTATACTATAGTTAGCTTTAGCTATTTGATAAGCGCGTAAAACGACTGTAAAAACGCCCATCATCAAATTGGCGCTGTTGCCGGGGATACAAGTTCTCTTGTGTCTTTGTGTGCCAAGTTAAGTGAGGTCGAATTCTGAGTCTGTAAAGTGTATCTGTCAAGTCAGTCTTGAGTCTTTTGAACTTGTCTATGTCTGTCTGTTTTGTTTATGGATCCTAAATAAAAAGCATGTTGACTATTGTTTGTTTCTCTGCGTGAATTCACCGTCAAAAATAGCTACGTAGAATTGACATTCTGTTTTGTATTCACTACTGCATCCCTATTTCTGCATTGCATTCTTGCATTCAGCTAGTTTTTCTGTTTTGCATTCGTGCTAGTTTAATTGTATTCTTTCCGTATGCCATTCTATAGTTCCATTGGTTAGTTAACTGATAGTTGTAGTTTCCAATTCTGCATTTACTATTTCAAATACTATTTCTAATTCTGATTTTTCTGCATAATATGTACAATGCATGACTAGGAGTAATACTTGACCCATTGTATGTTTTTGACCCAGAAATAGAATTAACTTTACGTAGATTACGCAAAATTAGGAACGCTGTAGTAAATACTAGTATCAATATAGATCCTGTAGCTGACTCTAACCAGTTTTACACTAACAATTTTGTTTTTAGTTCTAACGTCTTTGCAGAATCGGGGACGAATGGAGAATAACGATAGGACGCTGAAGGAATTAGCCACTCCAGGGACGTGGTGTATCAACCTTGGTGCATCCAATACCCACAGCTGGAGCCAGCTCAAACATATGAGTTAAAATCTGGTCTTATACACCTGTTGCCTAAGTTTCATGGTCTTGTAGGAGAAGACCCCACAAGCATTTAAAAGAATTCCATGTGGTCTGTTCTACAATGAGGTCGCAAAGGGATATCGGAAGACTACATCAAAATGAAGGCATTTCCATTCTCCCTGGATGGAGCAGCGAAGGATTTCTTTGTATCTTCAGCCAGTACTTTTCAATACCAGGGGGAGACATGAAGCGCACCTTCCTGGAGAAGTTCTTTCCGGCATCCCGCACTGCGTTCATTAGAAAGGAAATATGTGGGATAAGGCAGCATACAGGAGAAACACTGCACGAGTACTGGGAGAGGTTCAACAAACTCTGTGCCACCTGTCCACATCATCAGATCAGCGAACAGTTGCTGATCTAGTATTTTTATGAAGGGTTATCGCTGATTGACAGAAGTATGATAGACGCAGCCAGTGGCGGAGCTTTGATGGACAAAACACCAGCAGCAGCACGACATCTGATTTCCAATATGGCAAGCAATACACAGCAGTTTGGGATCAAAGGGCCAAATCAACCACAGATGGTGAGTGAAATCGGTGCAGCTTCCAATCAGAGGTTGGAGAATCAGTTGACAGAGTTAACATCATTGGTGAGACAGCTTGCTGTTGGGCAATACCAACCAGCCATGACAGCAAAAGTATGTGGCATATGTACTTCCAGTGGAGCACCCCCATTCGATATGTGCCCCACTCTCCAAGAAACCGAAGTCGGACCAGCCAGAAAATGTTGGAGCCATAGGTGGATTTCAATGCGGGAAGCAGCCGTATCAGAATCGACCATTTGATAACCAGCAACGGGGAAGACAGCCATTTCGGCCAGGACCGAATCAAGGACCATATGCAACCCAACAATTCGGATCCACGCCAAACACCTATCGGGGGGCAAGCAGGTTATCAACAAGTAGGCTCCATAATACCAAGTACCACCTTTCCAAAGAAGCAACAACAACAGCAGAGAATGCCTACTGTGCAACTCTCCATCTCTGGAAGACTGATGAAGCAGCTTGCAACCAGCAACCTGGAGTTCCAACAATCTGTGAGCTCCAAAGCAATTTACAGATTCTAGCAGAACATGACTGCCACCATCCAGGACCTCAAAACGCAGATTGGACAGCTAGCCAACACTGTAAGCCAATTACAGTCGGCAGGATCCAGCAACCTTCCCTCTCAAACCATTCCAAACCGAGAGGTAACGCTAGTGTAGTCACTCTTCGAAGTGGAAAAGAACTACCTCAACCTACATTGAGCAAGGCGCCGAGATCGAAAGAAGCTGACTCTGAGTCAAATGCTGACTTACAGTCTCGGCCAGAGACAACTGTCCCATTGCCATTTCCATCTCGGACCACTTTGGCAAGGAAGCCGAGTCGGATGAAGAATTGTTGAAGATGTTCCGCAAGGTGGAAATCAATATTCCACTCCTCGATGCTATTAAACAGGTCCCTAAGTACGCAAAATTCCTCAAGGAATTATGTATACATAAAAGGAGAAAAATAAAGGGGAACAAGGAAACTGGAGGTGTGGTGTCGGCTCTGACACAGAATGAAGCAATCACTACAAGTGCCTTAACTCTGCCAAAAAAATGCAGAGAGACCACAGAGTCTTTTCGGTCCCATGCACCATCGGCGAATGCACTTTTGCCAATGCCATGTTGGACCTGGGAGCCTCAATTAATGTCATGCCCACATCAATCTACAGGTCCCTGAATTTTGGTAACTTGGAACCCATAGGGATGACCATTCAGCTGGCAAACAGGAGTATTGTCCAACCCTTGGGAGTTCTCGAGGATGTTCTCGTCCAAGTCAATGAACTAATATTTCCAGCTGATTTTTACGTGCTAGACATGGAGGAAGAAACATCCGGGAAGGAATCCACCTTAATTATGGGAAGACCTTTCTTGATGACAGCCAAAACAAAGAATGATGTGTATGCGGGGGACCTTTCTCCATGGAATTCGGTGGCGCTTTGGTGAAATTCAATATTTTCGAAGCTATGAAGCACCCAACCGAAGACCACTCTCTCTTTGGCATTGATATACTTGATGAACTAGTTGAGGAGTCTACTGAGAATGATGATGAAAGCAGCCACCCAAGAGTTACAGATGCAGAGGCCGACTATGAAGAAGTACAAGACCTCTCCAACTCTAAGGATCAAAATGAGTTTATGCCTGAAATCCAAAGCTCCCAAACCCATAGGGATGACCATTCAGCTGGCAAACAGGAGTATTGTCCAACCCTTGGGAGTTCTCGAGGATGTTCTCGTCCAAGTCAATGAACTAATATTTCCAGCTGATTTTTACGTGCTAGACATGGAGGAAGAAACATCCGGGAAGGAATCCACCTTAATTATGGGAAGACCTTTCTTGATGACAGCCAAAACAAAGAATGATGTGTATGCAGGGACGCTCTCCATGGAATTCGGTGACGCTTTGGTGAAATTCAATATTTTCGAAGCTATGAAGCACCCAACCGAAGACCACTCTCTCTTTGGCATTGATATACTTGATGAACTAGTTGAGGAGTCTACTGAGAATGATGATGAAAGCAGCCACCCAAGAGTTACAGATGCAGAGGCCGACTATGAAGAAGTACAAGACCTCTCCAACTCTAAGGACAATCATAGTGATGTTGCTGACTCGGCCTTTGAAGTGGAACTGTCCGAATTATTAGACCAAGTCTGCAACACAGAACACTCAGAGTATTCAAATGATGCAGAAAACAAAGTCGCTGAAGCTGAAAAGTCTTCCATTGCACACTTAGCGACAATTTTTACGGCCAAGAATGAGTCGGCCAAAGAAGGCCGAGTCAATGAAGAAGTCAAAGTCAACTCGGCCAAAGAAGTCAAAGGCGACAAGCTTGCCGAGACCATCTCAACCATAGAAGACCTAACTCATACTGTACCAAAAATAAAGAATCCATCCGGATCCGACTCGGAAAGGAATGCTTAAAGCCAATTGCCGACTCCATTCAGGCAATAGCCAAAACCATGAAGTCGAGCCGTATTGAAGGTGCAGAGGCCGAAATCATGTCGGCACACCTGGTGCCTGATCAAGATCAAGTCGGCCAGTCGGATCCAACCTCAGAAACTGACAAATCTCCATCACTGTCACCATCCATAGAATTAAAAACATTGCCGAGTCACCTGAAATATGCCTACCTGAACAAGGACCAACAACTCCCGGTTATTATTGCTAGCAATCTCGACCAAGGACAAGAGGACAAGTTGTTGGAGGTTCTCAGGCAACATAAGAAGGCAATAGGGTGGAAGCTAGCAGACCTTCCTGGCATAAACCCCTCCATTTGCATGCATAGAATATTAATGGAAGAGGAAATCAAGCCCATAAGGCAGCCGCAAAGAAGACTGAATCCAACACTCCTGGACGTGGTCAAAAAGGAAGTTACCAAACTCCTTGCTGCAGGGATCATCTACCCCATCTCGGATAGCCAATGGGTGAGCCCTGTGCAAGTGGTGCCAAAGAAGTCTGGGGTGACCGTCATGAAAAATCAGCAGAATGAGCTGGTACCAACAAGGATTCAGAATAGCTGGCGAGTGTGCATTGACTACAGAAGATTAAACCAAGCAACCCGTAAGGATCACTTTCCTCTGCCTTTCATTGGCCAGATGCTTGAGAAGTTAGCAGGGAAATCCCATTACTGCTTTCTGGATGGATTCTCAGGCTACATGCAAATTCATATAGCCCCTGAAGATCAACATAAGACAACCTTCACCTGCCTTGGTTGGTACCTTTGCGTACACACGCATGCCATTTGGCCTCTGCAATGCTCCGAGTACATTTCAACGTTGCATGATGAGCATCTTCTCGGACTTGTTACAGGACTGCATGGAGGTATTCATGGATGACTTCATGGTATATGCCGATTCATTTGAAGCATGCCTGAGTAATCTAGCAAAAGTGTTGAAGAGATGCATTGACACAAACCTTGTGCTCAATTTTGAAAAATGTCACTTCATGGTGACTGAAGGAATAGTGTTGGGACACCTAGTCTCCAACAGAGGCATTGAGGTAGACAAAGCAAAGATAGACATCATTACTTCCCTTCCAAACCCCGCTTCTGTGCGGGAGGTTCGCTCATTCCTAGGACACGCAGGCTTTTACAAAGATTCATCAAAAATTTCAATAAACTTGCCTTGCCTCTGTCCAAGCTGCTATAGAAGGATGTGGAATTCAACTTTGACCGGCCCTGTATGGAAGCATTTCAGGAGCTGAAGAGAAGACTCACATCCGCCCCTATTCTGCAAGCACCAGACTGGGACCTCCCTTTTGAATTGATGTGTGATGCATCCAACTCGGCATTGGGAGCCGTTCTCGGCCAAAGAGCTCGAGCCGGCCAACCAGTGCACGTGGTGGCCTATGTATCCAGAACTATGGATCCGGCCCAGCAAAACTACACAACAACTGAGAAGGAGCTCTTGGCAATAGTTTTCGCCGTGGACAAATTTCGTTCCTACCTTCTCGGTTCCAAGATAATTGTGTTCTCTGACCATGCTGCCTTGAGGTACTTGCTGAAGAAGCCTAATGCTAAGCCAAGACTGATTAGGTGGATGCTTCTTCTTCAAGAATTCAACTTGGAAATCAGAGATAAGAAAGGTGCTGAGAATTCTGTAGCAGATCATCTGAGCAGAATTGAGAAAGAAAGCGAACTGATGCCCATCCGAGACGAGTTCCCTGATGAGCAATTGCTACATATAAAAACGTCTCCACCATGGTTTGTTGACATTGGTAATTTTGTTGCAGCATCTCGGTTTCCACTAGAGGCATCTCAAGCATACAAAGATAAACTCCGAAGTGATACCAAATACTACATTTGGGATGATCCCTACCTTTGGAGACTATGCAGTGACAAGGTCATCCGCAGGTGCATTCCTGAAGCCGAGTTCAATTCGGTTCTCCAGTTTTGCCATTCGGCTCCTGGAGGCGGTCACTATGGGTCAACTCGGACTGCCAGGAAAGTACTCGACTGTGGCCTTTACTGGCCAACTATCTTCAGGGACGCGCATGAATTCGTCTCCACCTGCGAGAATTGCCAAAAAGCAGGAGTGGCCATGAACAGAAGGCATGAAATGCCCCAGCAACCCATCCAATTCTGTGAAATCTTTGATGTCTGGGGAATAGACTTCATGGGGCCATTCCCAGTCTCCAATGGGCACTCCTACATTCTGCTAGCCGTGGATTATGTATCAAGATGGGTAGAAGCCATTGCCACCAGAACAAATGATGCAAGAGTGGTTGCGGACTTTCTGAAGTCCAATATTTTCTACAGGTTCGGCGTGCCAAAAGCACTCATAAGTGACCAAGGCAGTCACTTCTGTAACAGAGCTATGGCTTCCCTTCTTCAAAAATATGGAGTAGCACACAGAATTGCTACTGCCTACCACCCCCAAACAAATGGCCAAGCAGAACTGTTCAACAGGGAAATCAAGAAAACATTGCAAAAGATGACCAATCCCAGTAGGAAGGACTGGAGCCGCCTCCTTGAGGATGCTCTCTGGGCACATAGAACTGCATACCGGACACCTTTAGGGATGTCTCCCTATAGGATTGTTTTCGGTAAAGCCTGTCACCTTCCTGTGGAACTAGAACACAGAGCATACTGGGCTGTTAAGCAGTGTAATCTGGCCTATGACCAAGCAGGACAGCAGAGAAAATTTAAGCTGCAAGAGTTAGATGAACTCTGCCTGGAAGCATATGAAAACTCTAGGATCTACAAGCAGAAAATCAAGCGATTCCATGATCAACAGATCCTGAGAAAAGAATTCCGAGTTGGTCAGAAAGTCCTCTTGTTTAACTCACGCCTTAAGCTCATTGCAGGTAAACTACGTTCTAGATGGGATGGGCCTTTTGTTATCACTAATGTGTTTCCCCATGGTGCAGTACAACTAAAAGATGAACACAGCAACAGCACCTTCCAGGTCAATGGGCATCAGATTAAGCCATTCCATGAAGGTCCAGCGCCTATCACTCATGACATGGAGATAATATCATTGATGGAACCAACATCTCCAAATGATCCTGCCTCGCATTGAGGACAATGCAGACTTTAAGTGTGTGGGGGGGATAAATATACAGTCATCTCAATTGCTGTGTCTTAACTCTGTTCCCACTCTCCTGAACTCTGCTAATTTTAATTTTTGTCTTGTTAGTTTTAATCACTTTGTTGTTTTCTTTCAGGTGCGTCGTTTCATTTTATTTAAAAAAAAAATCTGTCATGTTTTTTTCAATAAAAGCTGCCTAAGCCGAGTCCATGCCGGTTCTGTGCCATCTCGGCCGGATCCGGAACATCTTCGGCCTGGCAGAGTTTCAATTTTGTCATTTACCTTTAATCTTTCCTCCTAATCAGAATTTCCAAGTGGATTGTCAAAAGTAAAATTGTTTTGAGAAGAATCTTGAATTGGCTTCTGAAAGTTTGAATAAGTCAGTAGGAAGTACTCTACAACTGTGGCAAGAGATTTCTCTAGCTTGAGGGGAATGAAACTTTTGTGCCCTAGTCAATAGTTGATTGAGAATCTAAGAAGGAAACCCCCTGTGTTAAAGCAAATACAACCTATGTGAGATTTTGAGCCTTGCAAACAGTGATGGCTTACATCTTGCCATTTCTCTTCTTTTTCTAGTGTGATTTTTGCATTCATGATAACTGCATATTCTACATTTTGCCTTAACTCTCTGGATACGACTGTTCTCACATGCAGGAATGACATGATCTAGGCCATGTTTCTTATAAGCCCTGAGCCAAATAAAGCCTACCTGAACAAATGTGTCTGTTGTTTACCCCTTTTGAGCCTAATATAACCATTCTTCCTAAACAGCTCACTACAAGCCAAGGCCAGAAAAACCATGAATCAACCTCACCCTCGAGGAGCAGAAGAGCTTTGGAATTGTTTTTTGGGAGTAAGTCATGATCAAGTGTGGGGAACTCCAGGAAGCACAAGGTTGTTCAGCACCCCTAAGGCTTGAAAATGCAAGAAAAAGAATAACAACGAGTGAAAGAAAGAAAAGAGAAAAAGAGGAAGCAACAGTTGAAAATCTAAGTTGAAACGAATAAAGAAAGAAAAACAGCTGCATAAGTTGTACAATAAGAAAAGAAAAGAAAATGAGCTGGTAGCAGCAAGAAGGAGGAATTGACAGCATCCTGGGTTATCCCTCAGGCTGATAAAGCTTACTCCCCATTGCCCCTCTCTTCCTCGTGGGTCCTGAAGCTAGTTTTCTCATGTTTCATCCTACCCGTGACCCGGCCTTGCTACAAGCCGAAAAGAAGCCCTAGTGATCATAACGATGTGTGTTTTTGCAGGTGTAAGAAGAGAGATTTGCCAAAGTATGGTAATATCAGTTCCATGAATGTTGAGTGTAAATACAAGCCCAGACACGTGAGAAATGAGGGAGTTATTTGCCTAAAAGAGAGCTCTATCACTCTTGGTTACCTTCTCTTGTTCGCAGGTCATGAATTTGCCTAGAGCGCGGAAGGAGTAATTTCCAGATTGTTAGAGTATCTCGATCTCAGAGTGAATGAGTGCCGACTCTGTCTCGGTTGAACTAAAGGAAGCCAAGTGAAAAATTCTTTTCTACCTTTAAAAAAATTTCCCCTTGTTGATTTTCATTTTATTTTGCCCAGGAGTGCAAAAAGGGTAAGTGTGGGGGTGTGATGAGTCACAATTTATACATCTTTTAAACACCTAAGAAGGAGGTTTGCAAGACTATTCTGTGCTCAAGAATGGATTGTTAGCTAAGATTCATTCTATGGGTTTGAATACTGGAGAAAATACAAATCTGTGTTAAATCAGACTTCTTAGCTAATAAAAGTGTCACTCCCTCTTCTGCAGGTCAAGCCGAGGTTGACCAGGGTCAACAAAAGGAGTCTCAGCCGAGATAAAGTCATCCTGGTCAGTCCGACTCCATCTCGGCAGGACCAGAGTCGTCTCGGCCACCCATGCCTTGCAGCCCAAAGCAGCCGATAGAGAGGCCCAAAGGTATTGACCACATCAACTATCCAGCTCGGGAGGCCATCTCAGCATCGGCTCAAATGCCATGTCACTCCTAGGAAATCTGCCATGTCACGTTAGAAGATCTGCATAGGGGTAGAATAGGATCTTTCACAATGTAATTCTGTTAGGATTCGTTAGGATTAGCATATCACAGCTCGTGTATATATAGGAAGAGCTGTGCACTTTTTACACGTTCTGTCTTTAAATTCACTCTTGATATACCTCATTTACTCCATCTCCTCACCCTCATCTCTCCATTCCTGGTGGTGCACGGTGCTGCATTGGCGTTTCTCTCGATTGAGGAAGTGCAGGTCTGAGACTGGGAAGCCGAAGTCTGCCGGAGGGGCCGTCAGACTCATGACGCACTCTGGTTGAGCTGATCCTCAACGCTCAGGCTAACGGAGGTGAACCACCACCATCAACCATGGCGATCGTCTTGGAAGATGGATTCACCTGAAGTCAGAACCACTGTATTTGTATTTTGTTTCTGTTAATCAATTTCATTCTGCATTTCATATTTCCTTTCTCTTTCCTCCTTTTTAATTCATGTTGAATCGCGATTGCATTTGAATATGAACAATGTTAAGCTAAGCCGATTGGAACTGGTTTAACTAATTCAGTAGGTAATCAGTTAACGATAGTTAATCGAGAACCTAAAATCAGCTCTACACTTAATCCCTACCAACTGATGAGGTAGCGATTGCGTAATTCCTCGGTATGGCAATGGACGAATGTTTGGCGATCGTCATAAGACTACCAAAGGCTGACATGGACTGAGAACTGGAGTATGGAACCTGGACTGGACTTGAACTAATGGAACTGAACATGAACACAGTTATATAATAATAATAATAGATAATTAGTGACAGTAGTATATGTTTACTGCATTCACAGTCTTAGTTTACTTTCTGATGTACTTGCACTCCAACCCCCCTGTTTACTGCTTTTAAGTCTAAGACAGAGATAGTCCGCCTCTGTAGCATCTGTCTGCACTTAACCGAGACTAAGCCGGATTGTCTTTGTTGAGATCAACTCGGTTCAGTCTCTATTGAGAGCAACTCGGCCATTGCCGAGACGAGTCAGTACTTTACATCTCAGATCCTACCCCACTTCACTTTACACCAATTCACAACTGAACACACTGTGTCCTTGAGAAGAATGACCTAGGGTTAGCTATACTATAGTTAGCTTTAGCTATTTGATAAGCGCGTAAAACGACTGTAAAAACGCCCATCATCAATGTGCCCCGAGGAATGAAAAGGCGCCATCAATGCGCCTCCCAGAAATGAGAAGACAAACCAGAGAGGCGCGTACCTTCAGGCGCGACTATTGAGTTTCCAAAAGACACAAATAAAAAAAATGACAATGGAAATAAAAAAATAATAAATAAAATAAAAAAAGAGAAAATAAAAAGGAAAGAATTAAATTCAGTCAATTCAATTCGGCCCGCACTCAAGCCGTCTCGGCCAGTACCAATTCGACTCGGCCAGCACCCAAGTCGTCTCGGCCAGCATCCAATCTGTCTCGACCAACGTCAACCCGACCCAGTTAGTATCAATCCGACTCGCCCAGCACCAAGAAACGAAAGGAGAATCGTAGGGGCTGGCAGAAAGAGAGGATCAGACGTTGGACAAAGGCAGGGAAGACACATCCACCATTTCCAAATACCAGGTTAGTACTCCAGTTCAACCCTCGCATCATCTCAAGTTAGATTCCCCATTGCCCATCTCAGGCCTAGATCCCCCACCTTGCTATGTGGCCTGGGCCGAGTCCATATCGGCCTTGGACTGCCAGCCGACATGACCTAAGCCCCTCAATCCTGCCTTCCACCGAAGCCGACTCGGCCTCGACCACACCTGATGGCCAGGGCTGACTCGTTCCCTTCCATAGCAGAGCCAAGCCGGTATGAGTCGGCTTGGTCCCCAACCCAAACACCCATGTCCGAACCGACTTGGCCCCGGCGGAGCCGAGACGGGGCGAGCCGTCCCTTCTCCTCCTAAACTCACCCTCCTCTAAAAAACCAAACTCCCCCAGCCAGAACTACGTCGACTTTGACTCCTCTATAGCCGAGGTACGTAGGCACAGGAGGCATACTCCTATCAAGTCAAATCCTAAACCCAGAATACCTCACCCAAACCTCTTCCATCCCCAGAAAAAACCAAGTCCAAGTGTCATCCCTCTCCCCATGTAGCTAGCCAAGGGTAACTATCAAGTGATAGGCATGCTGGGGTGCTCCCCCTGCTCCCTGGTATGTAACCAACTCCCGAACCCACCTCTCTGATCCAAGACCAGCCTTCCCACCAGGTTTCCTGGCGTTCCCTAAACCAAAACGCCGGTGGCGACTCCTACCTGGCCGACTCGGTTTCGGCCCACCCCGTCTGACGTCACAATTTAGGTTGTGACAAAGAGACATGGTCCTTTTTATACAAATGTTTCTTTAGTTTACTCTTCTTAGACACGAGTTCGCCTAGATCTCCATACAATGTGAGATTCACTATGTATTCAGCGAAATTTGACTCTTGTTATCACATCAATAGAGATGATGAAAGACTTATCATCTATTGTTCCACAATAATTCCATTCATGTAGACACAATTGCCTAGAAAAATGCATATAGAGCCTAGAACCACTCATTCTTCTTTAGCATGAATGAGGTCCATCTAGAACCATCAAGGAAATGAGTAATCTCTACTCTAGATTTCTTGAGGTTTTCTAGGTTGACCCATTTTTCTAGTATGAAATCCTCCTTAGGAAATTTCTCCAAAATAGGGAGGTCTATATTGGTAGCCATTTGATGCAAAAACTTTGGTTTTTTCTTTGAGAGAAAATAAGGGTTAGGGATTTAGAGAAAGAGGATTCGAGATCAAAATGAGTTTATGCCTGAAATCCATTCCCTTTTATACTAGTAGCTTTTTGAATTTTGAAAAGACAAGTAGAAAGAGAAAACTATTTTTAGAAACATGTACATAGATTAAATGCACTAAAATTGATAACGATCATGTGTTGTAGTTTCAACACGTTTATCCAAAAAATTAGGATATTTTATTGAAAACAAATCATATAAATAAATACATGTTGTCCTTCTTGTACTTACACAAAACATAAATATCAGGATTAAAAGACTAATTAAGTCAGACATTACATGGTATAAGATAATATGTATAGGATGATATAAGTAAGATGATAAGCATAAAACGATATGCTTAAGAGGATATGCTATGCATATGCATATGTTCTAATGTAATTAAAATGATTTTTGCCAAAGCTTTATTAAAGATATCAATTCATTGATGATTAGTATCAACAAAGTTAATATTGAAAATACCTTTTTGAACATAATCACAAATGTTGTTGAATGTTATATGGGATTATTTGGTTTATGGAACTTGTATTATCACAAAGGGCTTAAATATGTTTATTGTCCCTCAAATTCAGACTAATTTTGATTTTAGTCCTCCAAATTTAAATTTTATTTTTTTAGTCCCGACATTTCAAAATTGTTGTTTTTAGTTCCTTGACGTAGATGTTGTTATAAGCGTTTCTTATGTGTCAAATGGAACACATAGTATACTTTGCTATTGGCCATGTAAACGAGATCTCTCTCTCCATGTTGGAAATGTCTGTATCAACGTCTACATTGAAAGACTAAAAATAACAATTTTCAACATGTAGGACTAAAAAAAAGAAAATTTAAATTTAAGGGACTAAAATCAAAATTGGCTCAAATTTATGAGACGAAAAACATATTAAATCCTATCACAAAATATGGGAATGTTATGGTCAAAGCTAGAATAATATGCTAATTGATATCCATAAAAGTTGTGAACAACAATTTGTTGTTGAGACATATTCAACTTCTATAGTTTAGAGTGTTATTGAATTTTGCTTCTTGCTTGCTTAAGATATAAGACATTATGAAATGACATCCTCTACTTATACTTTTTCTTTCAAGTATATCTCCAACATAGCGAACATCACAAAAACCTACTAACTTGAAATCTTGACTTTTCTCATAAAACAAAGTCAGATTAGTTGTTCCAACTAGATATCTAAAGATTCTTTTGACAATAGTCAAATGTGAATCTCTAGGATTAGACTAAATCTGGTAAAAAGATATACATTATGCATAATGTCAAGTCTACTTGCAAATAGATATAATAATGATCCAATAATACCTCTATATATTGTATAATCAAAATGTTTATCTAATTCGTCTTTTATGAGTGCTATAGATAGATGTAATAGTATGCTCATAAGCCAAGATTGTCCATCATAAATTTCTTAAAAAGTTCCTTTATATACTTTGTTTGATGGATATAGATACCATTGTCTTCTTGTTTGAATTGAAGGCCAAGAAATAATTTAACTCACCCATCATGCTCATTTTGAACTCACTTTGCATAAGCTTGGAAAATTCCTTAGAAAGAGTTTCATTATTAGCTCCAAAAATAATATCATCAACATATATTTAAACTATGATGATGTCTTAATTGGATTCTTTTCTAAGTAGGGTTGTGTCCACTTTTCATCTAGTGAATCCATTTTCAATCAAAAAATGCTAAGTTTATCATACCAAGCACAAGGTACTTACTTAAGACGATAAAAAACCTTTTTCAATTTGAAGACCTATTCAAATAGAGTTTGAACTTCAAAACCAAGGGGTTGTTTCACAAAAATTTCTTCTATGAAACCATTTAGAAACACACTTTTTACATTCATTTGAAAAAGTTTTGTTTTTATGTGTAACAAATACAAGCATGATCCTAATAGCTTCTAATCTAGCTACAAGTGCAAAGGTTTCACTAAAGTCTATAATTTTTTGTTGGTTATAGCCTTGAGCTGCTAAAATTGCTTTGTTCCTTACCACTTTACCATCTTTGTCTAACTTGTTTTTGAACACCCATTCAGGTCCTTTGATGATTTTGTTGTTTGGTCTTAGGACTAGAGTCCATACATTATTTATGGTAAATTGATGTAGTTCTTCTTCCATGGTGATAATCCAATCATTGTCCTTTAGAGCTTCATTTATTATCTTTGGTTCTTATCTTAGACACTAAGGCATAGGATGCTTGATCTCTGAAATATGATATTGTTTTGATTTCATGTATTCTATCACCAAGGATAAAATCTTGTGGATGGTAAGAAGCAAATTTCTAGTTACATTAAGGTTGACTTTTAGGTACTTTTTTGTTGGGGTGCTTTATCTAAAGGTTTGTTTTGGGTATTATACATTTGTTTAGATGTTGGTATTTGCATATCTACAAAATCATCCTCAAATTTTAATAGTGTCCTATCAAACATTAGTGCATCATTAAACTATGATTATGTCTTAATTGGATTCTTTTCTAAGTAGGGTTGTGTCCACTTTTCCTCTAGTGAATCCATTTTCAATCAAAAAAATGCTAAGTTTATCATACCAAGCACAAGGTACTTACTTAAGACCATAAAAAACCTTTTTCAGTTTGAAGACATATTCAAATAGAGTTTGATCTTCAAAACTAAGGGGTTGTTTCACAAAAACTTCTTCTATGAAACCATTTAGAAAAATACTTTTCATTTGAAAAAGTTTTGTTTTTATGTGCAACAAATGCAAGCATGATCCTAATAGCTTCTAATCTAGCTACAAGTGCAAAGGTTTCACTAAAGTCTATAATTTTTTGTTGGTTATACCTTGAGCTTCTAAAATTGCTTTGTTCCTTACCACTTTACCATCTTCGTCTAACTTGTTTTTGAACACCCATTTAGGTCCTTTGATGATTTTGTTGTTTGGTCTTAGAACTAGAGTCCATACATTATTTATGGTAAATTGATGTAATTCTTCTTCCATGGTGATAATCTAGTTATCATCCTTTAGAGCTTCATTTATTATCTTTGGTTCCTATCTTAGACACTAAGGCATAGGATGCTTGATCTCTGAAATATGATCTTGTTTTAATTTCATCTATTCTATCACTAAGGATAAAATCTTGTGGATGGTGAGAAGCAAATTTCTAGTTACATTAAGATTGACTTGTAGGTACTTTTTTGTTGGGGTGCTTTATTTAAAGGTTTGTTTTGAGCATTATACATTTGTTCAGATGTTCATATTTGCATATCTATAAAACCATCGTCAATTTTTGACAGTGTCCTATCAGACATTAGTACATCATTAAACTTAACTTGAACAAATTCTTCAACAACAGAAGTTCTAGTGTTTAATACTTTATATGCTTTTGAAGTATGAGAATATTCAATAAATATTCCTTTATCCACTTTGGAACCAAACTTTCCAAGTTGATCCCATGTTAATAACGAAGCACTCACATTCAAAAAGATGAAAGTAAGAAATGTTAAGTCTTCCTCTCTGTAGTTCGTAAAGAATCTTAGTTTAATATTGGTATGATTAATATTCTATATTGAACATAACACGTTGTAGTACATAGGTAAATACAAGAGGGGAAGGGGTTGAGTTGTTTTAAAAATACATTTTTTCAAACTTTTCGTAAAAGACATTATAGTGTTTGTTTCTTCGAAAGACAAAGTCAAAAACCTTTATGTTAAAAACTTTAGTTTCTTAGTAATGTTATAAGATATATCAAGGAGAGATAGAGAAAGAAAGGTACAAATACTTTATCCTGGTTCATCTCCAATCTTGAGACTACCTACAGTCCTTGGACATTTTTACTTACCACAAACAAGTTACAAGTATTCTTTTATTACAAGTTTCTTCAAGCTAAACAAACAAGTAGTTTTTACCTTGCCTCTTCAACCAATATACTCAGGTATTCTTTCTTACATAAAGTCTCTCTAGGCTTCCATCAAATTTACAAAGTATATGATATACGGGTAAACATACTATCTATATCGTCTTTCAAACAAGATATTACAATGGAGTATATTCCTTTTACTAAAGACTTTGGATAAAAATATCTTTTTACAATAGTTTTCAAAGAATAATGAGTTGTTTTTTGCTTGAAAGATTTTAGTCTTAGTTCACGTCTCTATTTTACAAGAGTAGAAGATCATGCTAATGTCTTCCTTCATTTTTAGAGAGAGAAAGTGTTAGTTAGGAGTATTAAATGCTTCAATAAATTTATTTCACCAACTTGTCACATTGATAAGATAAAACAACTTGCTTATCTTTCTCTTTTAGTACTTATTCCCTATAGTAAGTATCAAAAGCACTATCAAGTGTAGTCTATTTCTTTTTTGTAGTGGCATGTCTTTTAAGATTAATCAAATATACTCATAGTTGCATTTGAATTTTCATTCAAAGCTTCTTAAATATAATTAGCGAAAAGGTGCATTTTGTGCAACGTGATGTTGATATATGTATGCAATTCATCTTTATGTTTAAACACGCTTCATCTTTTAATAAGAAAAACGTGGTCTATTAGATGAATAAATGCTTTTGCATGATAAGACAATATTGTTTTTAAGACGATTATATCATCTTTCATTATAGAAAAACTTGTTTGTTCATTATAATTCACTTAAGGAAAATCATCCTATGCTCTAACACACATTGTATTTACAACTTCTTCCCATAAGTGTTTTGGAAGAGAGTTTTAACAAAGAATGGTTCAAGTCATTTCTTGAAAAGTTCTATTTTTCCTTTCAACTACCTTTTTTTAAGGAGTTTTTATATGCCGACTTCGTCTAGCATGCCGACTTCGTCTCTCGTAGTCGAGTCAACTCTGTATGCCGACTCCATCTCCACCTGCTGAGTTCGTCCCGTTTGTCTGGATTCATCCCGACAACAAGATTGACTCCGCTTTAACAAATTCGACAGGTGGTCATTTAAGAAATAGTTAGTCTATTAGTCAGTTAAGTCTGTTATTTCAGTTAGTTAGTTATCTTTGTTAGTTAGTTAGTGTTACAGTTGGTTAAATAGTTAATTGGAACATATATATAAGGAGATGTGTAGCTCGTTCATTAGTTGGACTTAGACACGGACACATACCCACACAAGTACATACACTTTCACTTCCATTAATCAGTGTTCAACGTTGCTTTAGTGACACTCAGTCGATCAAGTAGGCGTAGGTGCAGGATTCAAGCTGTGCAGGTTGCTAGAGAGGATTGATCAGGAGGGGCAGATTCATCTGTCTTCACGACACACTCTAGAATGTATCCCCTCTCATGCTAAATATTTGTTTGTTTGTTCGTTCTTAATTTCATAGCTAGTTTACTTTCTATTATGCATTTACTTTGTAATTCCGAGTAAAAACCAAAACCCCACTGTCTTTATATTTCTGTATACTGTCCGAGTATGCATTCTGCATTTCTGTATTTTGCATGATTCTCCACTTTTCGCACTATGCAAATCGAATACACATGTTCTTGAGAGATTCGACCTAGGTTGCACCCTATGTTATAAAATCATAGGTAATATAGTTTTATTTGATATTGCGTCAATGAAAAAAGCTTATTAGCAAGCTTCATAAATAAGATGTGTTTTTCAAGACATCTCAAACAGTCTTTTTACTAAACCTTTTTTGTAAAGCTTTGATATATGTTTTAAATTGACATGCTCAAGTTTCTTTTGTCACAACCATATTTCATCTTCTTTAAAGACTAGACATATTGCAGTTTCTCTATTTAGATCCTCAAGATTAATATTATAAAGATTATTATTTATCTTGGCAGTAAATAATGTAGTATTATCATTACGTTTGATAAAGGATGCAATAAACTCATTATCACAAAATTGATTTGTACTAAATAAGTTATACTTGAGACCTTCATCCTAAAGGATATTATCAATAATAGGTAGAGAATCCTTATTAACCTTATTTATATCATTGGTCTTTTCTGTTATATCACATTAGTATCCATTATATAAGTACCAACTACAATCCCTATTTCTTCTCACCAAAGATATCTACAACAAGAGCAATTTGAAATTGTAGTAACTAGATTTTCTTGGATCCTTTCATGTTAGAACCAAAAGTCTTATTATTTCCTTACTTCCTCTTGAGATTACAAGTTTTACTCTTGTCTTTTTTCTTTTTTGTCAAACTCTTCTATATTTGTCAAATAGATGTCTCTGACTTTTCAAAAGTGTTTTTATTTTAGCCAATTCACAAATTGGGATAACTCTTTCGTTAGACAAACAATCTTCTGTTTGAGTTTTTCCGCTTCAGATGATTGATTTATTTGATTAGACTTAGTTGTATTGATACCTACTAGTTGGCTCTGGAGCAAATTCACCTTAAAGCTCGATGTTAATTCAAACAATTAATAACTTTAAAATGCTCCACACATTCCTCCAATTCTTCTTGCCAATAATCAACGTATCATCAACAAATTGTAAATATGATACATAGACACCCTGTCTTTCTAGATCAAACCTACCAAAAAGTTCCCTCTTAACAGCCTCATTAAACACCATACTCAAACCTTCTGCAGGTTTTAGGAAAAGAGAAAAAAGATAGTGGGTTTCCTTGTCTCAACCTTTTACTTACCGCAAATTCTTTAATTGAATTTCTGTTAGCAAGGACATAAATTTTTGCCGTAGATACACATGATTTAATCCATTTCCTCCACATTCTCATGGAAACGCATATGCACCATCATGAAGTCAAGATATTCACAACTTATTGAATCATATGTTTTCCCAAAGTCGACCTTAAAACATACAACCTCCTTCGTCTTCCTTTTCTCGCTTCATGAATAAGCTCGTTAGAAATAAAAGCTCCATCCAATATTTGTCTACTCTTTATAAAAGCATACTAATTCTTAGAAATAACTAAATGTAAGACCTTCCTCAATCTATTGTCTAGAAATTTAACCAACACCTTATACATAAAACCAATCAAAGAAATAAGCCTATAATCACCTAAGGTCAAAAGATTATCTTTTTTTAATACCTAGAGAATGAACGAATTGTTCAAACCTTTTACTAGTTTATATCGTTAGCGTGTAATTCATCCAAACCATAAATTTGGTGTTTGAAAAATTATGAATGGATTTATAAATTTTGATTTGATGAAATGTCAGTAGTATAATAAAAAAATTGTTTTTATTTAATACCATATTAATATATCATTTAATGAGTTTGATTATATCAACAATCATATAAGATATTATGTTAATTAAATAATATGATAATACATCAATAAACATAAATATATAAAAAATTAGACTAAATTATAATTTTAGTCTTTTTATCTTATTATAAAAATTCATTTTTTTCCTTTGTATTTTGAAAAATTCATTTTTATCTTATTATAAAAATTCATTTTCTTTCTTTATATTTTGAAATTTTCATTTTTGATCTTTAACTCTTAAATTTGAGTTAATGGTTTTTGTTTGAAATAATGATATTTTTTAATTTTAAACTCTTTTTTTACTTATTCATGTGAAACTATTGAATTCTTTTATATAAAAACTATGAAATTCAACTAATGTTCGTACAAAAAATAAAATCATAAACATGATTAAAATCACGTGAAAAGTAAGTCACATGAGCAATTGAAAAAGAATGACATTAGATTTTCAGTTTTTGTCAATTATAAGACTCATTTTTCATACGATTTTTACTATATTTATGACATTTTTTGTGTGTAAATATTACTCTATTATATAAATTTCATGTAAATAAATCTAATAGGATAAATTTATATTATAAATTAGTTAAAAAAGATTCAAAATTATTTTATAAAATAAAAAATTATCATTATTTCGGAAGGATAAAATAATTTTTTTTAATATACAAAAAATAATTTTTTATAATAAGAGAAGTGAACAAAATTATAATTTAACTAAACTTATATAGATAATGTATGAAAATTAATTTTGATTTCATATTTGTAATAAATACAAGAAACTAGTGTGTATCATTTATTCCTATCGTATTATCCACTATAAACAGGTTTTGCTGGTGCTTTAATTTATTTTGTCAGAAATGAAATAAAAGCACATGTATTTGTATTTGGATTCTCAATTTCAAGACAAAGCACGTTCCTTGTATGTCTAATCCATATTCTTCAATGATGGATAAGAAATATATTTAACCCTTTCTTTTTCCTTATCAACTACCAAAAAACCACCTAGAACAACTAAAGGTCCAGAATAAGACTTTAACAATTATAGTGAGTACGTGATGATTCTATGTTCCATTTTTCTATTTATTAATATAGAATGACCACCCTATATCATTATTTCACCATTTCCTATCTAAAGTACAAATTATCTAGGTACATAGATATCGTGGTTAATTTCGCTCAGTATTAGGCACTAAAACTTTAGTTAATACCAAATCATAATCAATATTCGGGTTGGAAAAAGAAAGACCAACAAAGCAAAATACAGCTTGCAATTTTTAGATAAAAATAATTTGTGTGCTTGTGGTGTATAAGATATCGTATAATTAGTGTACAATTCATACCTACTATTATTTTTATTAGTTGTATTTAAAATTTATATTTAGAGGTAACTCAATTTCAAGTTAAACTAATAAAATAATTTTTTTTTCACTTACATATATAAACTATTTAAACAATATTTGTAGTTAATATAAAACTTCTAAAATAAGTTTTTAGTATAAAATTCTTTTATGCTTTAACTTTAATTCATGATTGAGGACTTTTCCATATCATACACGAGTTATTAATTTTTTCTTTCTTATTAAACTTCATTTCCTATTTAAAAGTAAAAAAATGTTTAGATAAATTATTTTACAAGTACTCATAGGAGAAGAGAATAAGAGAAAAAAATTAAATAATATTTTTATAAATTAAAATTAACTTATACATAAATTAAAAATTAATTTTTAAAAAAATTAATACGAAAGAATTTTAATTAATTTATATATAAATTAATTTTTACTTATGTATAAACTTCATTTCTTTTCTTATATTATTCTTCTATAATTATTTAAAAAAAAAGTTTACTAAACATATTCCTAACAATTACTTATTTGAACATAATTACTTATTTGAACATTGATACAGAATTGTATTATTAATGCAATACAATAACAAATCTGGCAAGCATTGTATCGATTGTAACCTCTATTTATTCTTGATTTGATTCCTGATTTAGTTTTTCCCCACAATAGGGTGTCATCAGAGAATAGCCCTACACCCCCAAGATCATGAAGGGAAAAGGTCAGGGTTGGTCCTTCAATTTCCATAACAACTAATAATGCCTATAATTATTGCTCAACTCCATTGCAGAATACTCATTACCAAATCATGTGAGCTTGTTTTGTACGTTCCACCTACTAGCTATTCCCAAATTACTCACTCCCAGTTTTCTATCCAACTCATGCAGCCACATGCAGTGGTTTTCAATATTGTTTTTTTTTTTTTTTTTTCAAATGTTAGATTTATCTGTCAGGTTTCAAATACCATGCATATGGACAGTAACGGCTATTCATCGTATATACAAGGACTTGTCATATGCTGGCGATAATGTTACTCCTAAGTAAGTACAATTCTTTCATTCACAAATGAATCGTAGGAATTCTATTTTATTATTTATTATATATATAATAAATATATAAAAACACGATGACTAATATCTTGAATTGCCTGTTTGGACTTTAAATATTCAGAGATTTATAATTGTTTTTTGCTGGCGTTTCATTCAACTTCACTTTTAAATACTAGTGATAATTTTGTTAGGAATATACCACATAAAACGTAATAATGTGGCTGTTCATGTTATAATGATGTAACAATGTTTGAAAACAAATTGTGAATTGCTGAATATTAAAAGTTTAGATTTACTTTCTCTAAAATGAGTAATTTTGTTAAGTAAGAAAATAAAAGTTTTGTTTGAATAATTTTTTCTATAAGTACTTATATGAAAATATAATAGTAAGAAAAGATTTAAATTTTTTATATACTAAAATTACCTTATATATAAGTTAAAATTAATTTTTAAAAATTAAAATCATTAAACTTCTTCAAAAAATTTATTTTAACCTATATATAAATTAGTTTTAGGTTATAACAAAAAGTTTATTTTATTTTTTATAAATACTTATAAAAAAATTATCCAAACAAAATATATGTTTATTATTATACCTTATAATCATACTTAATTTTAAATTATCAATAGATGAATTTTTATCTTCTTACTTTACACATTTATTTATTATAGAAAAATTAAATCTTAAAAGTTTAAATTAAAATATCTCAAAAATTAAAAAATTTAGGCAATAATTTACATAAAGATTCAAGTCTAATCGAATAAATTTTGACTTGACTTTTATTAAATGATAATTTAGTTAAATATTGTCAAAATTTTCTATAATTAAAACCACTTTTAAATTTTTGTGCATACCTTAAACATGATAGATCATATCTTAAAATTTTATGATATACATGAAGAGAAATTTGTAGGCCGCTATTTTTACTTATTCGGATCTAGGAAAAATTATTATAAATAATGATAAAATTTTAAATATTTAATATAATTACATATTTAGTATTATTAATTAAATTAAAATAATTAAATGTTTATTAAATCGGCTTCAATAAAACTTAATAAGATTTAAATATATTTTAAATCAAAAAGATTAACAAATCAAAATATACATTTGAGTAAAAGATTATTTTAATTCTTAAAGTTGGAAGACGTTGAAAAGTTAATTTTTGAAATTGAAAATATATCAAACAAGTTTAGATAAACTTCAATGTTTACGTTCATTTTAATTTTTAAAATAAGTTAATATTATCACTTGAGTTATATATTTTTTAAAATTTTAAATTAAATAATTAGTAAATTATATTTTTAATTTTTTATTTAAGAACTAATATAAGGATTTGTTTGGATTTCAAAAATAAAAATCATCGATCTTATAAAGCATTAAAAGAAGCCAGGCTTGCTAGATAAGACCGATTTGAATTGGGTCTGTGGGAGTGATTTTCATGTGTCATATCAAACCGTAGGCTGATGAATCCATAAAAGTGGGGTCTATCAAATATCTATCCAAATAGTGTTGGCTCTCAAAAACAAGCCTTACCAAACCAAAATTAACACTCCTGCCATATTCTTGCATCACAATGAAATCAAAAGTCAGGGAACTCAAAGAATTGTTGATTAAAACTAAATTTTAAAATATTGTTTTTAGTTTATTTAATAAAGTAAAAGTTTAAATATATTTTTATTTTTATTTTATTATAAAATTCATTTTAATCTTTATTTTTTAAATATTCATTTTCACTTTTAACTCTTAAATAAGTTAATATTATCTTTTTTGAAATTGTGATTGTCTTCAATTTTAAGATATGATTTTGAATTTTTTTATTAAATTTAATATGTAAAATTTATTTTATTAAATTTATATTAATAAAAATTATAAAAAATAATTAATGTTTGAGTAAAAAATTACTATCAACATAATAAAAATAACGTGAAAAATAAGATTCATTAAAAAGAATTTAATATTAGAAATTTTTAATTTTTTGTTTTTTTATGAAACTCATATTTTATTCGATTTTTATATTACATATGATGTTTTAATTTTAATTAGGTTTCATAGTTTTGTGAATGAATCTAATGAAAAAATTATATATCTTAAATTAATTAAAAAAATTTAAAATTATGTCTTGAAAATGATTATCCTTTCTTAATAATAATTGATAATATCATCAATAAATTAAAATTTTTAGAAACATTGCTATTGTCTAATATATTAATGTTAATTTTAAAAAAAATGTGAATTGAAGCAATAATCACAAGAATTATTAGCAATATATACGTATTTGCTAAGAAATAAAGCCTTTCTTAGTAAAAAAAAAAAATACATGTATCTTCCCTAGATGATAAACTACAATAGTTTATTTCTATTAGTATTGATTTTGTCTAACAAAAATTAAATTATTAATATAGATATATAATATATTATACTCACAATACATCAATGTATATATTAATTTTTCATGATAATGAAATTAACTATTAGTATATTATATATTTTATTATTAATATAGAGCTGAAATATCTATATTAACAATACAATTTTTAATAGACAAAATTGATATAGATACTATTGTTTTATATATATATATATATATATATATATATATATATATATATATATATATATATATATATATATATATATATATATATATATATATATATATATATATATACTAACTAGTGAATTGAACATGTTGATTGGAAAGTTGCCGTATAGTTCTATTATTTTTCTTAACATTGCTTTTATAAAAACGTGCACTAGTAAACTAGCAATAATTTAGAAAACAAGAATGAACAAGGTTTTAAAAAACTTGGTTTTGCAAGGAAAGACGTTAAACATTTACCTTAGAAAAAAAGATTTTAACACACACACCTATATAAATTTTAAAGTTATATTTTAAAAAATATCAACAAGTACGGATACTAACTAAGAAAATAAAATATAAAGTAATTAATAAAATAATTACTATTATTAAATATAATTTTGTTTAATATTTTAAAATAATTAAGAATTGATATTGTATTATTCTTAAGAGGAAATTACATTCTCCTCCCTTAAAAAAATACGAATATTATATTATTCTTCTTTTTTTATATTA
This sequence comes from Mucuna pruriens, assembly GCA_025330945.1. Classification (NCBI taxonomy): domain Eukaryota; kingdom Viridiplantae; phylum Streptophyta; class Magnoliopsida; order Fabales; family Fabaceae; genus Mucuna; species Mucuna pruriens. The sequence goes on from JAENHJ010000157.1 coordinate 557,895, forward strand.
AAAATTATACTTCTCTCTCCTTACATATTGGGATATGTTCCCTTACTCATTTTTAAATTTTTAGCTGAAACTCAGTTAGCTTTTGTTAAAATAAATATATTACCAAAATATTTATACTTTTCATTTATAAAAAATTAATTCATAAAATTTACTTCAAATATTTTATTGAATTCTAAATATTTTATATAATAATAATAATAATAATAATAATAATAATAATAATAATAATAATAATGATTATAATAATAATAATAATAATAATAATAATAATAATAATAATAATAATAATAATAATAATAATAATAAATTATCTAAATTTAATAATTCAATTATTATTTAAAAATTTATTAAGAATTATGCTAAAGTTAACTATATATTTAAAAATTATTTTTTAATTGTTATTATTTACACAAAACATAGTCTAAAATAAATAAATTAAAAATTATATATATATATAAAAGTAAAATAAAATTAAACACTAATATTAAGGTAGTATTTGATTGATGTTATTAATATAATATTTTTTATAAATATTTAAATAAATTATTACTTTTATTTAGTATTATTTAAATTAATTTTATTTAATAAATTAATGCTAATATATGTATATTAAACATACAAATTTTTAAATGAATCTATTTATGTTAAAAACCTATTATTAAAAATTTAATGCTTATATATATATATATATTTAAAATATAATTAAATTTTTCATTTTATTAATTTTATAAAAAGTAGTTATAAAATGTATTTTTAAATACAAAAATTTAAATATATATTAATATGATATATATAAATTGATATATATATATATATATATATATATATAATTTATCTCATAAATTTTGTTTTTATTATTGTTTTAATAAAAAATAATTATTTTAAATTAAGTTGTATATTTTACAAAATTATTGAATGAGTGAATAATAATTTAATAAATCAAAATATTTTAGTATATATTTAATTTAAAATATATTTAAATAAGGAAGATGTGATAATGAAAATATATTTAATAAACAAGAAAAATATAGTTTTTCTATATTTTAATAGGAATGAAAATGTAATACCTTACTTACGTTTTTTATAAGATGAAAACGTAATTTGTTTTGATGATGTTAAGATAAATTAATTAAATTATATATTTTTAACCTAAGTGTACATTGAGAGTATAATAACTAAATATGTTACCGGAGAGTAGTATAACTAAAAACTATTATTTGTTATTAAATTAGAAGAACTAAAATTTTTGGGATTTCAAACTACTTCAGTAGCTTATATTTTAGTAAGCCTGCCTTGCAAATAACTGCCCCAGGTTTCCAGTGAACTCTAAATATATGCATGTAGTATGAAAAATTTGCATTTATTAGATATTTATTCGAGGTTTAATTATTTATTTAATTCTTACATTCTATATTACATTACTTTTATATTTGAGTTCTTATACTAAAAAAATAGATATTTTAGTTGATAAACAATTAAACATGTACTTTTAATTCTGTTTTAAAAAATCATTACAAATTTTTTTATGATTGTGAAATTATCATAAATTTATTATTAAAATGATAACTGTGGCAATTTTTTTAATAACTGTAAAAAATTGTGATGTATTTATTTGACGGACTTAATGTATAGTTGACAGTAAGAATTAAAACAAAATTATATATATATATATATATATATATATATATATATATATATATATATATATATATATATATATATATATATATAATTTTAAATATAGAAACAATGGAAGTATAATTAAATTTTTATTTAACTATTTTAGTTTAATCGAAGTGCAGTTAAAGTGGTGAACTTATCTCTTTGACTAGAGAGTTAAATCCCAAGTTAGCAAACAGTGTCTTCGAATTATTAAAACCATATTGGTCGTCGACTATACAAAATTACATAGGACTTATTATTATTATGTGTCATCTTTGTGGCCAAAAAAGAGAAACCAAACACTATCTTGTTCCTTTTTTTTTTTTTCTTCTTCTTCTTTTTTTTCACTGCAAAATCTATTCCCTAATGGAAATAGTAACCTACAATAGCTTGTTGTTATCTCTTAGATGCTATGTCCAATTTTTTTGTCTCGAGTTTATTTCATGGCAGTGGAGTGTACGTGAATGTGGTTTCTTTCCGACATACACTAATTTCAATGGAATATTGAAAGCACTTCCAAAATTTCTTGATACTTGCTATGTCGCAATTAGCATGGTGAGTTTATAATATGGTAATGTTGTTCCAAAACATTTCATGACGATGAAAACTTTTTATCCTATGTAAAGGATTAGTGGGACAAATAAATTTTACTAGAAACAGTGAAAATTAAACTTTGGATAAATTTATTTATAAATACTTGTAGGGAACGAAATAGAAAGAAAAAATAAAAGAAAATTTTTTATAAATTAAAATTAACTTATGTATAAGTTAAAAATTAATTTTAGAGAAGTTAATATGAGTGAATTTTTACATACTAATTTATAAATACAATAATTTTACTTATGAATAAATTTATTTTATTTTTTGTTTCTATTTTTTTTTTCTTATAAAGTTGTATGAAAAAGTTTACTTAAACAGGTCTTATATTTTAATTATATAATTTTGGTTTCATGTCTTAGATTTAATTTTTTTTATGTTTACATGATATATATTAATTTATGAATAAATTAATTTTACTTACGAAGAAATTTATTATTATTTTTTTATTTTTTTTCCTTCTATATGTAAATATAGAAAAAATTTACTCAAATAATTTCCATATTTTGATAATACCATTTCAATTTCATGTTGTAGATTTAATTTTTTTTTAATGTTTATAGGCCATTTGTATGATTTTCATATCTATTTATTTGGACCATTTTTAATATCATTAATATTTTAATTTGTGTGTTGGACAGGAAAAATAATTATTTTATATAATTATAATTATAACTATAATTCATAATAAATAAATAAATATTTTAAATTTATAAATTATACTATTATTAAAATTTATAATAAATAAAATATTTTAAATATATAAATTATATTTAATTTTATAATAAATAATTTAAATTATGATAAAAGATTATTTTTAAATAAAAATAAATACGTAGTTAAAAAACTAAATATATAAATAAAAATAATTTGAAGTTATTGATAGGTATAATCTTTTACTAGTTATGAAAAAAATGTGTAAAATACACCTTTATTAAAAAAAAGTCTAAAGAATTTTTAATAGAAAAAATAAAAAAAAAATTATTTTCATTTGTAACATAAGAGTATATTATTACATTTCAAACGTCATATTCCTCAAATAATATATTTCTTAAAGATCACTACGAGGATATTTAAACAAATCAGTAGTGAATTGAGTGATATGTTTTTTATATACACTTTAAGTTTTATTTATATTGGAACCTTTCTTACAACACCCAACATAATACATAAGTAAAGGTAGTTTACAAGAAAAATAAAGATACAAAGAAAGGCAAGGTCACATAAGAAAAGATACAGAGAAACAGATATATATCTAACACTTCCTCTCAAGCTAGAGCATATAGATTATATGCTCCAAGCTTGGAACATATAACTTGTATCTGTGGTCTCCTTAAAGATTTAGTGAAAATGTCAGCAAGTTGATTACTCGAGTTGACAAATTCTGTACTTATTTCTTTGGCCAGAAACTTCTCTCGTACGAAGTGACAGTCAATCTCAATGTGTTTGGTTCTTTCATGAAATACGAGATTAGAAGCAATGTGAAGAACCACTTGATTATCACAATACAATTTCATTGGTTAGACGTCAGCAAATTTCAATTCTTGAATAAGTTGTTTTACCCATATCAATTCACAAGTAGTTGAAGTCATAGCCCGATCTTCTACTTCAGCACTAGAATGAGCAACAATATTTTGCTTCTTACTTTTCCAAGAGACCACATTTCCCCCAATAGATATGCAAAAACCTATAGTAGATCGTCTATCAATGGGAGATCTTGCCCAATCAACATCACAGTAACCTGATATATGAGTGTCTCCCTTATCCTCATATAGTAAACCTTGTCCAGGTGTCTTTTTGATATATCTAAGAATATAGAGGACTGCTACCCAGTGATCAATGCAAGGTGCCTGCATAAACTGACTTACAACTCCTACTACAAAAAGAGATATCAAGTCTAGTGATAGTGAGGTAAATGGGTTTTCCAACTATTCTTTTATACCTCTTTGGATCAAAATAAGGTTTACCATGTTTTACCATTAACTTCATATTTGGATTCATGGAACTGTCAGCTGGCCTGCAATTACTCACACTAGTCTCTTGTAGATATTAAGAGCATATTTTCTTTGAGAGATAACAATGCCTTCCTTGGATTGAGCCACCTCTATGCCAAAATATAGAGTGATTTGCTTCACTTCTTATCATCCTAAAGTTTTGAACAACTTGGCTAAACTTTCCAAACCAAGCTCTTGGGAACTGTTTAAGTCCATACAAGGATCTACGAAGCTTGCATACTAAACCAGACTCCCCCTGAGCAACAAAATATATTTCTTCATCCAAGTCTCCATGTAGAAAAACATTTTTAATGTCTAATTGATGAAGAGGCCATTGACGAATAGCAGTCATTGCAAGTAAGAGGGGGATAGTAGTGATTTTTGCCACAAGAGAGAAAGTATCTCCATAATCAAGACCATATACCTGAGTATATCCTTTGGCCACCAACCAGGCTTTGAGTCGATCAACTATGCCATTAAGTCCAACTTTAATAGCAAATACCTACCTACAACCAACTGCCTTCTTGCCTGAGGGAAGAGAAACTAACTCCCAAGTACCACTTTGTTCCAGCGCCTACATTTCAACTACCATGGCTTGTAGCCGTCTAGGATGATCAAGTGCTTCACAAATAGATTTAAGAATAGTAATGGACGAAACAGAGGAAACAAAAGAAAAATACGAAGGAGATAAACGATGATAACTAAGGTAAATAGGATGAGGATTACGAATAGAGGGGATACCTTTCCGAAGAGCAATGGACCAACCAATGTTAGAATCACGAGAAGGAGAGGATGAAGGACGATCCAGTATGGGTTCAGCTGAGGATAGAGGACATGAATCAAGTGAATCTTCACGTACTGGGGTACCTATCTCTTGTGTCTTGCTTTGACATGTAGACATTGAAGGTGGAGATAGTTCAACTTGAGAATAAGCAAAAGACAAAGGTTGGAGTATGTCTACATTATCTGTTTCAAAGGATGACGACTCTGTTGGACTAAGATATGAAATTGGTAGTGCCTCTTGGATAAAGTCAAAATCATCTTTGGTGGAGAAGAATATAGTTTTCTCAAAGAATGTAACATCAGCTGACATATAGTGTCTTTTTGTGGATGGAGAGTAACATTTATACCCTTTTTGAAGACGAGAATATCTAAGAAACACACATTTGATTGCTCTTGCAGAAAGTTTATCACGACCTGGAGAGACATCATGAACAAAACATACACAACCAAAGACTTTATGAGGCACATGATACATTTTATCTTTAGGAAATAAAATTGAATGCAAAATTTGATTCTCAAGAGAAGTAGATGACATTTAATTTATTAAAAAATAGGCAGTAAGAATGACTTCACCCCAATGATTAGTAGGGACATTTGCACTTAAAAGTAAGGTGCAGGCAATTTCAACCAAATGTCTATTTTTTCTTTCAGCTATACCATTCTATTAAGGAGTATGAGGACATGTGGATTGATGTACGATTCCTTTTGAAGATAGATATGAGTTTAGTTCAGAAGAAAAATATTCTTTTGCATTGTCACTTCTCAATATTTTAATGGTTTTTCCAAATTGATTTTTCACTTCTTTAGAGAAGGATATTAAGATGGACAAAAGTTTAGATCTTTCTTTCATTAAATAGACCCAAGTACATCATGAGTATTCATCAATAAATGTGACGAAGTAGTTAAAACAAAAAGATGTTACTTGACTTGGTCCCCAAACATCTGAATGGACAATAGAAAAAGGAAAATTACATCTTTTGTTGATTTGGTTAGGGAAGGTGGATCTAACATGTTTGCCTAATTGACAAAACTCACACTCTAAGGTATACAATTTATTGAGACTAGGAACCATTAACTTTAGCTTTGCAAGACTAGGATGCCTTAAACAATTATGCAAAAGCTTTAGAGATATAGACACAAAACACAACCTAGAGGGATTGTTGGATAAGTAATAAAGTCCTCTTGATTCATGTCTTTCACCAATTAGCTGGCCCGTATTCTGGTCCTGTATAACAAAAGAATCAGCATAAAAAGGTTACTAAACAATTCAAAGAATTAGTCAATTGGCTCAAAGAAATCAAATTGTAGGGACATTTAGGAATGTATAACATAGAGTTTAAACTAATTGATGAGGATAGAGAAACTTGACCAACTCCCTAAGATACCATTTTGGAACCATTGGCTAATAAAATGAAGTGAGGAAACTTAGGTGAGGAGATAGAGGGGAACGTAGAATCATTACCAGAAATGTGATTAGAAGCACCTGAATCAACTATCCATGGATCTTGGCTCCCCATGGAATGAGAAATGCATGCAATTGAAACACTTGGTGAAGCAAATGATTGGGTGTGGTTGTTGGATTTGAACCTTAGGAACTCTTGATACTCTTCATCTGAGATTAATTGAGAATCAGTCCTTCCATTTGAAGGGATATCACTTGAAGATATATATGCAGTTTTGTTTGGCCAACCAATCAAATCATAACAACTATTTTGTAGGTGTCCTTCTTTTCCACAGTGTGAGCAAATAAGCTTACCACGACCACCTTTACCATTTCTGCAACATTCTTTTAGTACCACGACCACTTCTTCCTCTACCACGAGAGGCTACCATAGTAGAGTTTTCAACAACTATACCATCACCTTTCGTTCTGGTAGGAACCCGAAGAAGCCTAGTAACTAGGCTATTCATACAAGGAATATGTTCGGTTGACAAGATTTGATCTCGAATATGCTCATAATTAGGATGCAAACTTCGCAGGATTAGAATCATTAGTAGTTTGTCAATTCACTTTGTTGTTTCCTCAATAGAGTTACACACAAGTAAACCTTTCAATTCTTCAGTAGCAGCCTTGGCTTTGGCTATGTGCGACACCATATCTTGGTTGGTTTGTTGAAGGGAAACAATCTTTTGAGTAGAATCAAACAAACGTTGAACATCATTAGAGAAAACATCTTTAGTGTTCGTCCACAAAGAATAGTTGGTCTTGAATGACCTTAAGATTTCTAATAATTCAGGGCTCACGGACTGCCACAAAATGACACATAATTGATAGTCAAGCTTTAGCCATGGAGCTTTGTTTTCTTCTGGTATTTCAACATCTTGTTTCTCTAAATGGTCATGAAACCCTTGTCCCAAAAACTATAACTCAACTGAGTTTGACCAAGCTCTATAATTTTTCTAGTTGAGTTTTTCTGCTATAATAGTTGGGGTTCCTGAAAAAGAGATAAAAACCCTTGGTGAAAAAGAACTGGAAGTGCCCATTTTTAACCTCAAACAGAGTGAAAGATGAGGAGGGTAATAATTCTAAACACTGCAATAAAAAATAGTAGCCTGGTAACTCATATCTACCAACCACAGTACTTCCTACCAAGTTTTTGAGGGTTGGAATAGGTAGGAAAGGAGCCGACGAACAGAATAGTGGGCTCGCGTGGAGAACAAAGGTTTGGAAGGCAGTGCGTGGTGTTCACGCGCCGGTAGGCTTGAGCCACGAGAACGGTGTGTGGCAGTGCCTGGAGGATCTTTTAACCCTGTCTGGGTTTTGTGGCACAGCTCATGGCGCACCTAACCCTGTATTAACTAGAGGATTCTGGCAGCGGATGATGGCAGATGGTGGCAGACAACGACGACAACAACTCCTGACAACGACTCTTAGTCAAAAGATATTGAGACAAAAAACTTTTGGCGGCGGACGGTGGCGGATGACGACGGATGGCAACGGCGACACCCTAGATGACAACTCTCAATTATAGGGCACAGGTAGAGCAAAAATCTGCTCTGATACGAGTTTAAACAAACCAGTAGTGAATTGAGTAGTGTGTTTTTGATACACACTTTAAGTTTTATTTATATTGGAACCTTTCTTACAACACCCAGCATAATACATCAACAAAGGTAGCTTACAAGAAAAGTAAAGATACAAAGAAAGACAAGGTCACATAAGAAAAGATACAAGGAAACAAACATATATCTAACAAGGATAAAAGAAAAATATATTATTTATTTAAATATATTGTAATTATAATATGTATAGTAAACTATATTATTTATTTAAACTTGTGATAAAAGAAAAATAAAAATAAGATTAAATACAATGAACAATATTATCTCTAGTTATGTATATAAGAAACAAATGAGAGTAATTTTTTAGTCTTAATTATAAAAAATAAAACTCTTTTTTAATGTATTAATTATTAGTTTCTTTTTATACTTTTCATTTATTGCAAAGTTTATTAACTAATCATTTATCTGTTTTTATTGTTAAATTTATAACATTATTAATTAAAATTAACTCATTATTTTGTTTTGAAGTTATGTATTTGTTTGTTATATTAGGATGGAGTTACAACATAATTCAATAAAAAGGCATTGAGGAGAAGCCAGCGGGGAAGGCAGCTAGCTAAGCGCGTTAAGCCCTACATTAGAGAAGTCCAAGTTGGGTATGGTGACTATATATACCCAGTGGAATGCACAACAAGGACGTATCACAACACAAGTTGGAACACAAAAAAAATGGGTTCTTCTTTGTGGACTTGTCTGATTCTGTTATCATTTGCTTCTGCTTCCTTCGCCGCCAACCCAAGGACACCCATTGATGTGCCATTTGGCCGAAACTATGTGCCTACTTGGGCCTTTGATCACATCAAATACCTCAATGGAGGTTCTGAGATTCAGCTTAATCTTGATAAGTACACTGGTATGTATGCTAATGCTATGTTATGCTTTGCAGTAAAGCACCTCTGGTTATAAATTTTTTCATTATACTCATGCAATTTTGAACAGGTACTGGCTTCCAGTCCAAAGGGTCCTACTTGTTTGGTCACTTCAGCATGTACATAAAACTGGTTCCTGGTGATTCGGCTGGCACAGTCACTGCTTTCTATGTAAGAAAAATGTTTATTTTATTTTTTGTTTTGTTTTCAAGTTTCTCCACCTATTTGTTTTCCCAGTGTTGGTTTGTGACCTTTTGGCTAAACTATGCAGTTATCATCCACAACCTCAGAACATGATGAAATAGACTTTGAGTTCTTGGGAAACAGAACTGGTCAACCATACATTTTGCAAACAAATGTGTTCACCGGAGGCAAGGGTGACAGAGAACAGAGAGTCTACCTCTGGTTTGACCCTACTAGAGAATACCACAGATACTCTGTGCTATGGAACATGTATCAGATTATGTAAGTATATATACTTGTTCACTTAATAAGTAACACTTTTTCACCTGTTAATAAGTCTTATTATGAATAATAGTTGTTATTATTACTGATAGAAACCCAAATATGGGGTGTGCAGATTCTTTGTGGATGAGTATCCAATAAGGGTGTTCAAGAACAGCAATGATTTGGGAGTGAAGTTCCCATTTAACCAACCCATGAAGATATACAACAGTTTGTGGAATGCTGATGATTGGGCCACAAGGGGTGGTTTGGAGAAAACAGACTGGTCCAAAGCACCCTTCATAGCCTCGTACAAGGGATTCCACATTGACGGGTGCGAGGCCTCTGTGAACGCCAAGTTCTGCGACACACAAGGCAAGAGGTGGTGGGACCAACCAGAGTTCCGCGACCTCGACGCTGCCCAATGGCAAAAACTCACCTGGGTGCGCCAGAAATACACCATCTATAACTACTGCACTGACCGCAAACGCTACCCACAAGTCCCTCCTGAGTGCACCAGAGACGGAGACATTTAAGCTTCCATCTGCTACTTTTATTCGCCTCTCTTATTATTATCTTCACCCGTCACCATAAATTTGTATAATTAATAAAATGATATATTATCATTAAAGGTATAAATATATTGTTTGAATAAAATAAATAAATGAAGGTAATCTTCATTTTTTAAGTCAATTTTATATGATTGAGTTAGGTTTTAATTTACAATAAAAAATAATATTAGAGTTTATTTTAGAAATTGTTGGACATATCAAGTTACTTCGGACTATTTTTATTCTTACTTTGAAAAATGCATATAATGAAAAAACAAGAAATACACCAAAAAAGATGGTAGATTTGTGTGTGATTTTGTAAAGTTTTTTTCGAAAAAAACACAAGATACATTAGTTTTCAAACACTATCCAATCTGACTACCAAAAGATGCGCAGAAGATAAAACCGAGAAGGTAAGAGAGAGAAACAATACAAAATTTATTTCACTTTTCCACAATAGCTATTTAGTCTCTTCAACTCAAATGATTTTTCCACTAAAGTCAATTGACTTACATACTAAGTATTTTCAACCTCTTTGTATTCTACCACACTTGTAATCTACCTTTATTAGAAGAAACACCAAGTATTCTTTAACATTTAGTTTCTTCAAACTATCACGATAACAAAAAGATTTTTTTCCAAAAGATAACTTATTATGTGAGCATATAGCAATTGTAGACATTGACTTTAAGTTTGCTTGGCAAAACAAATATAAAATCTTTTCACAAAGAAAATATTTTAAGATTGTCATCCAATGAACACACAAAGATGATGGGCTTTTTTTTTTTTTGTTTTTCTCTTCATGTATTATACTTTCTTTTTTTCTTTCTCTTTTTGTACTTGAAAGCTTGATCCACCAATGTATAAACGAGAGTAAGAAGAATGTTGTTATGCATGAAGATAAAGATCTTTTGTACTAAACTCCAAGAAGATGCTTTTTGCATAGCCATTGTAGAGTTTTGTTTTCTTTTGTGGTCAGAGAGAAGATGTGGAAGAGAAAAGTTGTTTTCTTCTTTTCCTTAGTAGTGTTATCTTCACTTGATGCGAGAAGCTTTGTTCTTTTTGTTTCCTTAAGCTGAGAAACATAAACGAAACTCTCTTATACCAAGATTGACTTGATTATCAGAGTTTGATAAGGAAACTTTTGTTGTTTTGAAACACAAAACATAGTAGAGAGTAGCATGTATATAGAAATATGAACGTTGTGAAACGTTAAATAGATATATGACAACGAGATAGTGTATTAGTTAAAAGACAAGTTACGAGATATGATAAGTATTAGAAACAAGAGAATACTATTTTTTTTTAAATCTTTTTGTAATTAAAATGATAGGGCATTGGTATTCTCTTACAACCTTGAACCTTAAAGGAAGTGGTATAATAGATTATATTTTTTATTTTCTACTTGATTTTTTTATTATTGTTAATATGAGCTGATTTAGTTGGTATTACTTTTTATAGATGTTAATTGGGGGTTTTGTGCTACTTTTTCCCATAATTTTTAAATACTATATATTATAAATGTTAGTTTATTTTACATACTACACAAGCTAAAGTACTATTCACATATATTTGAATCCTGTATATTACCATTTGTTTTATCAATCACAGACGATTGAGGAAAATTGATCTAAAATGTTGACGTTGAAATGAAATTTCTTTTTTATTTTGAAACTTATTTTAAAAAAAATAAAAGTAAGATCGTAGTTATGATTTCTTAAAAATTAAGAGCATTGGTTAATCAATAAATTAAAAATTAAAATATTTTAGTTTGTACATTACATAGAAAAAATGTTTATTTTATATAATTAAATTTTTTAATAAATAAATATATTTCATATATAATCATTTTATCATAATTAAAATTCAAAATAAATATTTTGAATATATAATTTACATTTGGATATACAAAAAATATTTTTAAATTGTGTTAAAGGATTATTTTTAATTAATAATAATTCCTTTGAAAAAATTATTAAAATTTAATTTAAAAATAAAGTATTAAAGTCACACTAGTCATCAATTCGATTGATGTACTGGTTAATGAATTATTGGTCAATGAATGAGTCAATAATTTGGATCACATGAACTGATATATAATATATTTGTGGGGATTTCAATAATTTTAATAGAGAAAAAACACCTAAAGTAGTTTTGCAATCTTTGATGACAAACTACAAAATTTGAAAAACCTATACAAGCATTAAACACTCAAATCAATAAGTTTGTAAGATGAATAATGAGACTTAGAAATGTACATGTAGGCATTATACAGTGTTAAAATGGTGAGAAAGACAATTAAGTAGTTATCATAGGTCATATGTCACGTGGCTAGGCCCAAATGGGTCCAAATAGTTGTCCTCGAATTTGGTGGCTCGTGTAGATACCAGCCATTGACTTGTTACTAAAGCTTCTTTAGAGATGTTGGGTTTCTTGGCGAGATTAATATCAGGTGGTCCATTACCCAGCTCAAGTAGTTCATCTGCAATATGTTAGTTAAAAGGAAAAAATAAATTATCATAGAGATGGTTCTTGTTGAGCCAACATGGAAAGGCAAGATCCATCTAGAGCGTGATAATACCCAACTTGAGGCTTGAAAGAGTTTCACATATCTTGTTATGAGTTTGAGCAAGATACTTAAAGTACGAGACCAGAATGAAGACGCTCAAGGAGCAAAGTCGAGTTAAAGATGTCCAAGTCACAGAACCAACCTTAGTGTTAAAGGCATAAAGTCGAGATGAGTTGTCAAGGAATAAAACCAAGCTTGAAGATTCCCAAGACTCAAGGCCATGCTGAAGATACTCAAGATTCAAAGTCGAACCGAGTACTCAAGGTTCAAGGTTGTAAGAGAATACTATTTCTCTTTAAATCTTTGTGTAGTTTTCAGTTCATTGCTAGTTACTGTTAGTTGTATTCAATCCTAAGCTGTTGCAAGGCAGCTACAACTGTTTTCATGACAGTTATAACTACCACAACAGGCACTAGATAGGTGTAGCTTTTTCTCTATATATAAACTCTTAATGCAGAAGCTCATTACTGTGTGTATTCTTTCATTTTGTTCAATAACAGAAAGTTTTGCAGTTCTCTCTCTTACGTTTAATATGGTATAAAGAGCTTAGGAATCCCAATAATGGCGATTATGATTCCACCACCACCTTCGCCACCTCCTCTGACGGTTTCTTCTTCGGCGCCTCTTACCTTCTCTCATTCAATCACGGAGAAACTCACTGAAGACAATTTTCTCCTTTGGCGACAACAAACCGAACCAGCGATTAAAGGTCACCATCTTCACTCGTACCTTCTTAATCCTCGTATTCCATCACGTTTTCTCTCTGAAGTGGATCACGACAATTGAGTTGTTAATCCCGAATACTTAGCTTGGGAGCAACATGACCAATTGCTCCTGTCATGGCTTCAATCCACACTTACAAGTAGCATTCTCACACAGGTTATAGGTTGCGCTCATGCCTGTGAGCTTTGGGAGAAATTTCACAAACACTTTGATATATGCAAGCTCGTGCAAATCAACTGCGCAATACGTCCCTCAACAGTCAAACTATGGCTGAATTTCTGGCTCACGTCAAAGCTCTTGTTGTCATCTGGATGTTTTTCTTCAAGGTTTACCTTGCGACTACGAGTCCGTCATAACCTTATTAGCAGCAACATTGTATCTTTACAAATTCCTGAAGTCGGTGCACTTCTTCTAGCTCATGAAGCTAGACTGAAGCATTATAACAAACAGGTTGTGGTTGATGCTGCTTCCATCAACCTTCTCAAGTAACTACTTATCCATATAACATTGCTCCACCAGCTTTTCAATCTCAGGCTATGATTGCAAGCGTAGCTCCAGTGCCCAGTTAGAACCATCAGAACTGGTACCCTGATTCCAGTGCATGTCACAAATAGCTCGTAGAATATTCAACAGTTCACCCCCTTTGAAGGTCTAGATCAAATTTAGATTGGTAATGGCCAAGGTTTGAGCATCAACTACTCTGGTTCCACATGTTTTCCTTCCCGTGTCCTAAGGTTCTTTTATTTCTTCACAATCTTCTGTTAGTTCCTGATATCACAAAAAATCTAATCAGTCAGTAAATTTGCTAGGAATAACGCTGTATACTTTGAGTTTCATCTTGATGTTTGTCTTGTCAAATCTCAGGCTACACATGAAGTCCTGCTTCGTGGACAAGTGGGTGCAGATGGCCTTTATGAGTTTCCCAACTAGCTAACTCAGCTTTCTCCCTCTATTTGTAATATTGTTCCTACTAAAAATACTGTTTCCTTCTCAGATTTAAATCCTTCAAAAAATTATACCTCGTTTCTTACTTGGCATAATAGATTAAGGCACCCTAATGTACATGCTTTGAAACTTGTTTTGTCTCAATGTAATATCTCCATACCCAATAAAAGCATTTTAGATTTTGTTCAGCTTCTTGTGCTGGTAAATCTCACTGACTATCTTCTAGTTTATCTACAAACCACATAACAATCCACTTAACCTAGTATATAGTGATCTGTGGGGTCCTGACCCAATTCTCTACTAACAACTACATGTATTTTTTATCCTTTGTTGATGCTCATTCTCGATTCACTTGGCTTTATCTACCTAAATTAAAGGCAGACACACTTACCATTTTCCGGCAATTCAAAGCTATGGTTGAACTTCAGTTTGGACATCCCCTTAAGGCCCTTCAAATTTTGGGGTGAATTTTTTACAAAGCTGCTCAATGATTTGGGGGTTGTACATAGACTGATTTGTCCTCATACACATAATCAAAATGGAGATGTGGAATGCAAGCATCGTCATATTGTGGAGTTAGGCTTAACTTTTCTTCATCAAGCATCACTTCCCTTGAAATTTTGGGATCATGGCTTTGTCACTGTAGTATATTTAAACAACAGATTACCATCATCATCTATCAATTTTGCTGTTCCATTTCAGCTCTTATTCAAGCAATTGCCAGATTATAAAATTCTCTGGGTTTTTGGATGTTCATGTTTTCCGTTACTTCCCCATACAACAAACAAGCTGGATTTTCGTTCTCACGAGTGCCTTTTCCTTGGCTACTCTACAACATACTAGGGTTATAAGTGTCTCTCCTCGTATGGCAGACTAATAATCTCTAAAGACGTTATTTTTAATGAAGATCTTTATCCATATCCAACTCTTTTTCCATCCATTTCATCAACCTCATCCCACGACTGTCCTCCATCCTCTCCATCTACTACCCCTTCTCCTACTATTAGTAAACATGTTGGTCCTTCCCCTCCACTTCCCTTAAATGTTCACCCCATGCAAACTCGATCAAATCGGGCATTGTGATGCCCCGTGTTCGGCCCAACCTACTTCTAGCTCCTATGTGGAACCACAGGCGGCCAATCAAGCTCTCAAAGATGCCAATTGGCTTGCTTCTATGCAAGTTAAATTCTCTACGCTGCAGCGAACAACACCTGCACACTCGTCGCTCTTCTCGCTAATAGATCTCCTATTGGATGCAAATAGGTTTTTCGAGTCAAGGAAAATGCTTATGGCTCTTTTAATAAATATAAGGCGAGGTTGGCAGTAAAAGGCTTCAACCAACAATGTGGGTTTGATTTCACTGAGACCTTCTCTCCCGTTATAAAGCCTGTAACTATTCACATTATACTAACCTTAGCCCTTACTCATGGCTGGTCCCTGCAACAATTAGATGTTAACAACGCCTTCCTCAATAGCTTCTTGACAGAAGAAGTTTACATGACCCCGCCCCCTGGTTTCGCAGCTACTGACAAGTTCCTAGTTTGTCATCTACAGAGCCATATATGAACTCAAACAGGCTCCTCAAGCTTGGTTTGACAAGCTAAAGGGAACTCTTTTACAATTTGGCTTTACTGCCAGCAATTGTGATCCTTTCCTCGAAGGCAGCCTAACAGTTCTCTTTTATTGACTCAAAGCAAGTATGTCCGTGACTTATTAGACAAGACCACTGTGACTGATTGCAAGCCCATCTCTACACCCATGATAAACACTAGCAAACTTTCTAAATAAGGGTCTAATCTTATGCAGGATCCTACTCTATATTGTTCAGTTGTTGGCCCGCTTCAATACGTCACCATTACCAGGCCTAAACTTAGTTTTGCCGTCAATAAGGTTTGTAAATTCATGTCTCGTCCTCTAGAAAGTCATTGGGTGGCTGTCAAGAGAATCCTTCGATACTTGAAAGGGAACTATTCACTTTGTCCTCACTTTTCAACCTGCTACTTCTGCTCGCCCTCTAGCTCTCCGTGCCTTTTGTGATGCTGATTGGGTATCTAATCCGGATGACTAACGTTTGACTTCAGGTGCTGCTGTCTATCTTGGTCCTAATATTATCTCATGGTGGTCACACAAACAAACTGTTGTTGCTAGCAGTACAGCTGAAGCTGAATATCGTAGTTTGGCTCTTGTTACTGCAGAATTACTTTGGGTACAAACTCTTCTCACAGAATTGGCTCTCCCTCTTGCTCATCCTGTTTGTTTTCTGTGACAACCAAACTGTTGTGTGTATTCTTTTATTTTATTCAATAACAGAAAGTTTTGCAATTCTCTCCCTTACATTTAATAAAGGTCAAGCCAAAGATGTTCAAAGTTCAAGGCCGAACTGAATGCTCAAGGTGTGAGGTCGAGCCAAAAACGGTTAAGGCTCAAGGCTGAACAGAAGAAGGCTCAAAGCTGAGGTGAGTGCTTAAGGTTCCATGCACAAGGTTTGTTGTTGAGTCTAATAACATTGGTATTTGTTTTTTATCAAACTTGATATTTCCATAATTAAATGCAGCATGATGGTTTCATTCAATCTCCGGATATAGCCATGCACAATTTGTAAATTCTAGTCATAGTTAACTTGTTAAACTTTGATCAAGGAGATCTCAGAACTCTGAAAATGGCATACATGAACATGACCTTCAGGTTACAAAACAACGATATATTATTCCATTGCCAACCCAGCCCTAATAAAGCTGTTTTTGATGAAACACTCCAAACAGAAATAGGCCTTCTGCCTATGTAGATATAGCCTTTCGGCTTTCTGACCTCTCTAATTTTGTCAAAATAAAACTTTAGTATTCTAAAGAAATTTAAATAATAGATTAGGTGCCTATTTTATGAAGGTTTTAGGTTTTCTTATTATGTTTTCCTGTTACAGAAAACATAACTCATCTTCTCTAGCTGAATTAGAGGCATTAAAATTCAAAAGCTCCTCCAACACTAGTACACTAGTTCTTGGGGAGCTTTCTTCATTGACTGCTGCTTTATGCTTAAGAGATCTATGGATGAAGTGTTATAATTATAGGATATTTGATGTAGTAACTTGTTAGACAGATACGTAGTAGAAATGACATTTCACATGGATCAATGGATTTATTACATTCAATAAAGGGAAAAATTCTTTGCAATTGAACTAACTTAGCATGAGATGAATGTCCAAACCTCAAATGCAAAGTCTTACATTTGTATGAATGAAACAGATATCAAGTTGAAGGTAAAAGTGGGCAAATATAGCACATTAGTGAGCACTAGATTATCAGAGAAATAAACTGTTCCAACAGTGCTAGTTGAAGCCTGTGAACCATCAAGCAATCTCACAGAAACCAGTCTAATTTTCTTGTGATATTGAAAAGAAGATAAGGAATGACATACGTGGTCGGTAGCTCTAGTGTCTAATATCCATTGTTTGGAATTATCAACATGCATATTGCACAAAGTACCTGATTTTTCGGTGGGATGTGAAGATACGATGTGATTAAAATTGTGGCTTATTGAGGTCTTCTCTAACATGGCCAAGATGGCCCTATGTTGTTCTAGTGTGAAGGACAGCCTCGAGGCATCTTCTAATTCTACTTTCTGTATTTGCAGATACATCATCATCATCATGATAAGAGTCCAGTGAACAATTGTTAGGAACAACAATCTTTTGGAAATTTCGAAAGTAGATAGGAGGGTAGCCATGCTTCTTGAAACATGTGTCAACTGTGTGTCCAAATTGTTACAAAAAGGGCAAGTTTTGTTGTTCTTCTCATATCCAACATATCCCCTTCTTGTAGTATTATAGTTTCTTCCTCTATTTCCTTTTCCAGAATCCCCTCCTTTTCCAGATGATCCATAAGCATTATTTGAGATCGAACAGTTGAGTATTGATCGTTGAGACATTTAAGAATTCACATAGTCATTTTCTCTATATGATTTTAGAGTAGGAATTAATTCACAACTTCAAGTAACTTCAAAATTACTTGAAGGGATTGGTATGTGATGAAACTTTGGATCCACAATCAACACACAATTAAGAAAAACCAAAAATCCATGGAGAAGATGAAAACCAAAAATTGCAAAGGAAAGAAGAGAAAAAATGGATTAAGAAAGAAGATGAAGTTGCCACTAATCCTATTGGATTAGATAAGAAAAGTAAAGATTCGGTATAAATAGGATTCTTATTCAAGAATAAGAGAAGAAAGAAAGTCTCTCACATGTATAGCACAAATTCTATTTCATGTAAAAATGTTTCATGTAAAAATGATTAGCCTATTTACATTTGGGGCTTTTATAGTTATTCCTTAATCACTAATTATCACTTAAGCTAATCCTAAAACTAAGCTAAGATAAGGATTAAGACAGCCCAAGGAAGCAAGCCCAATTCGGTCACAAGCACATCACACGGATTAGTGATCGAATTGCTTGTCACTAACGAGATCCTATTTTGGGCCTTTGGATCCAAGAGCAAGCTATACAAAGGAAATACAAGCATCCTATAATAGAAATATCGAAAGTATACATCCTACAAGGTACTAAACAAGATCAATTTGACAGCTAAACAAAGTGTACAAAGTTGGGCCTTCATTGGGCTCTCCTTGGCCCCAAAGGAGACCTAGTTCCTTTTGCACTTCCTCTTGCAATCTCTTTAATCTACCCTTGTAATGGGATGAGCCTTGTATTGTAGTACTCTCCTTGATCTTGATGGTCTCTTGAGTGTTCCCTAAGTACTTGTCTATATTTACATCAGGTTTGGAGAGATTTTTGACCTCAAATTTGATGTTGATGTACTAGTAGAAAAACGAGACAAGTTAGAAATGTTAAAAGTGTTACTACATTGATAGTGTGGTCTTTTAGTCATCTTAAACGCCTATCAAATAACTAAAGCTAACTATAGTATAGATAACCCTAGGTCATTCTTCTCAAGGACACAGTGCGTTCGTGATGTGTTTCAATGTGCAATAAATGGGAACAAAATCTAAGTGCAGAGTATTGACTCTCCTCGGCCTTGGCCGAGTCGCTCTCGGCAGAGACTGAGCCGAGTTGATCTCAACAGAGACACTTCGGCTTGGTCTCGGCTAAGTGCAGACAGACGCTATGAGATGGACTATCTAACTCTCTCTCAGTCTTAAAAACAGTAAATGAGGGGGGTTGGAATGCAATCGAAATCAAAACAGAGATTAACTATAATCAAAACTGAAATTAACTACAATGCAAATGTAATTACGCTACTCCTAATGCTATTGCTATTACTGTGTTCATGTTCAGTTCCAATAATCAAGGTCCTTCTGGTTTAGTCACTCCAGTTACAGTCCGTATCAGCCTTCAGTGTTCTTATGGTAATCGCCAAAGGTCCGTCCCTTGCCACACCGAGGATTTATGCAATCGCTACCTCATCAGTTGGCAGAGATTAAGTTTAAGCTGATTTTAAATTCTCAATTAACAACCGTTAAGTGATTACCTATTGAATTAGCTAAACCAGTTCCAATCGGCTTAGTTTAACATTGTTCCGTTACCATGTGCAATCGCAACGTAGTAAATGAACTTAGATTTTAGGAATGCGAGAGAGATCAGAATTCAGAAAACACTTATATTATTGAAAATCAAATACAAACACAGGGCCTGGATTCGACGATTCCATCTTCCACAGCAATCGCCATGGCTGACGGTGATGATCCACCTCTGATAGCTAGGACGCTGATGAGTCACAATTTGTACATCTTTTAGGCACCTAAGAAGGATGTTTGCAAGACTATTCTGTGCTTAAGAATGGATTGTTAGCTAAGATTCAATTTATGGGCTTAAATATAGAGAAAATACAAATCTGTGTTAATTCAGACTTCTTAGCTAATAAAAAGTATCACTCCTTCTTCTGTAGGTCAAGCCCAGGAGTTGATTGGGTCAACAAAAGAGTCTCAAAGAGATGAAGTCGTCGACCAGGCCAGACTCCCCTCGACCAAGCCAAAGTCGTCTCGGCAGTTCATGCCTTGCAGCCCATGCAGCCCAATAAAGAGCGGCCCAATTGTGTTGTCCACGTCAGTTATCCACCTCAGCGCTAGCTCAGCTGCCATGTCACTCTTAGGGAATCTGCCAAGTCATGTTGGAAGATCTTCTTAGGGGTAGAATAGGAAATTCACATTGTAATTCTGTTAGGATTTGTTAGGATTAGCATATCACAGCTCGTGTGTATATAGGAGGAGTTGTGCACTTTTTACGCGTCTTGGAATTCACTCTTGATACACTCTCATTATATCATTTTCTCGCTCTCATTTCTCTCCATTCTACAGTGGTGCACGGTGCTGCTTTGGCATTTCTCTCGATCGAGGGAGTGTAGGTCTGAGGGAAGTCAAGTCCGTCGAGGAGGGGACCGATCAGATTACTAATGCACTCTGGTGGAGCTGATCCTTAGCGCTCAGGCTAACGGAGGTGAACCACCACCGTCAACCATGGCAATGAACAGACCTTTGGCGATTGCCATAAGACTTCCCAAGGCTGATATGGACTGAGAACTGGAGTGTGGAAATTGGACTGGATTTGGACTTACAGGACTGAGCACGAACACAGTTAAATAATAATAATAGATAACTAGTAATAGTAGTGTATGTTTATTGCATTCATAATCTTATTTTTTTACGCTTTCGCTTACATTCAAAATCCCCCTGCTTACTATTTTCTAGTCCGAAAAAGAGATAGTCCATCTCTATATAGTTCGGTCTGTCTACACTCAGCCGAGACCAAGCCGGATTGTCTCGCCGAGATAATCTCGGCTTTGTCTCCGCTGAGAGCGATTTTCTGGGCCTGGGGCTTGCCGAGGAGAGTCAACACTTTACACCTCAGATTCTATGTCACTCCACTTCACACTAAGTCACAACTGAGCACACTGTGTCCTTGAGAAGAATGACCTAGGGTTGACTATGCTATAGTTAGCTTTAGTTATTTGATAAGCATGTTAAAACGACTGAAAGAAAGGCAATTATCAAATTGGCGCCGTTGCCGGGGACACAAGTTCTTTTGTGTCTTTGTGTGCCAAGTTGGGTGAGGCCGAACTCGAGTCCGTAGTTTGTCCGTCAAGTCCTTTGAGTCTTTTGAATTTGTTTGTGTCTGTCTTTTAGATTTCGGATCCTAAATAAAAAGCATGTTGACTATTATTTGTTTCTCTGCGTGAATTCACCGCTAAAAAAAGGGAAATCAAACATTTATTTCTGTAGCTACGAAGAATTGGCATTCTGTTTTACATTCACTACTGCATCTTTCTTTCTGCATTGCATTCTTGCATTCAACTAGTTTTTCTATTTTGCATTCTTGGTAGTTTAATTGCATTCTTTCTGTATTACATTCTGTAGTTCCATTAGTTAGTTAACTGATAATTGTAGTTTCCAATTCTGCATTCACCGTTCCAAGTATTGTTTTCAATTCTGATTTTTCTGCATAATCTGTACCATGCATGACTAGGAGTAGTACTGACCCATTATATGCTTTTGACCCAGAGATAGAATTAACCTTATGTAGATTACGAAAAATTAGGAACACTGCAGTAAATATTACTAGTAGTATAAATTTTGTCGTTGACTCTAACTAGTTTTACATTGACACTTTTGTTTCTAGTTCTAACGTTTTTGCAGAACCAGGACAAATGGAGAATAACGATAGAACCCTGAAGGAATTAGCTACTCCAGACATGGTGTATCAACCTTGGTGCATTCAATACCCACAGTTGGAGCCAACTCAAACATATGAGTTAAAATCTGGTCTTATACACCTATTGCCAAAATTTCATGGTCTTGCAGGAGAAGACCCCCACAAGCACCTAAAGGAATTTCATGTGGTTTGCTCCACAATGAATCGGAGGATTATATCAAGATGAAGGCATTTCCATTCTCCCTGGATGGAGCAACGAAGGATTGGCTGTATCTTCAACCAGTGCTTTTCAACACTTGGGGGGACATGAAACGCACATTCCTAGAGAAGTTCTTTCCGGCATCCCGCACCGCGTCTATCAAAAAAGAGATATGTGGAATCAGGCAGCATGCAGGTGAAACATTGCACGAGTACTGGGAGAGGTTCAACAAGCTCTGCACCACCTGCCCACATCATCAAATCAGCGAATAATTGTTGATCCAGTATTTCTACGAAGGATTATCACTGATGGACAGAAGCATGATCGACGCAGCCAGTGGTGGAGCATTGATGGATAAGACACCAACAGCAGTAAGGCACCTGATTTCAGTACGGCTGCTAACCAAAGATTGGAAAACTAGCTGACCGAATTGACATCATTGGTGAGACAACTTGCTGTCGGACAACACCAACTAGCCATGGCAGCGAAAGTATGTGGCATATGTACTTCCGTGGAGCACCCCACTGATATGTGCCCCACTCTCCAAGAAACTGAGTCGGACCAACCAAAGAATGTTGGAGCCATAGGTGGATTTCAGTACGGGAAGCAACCGTATCAGAATCGGCTATTTGATAGCCAACAACACGGGAGACAACCATTTCGGCCAGGATCGAATCAGGGGCCATGCGCTGCCCAACAATTCGGATCTACGCCAAACACCTATCAGAGACAAGCAGGTTATCAACAGCCGACTCCACAATATCAGGCACCACCTTTCCAACAGCAACAACAATAGTAGAGAGTGCCTACTCAAGGCAACTCTCCATCTCTGGAAGACCTGATGAAGCAGCTCGCAACCAACAACCTGGAGTTTCAACAATCTGTGAGCTCCAACAATTTACAGTTCCAGCAGAACATGACCGCCACCATGTAGGACCTCAAAACGCAGATTGGTCAGTTAGCCAATACCTTAAGTCAAATGCAGTCGGCAGGATCCAGTAACCTTCCCTCTCAAACAATTCCAAATCCGAGAGGAAACGCTAGTGTAGTCACTCTTCGAAGTGGGAAAGAAATACCGCAACCTACACTACAGCAGTCGCCGAGATCAACTGAAGCCGACTTTGAGCTAAATGCCGACTTGCAGTCTCGGCCTGAGATGACTCTCCCACTGCCATTTCCGTCTCGGACCACTTCTGCAAAGAAATCAGAGTCAGATGAAGAGTTGCTGAAGATGTTCCGAAAGGTGGAAATCAATATTCCACTCCTTGATGCTATCAAACAGGTCCCTAAGTACGCAAAATTCCTCAAGGAATTGTGTGTACATAAAAGGAGGAAAATAAAAGGGAGCAAGGAAATTGGAGGTGTGGTGTCGGCCCTGATGAAGAACAAAGCAATCACTGCAGGCGCCCCAACTTTGCCAAAGAAATGCAAAGACCCTGGAATCTTTTCTGTCCCATGCACCATCGGCGAATGCACTTTTGTCGATGCCATGTTGGACCTGGGAGCCTCAATTAATGTCATGCCTGCATCAATCTACAAGTCCCTAAATTTTGGTGACTTAGAACCCACAAGGATGACCATTCAACTTGCAAACAGGAGTATTGTCCAACCCTTGGGAGTTCTCGAGGATGTTCTTGTCCAAGTCAACGAGCTAATATTTCCAGCTGACTTTTACGTGCTAGATATGGAGGACGAAACATCCGGGAAGGAATCCACCTTAATTCTAGGTAGGCCTTTCTTGATGACAGTGAGAACAAAGATTGACGTGCATGCCGGGATGCTCTCGATGGAATTCGGTGACACCTTGGTGCAATTTAATATTTTCGAAGCTATGAAACACCCAACCGAATACCACTCTCTCTTTGGCATTGATCTACTTGATGAAATAGTTGAAGAATATCTTCAACTAAATAGCAGCGGTGAAGACATTGAGAAGTTTGTTGAGGACGCTAACGAAAGCAGTTGCCTAGGGGTTGCAGATACAGAGGCCGACCAAGAGGAAGTACAAGAGCTTCCCAACTCTGAGGACAATTATAATGATATTGTTGACTTGGCTTTTGAAGAAGAGCTGTCCGAATTACTCGACCAAGTCTGCGACCATAAACACTCAGAGTGTGCAATTGATTCAGAGAATAAAGTCGCCGAAGCTGAAAAGTCTTCCTTTGCACAATTAGTGACAATTTTCACGGCCGAGAATGAGTCGGCTAGAGAAGGCCGGGTCAAGGAAGAAGTCAAGGTCAACTCGGCCGAAGAGTCAAATGTCAAGGCCGACAAGCTCGCAGAGACCTTCTCGGCCAAAGAAGACCCGACTCAGACTGTAATAAAAATAAATGGTCCATCCGGATCCGACTCAAAAGTAACGCTAGGAGCCAATGCCGACTCTAATCCGACAAGAACCGAAGCAGCGAAGTCGAGCAGGCCGAATTAGCCAAGGGCCAAAATAATGTTGACACACTTGGTGTCGAATCAAGATCAAGCCGGCCAGTCGGATCCAAACTCAGAAATTGAAAAATCTCCATTACCGCCACCACCCATAGAATTAAAAACATTGCCGAGTCACTTGAAATATGCCTACCTGGACAAGGAACAGCAACTCCCGGTTATCATTGCTAGCAATCTCAGCAAAGAGCAAGAAGACAAGTTGTTGGAGGTCCTAAGGCAACATAAGAAGGCAATAGGGTGGAAACTTTCTGACCTTCCTGGCATAAACCTCTCCATTTGCATGCATAGAATATTAATGGAGGAGGAAATCAAGCCC
The DNA here is from genome assembly GCA_025330945.1 of Mucuna pruriens. Classification (NCBI taxonomy): domain Eukaryota; kingdom Viridiplantae; phylum Streptophyta; class Magnoliopsida; order Fabales; family Fabaceae; genus Mucuna; species Mucuna pruriens. The sequence goes on from JAENHJ010000157.1 coordinate 582,711, forward strand.
ATAAGGCAGCAACAAAGAAGGCTGAATCCGACACTCCTAGACGTGGTTAAGAAAGAAGTCACAAAGCTCCTTGCGGCAGGGATCATCTACCCCATCTCGGATAGCCAATGGATGAGCCCTGTGCAAATGGTGCCGAAGAAGTCTGGGATGATTGTCATGAAAAACCAGTAAGATGAGCTGGTCCCAACAAAGATTCAGAATAGTTGGCGAGTTTGCATAGACTATAGAAGATTGAATCAAGCAACTCGCAAGGACCATTTTCCTCTGCCTTTCATTGACCAAATGCTTGAGAAGTTATTTGGGAAATCCCATTATTGTTTTCTTGATGGATTCTCAGGCTAAATGCAAATTCATATAGCCCTTGAAGATCAACATAAGACAACCTTCACCTGCCCATTTGGCACCTTCGCATATACACGCATGCCATTTGGCCTCTGCAATGCTCCGAGTACATTTCAACGTTGCATGATGAGCATCTTCTCGGACTTGCTGCAGGACTGCATGGAGGTATTCATGGACGACTTCACTGTGTACGCTGACTCATTTGAAGCATGCCTGAATAATCTATCGAGGGTGTTGAAGAGATGCATTGACACAAACCTCGTGCTCAATTTTGAAAAATGTCACTTCATGGTGACTGAAGGAATAGTGTTGGGCCATCTGGTATCCAACAGAGGTATTGAAGTGGATAAGGCTAAGATAGACATCACATCATCCCTTCCAAACCCCTCTTCTGTGAGGGAGGTTCGCTCATTTCTAGGACATGTCGGCTTTTACAGAAGATTCATAAAGAATTTTAGTAAACTTGCCCTGCCTCTGTCCAAGCTGCTACAGAAGGATGTAGAATTCAACTTTGACCAGCCCTGTATTGAAGCATTTAAGGAGTTGAAAAATAAACACACATCCGCCCATATTCTGCAAGCACCAAACTAGGACCTGCCATTTGAACTGATGTGTGATGCATCCGATTCGACATTAGGGAGCCGTTCTCGGCCGAGAGCTGGAGCCGGCCTCCTTGTGCAAGTAATTTCTTATGCATATCGGACTATGGATTCGGCCCAACAGAATTACATAACAACTGAGAAGGAATTATTGGCAATTGTGTTAGCCTTGGACAATCTCCGCCCATACCTTCTCGGTTCAAAGATCATTACGTTCTCTGATCATGCTACTTTGAGATACTTGTTGAATTAGTTATAATTAGCTCAGATGTGACTTCTTTGCTCGGTTTCGGTTGCTTGACTCAAGAATGGCCCTTCAAAGTAATTGACTCCGTATTTATGTGAGAGCGATTGAACTCCTTTTTTTACCTCCGTCACCTGCGAAACTTCGGCAAAGCTGCCTTTCATTCTTGCGAACGTACTCCCGGGCGGGATACTTAACGCGTTAGCTACAGACATTGCACGGGTCGATACGCCTGGCAGCGCCTAGTATCCATCGTTTACGGCTAGGACTCTTGGGCTATCTAATCCCATTCGCTCCCTACTTCCTTTCGCCTCCGAAGCTAAATCATTTCCCTTGCCTGCTTCCTTCAATCGCTTTCTTCCTCTTGAAAGTAGTATACGCCCTCCCTCTCTTTTTTTCTCTCTCTTCTGTTCCTTCGGAGATAAGGGTCCAATGGTTTACCACGGCCTAACAAGACTTCTAAGGGCATAGACCGTTTAGTGAACATCGCTAAGAGCCTCCGAATGCGAGGCGATTGTCGATGTGGCAACAAGAAATAGTCCGATAACCGAAACCACCGATCCTACAAAGGGTTGAAAACCGCTTGATAGGATAGGTCATATGGATCTCCATCAACTTGGGACTTTTCCGAGGAATGAGGATCAATGTCTGGTCGAACCAAGCTTCCTTCTCTCTCTTGCTTCCCCCTTTGTGTTGAAGCTTCCACATGAGCTTTACTTTCCTATCCGAGTAGGCCGAAAATTCGACTTTTTGGAAGGGACATTAAAAAGGTAGCTTTCTCCCTGGAACCTTGGTCGATCAGTCGTTCAATCCTTTCCTCTTGATCAAATGCATTTCTAAAGATTCTCACAACACAATGGACTCCCCTACTGCACTAAGACGGCCCCAGCAACACATCCAGTTTTGTGAAATTTTTGATGTCTGGGGAATAGATTTCATGGGGCCATTCCCAGTCTCCAATGGCTATTCATACATTCTGCTGGCCGTGGATTATGTATCAAGGTGGGTAAAGGCCATTGCCACCAAAACCAATGACGCAAGAGTAGTTGTGGACTTCTTGAAGTCTAATATTTTCTGCAGGTTTGGTGTGCCAAAAGCGCTCATAAGTGACCAAGGCAGTCACTTTTGCAACAGAACCATGGCCTCTCTCCTTCAAAAATATGGGGTAGCACACATAATTGCTACTTCCTACCACCCCCAAACAAATGGCCAAGCAGAAGTGTTCAATAGGGAAATCAAGAAAACACTGCAAAAGATGACCAATCCTAGCAGGAAGGACTGGAGCCACCTCCTTGAGGATGCTCTCTAGGCACATAGAACTGCACACTGGACACCTTTAGGGATGTCTCCCTATAGGATTGTTTTCGGTAAAGCCTGTCATCTTCTTGTGGAGCTAGAACATAGAGCATACTGGGCTATTAAGCAGTGCAATCTGACCTATGACCAAGTTGGAGAGCAGAGAAAATTTCAACTGCAAGAGTTAGATGAACTCCGCTTGGAAGCATATGAAAATTCTAGGATCTACAAGTAGAAAATCAAGCGATTCCATGACCAGCAGATCCTGATAAAAGAATTCAAAGTTGGCCAGAAAGTTCTCCTATTTAACTCACGCCTTAAGCTCATTGCAGGTAAACTTCGTTCTAGATGGGATGGACCTTTTGTTATCACTAATGTGTTTCCCCATGGTGCAGTACAACTAAAAGATGAACACAGTAACATCACCTTCCAGGTCAATGGGCATCAGATTAAGCCATTCCTTGAAGGTCCAGCGCCAATCACTCATGACATGGAGATAATATCATTGATGGAACCAGCCCCACTAGACGACCCTGCCTCGCATTAAGGACAATGCAGATTTTAAGTGTGGAGGGGGGGGATAATGTTACAGTCATTTCAATTGCTTTGTCTTGCTTTTATTCCCATCCTCCTGAATTCTGCTAGTTTTAATTGCGTTGTTTCATTTTATTTCGATTAAATTTGTCATGTTTCATTTTATTAAATGAATCATCTGTTTTCCAATAAAAGTTGCCCAAGCTGAGTCCATTCCGACTCTGTGCCATCTCAGCCGGATCCGGAACGCCTTCGGCCTGGCAGAATTTCAATTATGTCATTTTCTTTTAATTTCCCTCCTAACAGAATTCCAAATTGGATTGTCAAAAATAAAAGTGTTTTGAAAAGAATCTTGAATTGGCTTTCGGAAGTTTAAAAAGACAATAGGAAGTAATTCTGCAACACTAGCAAGAGATTCCTCTAGCTTGAGGGGAGTGAAACCTTTGTGCTCTAGTTAGTGAGTGACTGAAAAACTGAAAAGGAAACCCTCTGTGATAGAGCAAAAATAACCCATGTGAGATTTTGAGCCTTGTAAATATTGATGGCTTACATCTTGCCGTTTCTCTTCTTTTTCTAGTATGATTTTTGCATTCATGATAACTGTATATTCTACATTTTGCCTCAACTCTCTGGATACAACTGTTTTCACATGCAGGAATGACATGATCTAGGCCATGTTTCTTATGAGCCCTGAGCCAAATAAAGCCAACTTGAACAAATATGTCTGTTGTTTACCCCCCTTGAGCCTAATTTAACCATTCTTTCTGACAGCTCACTACAAGCCAAGGCCACAAAAACCATGAATTAACCTCACCCTTGGGGAGCAGAGGAGCTTTGGAAGTATTTTGGGAGTAAGTCATGATCAAGTGTGGGGGAAACTCCAGGAAGCAAATTTGTTTAGCACCTTCTAAGGCTCAAAAATGCAAGAAAAGAATAAAAGCGAGTGAAAGAAAGAAAAAGAAAAAGTGGAGTAGTAGTTGAAAATCTGAGCTGAAACGGATAAAGAAAGAAAACAACTGCATAAATTTGTATAATAAGAAAAAGAAAAGAAAATGAGCTGGGAGCCGCAAGAAGGAGGAATTGGCAGCTGCCTGGATTATCCCTCAGGCTCCAGGCTGATAAAGCTCACTCCCCATTGCTCCTCTCCTCCTCATGGGTTCTGAAACCAGTTTTCCCATATTTTATCCTACCCATGACCTAGCCTCGCTACAAGCTGAAAAGAAGCCCTAGTGATCATAATTGTGTGTGTTTTTGCAGGTGTAAGAAGAGAGCTTTGTCAAAGTATGGTAATATCAGTTTCATGAATGTTGAGTGTAAATACAAACTCAAACACGTGAGAAGTAAGGGAGCAATTTGCCTAAACGAGAGCTCTGTCACTCTTGGTTACCTTCTCCTGTTACAGGTCATGAATTTGCCTAGAGTGCGGAAGGAGTAATTTTCATATTGTTAGAGTATCTCAATCTCAGGGTGAATGAGTGCCGAATCTGTCTCGATTGAACTGAAGGAAGCCAAGTGAAAAATTCTTTTCTATCTTTAAAAAGAAAATTTTCCCCTTGTGATTTTCATTTTGTTTTGCCCAGGACTGCAAAAAGGTAAGTGTGGGGGTGTGATGAGTCACAATTTGTACATCTTTTAGACACCTAAGAAGGATGTTTGCAAGACTATTCTGTGCTTAAGAATGGATTGTTAGCTAAGATTCAATTTATGGGCTTAAGTATAGAGAAAATACAAATCTGTGTTAATTCAGACTTCTTAGCTAATAAAAAGTATCACTCCTTCTTTTGTAGGTCAAGCCGAGTTGACCAGGGTCAACAGAAGAGTCTCAACCGAGATGAAGTCGTCCCGGCCAGACCGACTCCGTCTCGACCAAGCCAGAGTCGTCTCGGCAGTTCATGCCTTGCAGCCCATGCAACCCAATAAAGAGCAGCCCAATTGTGTTGTCCACGTCAGTTATCCACCTCAGCGCTAGCTCAGGTGCCATGTCACTCTTAAGGAATCTTCCACGTCACGTTGGAAGATCTTCATAGGGGTAGGATAGGAAATTCACATTGTAATTCTGTTAGGATTCGTTAGGATTAGCATATCATAACTCGTGTATATATAGGAGAAGTTGTGTACTTTTTACGCGTCTTGGAATTCACTCTTGATACACTCTCATTATATCATTTTCTCGCTCTCGTTTCTCTCCATTCTACGGTGGTGCACGGTGCTGCTTTGGCGTTTCTCTCGATCGAGGGAGTGCAGGTCTAAGACTGGGAAGCCGAAGTTTGTCAGAAGGGACCGATCAGATTACTGATGCACTCTGGTGGAGCTGATCCTTAGCGCTCAGGCTAACGGAGGTGAACCACCACCGTCAACCATGGCGATCGTCGTGGGAGATGGAACCACCTGAATCCAGACCACTATATTTGTATTCTGTTTCTGTTAATCAACTTCATTCTGCATTTCTTATCTCCATTCTCTTCCTCTCCTTTAATTCATGATTTAATCCGCGATTGCAATTAAATTGTGAACAATGTTAAGCTAAGCCGATTGGAACTGGTTTAAATAATTCAGTAGGTAATCATTTAACGATTGTTATTCGAGAACCTAAAATCAGCTTTGAACTTAATCCCTGCCAACTGATGAGGTAGCGATTGCATAAATCCTCAGTATGGCAATGAACAGACCTTTGGCGATTGCCATAAGACTTCCCAAGGCTGATATGGAATGAGAATTGGAGTGTGGAAATTGGACTGGATTTGGACTTACAAGACTGACCACGAACACAGTTAAATAATAATAATAGATAACTAGTAATAGTAGTATATGTTTACTGCATTCATAATCTTAGTTTACTTTCTGCTTCGCTTACATTCAAAATCCCCCCTGTTTACTGTTTTCTAGTCTGAAAAAGAGATAGTCCATCTCTATAGCGTCTGTCTGCACTCAGCCGAAACCAAGCCGGATTGTCTCTGTCGAGATCATCTTGGCTCTGTCTCTGCCGAGAGCAACTCGGCCAGTTGCTGAGGAGAGTCAACACTTTACACCTCAGATTCTATGTCACTCCACTTCACACTAAGTCACAACTGAGCACACTGTGTCCTTGAGAAGAATGACCTAGGGTTGACTATGCTATAGTTAGCTTTAGTTATTTGATAAGCGCGTTAAAATTACTGAAAGAAAGGCAATTATCAGATGTCAAGGATTAGGTCCACCGGATTGCGTTGGTGCTCCAATCGGTTTCCTCTGGTAACCTTCGGCTTCTCAGTTCCTAGCCTGCATTTCCTCGATCGAGAGAAATGCCATTAGCACCATCGTGCACCACCGTGAGCGTGGCAGATGAAGGTTGAGAGAAATTGAAGATAATGGAAGCGGGAAATATGAATGCCAAAGACCCCTAATTGTTCAGAGTTGCACTTATTTATACAAGGCGTGAAACTAACTAACTTAACAAAATTACAATTAAAATCCCTATTCTACCCTTGCTGTGACTTGCGTTGCAAGCTACTCTAGGTAGTGACGTGGAGCTGAGCTAGAATCGAAGTGGCTTCTGGATGGATGGCTGACGTGGAGTGCCAGTGGACTTAGCTCCTGAATTGGGCTCTTTGCATGGGCCGAGTTTCGGCCTGATTGAGATGCCCTTGGCCTGGCCGAGATGCTCTCGGCCTGGGCCTTCAGTAGTGAGCTGCGAGCTTGGCTGGACCTGCAATGAAAGAATAGTTAGCTTAATGCCTTGAATTAACAGAGATTATGCTTTCCTTAAATTCTAGGCCTTTAATCTGAATCCTAGCTAACAATCATCTTTTAAGCTCATGAGTTGCTTTGTAGCACTCTTCTTAGGTCCACTTAAGATGTGTATTTTATGACTCATCAGACCCCCACACTTAGTCTTTTGCACTCCTGGGCAAAATGTATGACTTAAACAAGGGAGATTTGAGGGAAAGAGTTTCTTCTGTTGACTTCCTTAAGTCTGATTGGACAAATTTAGCTTCTCTTCATTTCGGAACAAAGTGCTTTATGCAATCAGGGAACTACTTCCCTTGGAGTTAAGGTGCTTTCGTGACTTCCAAATGGGAGGAAATACCCTAGAGTGGTAGAACCTCACTTAGGTGCTTAATCCTCTTGATTCTCTCGAGTGTTTGACTTGTGTTTGGACTTAGCATTGCATGGAATTGGTATTACCATATCTTGACAGAGCTCTCCTCCTACTCCTACAAAACACAACAGTCATGATCACTAGGACTTCTCAGCTTGTAGCGGGGTTAAGGTCGAGGGTAGGATAGGATGTGGGAAAAAACTGGCTTCATGACCCGCGGGGAGGAGAGGAGCAATGGGGAGTGAGTTTTATCAGTATGAGAGTAGTCTTGGTTTCTTTGGTCTCCTTCCATCTTTATTTACTCGCCCGCTTTTCATTCTTTCTTTCTTTCTACTCATGCAGCTTGCTGATTTTGTTTATTTTAGCTGCTTGTTTTCTGTTTATATGTACTTTCTTCTTTTCTTTTCTTTCATTATTTTTCTTTTTCGCTTCTTCTGAGCCTTCAGATGCTTTTTGACCGAATTCTGCTCCCTAGACTTCCCCCACACTTGATTATGACTCACTCCCAAGACAATTCCAAGGCTCCTTGGCTTCCCGAAGGTAAGGTAAGAATGGTTTTTCTGGCCTCGGCTTGTAGTGAGCTGCAAGAAAAAAATGGTCAATTTAGGCCCAAAGGGGGTGAACAAGGGTCAGCTTGTTTTCGGGCAGCTTATTTGGCTCTGAGCTCATAAGAAATATGGCCTAGATCATGTCATTCTTGCATGTGTAAAACAGTTGTATCCGGAGAGTTAAGGCAAAATACAGCATACACAATTAACATGCTTTGCAAAAATCACTTAGGAAGAAGGGGGATGGCGAGAATGTAAGCCATCACTGCTGCAAGGCTCAAATTCTCACACTAGTTGCTTTTGTTCCTTCACTCTGAAGGTTTCTTCTTCCCATTTTCGTCACTTACTGCTTGGAACCCAAAGGTTTGGTCCCCTTCAGGCAGAGGCTACCTCAGCTCGGAAATGAGGAGATTGCTTCTGCTGGTTCGTCAGGCTTCCGAATTCAATCAAGAATTTTCTCTTTTTTTTCTTTTTTCTTTTTTTTTTTTGGTTTGGCATCGTAATTCTGCTAAGCCGAGACCGTTCCAACTGTGGCCAACTCGGCTAGGAAGCTCCTAAAAAAACTTAAGTAGCAGGAATTAAAAGTACTACTAAAACTAGAACAATATAATAGATATGAAAGAAACCACTTAGACTTAAAGAAAATGAAAAAGTTAGAGAAGAGAAGGGCAGGTATGAAATGAATGACCAGTTCCAAATGGTCAGAATCCCCCCCCCCCCACACTTAATTTCGGCATTGCCCTCAATGCATAGGTAGAAGGGGGTTGGCCGAGTTGGCCTAGGCTCTTCCATCTGGTGGAGTTGGTTCCGCCAATGAAATGATCTCCGTGTTCTCTCCAATTGGTGCTGGACCTTCATGGAATGGTTTGACTTGGTGTCCATTGACCTGGAAGGTGCGATTGGTATGTTCTTCCTTGAGCTGGACTGCACCATAGGGAAATATGTTAGTAATAACAAAAGGTCCATCCCATATGGAGTGAAGCTTACCTGCTATGAGCTTCAATCTGGAGTTGAATAGCAACACTTTTTGGCCAATGTGGAGGTCTTTTCTCAGGATCTTTTGGTTGTGGAATTTTTTTACTTTTTGCTTGTAGATCCTGGCATTCTCATAGGCTTCCATGCGAAGTACGTCTAATTCTTGAAGTTGGAATTTCCTATGCTCTCCTGCTTGGTCATAGGCCATGTTGCATTATTTGACTACCAAGTAAGCTTTGTGTTTTAGCTCCACAGGAAGGTGGCAGGCCTTGCTGAAAACGATCCGGTAGGGAGACATCCCTATCGGTGTTCAGTATGCAGTCCTATGTGCCCAGAGAGCATCCTCGAGGAGTTTGCTCCAGTCCTTCCTACTGGGATTTGTCATCTTTTGTAGTGTATGCTTGATTTCCCTGTTGAATACCTCAGCTTGGCCATTTGTTTGGGGATGGTATGCTGTAGCTATTCGGTGTGCTACCCCATATCTTTGAAGAAGGGAGGCCATGGCTCTATTGCAGAAGTGACTTTCTTGGTCACTGATGAGCGCCTTTGGTACACCAAACCTATAGAAAATATTGGACTTAAGAAAGTCCACTACAACCTTGGCATCATTGGTTCTGGTGGGGATGGCTTCTACCCATCTTGAGACGTAGTCAACGGCAAGCAGGATGTATAAATAACCATTGGAGACTGGGAATGGTCCCATGAAATCTATACCCCAGAAGTCAAAGACTTCGTAGAACAGGATGGGCTGTTGGGGCATTTCATGTCTTTGGTTCAAGGCCATCCCTGCTTTTTGGCACTTTTTGCAGGTGGAGACGAATTGATGAGCGTCTCTGAAAATAGATGGCCGTAAAGGCCACAATCCAGCACTTTCCTGGTAGTCCGAGATGATCCATAATGCCCTAATGGCCGAATTGGAGGACCGAATTGATCGCGGTGTCGGGAATGCACCTGCGGATAATCTTATCACTGCATAGTCTCCATAGGTAGGGGTTATCCCATACGTAGTATTTGGCATCACTTCTGATCTTCTCCTTGTAGGGCCGAGATGCTTCCGGTGGGTATTAAGAGGTTGCCACGAAGTTGCAGATGTCGGCAAACCATGGTGTGGCCGTCTTGATGTGCAAGAGTTGCTCATCAAGGAATTCATCTCGGATCGGCATTGGTTCGCTTTCATTTCCAATCCTACTCAGGTGATCTAATACAGAATTTTCAGCACCTTTCTTATCTCTGATCTCTAAGTCGAATTCTTGGAGAAGAAGCATCCACCGGATCAGTCTCGGCTTGGCGTCCAACTTCTTCAGCAAGTATCTTAGAGCAGCGTGATCAGAGAACACGACTATTTTGGAATCGAGAAGGTAAGAGCGAAACTTATCTAAGGCAAATACAATTGCCAAAATCTCCTTCTCCATTGTCGTGTAGTTTTGCTGGGCTGGGTCCATGGTTCTGGACGCATACGCAATGACATGTACTAGTTGGCCGACTCTGGCCCTCTGGCCGAGAACAGCTCCCAGTGCTGAATTGGATGCGTCGCACATTAATTCAAACGGCAGGTCCCAATCTATAGAAACCTACATGTCCCAGGAATGAGCGAACTTCTCGTACCGAAGTGGGGTTAGGAAGGGAGGTGATTATGCCTATCTTCGCCTTGTCTAGTTCGATGCCTCTGTTGGAGACCAGGTGTCCCAACATTATTCCCTCAGTCACCATGAAATGACATTTTTCGAAATTGAGAACCAGGTTCGTGTCAGTACATCTCTTTAGCACTCTGGATAGGTTGTTCAGGCATGCTTCAAATGAATCGGCATACACCGTGAAGTCATCCATAAACACTTCCATGCAATCCTGTAGCAAATCCGAGAAGATGCTCATCATGCAACGTTGGAATGTGCTCGGAGCATTGCACAGGCCGAATGGCATCCGGGTGTAGGCAAATGTGCCAAAGGGGCATGTGAAAGTGGTCTTATGCTGTATTTGCATGTATCCTGAGAATCCATCCAAAAAGCAATAGTGGGATTTCCTTGCTATTTTCTCCAGCATTTGGTCAATAAAAGGCAAAGGAAAGTGATCCTTGCGGGTTGCCTGATTTAGTCTTCTATAATCGATGCACACCCGCCAGCTGTTATGAATCCTTATAGGTACCAACTCGTCATGTTGGTTCTTCATGACAGTCATCCCGGATTTTTTTGGTACTACTTGCATAGGGCTCACCCACTGGCTATCCGAGATGGGATAGATGATGCCTGCAGCAAGTAGCCTTGTGACTTCTTTCTTGACTACATCCAGGAGTGTCGGATTCAGCCTTTGTTGCTCTTGCCTTATGGGCTTGATGTCCTCCATTAATATTCTATGCATGCAGATGGAGGGGTTTATACTTGGAAGGTTAGAGAGTTTCCACCCAATTGCTTTTTTGTGCTGCCTTAGGACTTTCAGCAGCTTTTCTTCTTGTTTCGGGAGGAGGTTGTTGGCGATAATGACTGGGAGCTGCTGTTCACTGTCCAAGTAGGCATACTTCAGGTGATTTGGTAACGGTTTCAGCTCCATGGGTGGTAGAGATGGAGATTCCTTAGTTATAGGTCTCGGATCCGTCTGGCCGTCTTGTTCTCGACTCGGCATCATGATTGCCGACATGATTTCGGCACTGTGCTGCTTCGGCCGACTCGGCATGGTGGTTTCGGTTCTCGTCGTATTGAGGTCGGCCTTGACTCTGTGTGCAACTTCTGACACGGATCCGGGTGGAACAATGAGCTTTTCGGCCTGAGTCTGAGCTTTACTGGCTGAGATGGTTTCGGCAAGCGTGTCGGCTTTCATGTTTGACTCTTCAGCCGAGTTGACTTTCATTCTTGCGTTGACTCGGCTTTCTTTGGCCGATTTCATTTCGGCTGTGAATATGGTTTCCAGCTGTGCAGGTAGTGGCTTTTTAGTCTCGACAACTTGTTCCTCTGCATTATTCTTACTCTCTGAGGTCTTAGGGTAGCAGACTTGGTTTATCAACTCAGTTAGTTCATTTTCAAATGCCAAGTCACTACTGTCGCTATGATCACTCTCAGAGGCTGGGAATTCCAGTACTTCATTATGGTCGGCCCTTGAGCAACTACTTGATTCTGCAATTCCAACAAGATCTTCCACTTTCTCACTGCAGCCATCTAGTTGGAAGTACTCTTCAACTAGCTCTTCCATTATGTCTATGCCAAAGAGAGAATGGTCTTCGGTGGGGTGCTTCATAGCTTCAAAAATGTTGAACTGCACCAATATGTCACCGAATTCCATCGAGTGTTCCGGCATGCACGTCAATCTTTGTTCTTGCTGTCATTAGAAACGGTCTCCCCAGTATCAAAGTTGATCCCTTCCCCGACATCTCGTCCTCCATGTCAAGCACATAGAAGTCACCTGGAAATATTAATTCATTCACTTGGACGAGGACATCTTCGAGAACTCCCAGGGGTTGTACGATACTTTTGTTAGCAAGCTGAATGGTCATCCCTGTGGGTTCCAGGTCTCCAAAATTGAGGGACCTGTAGGTTGATGTTGGCATGACGTTGATTGACGCTCCTAGGTCCAGCATGGCGTCAGCAAATGTGCAATCGCCAATGGTGCATGGGACCGAGAAGATGCTGGGGTCTCGACACTTCTTTGGCAGAACCTGTGAAATTCCTCCAGTGGAATTGGTCTTTCTTAAGGCTGACACCACACCTCCAAGTTCCCGACTCCCCTTCATCTTCCTCCTTTTGTGTACGCATAACTCCTTGAGGAATTTTGCGTACTTAGGAATTTGCTTGATTGCATCGAGGAGTGGAATGTTGATTTCCACCTTTTGGAACATCTTCAGCAGCTCGTCATCCGAATCTGGTTTCCTTGCCAAGATGGTCCGAGATGGAAACGGTAGTTGGACAACTGTTTCTGGATGTGACTGTGAGTCGGCTACTACGTTGGAGTCGACTTCTACTGGCTGCGGCACATGATGCTGTACAGGCTGGGATAATTCCTTGCCACTTCTGAGTGTTATTGCATTAGCATTCCCTCTCGGATTTGGAATGGATTGAGAGGGAAGGCTGCTTGAGCCGACTGACTGTAACTCACTCACAATATTTGCTAGCTGTCCTATTTGCATCTTGAGATCCTGGATGGTGGCGGTCATATTCTGCTGGAATTGTAAATTGTTGGAACTTACTGATTGTTGAAATTCCAGATTACTTGTTGCCAGCTGCTTCATCAAGTCTTCTAGTGATGGTGAGTTGCCTTGAGTAGGGGTTCTCTATTGCTGTGGTGGGAAGGATGGTGTTGTGTATTGCGGACTCGACTGTTGGTAACCAGCTGCTCCATAGGGTGCATTCAGCATGGATCCGGCTCTTTGAGCTGCATATGGTCCTTGTTGTGGGCTTGGCCGGAATGGTTGTTTCCCATATGGTTGGTTATCGAATTGCCGGTTCTGATATGGCTGCTTCCCATAATGGAATCCTCCTAGGGCTCCAACACTTTCGGTTTGGCCTGACTCAGTTTCTTGTAAGGTGGGGCACGAGTCAGTTGGATGCTCCACTGAAGTACATATGCCATAGACCTTTGCTGCCATGGCTGGATGATGTTGACTAACATCCAGTTGTCTCACCAGGGATGTCAATTCGGTTAGCTGGTTCTCCAGCCTTTGGTTGGAGGCTGCGCCGATTTCATTCACCGGCCGAGACGGATTCGACCCTCTGATCCCAAATTGTTGAGTGTTGCTTGCCATGTTCGAGATCAGATGCCTTGTTACTACTGGTGTTTTGTCCATTAATGCTCCTCCACTGGCGACATCAATCATGCTCCTATCCATCATTGATAGTCCTTCGTAAAAGTATTGGATTAGCAATTGCTCGCTGATCTGATGGTGAGGACAAGTGGCACAGAGCTTGTTGAAGCGTTCCCAATACTCATGCAGAGTTTCTCCAGTGTGTTGCCTTATCCCACAGATTTCTTTCCTGATGGTTGCAGTCCTAGAAGCTGGGAAAATTTTTTCTAGGAAGGTCTGTTTCATATCTCCCCAGGTGTTGAAGAGTGCTGGCTGTAGATACAGCCAGTCCTTTGCGGCTCCATCTAGAGAGAATGGGAATGCCTTCATCTTGATGTAGTCTTCTAGGATTCCTTGCGGCCTCATTGTGGAACACACCACGTGGAATTCCTTGAGATGCTTGTGGGGGTCTTCTCCTGCAAGATCGTGAAATTTGGGCAGCAAATGTATCAAACCAGACTTCAGCTCATAAGTCTGAGCCGGCTTCAGTTGTGGATATTGGATGCACCATGGTTGGTATACCACATCTGGAGTGGCTAGCTCTTTCAACGTCCTGTCGTGGTTCTCCATCTGCCCTAGCTTTGTAAGCAAGTTAGTACTAGCAACAAAATGGTCAGCACAAGATTGGTTAGAGTTAATAACAGAATTTACACTACTACTAATATTTACTGTGGTATTTCTAATTTTTCGTAATCTACGCAAGGTTAGTTCTATCTCTGGATCAAAAGCATACAAGGGGTCAGTGCTACTCCTAGTCATGCATCATGCAAGGTTAAAGTAATTAAAGCAACAGTTAATTCTTCTAAACACAGAATAGGTAGGGAAATGAATGTAGTTAATATGTGATGCAGAATTAGATGGAATGCAGAATTAAAATTTCCTTATATATCTGTATGTATGTATTTTATTTTATTTTTCTTTTTTCAACAGTGAATTCACGTAGAGATTTATTGAAACAATACAAAACTAAACAGACTCTAAATAGAATTCGACAGACTCCAACTAGGACTCTACAGACTCGGATTCAGCTCGGTTTACTTGGCACACGAAAACACAAAGGAACTTGTGGCCCCGGCAATGGCGCCAATTTGATAGTGTGGTCTTTTAGTCGTCTTAAACACCTATCAAATAACTAAAGCTAACTATAGTATAGCTAACCCTTGGTCATTCCTCTCAAGGACACAGTGCGTTCGTGATGTGTTTCAACGTGCAATAAACGGGAACAAATCTAAGTGTAGAGTATTGACTCTCCTCGGTCTTGGTCGAGTCGCTCTCGACAGAGATTGAGTCGAGTTGATCTCGGCAGAGACCCTCCAGCTTGGTCTCGGCTAAGTGCAGACAGACGCTATAGAGATGGACTATCTTTGTCTCAGTCTTAAAAACAAGTAAATGAAGGGGTTGGAATGCAATCAAAATCAAAACAGAGATTAACTATAATCAAAACTGAAATTAACTACAATAAAAATGCAATTACGTTAATCTTAATGCTATTGCTATTCAGTTCCAATAATCAAGGTCCTTCTGGTTCAGTCACTCCAGTTACAGTCCGTATCAGCCTTCACTGTTCTTGTGGCAATCGCCAAAGGTCCGTCCCTTGCCACACCGAGGATTTATGCAATTGCTACCTCATCAGTTGGCAGAGATTAAGTTCAAGCTGATTTTAGATTCTCAATTAACAATCGTTAAGTGATTACCTACTGAATTAGCTAAACCAATTCCAATCGGCTTAGTTTAACGTTGTTCGTTACCATGTGCAATCGTAACGCAGTAAATGAACTTAGATTTTAGGAATGCGACAGAGATCATAATTCAGAAAACACTTATATTATTGGAAATGAAATACAAACACAGGGCCTAGATTTGGTGATTCCATCTTCCACAGTAATCGCCATGGCTGACAGCGATGATCCACCTTTGATAGCTAGGACGCCGAGGATCAAGTTCACCGGAGTGCGTTGGTGCTCCAATCGGTTTCCTCTGGTAACCTTCGACTTCTCAGTTCCTAGCCTGCATTTCCTCGATCGAGAGAAATGCCATTAGCAGCACGTGCACCACCGTGAGCGTGGGAGATGAAGATTGAGAGAAATTGAAGATAATGGAAGCGGGAAATATGAATGCCAAAGACCCCTAATTGTTCAAATTTGCACTTATTTATACAAGGCGCGAAACTAACTAACTTAACAAAATTACAATTAAAATCCCTATTCTACCCTTGTTGTGACTTGCGTTGCAAGCTACTCCAAGTAATGACGTGGAGCTGAGCTGGAATCGAAGTGTCTTCTAGATGGATGGCTGACGTGGAGAGCCACTGGACTTAGCTCCTGAATTGGCTCTTTGCATGGGTCGAGTTCCGGCCTGATTGAGATGCCCTTGGCCTGGCCGAGATGCTCTCGGCCTGGGCCTTCAATGGTGAGCTGCGAGCTTGGCTGGACCTGCAATGAAAGAATAGTTAGCTTAATGCCTTGAATTAACAGAGATTATGCTTTCCTTAGATTCTAGGCCTTTAATCTGAATCCTAGCTAACAATCATCTTTTAAGCTCATGAGTTGCTTTGTAGCACTCTTCTTAGGTCCATTTAAGATGTGTATTTTATGACTCATCATACCTCTATATTCTTGAGGCATGTCTACCATATAAGCATTATCATTAATTCTTCTAAGGATCTTGAAAGGCCCCTCCCCCCTTGGGAGGGATTTAGACTTTCTCAAGCTTGGGAATCTTTCTTTTCTCAAATAGACCCACATTAGGTCCCTTTCCTCAAACACTTTTTCCTTCCTACCCATATTAGCTTGCTTAACATATTGGTCTACTCTATTCTCAATGTGAGACTGAGCCTTCTCATTGAGCTTCTTAACAAATTGGGCTTTAGACAGTTCATCCTCATTTAGCGTAAAAGCCACATGATAAACCAATATTTTATACAATAATATTGTATCATTTTGGTAAAATCTTCAATATTCTTTACAAATACCATGCATAATTTACTTTTTCTCTTGAGATTAATACAACACAAGCCAACAAACAAGAAAAGGGAAAAATATAACAAAAATCAGAATTTTTGGCCCAAAAAAGATGAAGCCATAGAAGATTCGCACAGTCATAATTTTTATCTTTATTTTGTCTTAATTTTTATCTTTATTTTATTTTATCTTCATATTTTATTTTATCTTTTATTTTATTTTATCTTTATCTCTTATTTTATTTTATCTTTATCTCTTATTTTATTTTATCCTTATCTCTTATTTTATTTTATCCTTATCTCTTATTTTATTTTATCTTTATCTTTTATGTTATTTTATTTTATCTGCATGCTACTTTATTTTATCTCACTATCCGTATGTTGCAACCGTAATCATGACGGGATGGCGAAAAATAGGAAAAGAAATTTAGGTTCCTTTCAAGGAAAGAAAAATGAATTTGCAATGGAGTTGTCACCAACGTTTTTAAGGAAAACGTCATAAAACCTTGAGAAGGATAAGACTAGTCTTTTGAAATCATATTTAAGGTTTGGGAGTCCATTACGCATAAGGGAGGTGTTAGCACCCTACGATATTCATCCTAAAACGATTTACCTTAATTTTATTATGACTTCTAAACTATTATTTTTACCTTTTGAATGCAAATAGAAATGGAATTTATTATTGGGAGAGGAAAGATATATTTTTGGTTTTTTTGAACTTGATAAGAATTGCCTATTGCTCTTATGTATCTTCTAATGCAATGGGAAATTCAAAGTTTACGTAGTTTTGGGCATGATTTAGAGAGGAAACGATTCAGGTACATACTTAAGGTGGTGGTTGACTATGAACTCAAAAGGGAGCACCGACTAGGTGTCGGCTAGTTTTTTTTTATGACAACCAGAGGACCGATTGAGAGTCAGATGGTATGGGCGAAATGGAGTCCGACTAT